>JAGIQG010000024.1:22428726-23164634 GCA_024679065.1 Sphyrna mokarran | reverse complement strand
CCTGGCATCATAGTGCCCAGCAGAACATTTCGATAGGAGAATGCGCACGTAGGTTGGAAGCACACCTGCTGACAATCAAGAAGCCAGTTTAAATGAACTATATAGCGATTGCTGGGATTTTACATGGCCCATCTGCTTTTATGGTTGGAGGGGTGAGCCACTTGGCTAAGAAGCCTTCACACTTCAGCTGCAACCTGAATTCAGGGCAGGTTAAAATGTGAAGGCTCAACTAAAATTAACAAATATGTCTGGGACTGAGGTCCATGTATGATTTGTGATGATACTGTGCCTTTAAGAAATACATTTATTTCATGTTTCTTTTAAATGGTTTGTCTAAAATTCACAAGATGACAGCTTGGTCTAGAAAAATCTACAAATTAATAATTGGGATTACTTGCTCTAGAAGTGAAGGCCACGGGTTTGCTGGATTTCTCCGCCCGTGAATGGAGCAAGTTGAGGATCGCGCCCAATTTCTCAGTTCCAGCGATCTTCTTGGAACCAAATTTTCAGCACAATCAGGCTTTTGCCCATTTCCGGTGAGAGGATGATTAAGTTATTTAAATAGCTATTTATATGTTATTAGTGAGCCGAGAACATAATTGTCTGAGCTCTCTTGCCTTTATATCCTTACTGGTAGAACCAGAGGCCATTGAGGCCCCCTTACCACCCTCCTCCCTGACAGGCACCTTGACACTGCCAACCAAACCAACCCTGTGATCCACATCATTGCTCTTCTGACCCTCCCCAAAGCCCCTATTGCTGGCCTCCACAATAGCTCCCGATGTCACCCCCCCAACCAGCTCCAATCTCCCTCACCCAACCTGATAACCAGCCCCAATCAGCTCCATTGCTTCTCTCTATTACTGATCCTATGTAGAGTGCAGTGGGATCCCCCCATCCCTACCAATCTCTCTCCCCTTTGACACTGACAGATGCCTGGTGGGAAGTGCCAAGGTATGTGTTGGGCAGTGCTGGGGGCCAGGCTGACACTGCCAGATTGGCAATGGCCTGGGGCAGCCCTCCTTATCCCCCATCTCTTGGGGGTCCTCCATGGCCTCCCTTCACTCCAGCAGGGGCTTCCATTACTGGGAGCTGTTGTAAACCCTGCTGGAGTGAGCCACTCCTGATGGGACGGGGGGGGAGGGGGAGGTGGTGTCAGGTAACAGGCCCAGAGACTCCAGTCCAGGCCCACTTATGATAATTAGAATATTGAAAACAACCCAGTGCTGATTTCTAGCACAGAGCTCATGATGCCAGAAATCATGGCTTCACTGAGGCCCAGATTTCCAGTGAGGAGCTTACTAAACAGCTTCTGCTGATGTTTCCTGGCCCATGGTGCTGAACAATAGGCTTAGTGAATTGCTCCCAGTGTTTCTGTTTCATTTTAAAATACAAGCAGTTGCTGCCTTGGCTGCCAGAAGAAAGCAGTGTGTCTCTGCATCTCTCTTCATCTCTTTCTCTCTCTCTCTCTCCTCAGTGGTGTTCTGAAAGCTCTATGACTATTAACCTAAGGCAAGCAAGTGTGCCTGCATTTTGCAGACTAATTTTGAAGAGAGGTTTAAATCTATAAGGAAAATGTTCTTGGATTGAAACTCATAGTGATAAGTTAGTAGTTAAGATTTGTATTTTGTCGTGTTTAAGTATTGTTCAATTGCTAAAAGTTAAGCTAATTCATTTGTTATAATTAAATTGTGTTGTTAAATAAAGTTTGTTTTGTTAAAAACTCCCTAGTGTGTCAGTAGAATTTGTCTGCTATGAATCATCTTATCCTCATACTAATTCCAAAATAGAAAATTATTGGGGTCTAGTCTGATTTCATAATGGGGTTTCTGATCTGGTA
The DNA here is from genome assembly GCA_024679065.1 of Sphyrna mokarran. Classification (NCBI taxonomy): domain Eukaryota; kingdom Metazoa; phylum Chordata; class Chondrichthyes; order Carcharhiniformes; family Carcharhinidae; genus Sphyrna; species Sphyrna mokarran. Next base: position 23,162,794 of record JAGIQG010000024.1, on the reverse strand, counting down.
TCCCAACAGATTGTGCTGCTGACACATGGCGTAGTTTTCCTGCTAGTATTTATTTTTCGCAGTGTCAGCCTGGCGCCTTGGCAATGCCCACCAAGGTTGTACCCCTGAGGGAGCACATTGGAATCACCATCTTGCATGGTCCATTTTTTCAGCACCTGCCCTCTACCCAGCAGTTTTCTGCCTTTCACAGACTGCGTTACACGCTGAGTGGCCATTCACTGGAAATTGCGCTCCGGGGCTGATTGTGCTGAGAATGGGTTTCAGGCCTGCGACCCAGTGCAGGTACCCACTAAGAGAAAATTTCAGGCATAGGCCTTTGGCATGAACTTGTCCCCAAAAAAAGACCAATTCTGCAATACAACCTGTAAAACATTTTCCTGATTGATTATTTTCAAAACGAGCTTCGACATAATTCAACAATTAGATTGCTGCAACAAGCAATCGGGTAAAGCAAGATAATTTGCTCCTAGAATTGGTTTTAAGCCATCCAGTTCAAACACAAATGTCCTGTGGATCTGCTTACAATACATTTTTTGATCTAACATCTAAGTTACATATTTGAATGTCCTTTGTTGTAGTCTATCTTCAAACATGAAACAATCCCTGGCTGACTTGTTTTCATTTCATCAGTCCTTCTCAAGCCATCAGATGTGGGGCCATTGCCAGAGGCTATCATAGATCAGTACCAGACTGCAAGGTCAAATTGATCCTAGACTTTTGCTTCAGGTCCAGTTCTGAGTTGAGGATTAATGCAGAAACGGCTTTGCTGTTTTCTATGTCCCAAGGAAAAACAGTTAAGCCAATAATTATTGTCTGCTCTCGCTCCCCATTTCACTTATCTGTTTAAAGTTCGATAAATCTAATTTATCTCGCAAATCAGAGCCTAAGCCACAGTCTGATGGGCTGTTTATTCTGTTGCCTTGCGCATGATCTATCCATAAGCTGAAATACAGTAACAAGGATTTCCTCTCTAGCCCCCTGAGCTCACATCAAATGCCACACATTATACAAATAGAGGCAGGCTCTGGTTTGTAGGAAGTAGAGGTTAAGGGAATGGTTTGTCACACTGAACCTGGGAAAAAGCATCCCGTGTGTAAAAAAAAACAAACAGTGGCGGCAGAAATCGCAAATCTCCTGAAAAAATGTTGTGGAGACTCCACATTGACATAATCCAGATTTGGTGGAGGCAGAATTGTGTTCAATGGTCACTTTATTTTACTGCAAATGATAGCAGAACAGTACAGGGGGGAATATTTACCATTCTAATTTCTGAGAGATCTTCACTTTAATTTGCCTTGATGGCAAGTCTTTTTTTTGTTGTATAATTTTGAACAACGTGTATAAACTGTAAAAAGGAAAACCGAGCTAATTAGCATGCCAGGTCAGTGCTGCAGTGATGTCACCGGCAGGACTAAATCCCTGTGTTCAGTTCTCAGAGCCTGCATTCATCTCCTGGAGGCAAATGGAGTGCAGTTCTGAGCCGGCTGCAAGCAAGAGCATCGTTCGCAGCTGATTTGAAAAACAAAGCCTGTAAAAAAAAACATTCTTGATACATTGTGTTCTGAAACATTCCCGGCGATGCTCAGAAGCATCAGCCAAACAGTGCTCTGCTAGAGGTCCTAAGTACTGGATTTTCCTATGCTACGGAGGGACAGAGAAAAACGAGAGTGAAAAAAAAACTACAAAAATAGATTAAGCACGTTGAAGAATGCCAGCACAGAAGATGGAGTGGGAACTGGTAGTGTTAGTTGCATGTGAAGTTAATGAGCAGATATTCACAGACCAAGAGGTTCAGGTATGGTATACACTCATTATTTTTTAATGTTTTGGACCACTCATGCTTTGGCATATTGTGAAGATTGAATTGATCAAACTGCAATCCTTGTTGGTACAAAGCACATAGTATGTACGATAATCTTTATATGAAAGCAAGGTATGAATTCCAAATGGCTATCTAACTATACAGCAAATAGGACACCAAGATTGGATGCACTTGTGAGGGAAAGAGTAACACTGAGTGCCTTGTGTTGTTTTTAAATGACACTTGATTTAATATATACTTGGGAAAATATTGTCAGGGTAAAATAAATCACTTAATATATTCTTTGATCTATATATGTTTTGGTACTCTATCCTAGGACTCATGTCTTTGTAATTTTTAATATTATTATTTAGTAACAATACCAAAAAGATATAGTTCACAACATAATTCGGTTTAAATGTTTCTGTATTCTTGTAGCAATTGCAGTTTCCCTTTTCCCTTACTCTTTTACCCCTCACAAGTGCATCTAATTTTTGTTTCCTATTGAATATTTCCATGTCTTGAGAACATAAACAATAGGACTTTCAAACCCCACATGAAGATTTTTTTTTGTTCCTGGCACATTTAAATGTCGTTTGCCAAAAGTGTTGTGTTTTTGAATACCTTCGGTCTACCGTTCCTCCGGTCAGCCACGCTGGGTGGATTGAAGATGCTAAGAGAATGGAATGAGAGAAATGGTGGCAAACGTTCCACCTTTTTAGTTGCAGTCTGTAACACTCTCCTCCTGACAATCTGCAAGGTGACCTTGATCAATATCTGCAGTTGTCCGTGTGTTGTCCTGACCAAAATCCGGGGTGGGCAGTGTTTGGAAAAGAGAGGAAAGCATCAAAACGGTATCCATTTTAAAGGTAAAGTCTACAAATTATTGGGGTGGAGTGGATTAGAATGGTGCCTGTGGGACCTTGCTTTGTATTTAGCATGGAGAGATTAGATTGAAATGTTCTGTTTCTAATAGCACATTTATACAAAATGAGTTCTGCAATTCCTTATGGATGTGGGCCACATGCCATATTGTGGCACAATTTACACTAGATTGGCCATTGCTTGGAGAGACCACAAGGATTGGTGATGTGCAGACATGTAACTCATTAAAATGGATGAAGTTGAGATGAAGTATGTTATTGGGACGGAAGTATATTTGCTGGTGTGATATCCAATCTGGGAAGCCTTGATGCCTGGCATTGGATTGGCACAAAAATTCAACAAAAACATAAACTCAGAGCGAGGTGGCTTTTAACTTTCTCTTTGACTCTGTGCTATCCTGACATCAGAATCCAAACAGTTATGCTGCTGAATAGTTTGTATTCCTGATAAGTTATTATGCATGTTAACGCCTCACATGTTAAAGTGGGGACTGAATTACACATATGGCTTCTGGGTCAATTTAGCAAAAATAGTTAACAAAATGACAATGCAAAAATTTCCAAAGCAGCCTGTGGGATCAAAATTGCTTGGAAGATTGGAGGCAGGGAGTAGGGACAAAAGAGGCCTAGTTTAATTGCTGGGGATATGATAAAGAGTGTTCCTCAGGCAAAGTTCAGTACTGAGGTCTCAGCTTTTTACTGGGTGGCATGGACAAGTTGGGCCGAAAGGCCTGTTTCCATGCTATAAACCTTCATGACTTTTATCAAAGATGGAGGAGTAGAGAGTTGTACATCCAAGTGTGCAGCTGACAGTAAATTGAGAGACACAATAAGTTTAAGTTTATTTGTTACTGTCACAAGTAGGCTTACATTAACACTACGATGAAATTACTGTGAAAATCTTCTAGTTGCCACACTCTGGCACCTGTCCGGGGACAGTGTGGGAGAATTTAGCACAGCCAATGCACTTAATGTCTGTTGGACTGTGAGAGTAAACCAGAGCACCTGGAGGAAATCCATGCAGTCATACAGTAAGTGGTACTGTTGGAAAAAGCAAGTTACAAAAAGACATTCACAGTTCAAATGGATGGGCTAAACTTTGATAAATGAAGTTCAGTGTGGAGGCCAGTGCGATTGCTCACTTTGACTTCAAGAGGGACAGATCAGAGTGGGAAAGAGCTTGTTCATATAAGCAGTGCTTTGCAAACCTCTGTGTGTTCCCTTGGGGCAGGATACAACAAGGGCTTCTACGTATGCAGCCTGCATTGACATCATTGTGAATGCTGCTCACTTAAGAGGCCTGTAGCGCTGCCTGTCTGTGAATCCACCAGCTACATCAACAGATTTCTCCTTCAGTCTGTGTTAAATTAATGTTACATTAGGAATTGTTGAGGAATCGAGTTTTGAGGTTTCTATATCCACATCAATAAAATAGAGCAGATAGGTATCAAAAAGCAATCAAGAAGTTTAATGAAATGTTGGCTTTCATCTCAATCAGTCTGAAATGTTGAGGATACACCATCTGGATGCTGCATTCAATTCCAATCACTGCCCTGAAGGAGGGATACATTAGCTATGCAAAGGGTGCAGCACAGATGCACCAGGCTGCTATTGGGATCGAAATTCAAGATAAGTTTAATAAACATGTTTTCCTACTAAGGATGGAAGATTAAGAAGCAGATGTATTAGAGGTGATTTTTCGCACCTCTCCCACACCTCGTGCACATCGCGCTGATCCAGGAAAATAATGTGCAGGTCTATAAATCGGTTTTGCGTTCAGCACCAAATAGTTTGCAAACCTCCCAACCTCTTTCTAATGGCATGATCCAGATTGCACCCAGGGAGGATGCGAGGCCAATAAGCATATTTAAAGTGGCATTTAAATATGCATAGTCCATTCAATTTCCAGCGCATGAGATTTTCCAGCCTTCAAGCATACCCGATAATGGTGAGAATCACTACTGATCTCCATTAACAAAGACCTGGCGCAATGGTCACACAGTGGACTTTGGATGCCACTGATGCTCCCAGGCGATCAAAAGGAATGGCTGACAAGTGCCCATTGCATAGAGGCCTCCTGACAGGGCTTACTTGCACACTTCAATGTTATGATATATTGACTGACAGACAAATGATTTTCCAAATAGTGCTTAACATTGAAGATTTGAGGCTTTTTTCCCTTGCTACCATTATGAATAATAGAACATCTGTCACTTAGGATGGTCAATTATATAGACCATATTATATGCAATTTGCCGACTGCTAAGATGTCTGAAGTGCTGCATTATGACTTTTATAACATATTAGGCACTTTTTAAAAGTCACCGCTTAAATCTGCTTAAAAAGCATCTTTATTCACCTGTGTTCTATCTTACAAAGATTGAAAAGTTGTGGAACAATGAGTTTAAAATTGTAATCACTCAGTATTTAAATTATTATATTTTGTGCTATTTGAAATTTCCTGTTAATTAAGTTGCTGTTCTTTGACATCTTTGATTTGCCAAAGGACCAATATTAACAGTAGTATTTAATCCCTGCTGAACAATATTAAAGAATTAATTAAAGTGTTGCCAATAAAATGATGCTGTGATTACCTCCACAAGATCATAATTCTTCCTTTGGAAATTATCTACCAGAGGTAAGTCCTGGAGAAGTAGGGGAGAAAAAGTGCTCATTTTGTTATTTATGGCAAAATTCTGAGTCACTTTATTAAATAGATCAACTGAAGAAAATATAATTTGTATCTGAGGCAATGTACTAGAGTACCTATATAATAGTTGAATTTATTACAGTGGAAGGGAAATTAAACTACATGGGCTTTATTTAATGTGGATAAGTTATCAGTCATGGGTTATTGGTTCTCTTCATCAAGATTGACTTATAATAAATCACATTCTAATCAGATAACACCACAAATAAGCATTTTCTATCTCTGAAAGTTTGAAGGACTCTGTAACATCTGAAAATGTAAAGTTAATGTAAGTTAGAGAAAGTAATGGGACTTGAGATAAACAAATTTCAAAGATTTGGGACAGGGTTTTCTTGTCCTGCCTCACTGGGGGAACTGAAGCAGGTGGGGGTGGACTATGCAAAGGTCAGTTGACCTCAGGTAAGATTTTTTGGTCATGTAGTGAGTGCATGCAGAAAATCCCACCCCTGATGCTTTCCTCTCCATGGTATTAAAAGATGTAACTGAGATATCACACCTGTGCTTGCTTTAACTTTCCAAAGCTCTCTAAATTCACAAATTAAGCCTTTTTTATTGAAAAATATCAAATGTTGCTTCCATTTCTTTCAGAAGAAGGGAGGAAGCAATCATGCCAATGCAGACTCATCAATTTATTATCAGTTGTGGGAAGGTTAATGGCATGTAACAGATGTAGAGATGCCAGCATTGGACTGGGGTAAACAAGCACGAAGTCTCACAACAGCAGGTTAAAGTCCAATACATTTATTTGGTATCAAAAGCCACCAGTTTTTGGAGTGCTGCTCCTTCGTCAGGTAAGTGGGGTTCTGTTCACAAACAAGGCATATAAAGACACAAACTCAATTTACAAAACCCTCTCTCCACTCACATTGTCTGTACTTTTTAAGACTTGATTACCTGTAAAGACTTGCATTCCAACCATTATTTTATAAATTGAGTTTCTGTCTTTATATGCCCTGTTTGTGAACAGAACTCCTACTTACCTGTTGAAGGAGCAATGCTCCAAAAGCTAGTGGCTCTTGCTACCAAGTAAACCTGCTGGACTTTAACCTGATATTGTGAGACTTCTTACTATGTAACATCAGAAACAGTGTCAGTGTGTACCTGGATAAGATTAACTGATTATATGGGGAGAATAGATCACATGCAACTAATGTAATTCCACTTTTCCAAAGGTCACTTATATATTTAAAAGGGTTGCAGGTTGCTTTAAGAGCAAATCACATAATTTGATGGTGATATAATTCGAATGTTTGCACAGGTTGTTGTTTTACTCCCAGTTTTGCACTCGATGCAGCAAAGAACAGCTCTTCAATAAGTCTGTGTGCAAACACATCTTTCTTCTTCTGTTAAAACACACAATTCCTAACATATATAGGACATTACAGTCATAGTATGGTGGTTAGGGATGTATCCATGGATGTTGTTTATATGGACTTTAGGGAGATATTTGACAAAGTTTAGCAAAAATAAAAGCATACAGAATTGTAAGTAAATCTATGACATTGGTTAAGTAGTTGGAGGCAGAGATTGGGGACAAATGGAATATGCATTGATTGCTGGAACGTGATGTCTGATTAGGAATGTGTTCAAATGACTCAGAATTTTGCCATAACTATTAACAAATTGAATTGAAAAATAAAGCCTGGTATTATTTGGTTTATAGATGACATCAGGTTAGGAGGCAGGGTAAGCTGTCTGAAAGGCAACAACAAGTTACAAAGGGGCATAGACAATGGTGGCACCACTGTGGTAGATGGCGTTCAATGTAGGGACGTACGGAGTCATCCACTTGGTGTTCAATAACGACAAATTGGATTTTTTTTAAGAAAGTTGAAGTCTGCAAGCTGTGGAGGAGCAAAGAGAGCATAAGTGTCTGCACAAATAACTAAAAACTAGTTCACAGTTGAAAACAGATATCAAAATGCTACTTGAACTTTGTTTTTCATCTCAAGGGAGCTGGAACACCAAGATGCTGAAATGATGCTTCCCTAGAACAAGAAGCTTGGTACAACACTGTGGGTTGGATTATATGGCCCCCTACACATGTTTTCAGGGTGAGATGGGTTGAGGCATGTCAAATACATCCTGTGGCTGACTTACCAAATCCCCTATTCAGCCCTATTTTGTGTCTGATAACAAGGAGGTTTGGTAAACACCCACTAGGTCACCCACCATTAGGCCAACTCTGGCCCTTAACGGACCACTTAGGGCTCTCAATCCACTGCTGATGCTATAAAATGTCAGGCAGTGACAGGCAGTCCAAGTGCAAAGGCTCTTTTTACAAACGCTTTCTTGAAGAAATGGAAAGGAAAGGAGAGACATCAATTGAGGAATGCCATGATTTCAAGTTATGACCCCTCCCCTCCTGCACATACACACACACGCACATACACACACACACACATACACACTCTGCTTTGTTGCTCCACATTTTGTCCACACCCACTCATCTGCTGCTGCCAGCCCTCACTCACAAAGTGGTTGAACACTTCCTGACTAGGCCCAGGATGTATCTCACTTGAGGATCTATTGCTTTTCTCCATGTAGAAGCTGCAGGCCCTGCAGAGCCCACTGCTGGGTGCTGAAGCCATCAGAGTGCCAGCCAATCTGATTGGCTGCCTGCGGCTGAAGGGCGGGAATCTGACCCTCAGTGTCTTCACACTGCAGGCTTTTTGAAAGTCAGTCTATTCAGGGCCAACTTTTCTTCCAAGGATGTGAGAAATATGTCCCCCTGTTTTATCCAGGAATGACAGACTGACCTTGAGAGGGTACAGTGCTAATTCACCAGAGTTCTGCCATGCTTAAAGGACTAAATTGCAAATGCAGGTTTCATGAACTTGATTTTTAGTCCCTCGAGCTTAGAATGTTGAGGGATGGTCTAATTGAAGTGTTTAAAATGATAAAGGAATTTGATCAGGTCGATAGACAAAGTTTGGAGCTGGATTTCAAAGCATCTAAACATTTGTTGAAATTTTTAAGCTTCAATGAAAGCAGACTGGCTGGCAGGGATGGTGTAAAATCGGATGCCATGGTGTGGTGCCTGCCTCCGCTGCCACTTTATCTGTGACAGGATAGGTGCAGGTGGTTTGGCTGCCCTTGGGCCAATTGTGACACTTAATACACCAATTAACAGCTGCTTAAGGCTCCTCCCCTACATCGCTGGTATTTCATCAGAGATCAGTGGTTTTGGCCCTACTCACAGGCTGGAGGTTTGTCTCTCCTGTTTGGATACTCTGCTCAATGGAAGTCCCCCAATCCCTTCACCAGAACATGCCAGCCCTGCCCCAGTAAAATCCCAGACTTAACTGGGTGTCTGGATCCATGCACTCTCTTCATTGAAGACTGCCTGTAATACCCACAGTAGCTACCACTCCATGAGGTATTGCTGGGATGAGAGAGCTGCCAGTTATTTGTTTGGCTGGCAGTTCTCTGGACATTCATCCCCAATTCCACCTTATTGGGTGTGGAAGTCTCTCTACCAAGGCTCTCTTTGAGCCAATTAATGACTCTCCATTAAATTGTGACAGAACAGGCTGACTAAACGGAGATCAGCTCACCCTTGACTTTTCAGCTGGTGTTTGGGGACAGGGCCACTGCCTCCATGTAAAATTCCACTTATAATGTTGAACTTAAAACTAGACAATTTAGAAGTGAAATGGAGATGCATATTTTCACACCACAGGTAATGGAAATCTGGAATCCTTCCCTTTTCCAGAATGCTGAGTCAGTGGAAATTTTCAGGACTGAAATTGATAATTTTTTATTAGCTAAGGACATCAAGGGAAGGTAAATTGAGTTAAAATAGAGATCTATTGTGAGGGTCTAATTGGCCTGTCTCTTATGTCCTGTTCTTTAATGTGGGTGATGTATGCTATTATGAAATTGAGATAGTTTAAACAATTTATTTGGGATATTAGGAATAAAGTTTAAGTTAAGATTAATTTTGTGTTTCTGTAGTTGTGTGCTAACAAAGGTTAAAACCTCAGTTTAGCTTCATGTTAAACACAGGTGTCTGCCAGTCTGTGGTTTTGAGTTTCACTTTGAACTTTGCCTGCATTGTAATTAAGGGATTGTAATGAAAAAGCAATTACGGGCTTTTTCTTAAAAAAAAGTTGTTGCTTAACAGAGGTCTGCACTGAAAAGCGGAAGTAGTTTGAGTTGAGTTGGGAACCAGCTAACCCAAGAAGCAAAATTTTTTTTATCAAGGCTGCCAGTACAGGCCAATGAAGTAAAGAGCAGAAAGCAAGGCCCAGAAGCTAAAGAACAGAAAACTTCAGACATCAAGGAAGTTAAAGGGACAAAGAACTGGAATCTAAACAGGATTTTCTTCACTGGAATTAAAGAAAGGGGCAGAGAGAGATTCCCAGCTAGATGCAGAAAGCAAGGTGCAGACCTGGAGAAGTTAGTGAGCAAGAAGCTGGTTATCTGAAATAAACCTAAGGTTGGTGATACAGCCTGTGAAGCAGTGCTGTTCTGTTGGTATGGCTGAGGTATTGTGTGGAAGTGTGAGTGCACATGGCAATCCAGGGCAGAGGAATACCAAAAAGGAGAGGTAGAAATCTGGATGTGCACTCTTGGTGGAGGCATCCATGAGAGAGCCTTATGTGGGAAGAGATTCCAAAGCACATTCTTCGAGAGTGGAGTTTGGAAATTCTTGTGAAAGCCAGAGTTCCAGAGAGATCAATTGGCTCACACTGTGACAAGCAGCTGGGAGGAATTTGCTTGGTTTCAAAGTGTGGTGTGTCAGACCACATTTTGCCTATTGGTTTACATGGACTGTGTACATACTTAAACATTAGTTTCCTCTTTGTTCATAAACGTGAGTTCCACTTAACATGTTTTATTTAGAGTGCCATCCTTTTGCCATATTTACTTGTTTCTTTATCACCTTGCAATGGCACCTGGTATGTTTACTTTTTTTGCCAGAGTGTGCAAGAGAAGTCTTTTTTCCCAAGTGTGACATCTGCTTTTGACAGAGTTTTCCTGACAAAGCCACAAACTTATTCAATACGATATTTCTGGAATTTAAATGTGTCTTCTTATTGACCTCTAAGAATTAGAAACTGTATTAGTTTTCTGTTCTATTTGGCAAACGTGGTTCCTGGTGTCAAAAAGGGACAAAGAGCCAATTTATAAAAATAATGGTCCATAAATTCCGATCGTTGGCGGAAATGTATGGCTCACCAAAAATAGAAAAAGGTTTGCATGCTTAGGTTTCCTCAGCAGCTCTGCCAAAACTACTGATTGGCTCGGACAGTCAGTGGAGTCATCTCACCAGGCCCCAGTGTGTCGCAAGATATTCCAAATCACGCCAGGATACAGCAAACCTGGGGATGCCCTTGAAGTCCAGGTTCCAAATGGCGTTCTACTTTGAAAACAGGATTCCGTGATCTTATGACAGGTATGTATTTGTATTTGTATTTCACTTTGTTTGATATTCTTTTAAGTAGTTAGTACTGCTTTTATTGGCTCACTCAAACTGTAATTTTTAAATTTTTTTTAATTATTGAATGTATTGTTTGATATGTATAAGTAAACAAGTGTTTTATTTGTTTCAAATTTGTGCAAGTATTATTTAGAGTCAGAGTCATAGGGGGGAATTTTCTCGTTCCACTGCCACAGGAATCTTAGCGAGTGAGGGGCGGAACATGGAAAGGTCCATTAACCTCAGGCAGGATTTTCCAATTTCGGGGAAAATGCGGCCAAAAAATCCCATCTGTAGAATCTCTGCTGTACAGAAAGAGGCCATTTGGCCCATCACATCGGCACCAACAACAATCCCAAAAAGCCCCTATCCCCATAACCCCATGAATTTGATGTTGCTAATCTCCCTTGACACTCGGGGGCAATTTAGCATAGCCAATGAATCTAACATACACATCTTAGGAAACCAGAGCACCCGGAGAAAACCCACGCAGATATAGGGAGAAAGTACGAACTCTGCACAGACAGTAACCAAGGTCAGAATTGAATCCAGGTCCCTGGATCCATCAGGCAGCAGTGCTAGCCACTGTGTCACTCTAAATCTGCATTGTATTATTATGTAACTTTTTAATATGTGTGGCTTACTTATAAGTGTTTGTGTCTTTTAATTTAGAATATGGTCAGAACCTCTTGAACAATAATTCGGATACCTGCATGAGATCGATCAAAGGAGAGTTCGTGTTTGGGCCGTGGAAAATCTAGATGTGTTTATTATTGGTATTCTTCTGCCTTGCTTACCTTATTTATAATTCTCACGTTCTGTACGTTTAAATAAAGCATTTATATGATTTCATGTTTAAATGTTTGTTTTGTTTCAATAAAGCATTAGTAGAATTTTGTAGTTTAATGGAAAATATTAACAAAGATAATGTTATAAATACAAAACTTTAATATTATCTTAACATTTAACTAAACATTTCACTTTAGCAGCTGACATGTTTAACTGCCTTGTCTTTTCAAGTTTCTGACAAAATATATTTCTCTAATAGCAATCAATGAAATATCCATACATTAACACAATTCCGTTGTCACTAAATAAAAAGATGATATATGGATATGATGAGGGGGGAGGGGGAAAAGAGAGGAGAAAGATAAGGCAAGGAGGGAGAGGGGGAGCAGGTTAAGGAGAGAGGGAGGGATTTGGATTTTACACGTAGCAGCACTCTGTCATGACTACATCAAAGTCTCAAAAAGAACTCCAGTTAAGAATCAAATGAAATGTGCAATGTTCCTGCAGTAGTATGGCTCTAGATTTTCAAGCTGTACTGGAGTCTATAATATTAAGTTTACATCAACTTACAGGAGACTTGCTTATTCATTGTAAGCAATACACTTCCGTGAAGCATTTGAACTAGCCAAGTTATATAAGAATCAACATTGTACGAGAAGTCTCTTAAAATTTGATTGAACATTACAGAAGACTTGCATACAACATCTTAAGGGATACACTTTCCTGAAGCATTTGAGTTACACGAGGGTCAACATCATGGAAACTCTTAAAGACGGGTTAAAAACTGCTGAAAATATATTGCAAAATCCAAATGCGGAATTTTATTCCAGACACTGACATCCACTTTGTTATGGATGAACAAACATTTTAATGCAATTAGTTGCCATGTCAGAGTTGTAAAAAATAATTTAATCGTTTCTTTCACTCTCTGCGCTTTACTTGGGTGTTAAGCAACTTTTTAAAACGTGTACAAAAAAAAGTAAGCAACCTAAAGAACGTCTGCTGCCTCTGCCCACTGCAGCTAGACCAAAAAATAGAAGTGCAAATAAGTAAAGGCAAAAACTCACCTGACAGCAGTGCAAGTGATGGGGAGTTCAATACAAGTGCAGCTTCATGCTTCAGGACTGGCAGCTTTCCTAACCTCGATCAGAGATTCAAAACTGATGCTCTTTCAGTGCATGGGTGCATGTGCTGGGACTTTTTGTGATGTCCCATGAGAATGTGTGGAGCTTAATCAATGTGTCCTGACATTTTGAGTCAGGAGTTACAGGCCAATGTCTCCTTTCTCTCTAAATATCTATAAGAATGTTCCATTTTAAAAACTTATTCCCAGATACCTTAAGGAATTTTCATTTAGAGGTCTATAAACGTGTAAGTAATTAGATTGTCTGAACATCTTATGCTTGGGGAAGTTTTCCAGAGATATATTTGTACTAAATCCTTGTAACTGAATGCAGTTCTTCCTGTGGCTTTGTCATCATATTTTGTTGTTTAGCTCAAGCAAAAAAATAGCAGGAGGAATTTCTCCATTCTGTCCGCCATGGGAATCATAGCGGGCAGAGGAAGGCAGACCATGGAAAGATCCATTGATGTCCACTGGGATTTTCCGGTTTCGGAGTGAGCGCAGCTGGAAAATCCCGCCCCAGCATGTTGGACAACGTGGATACATAGAAATCAGAAGTAAGGTCAGAAAACTACCAATGTACAACTGCTAAGAATTTGGAGAAGCAAATAATTCTGAATTACTGGTCAGCGATGTGTTAGAATTTGTTTTAACTAATTAAATGTCTTTCAAGAACTCATCCAAAAATTTTACGTTGCAACTGAAATTCCTGATGTCCAAAATATTATTTGAAATGTAAAGGCATAAAAATAATAGAAATGAGATTTCTATTGATGATTGAATTTAGCTGTAATGTGATACTTTATGCTTTTGAATGAATGCTTTTGTTATTGTTTTTACTTGCAGGCCTCAGTCCCTTCGAAAGCCTGAGCACGGCCTTCAGTGTTTTCCTCGGGATGATGTCTCTGTTAGGTGTAGGTCTGTAGTCTGATCATGTTCGTACAGTCTTTTATTTTTCAGAAATGTTCCGGGAGACTTTTATTGCCATAGTTGCATTAAGATGGTACTGGAGGTCTGTCTTCTTAAACCATTTTCTCTTTGTAATGGTTTAATAAAACTGAGTTGTTTGTTGTTTTATGTTGTTTGTCCAGAAGACAACATAAAGATTTTATTCCCTAAAGGATATTTGTGTCACACTGTGATTTTAGGACAGTTTCATGGTCACTTTTGTTTTTGCTGATAACAGCTTTCACTTTGTGTCGAGATGTTTTCATCATAAAGCCAAATCCTCAAACTGCTATGGTGGGATTTTATTGTGTATTCTGAGCATTATTAGTCCAATTACGTTACAGTATTCTCATGCCACATTCCTCAGTTTCAATTTGAACGGGTGAAATCTTAGTTAAAAACTGGCAGAGCTTTTGCATCCAACAAGAGAACTGGTGTGTTTCTCTCCAGAGCAACATTGGAGCAAACTGGAATGAAACTCACAAAATAATCCCCAGTCTACTTCCAAAATCGACTCAATCCTCAGCTTGCCATGGATAAAACACCTGTTCAGTGGCAGCATTTAATCCAATACAAATTTGTAACTGCCTGTGCCAACATGATGTGATTCCAAGCCAACATACCCCGGCAGGACTCCTCCACAGCCATGTTATCTGCAGGTGTTACCACTGACTTTTACATGGCACGCATTTCAAATTTTCCGCAGGGACCACAGTAACACTGAGGTAACTGAAGAAATTCCATGTTTCACCTTGTGAAACCAGACAGTGGTTATTGCAAAGAGGCCTTGTCAAGATGCCTGCTAATTTAATCTGGCAACATTTTATACAAGTGGCAAAGTCAACTTATAGCAAAAGAGGTAATGTCAATCAGAGCATTAAATATGGACTACTGGGTGAAAGCAAAATGAAAATATGATGTTCGCTCTGGTCCAGTGTTATAAAGTCAAGTACAATTTTGAGCCTGCAATAGTGTTACAAACTACCACATGGTTGTGTTTTCAATTGCGTTCACTCCTACCTTATCATTCAATCTGTTGAAAAAGAATTTTTTTGAACGTGAATCATAGGTTGTCACTTTTACTGTGAGTACTACGGACTGAATTATTCAGCATGAATCATTGGGGGCTGGTCTACTTGAAGCATGGAGTCAGGCTCCAGCTCTCATTCAGGCCTGGCAGAGGATTTTGAGCCAAGGAGAAACAGCATCGCTGCTTTCTGTATCACAGAGGGATAATTGCGATGATTAGGTGCTAAATACAGCAACCGTTGCAATGAGCATGATGCAGGATACTCCACATATTATGTAATCGCCCAGTGACTAATTCACAGCAAGTAATTTTATTGTGAATAATTATTGGAGAGAATTCCTAGAGCCTGTGACAGTCATGCACCAAATATAGTTCTGGTGTGAGGATGATACTGGTTCCTCCACAGCAACTTTTCAACATTGAGACTTCCCAATCTCACTTGGCTACCTGGACAAAGCTAGTGGGTGGAGGAAGAACATTCTTTACCTGAGGCAAGGAGGAAACTGATGAAGGAGAAGTGCTCCAAAAGCTCATGATACCAAATAAACCTGTTGGAATTTCACTTGGTGTTATGAGGCATCTTAAAGTTAAAATAGTCAAAGCTGATTCAGTGCCGGACCTTTTAATGTGAGTAATGAGGGTTTAATCTTTAAGCTGGCTTCAAATGTATACTTAGCAGGCAGGCCATCGATAAACATGTCTCTTTTCAACTAAACTTCTAACTGAACTATTGCTCACTTAACTGTCAAGTCTTTTGATGCTTGGGAATCATATTGAGAGTGAGCTGCTAACTGAAGTTCACCAGCTGACTCTCTGTTGCTTGTAGCAAGAACCAATCCACATTTACTGTTCTGAGATGCATTAATCTCTCAGTGGCAATGTGAGCCACCTAGATCTTCTGTCCAGAAGCTAATTGAGCTAGATAAGTGGCCTCCTATTCTGGCACTTATTGACCCTCAGGAATAATAGTGACAGTGACAGCACTGTCTGCTGTCAACAACACATACCCTCACCCATATCCCACCCTCTTCATCAGATTTGCCTGATAGCCCTAGTGCTCCCAATCCAATTCCCAATTATCTAAGTGGGCAGAAGGCATCCTTCCATGGCATCTCCTTCTTCCAAGTGCAGTCCCAGCAATGGCCAGCTGGCAGCGCAGCTGAGCTGTCAGCACTCTGGTTAATGGGTTGTCGTTCCTGGGGTGGATAACCATTCCCTAATAGGGTATGCCAACCTTGCTCATTTTACGTGACCTGATAGTGCCAAGTGGGGTTGTGCCCCTCCCCTCACACTTCTGATTACAAAATTTTCGTCTTTATCTGAGTGTAAACCTGGATACTGGAGTGGCGCTCCACTATGCCAGTGCAACTTTTGGATTAGATGCTGCTTCTCTCTCTCTGGCATCAGGTCCAAGCTGGGCTGTTGGAATGATAGATAAAGTGGAGTAAACGTGGAGCGGATGCTTCCGCTGGTGGATTATTCGTGGATGAGAAGTCATCACCTTAGGATAAGGATATCGAATTTAAAACAAAGCTGAGGATAAAGTATCTCTCCCAAAAGATTGTGAATCTGTGGAATTCACTACCCAAACTGCCTTGGATGCTGGGACAGTGAATAAACTTAAGGAAGAGTTAGACAGATTTTTCATTGGTAATGGATTGAAGGATTATGGGCAGAAGGTAGGAAAATGGGGATGAAGAGCATATCAGCCATGATGGAATGGTGGTTTTGACTCAGTGAGCCAAATGGACTAATTCTAGTCCTATAAATCTTACAAACTTGTGACTCTAAGTCCAACATGAAAATAATTCAGGTATTTTTAATCCAGTTTCATTGCTGACAAAAGGCCATAGCTCTGAAACCTTAATTTTCTTTCTTCCATCAGCAATGACTTTGATTTCATGCTGCCATTTAGATCAGGCTGGTTGCAGTGATGGAAGTGGAAAATATCATCAAAAGGGACATTTTACGTCAGCATGAAAGCTTGTCGCAATCAAACACTCACCCCGTCAATGGCAGGCCATATTCCCACCGTTAGGAGACTCACTGGAATACATTTGCATATCATTATCAGACCCATATACTAGAATCATATGAACCCCCCCCCCACCCACCCCGCCGGCTATCAAAAAATCCATCCATGGTGACATAATATGATAACTGTGTGAATCATGCCTGGTTTCAAAAGGCGTGCACCTGGTCAGCACGCCTGTGAGGGGAGTTCAGAGGTGAGAGCAGCACTCATGGAGCAGCTCCACATTCTCAGGGGTTGACTCGGGAGAACACCAGATCTGAGGGACACTGAGGTAGGGTACAAGGGTAAGAATTCAGGGAGGCCGAGGGAAGTTTTGGGGAGGGCCAGGGCGTTCAGGGTACTGGGGCCTATTGGGGAACACCTTGGGTTTGACACCAGAGGACTAGTCAGAAAAGACAGTGAGGGGTTGGGTGGGCACAGTGGGGGTGGGTGGAGAGGTGGTGACTGACAAATGAGAAAAGCACTGTTTGTGAGCATGCTTTCTGTTGCGGGGCCTCACAGAGGGAGGGAAAGTCTGAGACGGTGTGGTGATGGGATGAGGATTCTTCATGGATTGACAATTCCACTCAGTTTGGAATGGGGCACTTCTGGAAATGGGATGCTCCCAAGGGCAAGGTTATTTGAAAAACATGTCAGTCACCAGTTCCCTGTTGCAGTTGATGTGGTAGAGCTGTAACACAATTGACATGCCTGAAGTCAAACTAATCACATAATTATGCGCACTCAAGTAGCAGTTCTCTGTGTGAGTACCACTGATTACTGCCCATCATTAAACCCTTGGCACACTGACTTCCAAAATCACTGACTGCCATAGTGTGGGTGTACCATTGGCTGACTGGGCAGCTACTACATTCTCTTAGAGCGTTGGCACTGAAATGCTGTATGAGGAGAGTGCTCCTAATCATTGGCTGTGTAAGAAGTATTAACAAATACTCCCCAGAGACCCGGTCTTGGAGTGAAGCTTTGGAGAATGCGAGTACCTGAGATGAGAGCCCAGGATGCAATAGAGTGACTGAAGCTGGGGCCGCTCGGTGAAGTAGTACAGGACAAGGGGTGCATGGGGTCTTGCCAAAGCAGCATGGGCATTGACAGCAACGCCTGGTTTGCCAAAGGCAGGAGCAGAATTGTGAAGAGGAAGGAGTGGCAGAACCTGTTCTACACATAGAGAATGAGACCCAGAGATCCATCACTCGGAGATGCTTTCCAAGGTTTACAGACAGTGTCTGGTATGCCTGGTCTAAGAACTAGTGTTGCCAAAAACTCTGCATGTCCAGGGAGCTGGTTCATCACATCTCCCACCTGCTGCAGGGTTTGGAGATTTGGGAGAATATCCAATGCTCGTGACACTGAAAGCTACTGAGGAGCTCAATTTTTATGTCTGACTGCTTTCAGGTCTCCACAAGTGGTCTTCATGGGACTTCAGAAACCTTCACACACACTGTATCCAAGAGGTGACAGACACAATCTTCTTGAGGACACACAACTTCATCCATTTTTAACAAGATCTAGCAACTCAGGAAGTAAGACTGGTGGGATTTGTGTAGATCTCTGGTTTTCTACAGATGCAGGGTGCCATTGACTGCACTGATATGGCACTCTGAGCTCCATAGCTGTGAATTATATGGATCGCAAGGCTTCCTGTCACTGAATGTTCAGCTGATCTTTGATCACATATCCTGCAGGTGTGTGTTCAATTCACAGGGAGTGTGCATGGCTCCTATATTCTGAGCCACTCTCAGATCCCTGACATGTTTTGGGATCCACAGCGGCAGAGGTCACAGAGTGCAGCTAAGACAAGAAACAGTGAAACTCCTGCTGCAACTTGCACGTTAATGGAGTGGACCTTCGGGATGCTGAAGATGAGGTTCCTGTGTCTGGACCAGCCTGGTGGAGCCCTGCAATACAATCCACAGAGCGTGTCATGCATTGTGGTCACTTGCTGCACGCTGCACAACCTGCCACTGCAACGAGAGGATGACCTGCCTTGGGAGGAGATGGGGGTTGGCATGTTTTCACTGATGAGGAGGACATCAAAGCGGATGAAGCTGAGGAGATTCTTGAGGGAGAGGCTGTTGACCATGATGGCAATGTCCAGATGAGACAGATGAACTCTGGATGTGCTCATTACAGCTAAATTCATGCAGGGTGCTGAGCATATCCAGTGCATAATCTTCACATAGCATCTGTGAGCATGGCACTCAGAGCTGACTGACGGCAGTGTACATATCCTCTATAATAAGGCTTCTGCCACGGAGATGCAATGGGTACCCTTGATCCCTGCATTCCAGAAGGATGATGATGAATTGCAGTGAATCCAGTTCATAGATCTTTAAAGAGCTTCTGTGAATGTCTGACTCCTGTCTAACTAATGGCAGTTTGCTTGCTTTCAATAATCAGAGTCATATCATGGCGATGCGTTAGGAGTGGCACGGTGGCACTATAGCTAGTACTGCTGCCTCACAGTGCCAGGGACCTATGTTTGATTTGCAGCTTGGGTCACTGACTGTGTGGAATCTGCATGTTCTCCCCGTTTCAGCATGGGTTTCCTCCAAAGATTTGTGGGTTAGATTGATTGGTCATGCTAATTTAATCCTAGTGTCACGGGGATTAGCAAGGTAAATATTTGGGGTTACAGAAATAGGGCGTGGGTGGGATGTGGTCGGGGTCAATGGGCCAAATAGCCTCCTTCTACACTGTAGGGATTCTATGATTTAGCATAGTCAATCCACCTAACCTGCACATCTTTGGACTATGGGAGGAAACCAGAGCACCCAGAGGAAACCCATGCATACACGGGCAAACTCCACACAGACTCCACACAGACAGTGACACAGAATTGAACCTGGGTCTCTGGTGATGTGAGGCAGCAGTGCTAACCACTGTGCCACCATGCCACCCGTCCGGTATCCATTCGCTATGGAACATGTGTGAATAGTGGGAAGACTTTGCATTGCTCAAGAAATTTTTTAAAAATGTAATTCAAACTCCATTTGGAATAATTTGCACACTTAGAAGCTCATAATACAGTCAGCCAAACATAACCATTGGATCTCTCCTTGAAAAACACTCTTCCCTGTGAAGTGTTCATTAATACAGCAAAATAAATAAACAGCATTCAAAACCTCTTCAAAACGTTTAAACCTATTACCTGTTCATGAAACTGTCAAACGAAGCACGCTGAATTCTCTACATGGCTGTGTCAACAACCCATGCTGAGCAAGGTTCGTTTGTGGAGCTTAGAACTCAGCCATACATTCATAATTGGATTACATTGCATAGTTGAATAAAGAAATCCTACAAAGCTCAATACAATAGTTGCCTGACCAAATGTCAAGCCATCTGTTTCATTTTTTGTAAAGTCTTCATGAAGTTTTAATCAAAGAAGTCTGGCATCTGATCAGAATTTTTTAAAATCAACAGATTGCTGGATGTTCAATCAATATAAAACTCAAAGCACTGTGGCCAAAAGCCCCATTTAAATCAGTTTCCCAATAGTGTTGACTATGCACACTGGATAAAGTACTCCAACATCTGTGTATACTTATACAATGCTGGTCAATTTAATGGCCACTTACTGCAGATCCATTATGGCATTCAAAAACATTTAAATCCTCATACACCATCATATTATGATATTTGAAATAAGAAGACTTTTAAAAATTAGCTGTAATAAGTTTCGTGACTCCAGAGCAGGCTTCCCTCAAGTTTCTTGAAATGACTTGTCAGGTGTGAGTTTTCAGATTCTCACCCACCTCAATGAAAATGCCAGTGTTGATGAAAATTGCAAATGCAGGGGTGGCACAATGGTTTGCACTGCTGCCTCACAGTGCCAAGGACCCTCGTCCGATCCCTGGCTTGACTCACTGTCTCTGTAGAGTTTGCATGTTCTCCCCATGACTACGTGGGTTTCCTCCGGGTGTTCCAGTTCTCTCCCACAGTCTGACAAACGTGCTGGTTAGCTGCATTGGCCATGCTAAATTCTCCCTCAGTGCACCTGAACAAGCTCTGGAATGTGGCGATTGGAGAATTTTCACAGTAATTTCAATGCAGTGTTAATTTAAGCCTACTTGTGACACTAATAACGAAACTTAAACTTTTAATTGGTGTCCCCAACATCACTTCACATGAGCGTCAAGTCACAACGCACCATCCTTCCTGCTCCAGGGAAAATGGTCTCCATCAATAAAACTGTGATAACTCTAAAACTGCTCCCCTGCCTGCCTCCAGTTTGGGTTTCCCAACATGGGTTTTCTGAGTGCCAGGACGGGAAAATTCAGTCCAGGGTATTTGATTTGGGAAGAGTTCCACTCTCCAATACTGACAACATCCTGACTATTTCCTTGATAGATGAATAAGATTTTTCTGTTCATCATGTTTTTGCTTCTCTCCACTGATTTTTAAATGACCTGTGCACAAGGTGTGAGTGTTGTTGGCATTTATGGCAATGATGATGTGTATATCAAGTAGTGGCTCAGCCATTTGGAGAATTTTACTCAGATCCTACCCCCTTCAATTTTGTTCAGACTCTTTCAATAAATGTAGCTTAATGTCATACATACTTTCCTCTTGGCTCTCAATTTTGGCTCCTGGATGTACGGGTGCACGAAGGCTATAATGAAATCTGAAGCTGCGCAGTTCTAGAAAAATCCAAACTGAGATCTTGATAACATATTGGTGATTCCTTCCAATATCTTTGCTGGTACCTGGGAGTAGGCTGATGAGCTAGCTTTGATATAATCATTATCTGCCTTGTCTGCTAAATACCTATGTTTTCGCTGTGCTTTAATAGCTGGTTAGGGTTCTGCTCTTTCCAAACGGTGGCATGGTAGCACAGTGGTTAGCACTGCTACCTCACACCTCCAAGGACCCGGATTCAATTCCAGCTGTGGGAAACTGTCTGTGTGGAGTTTGCACTTTCTCCCCGTGTCTCCGTGGATTTCCTCCGGGTGGTCTGGTTTTCTCCCACAGTCCAAGATATGTAGGTTAGGTTGATTGTATCAAGGGGATTAGTGGGTTAAGGGGACAGGGCCTGGGTGTGATTTTTGTCGGTACAGACTCTTTAGGCCTAATGGCCTCTTTCTGCACTGTACAAATTCTATAATTCTACAGATTCTGTGAATCCTACAGAATCGTAACAGCAGGCTAGCCTCCTCCATCATTGGCTGTGACTCTGTTAGGCTGTACCCTTGCTATCATTCCCCACTTCACAAAAAGGAGATGGATCTGGATGTGCTTTCGTCAGGTCTTACGACAGGACTGTTTGATCCATCCAATTTCATCCTCACTACCCTCTTGTTGTGCTTTGATATTACTGAACGATTGCTCAGTCACTCCACTGAGGGTTAAGAAGCGCACATTTCAAGTGGATCAGCGGTCACATGTAGCCCATTTTATTCTTGGCTTTCTTTTAGCTGAATTCAAATTCTTAAACGGTTATGGCGGGCTTTGAACTATGCTCCCTAAATTATTCATCCTGGCCCCTGGATGATTAATTGAGTAACGTCACCACTACGTTACCGTACTCACATCATTGCTACCCTGGCTGACATTACAGTGTTTGTAGATAAAAAAGCTCGATAATCAGTCAAAGACTACACAATGTACCGCTCAGATCCCACTTGGATTACATTATATAACTCTGATCACCACATACCAATACGCATGTACATACATTGCAAAGGGTATAGAGCAGATCGATATGTCTATTGCCAAACATTGAGGTTGAACTTTGAAGAATTATTCATAAAAACTGAAATGCCGCAGTTTATCTGTAAATAAGTTGGATTTTTTTTATTGGTATTAACATCACATCAGCCTTAAACAAAACCTTGAATGCCTAGTTTTTTTTTTCTCCCCTGCCAATTTGCTTTCAAATTCCATCTCTTCAGCTTCCAGTTGACTGGAGTACGGTTCCTTTATCTTTGTGGTGAAGGAACTATGCTGCATATGGACAGTGAGCAGGATTTTGTTGAGAGGCATCATGCTCACTGGCCAGAGAAGCAGCGCGGAGCCCCCCACCTCCCCCACACTCCATGTCAGCTTCATTAGGGATGCCTGATGGAATCAGACATCCTTCAGGCACCTTCTGGGCCGCCTTCAAGCCTTTCCTGCAATTGAGGTCCCCAGCAGTCAGAGTCCAGCTCATCCAGAGCTGCTGGCCAATCGAGGGCCTGCATCCTTTCCTCCAGCAACAACAGGAACTGTAGCCACTAGTGGCCACACGAAGGCCCAGCATCTCAGGGGGCCCACAGCCAGGTGAGCGTAGGTGGGATAGGGATCACTGGATGGTGTTTGGGGAGCAGGGCTGGAGTCAGAGGTAGGAGATTACTGATCAGGGGTCCCCCTTCCCCAATTCCATGTCCCTCGATCAGGTATAGAGACCCATGCAGCCTTTATTTAATCCTTGAGTCATCACTAAGTTGCAGTAGGCTCAGAGGTAATACATGTCAGTTGGCTCATTAATGAGCCTAATTGAGATCCAAAGCTGGCGGCTGGGAAATTCATGTTAATCGCTTTTGAAATGACTCCTCAGAGATCATTGTCCCTTCACCCGATTCCCCTTATTTACAAGCTCTATTCCAGTCTTAAAGTGCTTTACGTACAAAGTCAGAATCAGGTGTGCCAGTGGCCCTGACACTCCTGTATCCAGGTGAGGCTTCCTGAATGGGTGGGCAATTATGACCTCACTCAGGGAGTTCATCCTCCAACTTCATGGGCCTCAATGAAGTCATTACATCTTCCACGCTGCAATTTCATTCTTGGAGGTTTTCCTGCCACTGAGAGGCTGAGATGGAACCTCTCCTATGATTAAGGTTTTTCACCTTAGTAACTGCAATATGCACTTTCGCTGGATTCACTGCAGCAACCTATCAAAGTAAACTTCAGCCATGCCCCCCAGCTCCACAACCAATACTATTGCTCAGGAGAAGGGTAAAAATTTCAGAACAACACTGTTGTCGCTACGTTCAACTTTATCACTGTAGATCTCAATAGGCCACATATAACTGTTAGATCATTGTGTTAAAATTCTGAAATCCCATAACTGTATTGGGGGCATTATCAGCAAAAGGACAGCATGGTGGCACAGTGGTTAGCAGGGACACGGGTTCAATTGTGGACTTGGGTCACCATGTATGTGGAGTTTGCACATTCTCCCCTTGCCTGCATGGGTTTCCTCCAGGTGTTCCAGTTTTCTCCCACAACCCAAAGATGTGCTGGTTAGCTGGACTGGCCAGGCTAATTTGGCCCTTAGTGTCCCAGAATGTGTGGATTAGGGGGATGAGCAGGGTGATTGTAAGGATACGGTCTGCTCTTTTGATGAGTTGGTGCAGACTCAGTGGAACGAATGGCGTCCTTCTGCACTGTGGGGTTTCTATGATTCAAGGATTGGAGCAGTTCAATAGTAGACATGCTAGCACTTTCTCGAGAGCACTGAGAGATGAGGGGTCTTGTTTATATATGGAAATAAAATTCACTTTGGCTGCTCAGTACTGAACTCATACCAGCTACTACTTTTGTACATGGAAGTGAACTGTTCATGTTGTTACCAAATCAGGAAAGCGCAGCTCTTTGCAAAAATACTGTCAGCAGTCCAGCTGCTTATGAGATTTATAACAACATACAAAAATAAGAGGAAGGAAAAGACCAAATGATCCAACTTGTACCGTCACAACGCTTTGTGAATCAATATAGACATATCCCCATGGAGCCATATGTAATCTTCTAGAAGAGGCAAAAAAAACAGGAAAAACCTAAGACAAATCTGGAACAAAATAATCTGTAAAGTTCTTGTCTGACTCCTGCGGGCAATGGAACTGAGTCCAGGAGAACACGCCGACCCTGACTTGTATCTCATAGAACAACTTGTACAAAACAGAACTTTCACAACACAAAAAAGCCCTCTACATTTCAAACAACCATTATAAAATCAAGCTGCTTAAGGAAAGTGAATGGCCAAATGCTTGGTCTAAGAATTAAGTATTAAAAAGTGTCTTAAAGGGAAAAAGAGAGGTGGAGCATATTCGGGAAGGAATTCCAGATTCAGCGCTAAAGCAGCTGAAAACACAGCTGTAAATGATGGAGCGCTGAAGATTGGAGATGCTCACAATGAGAGGAGTGCAACTGTTTGCAAGGACTAAAGAAGATTACTGAGATGGGTAGAAGGGCATGGAAGGATCTGAAAACAAGGATGAAGATTTTAAAATCTAAACCCTGTTTAATTGGAGCCAGTCTAGTTCAGTGAGCGGAGAGTGATTGCTAAATTGCATTTGGTGCACTGACAACAAGAATAGCAGTATTTTGGATGATCTCCAATTTTCGGTTAGTAGAAAGTGGAAGGCCAACACAGATACATTAGAAAAGTAAATCTGGAGGTAACAAAGACATGGATGATGCTTTCAGCAGCAGAAGAGTTGGGACAGCGGTGGAGATATGATGGTGTTATGGAGATGGAAATATGTGGGCCTGAATTTTCAGGAGGGTGACCAATCAGCGCCCATCATCCTAAGAGTTGGTGGGCAACACAATCCCACTGACTCTGACAAGCCCACTGTTATTTCGCACTCATTTAAGCTCAGATTGTCAGCAGACTTGGATAGGCACTTGGTCAGAAGACTGACCTAAGAAATCTCTCAGCCAATCAGATTGGCTGACAGCTCTCCAGACCTTCCAGGCACAGCACTGCAGTAGTCGGAAGAGGTACTGCAGTACCATGCCTCCTGATACCCCGCTCCAGGTAAGAATCAGGATCAGAATAGAGGGGTACAAACGGATGGTCTGGTTAGGAATACATGATTGTTGCAGGCTTGGAGGACTGAAGGGCCTGTCCCTGTGCTGTATTGTTCTTTGTTTTTTATTACTGGGGAGAGGAGATAGAGGATGCTTTGAGGGGCCAGGAGCGGGTGGGCCAAAGTGTTATTGGGCATAGGTTTGGAGTTGGGTGGAGGGAGGACTAGAGCTCACTGGTCTCTGAGCAGAGGACAGCCTCAATTTGAAGGTTCCATCTGATTGAGGCAGTCCCCTCCCCTCCCAGCCCAGACTGAGGGTGATAACTTTGACAATGCCCACCAATCTAAAAACTGAGGCTGAGTGGGAAAAGGCAAGGTCTTTTCTGAAATCTTGTCTGCCATGTTGTAAAATCTAGGTTGGGGCAAGCGGGATCCTAGAGGGAATCCCATCTATGCTATTTCATGTTTCACCCCTTCCTCTACAGCATCATGGAATCTCCCTGGGGCAGATTTGAGCTTGGGGGAACCTGTAAAATTCTGGCCATGGTCTCAGTGAAGGCATGGAGCGGATATGTGACAGATTGAAAGCTTTGAAAGAATTGGATAGTCAGAAGTTTTTTTCTAGGGTGGGAGAGTCAATTAACAGAGGGCATTAATTTAAAGTGTAAGGGGAAGGTTTAAAGGAGATGTATGAGGCAAATTTATTACATAGAGGATGGTGGGTATCTGGAATTTGCTGCCGGGGGAAATCGTGAAAGCAAGTAAGATGGTGACTTTTAAGGGCAAGTATATGAATATATGCAAATAGAGGGACATAGTTCCTGGAACGATAGGGAGTTTTCGTTCAGACAGGCAGCATGATTGATGCAGGCTTGGAGGGCCGAAGGGTCCATACCTGAGATGTAATTTTCTTTGTTCTGTGTTCTCACCTCAGGAATAAAATATTACTCTGATGCTGCAAATGATCTGGTTCAGTGTCAGACAGTTGCCAGGGAGAAGGATAGAATTGTTGGAAATAACTGAAACAAAGGCATCTTTTATATAACACCATCTCCACCACAACCCAAGCAAATCCAACTTATTCCTGTAGGTGTATAATGAATTAGCGTTCAACTGATTGTCCATTTATATTCTGCATCAGATGTGCCCCAGCCCTGTTTAGTTGATCAATTGACCTGTTTCAAGGATTCTGCCATTTTGTTAAAGTTACCACTTACAAAATTCAGAATCAGCTGTAGATTCTCATGAATTTAATTTTGGCAAGGGAGTGGGACTCATTAAATTATCTCTACAGAGACTTGGCATGGACGGGACTAAAATAGTGGAATAAATTTTCCAGTCCCACCTACCGTGGGAATTATAGCAGGTGGGACAGAAAATTTGGCAGATCATTTAAAGGTCCGTTGACCTTGGACAGAAATTTCTGGTCTTGAGATGAGTGCAGCCAGAGGATCCCACCCAGTGGTATTGTCTGAGGTGCCAGTTTCCCTTTGCCGTTTCTGAAATCTCATTTCCCCTTAAATGCATCCGTGCTCTTCGGCTCAGCTACTCCCTGTAGCAATGGACTCTGTGTTCTAACCACACTGCGGATAAAGAAGTTTCTCCTGAATTTCCCACTGGATTGATTAGTGACTATACATTTATGGCCCCTCGTTCTGTTCTTGCGTGTAAGTGGAACCTGAAACTAATTTGAGCGCAGTGATATAGTTAAAAATCATTAACTTCATAACCTTCTCAGCCATAGATTATAAATGACCTTCATGAATATGGCAACCATTAACGGCCATTGATGAGTAGTGACCTTCTTTAATAAATTGATTTTTTAGCCGAAGCCACATCTGTGCAATTGGTTGGATTATTTAATAGATTGATCTGTACTGAACTCACTTCTAATTCAGCTTTATCAAGAATCTAAACCAGATTGGAAATGCCTGTTTACATTTCAAATTATTCAATAAAGAAACATTTCCTTTTCCTATGTCTTGAGAAGAGGAGCTTTGAGGAGAGCTAATGCAATAGTTTGGATAATGAGGATTGATTGATTAGTCAATGATCCAGAAAACCAAAATGACAGGCATGGCATCAGACATCCTTTATCGTTCTGTGTACTGTTATAGCATTTTTCAAAGTACAAGATATTTTGGGAACCTTTTTTTAGATTTGAATTGGGCTGCATTGAGTTGGAAACCACAATCTTGCAGGGCTGCAGGTTAGGTCTGGAGTTGCAGGGGAAGGTCTGTATAAAGGGCAAGAGAAATGCTAGGATCAGCAGAAGAGAGACTGCTGGCTCTCCGGAAGAGAGGATTCCATCTTCCTACCCACCCACAAGCAGTGCTGTAGAAAGCTCCCTCTACCTCTGGAAACCCAGTTGGTAGAAATTGAATTTAAATCACCACCTTAATTGCACCGTGACTCTTGATTTAAATATGCCTGTGATATGTCCCATCTCTCAAAGACAAGATCTTATGCAATTCAAACCCCACCACTATAAAAGAAATGTCACAGGGTTGTGGATGCTTTTCCCCTTTAGTTTTTAGGTTTGACATAACTTACCCACCTCCCACTCTTCTCCAACTGCCTGTGAGATTTGAAAGAGAGGTCCCTGTGTTCTGAATGATTTGTGTGGCTGTAAGTTATCTGCTTTGTGTTCTCATAGTCTAGAAAATAAATAGCATTAAACATTGTGGTCAGATGGTTTTGAAAAGACTTACTAGTAATCTGGCACGAATGTGTTCAGCAGCATCGCAGAGTCTATAAATTTAATTGTATTTGATTGTGGTATGAGGTACAATGCAGGACATTTGCTCTGAGGAGATGTTCTTTGAAACAAATGCACATCTTTAAAGGTCATAGGGCAACTTGTTAGGACAGTTTGAAAATAAACATGTCCCTAGGGCTTAAAAATAAGAGGTCTGCTTTGCAAAGGCAAATAAAAATTATGCTAACTTTTTTATGTATCATTATTAAACTATAGCTGAAATTTTGTGCCTAACCTGGGCAACACCCAGCAAGTTAATGCCTTGGAGAAGGTGTAGTGGAGATTTACTAGAATGGAACCAGGGCCAAAGCCAAGAGAGCTATTATCCATTAGATGAGGAGGTAAGTTGTGAGGAGAATGCAAAGACATGTCGACCAGGTAAATGATTGGACAAGGAGGTGGCAGGTGGAATATGACCTGGCTAAGAGTGACACGGAGGCACAATGGTTAGCACTGCAGACTCACAGAGCCAGGGACCCATGTTCAATTCCTGGCTTAGATCACAATATTTTGGAGTTTGCATATTCTCCCTGTCTCTGCGTGAATTTCCTCTAGGTGCTCCGATTTCCCCCCATAGTCCAAATATGTGTCAGTTAGGTAGATTGGCCATGCAAGTGTCATGGGTTCTAGCAGGGTAAATATGTAGGGTTATGGGAATAGGGTCTGGGTGGGATTGTTGTCCATATAGGTTCAGTTGCCCAAGTGGTCTCTTTCTGCACTTAAGAGATTTTATGTTTTGATGATTCTATGATGCAGGAAGAATGAAAAGCAGAATTTCTTTTAACAGGTGAGAGACTAAAATGTTTAGACATCCTTGTTCATGAATCACAAAAAGATAACAAACTGTCACAGTAAGCAATTAGGAAGGCAAACTGTATACCAGCCTTTATTGCAAGGAGATTGAGAACAAGAGGAAGGAAGTCTTGTTGTACTATGCAGGGCTTTGGTGAGACCATACCCGGAGCACCGTGTACGATTTTGGATGCATTACCTAAAGAAAGATGTATTTGAAATGCTTTGATGGACAAGTGCATTCAATTTCACTAGTGAGGTCCACCTTTCTGGTCTGAATCAGCCTCAGCAGTTCTGAAACTCAAATGCTTTGACTGATAACTCCAGTGTAGATCAATAAGAAGATTAGCTGAGATTTGTTTACATAAGGAACTCGATTAGCTGCTAAAATCTTTTATGACCGACCATTTAAGGTAAATGAAACAGTTCATTGTTGATACATTCAATTCATGCTCCAATAAGCCTGCAGCTCTTCCTCTATTAAGCCTGAAGTTCTTCCTCTTTTCACCAAACTGTTCTGTCTAGCCTCAAACACTGCAGTTTTTTTTTCAAGTCTCTGATCCTATGTAAAAAGCAGACATTCTTTCTAATACTGTTCTTTTTTTTCCTTCATTGGCTGTTTATCTTGCCTGCAGAGCTTCTCACTGCACCCATAAGCTTCTTAATACTACTGGTTAATTGATATTCTGGCCTCTTTAAGGCATCTCACCATTTTTTTAATCATTAGTAAGAACTACAATTAAACTGATTTAATTATATTTTTCTGTATAAATGTTGGAAATTAATGGCACTACTTCAGAGCTAGAATGATGACTCAGGCTGTTAATGGAGGAACTAAACAAATAACAGTGGATGTTGTCATTGATCTTGACTGTATCAGAGATACTCTAAATTCAGTTGCAGAAGCTAATGTGGTTCCCTTAGATTACAGACTCTTCTGGCCATTCTTAACCTTTGAATCTGAATCGGAACAAAAAAAAATTGAAAGTATCTTGGCTGCAAAAATTCATGCATTGTAAAAGGTTTAATTTCTAGTTATTTCAGGTAATATTCTGATAGAACGACTCCATCTTTCCAAATGGAGTAAAATGAGCCAGGTTTACTGCCACTTTTGGCATTGGAGTGAAGTGGTCTTGATTTTGTAACATTTTGTTCAAAACATGCCGCACAATTGGAATAAGAGCAACAAGATGGAATCCTACCAAACCTCACAGCACTTTGGCTTTGCCCAAACTGCAACGTAAATATCACTGTAACAAAATGAACCTTTTGAGTTCCCAGCCAACCATCTGTGTAAACTTCACCCTTAACCCTTTTGTAATTTGGCAAACTGCCGCTACAGCTTTTTTGCAAACATTAAAAAGAAAATCGCAAACGTTCATACACTGCTGAATGAGAGTGTGCAGCTTCTAAGAGCTTTGCTTTCTTGGCCAACAAACTTGTGGAATTAGCATTGCTGGCTCCCCATTCATTCCAGTTAACTGGTATTAGTCCCAATGCTACCCACAACAAAACTGTGCCACAGCCAAGAGCTCCACACTTCAAGTAATGCTTTGGATCGGTTAGATCTATTAAGGGTGGAATTGATAATCAAAAACATTCTACTCATTATTGAGATAACTGAATATTCAAGAATTGAGATGCATTAACATAACCATTTACTTGGAAAGACTAAATACAGTTTATCTGGAAATTGGAACATTGAGCTACTGATTTAATTTGAATCTGTATAAATATGTCGATGTATGTATATATATGTATAGTAGTATTGTCGCTGGACTAGTAGAGTAATGCTCTAGTGACCATGGTTAAAATCCCATCATGGCAAATGGTGACATTTGAATTCAGTTAAAATCTAGAATTAAAAGCCTAATAAGGTCCATGAAACTATTATTGTCGGCTGTTGTAAAAACTCATCTGGTTCACGAATGTCCTTTAGGGATGGAAATCTGCTGATCTGGCCTGCATGTGATGCCAGATCCACAGCAAGCCATTCAGATCAAGGAATGAGTAATAATTGATGTCCCACATGCTTTGAAAGAATAAAAAATAATCTTGTTTATTATTATTCTCTGAAACTTTGCTGCTTCACAGTAATAAACTTCAGAAAGGCAACAGCAGAAGAGGTTTTGGATGCGCTTGCCTACCCTTTTAAGCGTTGTTGCAAGACAATTGGAAGGCCTGATATAATTACTTGATCATATTTATTTTATATTCTGATAGCTTTTCTTAAAAAAAATTGCTCAACTTTTTTCATCCTTTTGCGGATAGTCATTAATTCTTTCAGAAGGGGAATTAATGCTGAACAATTAAACTGGACATTTTAAACTTGTATTTTGAAACATATTAGACAATTGTACTTTTGTATGGATTAAACATTAGTACAGAACATTATAAAATTACAAATTAAATAATTTTGCAAATCTATTGCCTTATTTTCTGTTTGGAATTACTGTTTTGGTGCAGCCATTTTAGTATTGGCACTGTAATACCCAATTGGTTTTGAGTTATATAATATATTTCTCTGGATTCTTGAAGTTTTATGTGGAGTTGCTCCTTGATGCACATGTAAATCAGATCATCATTGCCACTCTCTAGTGCTTTGGCATCTCAAAAGTGTGAATGTTGTGATCGTGGAGTAAGAGATCATGAGAAATTTGTAAGTGAAAGAAGAATGAGATTTTTGTCAACCACACTAGCTATTGTTGTATCTATCTGCAATTGTTCTACTCAGAACTCGATCATAGTAGGAGACTCCCAGGAGCAGAAAAGCTTTAAGATTGTCCTGGAGGTGTCTCTGAAGAGATTGAACATTCCCCCACCTCAACTCATGAGAGCCTTTGGCTTGTGACCATGCCAAAATGGAGGAGGTTCATTAGACAGTACAGTGGTCAGCACTGCTGCCTCACAGCACTGGGGACCCAGGTTAGACTCCTGGCTTGGGACACTGTCAGCATGAAGTTTGCACATTCTCCCTGTGCCTGTGCAGGTTTCCTCCAGGAGTGGCGGTTTCCTCCCCCAGTCCAAAAGTATGGCCAATGCTATGTGCATCGGCCATACTAAATTTTCCCTCAGTGTACCCAAACAGGTGCCAGAGTGTGGCAACTAGAGGACTTTCACACTAACTTCATTGCAGTGTTAATGTAAGCCTACTTGAGACAATAATAAATAAACTTAAACTTCAGGACTGTACTGAATACTTCATGAGATTTCCTCGGGAACATGCGGAGGCCAAGTTGAGGCATTGGAAAGAGCATTAAAAACCTCGAAACACCTCATTTCTCCTTCAATCACCACCTGCCCTGAATGTGGCAGAGTGTGCAAATCATGCTCCGCATTTTGTCAGCCTTCTCAAAACCCATCGAACTGAAGTAGTAGGAACTCACCTTCAATACCAAGGAATTGCCTAAGAGAGGAAGGTGTTTAACCTATAATGCTGCCTTTAACCAAGTAGGCACTGCTTAAACACAAAGAAATGTTAATGAGACAATTCAAATTAAAATTTATTCTGAAAACTATCACTTACTGAACCTGTTGAATGAGTAGCAAGTATCAGATTTTAATGCTTTAGTTTATAGCTACCACAAATGCCTGGTTAAAGGGCAGTTTTTTACTTCCAACAAATCAGCTGCTTCTTTCAAAACCTATCATTTTTCTCAGTAACTGTAGTAATGACAGGAGGTGGCTGCCAAATCCACATGCATGATTCTACTTAATGAAATTAGAAACTATTTTGAACTGCGATGCATAAGACTGCCAGTTATTTATCAAGGTGACAAGAAGGACAGATATGTATCGGTCCCTGCTGATGCATGGACAAACAGGATTATCTCAGCCACAAGGTTGCCTGTTCTGTATTGGACATGCATGCATCCTGTCTTGCCAAGCTGGCTGGCAGATGAATGACTGAAGGATGAGGCAAGGTCACGCCTGACCATACCCCAACTAATTCTCAATTGCTTTTTGTTGCTATTAGAGCACAATCGAAATGTCACTAAAATATTATTTCCCCAAGCTGTTTCCAATATGATATCGGCGTCGCAGTGAAATCACCACCTTGGATTCAACATTCTGAATGAATCTTTGCTGTGGTTCACTGCTGGTTTTTACTAATTCCCTAAAGCTGCCAAAATAACTTCGACATCTACGTTTTTAGATTTATTGCTGAGTTTTACCAGCTTGATCATCACCCCAAACCAAAAGCTTTCATGTCTCGAGTTTAAAATTAAAGCTTTGTGCAGTGGGGATAATGGAGACCCTGTTTAATCAGTTGTTTTATTTGAAAAGTATAATCCACATGCACCACCTGCCATTCACTAAATGAGATCCAGATGAACAGTTCGCTTACAGGCCTCAACCAATAAATTTCTTGTCCCTCCTGCAGTAAATTATTTGATATCAGCTTGACTGTGGTCCACCATCCCCCTGTCGATTCAGTACGTAGCGCTAACACTCTGCTTGTCTCAGCCTCTTTCTGCAAAGAGAAAAACAAGCCGTTCTGGGGTAAATTTTTGAGTGGATTTATGTTTGCAGGTGTGTTCTTTACAATTGGCAGATGGTGCAGCCAGTGCAGTGAGCACAGCGCTCTACATGTTGACATGCAAACATATGCTGCAGAGTAATCGTTTCCATTTCACCCCTGAGTGTTTCCAATTTCCATCATGCTGTTAGACAGCTGCCAATCAAGTCCCAAAGAGGGAGAGGGAATGAAAATGAGTTGTATTCAGAACCAAAACTGCTCATTTACTCATTATTTATTCAGCTTATTTAACCTGCTGTATTATTCTGAAGGCCATGCAGTTCTATTCTAAATCAGTACCTATTTTCCCCCATGCCTCTGATATTCCTATTTCTCAAGCATCTATCTTATCTCTAAACAGCTCCATTTACTTGTATCAGTGGCCTCCACACATTCCCATACTCTTTGTGCGAGGGAGGCTTTTTCTTCACTCCAGATTCAGTTCTAGATAGAAGTCGTGCGGAGTTGTAGAGTTAGAGCAAGCAGTCAGAAGTAGACTCAGCATTAGTAGGACTTAGGAGTAAGCCATTCAGCCCTTCAAGCTTGCTCCACCATTCAATAAGATTCTTGATCTGGTTGTTGTTTCAACCTTCGTGTCTGCCTTTCATAATGCTCGATTCCCTTGTCTAACAAAAAACTGCCCAATTCAGCCTTGAATAAATCTAGAGCTCTCAGGGGAAGAGAATTCCACATGTTAATAACCTTCTGAGAGAATTTCTTCTATTTCTTCTCATCCCAGCCTTATGCCTATTCAAACATCATTTATGTGTATGACTGCCACTGATTGCTGCTCAGCATTTAACCCTTGATCCACTGACTTCCAAAATCGCTGGCTGCCATGGTGTTCTTGTACCACTGGCTGACTGGGAAAGCAAGAGCACTGGCAATGGCACACCGCCCGAGGAGAGCACTCCTAATCCTTGGCTGCATGAAGAGGTGAGTATTGGCATGTGCCATCATAGACCAGCTGAGTGCAAAACATTGAACTGAAGCTTAGGGGGCAATAGAATGGCCAAAGCTGAGGCTACTTGGTCATGAGGTGAAGGTCAAGGGTGCCCGCCCAGCATGTAAATGAAGGACTAGGCATCAATGTAGTGGCCAAGACATGAGTCAATGAGTTTTGAGAGGCAGTTTCAAATGATAAATGAACAAAGAGTGGTCCTTTGGAGACAGTGGGTCTCTCTCTTTGATGTTGCAGTGAGGAGAAAACATGGAACATGGTGATCTTGCTATCATTCTTCTTGCTCATAGTTATTACAGGAGGATGATGACTTAAAGTGAAGACAATCCATTCATCCTCATAGAGCTTCTGTGAATGTCTGACTAATAACAGTGTGTTGCTCTCAATGACTAGGTTCATATCATGGTGATGCTACGGGGAAAATCCTATGGCATCTTTGGAGAGCTGCACTCTTGCGGTTCAAAGAACAAAAAACAGTACAGCGTAGGAACAGGCCCTTCAGCCCACTAAGCCTGTGCTGACACAGATGTCTCTCTAATTTAATATTTTCTTGTCTCTACATGGTCCATATCCCTTTAACTCTGTCTATTCACATATCTATCCAGATGCCTCTTGAACGTTGTTATAGAATCTGCTTCCACCACCTCCTCTAGCCGCATGTTCCAGGCATTCGCCACCCTCTGTGTGAAAAACTTGTCCCTTACATCTCTTTTAAACTTTCCCCCTTTCGTCTCAACCTATGCCCTGGAATAATTAACCCGTCAACTCTGGAGAAAAGACTCTAACTAATCCACTCTATCCAAGCCTGTCATAACCTTGTAAACATTTATCAGGTTCCCCCCTCATTCTCCAGTGCTCCAATGAAAGCAATCTAAGTTTGTTCAACCTTTAAATTTAAAATTTACATCTTGTAAAATTACACTTAGAACATCAGATGTACAAGTTTCAAATATCATTTCAAACATTATACATAGTCCATGTCCTCCAAACCAGGCAACATCCTGGTAAATCTCTTCTGCACCCTTTCCAATGCATCAACATCCTTCTGGTAGCGTGGTGATGATCAGAATTGTACACAATTCTCCAAATGCGGCCTAACCAAAGTCTTATACAGCTGCAATATGATTTTCTAATTCCTATACTCAATAGATGACCCCAAGGGGGAGGGGGGGGGTGTGGTTCACATAGATGGGGGTGGGAACTTTGATGCCAGTGATTGGTGGGGATGGGGAGGTTAATCTTGATGACATAGGGTGATTAAATTGGTGGGGGGGGGGGGGGGGTACACGGCTCTTTGATGTTGATGGTGAGGATGAGAATTTTAAAAGTTAATCTAGATTGGGGTGTTTTTAAAAAGCGCACCGTGATCTTTGAGGAACAGGCTTTACCTATGTCATTAGGCCTTGCTTCTCTCGTTCACCACAACAATCATCCTCCCTCCAATAGAATGATTAGATGGAGAGGATTGGGATCACAACAACTGATCCAGTAGGAATTGCACTGTGTTCCCAGGAGCGATGACACTTAGGCATATCTTTTGGAGAATTACACCCTCTGTTTGGGATCTAGAGGCTCAGGTAGGATGAAGGGGTCCCAGGGCAGGAAAGGTAGGGAAGACCCCAGGTAGTGGGGGAGAAGCTGTGATGAGGGGAGGGAATCTAGTTGCCCCTGAACCTTAACTGAGAAGTGAGTGCCTAACTTCGGAAGAGAGCTTCTGATGGAGGTGCCTCCCACACCATCCCCATCTTCCTGCCCAAGATGTAACGCAGTTATATTTTAAACTTCCCTTACAGAAGTTCAATAATATTACTTCCACCAGTTTTAGTGTATTTGATTTTATTTGGTGTTTAGCATATATTGAAAAACTTCCAGATCAATCTTTTTATGCTTTTAAGATGTCATTTTGTTTTCTTGAGATTTCTCCTTTCAAGATTAAGAATTCCAATTTCTCCCATCTTTCCAAGAATTGGGATGTGAGGGCCCTACCTTGTTTTTTTTGGCATTTCTATATTGTGACAATTTATTAAATACTTTATTTCTGGTGACCAAAAGCAAACACAACACTCAAGCTGAGGTCTGACCAAGGCACTGTACAGCTGTGACATAATATCATAGAGACACAGAAATTTGCAGCGTGGAAATAGGCCTTTCAGACTAATTTGTCCATTGCTCCCTTTTTTTTTAAACCACTAAGCTCATTCCAATTGCTCACATTTGGCCATATCTCTCTCCAGCCATCTTACTCATGTAACTATCTAAATGCATTTTAAAAGACAAAACTGTACCTGCCTCGACTATTACCTCTCGCAGCTCATTCCAGACATTCACCACCCTCTGTGCGAAAAAAGTACTTGTCTGGACCTCTCCTCTCACCTCAAACTCATGTCCTGTAATTGTCCTCCAACATAGCTTGCAGCAATGCAACAGAGCATTCTGTTTGCTTTGCTTTATTAAATTACTGCTAAATGTTCAATCCTGAATCAGATACCATCCCCAAATCTCTTCCCACTTTCTCTTTAATAAGTGCGGCCGTTCTGTTTCCAGTTCTCTAGGAGATGTGATGAAATATTAACGCTGTTTTCTCTCTCCACAGATGTTGCCTGAAGTGCTGAGTGTTTCCAATGTTTCCTTCTTTTTAATCCCAGTTTCTTTCATGTTCCTCTGCTCAACCTTCTGACCTTCTCCTGAAAGTTTCCTGTCACTCGACTATTTGGCTTTGAAAAATTGTATGCTTGGGTATTTCTCCGAGGCTGTGTTGACTTTAAGCTTGTAGTGAATATTGGCCACATGCATTCCATTTGCCATACCTAACCTACTTTGAGGCAACACATTTTACTGGGTAACTTTGCCAGACCATACAATACACTTCCTTTGACATCCAAATAATTGATAACTGACTTACAGCCTTTAATTGCCTGCCTGCTCTATATTTTTGAACATTTTGTGTCCTACAGTGTTGAAATTATCCCCATGGGGTAACCTGTGTTTTTCCTGTTCCATGATTCTACATTGTGAAGACTATCTCCAGTTCAGGCAATTTGTAACAAATGATTCTGGCACTAGAGCCTTCAAGCTTATCCCTATCTTTCAGACATATTCAGTTAACATTTATAGAATTGAAGAATCGCTCAGTGGAGAAAGCTCCAGCCCAGCCAGTCTTCACCAACTCTCTGACAGAGCATCCTACCCAGTCCCAACCCTCATGTATTTATCAACCCCACGTATTTACCCTGCTAATCCCCCTGATATTAGGGGACAATTTCGCATGGCCAATCAACCTAACCTGACTTTTGACTGTGGGAGGAAACCAAAGCACCCAGAAGAAACTCAGGCAGACACAGGAAAGATATGCAAACTCCACTCAGTCACCCAAGGCCAGGTCCCTGGCTCTGTGAGATAGCAGTGCTAATCGCTGTGCTTCTTTACAGGTTGGGTGGAATGGTTATGCTAAATTGTTCTTTAGTCTCCTAAGATGTTTCAATGGATTAGCCATGGTAAATGTGTAGGACTACGGAGACAGGATGGTGGAAAGGGCCTGGGTAAGGTCAGAGAATATTGGTGCAGATTTGATAGGCGAAAGGGTCTCTTTCTGCACTGTAGGGATTCTATCATCAGATTCTTACCTATATACTTGCCTGGGAGTCTATTATAATGCCAGCATTGACTCAGTAGTTTAATTGATTCAACTGAGTCAAATTTTCTCTGTGTCAGGAGGTTAAGAGTTCAGGACACTCCAGAGACTTGAACACATAATTTAGACTTACAATTAATCCTTCCTGAAAAATTCAACATTTTAGCATTCAGATGCAATTCAATAACGATCAGCTATCATTTGGCATCAGATAATGAAAGAGTTTTTAATGTAGTCAGCAGCATTTTGCTATCCTTGTCATCAAATGCAATCAAAAGGCAAAAAGATGCACAAAGGCATCACGTTTTTAAAAATTCATTCTTCGGATGTGCTCATCGCTGATTAGCCTTCAGTTTCCATCCCTAGTTGTGCTTGAGGAGGCAGTTGTGAGCTGCTTTCTTGAACCGCTGAAGTCCAAGTGTGTAGTTACACCCACGGTGCTGTTAGGGAGAGAGTTCCAGGATTTTGATCCAGTGACAGTGAAGGAACAGTAAAATATTTCCAAGTCTGGATGGTGATTGTCTTGGAGGGGAACCTGCAGTTGGTGGTTCCCACATGTGTCTGCTGTCCACATGTGTTTGCTGCCGTTGTCTTTCTGAATGGTAGCATTGTAGGTTTGGAAGGTGCTGTCTAAGGATGTTGCTGAGTTCCTGCAGTGCATCTTGTAGATTGTAGCCGACACTGTTATTTGACGATGAAGGGAGTGAATGCTTGTGGATGGGATGCAAATTAAGTGGACTGCTTTGTCCTGGATGGTGTCAAGCTTCATGAGTGTTGTTAGGGCTACACCCATCTATCACATTCTTGACTTGTGCCTTGGAAATAGTGAACAGGCTTTAGGAAGTCAGGAGGTGAGTTATGCTCTGCAGGATACCTAGTTTCTGACCTGCTCTATTTTTGGCTAGTCCAGTTCAGTTTCAAGTCAATGGTAACCCCAAGGATGTTGATAGTAGAGGATTCAGCAATATTAATGGCATTAAATGTCCAGAAGCAATGATTAGATTCTCACTTGTTGGTGCTGTTCATTGGCTGGCATGTATGTATTTGCCACTCATTAATCCAAGCCTGGATATTGACCATGTCATATTGCATTTGGACATGATGCTGAACATTGTGCAATCATCTGCAATCACCCCCACTTTTGACCTTATGATAGACAGAAGGTCATTGTGGAAGCATGGTTGGGCCATGGACACTACCCTGAGGAACTCCTGCAACTGGGTCCTGTGTTTTCCGCCCTCCTGCCAGGGGTTTACAATAGCTCCCCACTTATGGAAAGCTGGTGGCTTGTGCCCCACTGGGATGAAGGGGAGCTTTGCAGGCTGCCCAACAGGTTAGGGATTTTGGGTGGGGAGGGGGGGGAAATGCACCCTGGGCATTGCTAGTTTGGCAGTGCTAGCCTAGCCTCTGACACTGACCAAGGGGAAAATGGCAATGACTAGGGGGCACATTGGATCAGGTATTGGGCAGTGCCAATGGTTGGAGCCAGAGGGAGCAGGGCCTAATGGGGGCCTCCTGGGGGGAGGACAATTGGAAGAGGTGGAGATTCCCCCTGCCACTCTGCCAGAGGGAGTACAAGCAAAGGGAGGGAGGCCAGTGATAGGGCGTGCCGGGAGGAGAGTTCAGGACTGCTGGGGTGGGTGGGTGGGTGGGCAGTGCAGGTGGTGTGTGGCTGATAGATCAGCGTATGCACAGTGGTTTGCTCAGTGCAATCCTGCTGGTCTCTCCAGCAGGAATAGGCCCTGCCCCAGCTGTTCAGTGTGATTCATGCTGGGGCGTTCTGCAGTGCAGAGTGTGGGAGATTCATTTTGAAACTCCCACTGAATAAACCAACAGTATTTACTCAATTTTTATGCAAATTTGACACTTAGAATTTTTTGGGGAGAGAATTACCCTCAGTAAGTTTTGAGAATGGAGTTATATATAGTTCTTGGGACAAAGGAGATCAAAGGATATGGAGGGTAGGATATGAGTTGAATGGTCAGCCATGATTATAATTAATGATGAAGTAGGGTCAAAGGGCTGAATGGCATACTGCTACTCCAATTTTCTATGTTTTTATTGACTGATACATGTATTGCAGGCAGGTTGGTGAGGATGAGGTCAAGTATATTCTACTCCCTTGTTGCTGCTGCAGTCTCAGTCCAGCAGTTAAGCCTTTTAGGACCCAGGCGGCTCAGTCTGTAGTGGTGATACAGAGCCACTCTTGGTGATGGACATTGAAGTCCCCACCCAGAGAACTTTCGGCACCCTCAGTGCTTCCTCCAAATGCTGTTACCATGGAGGAGTGCTTATTCATCAACGAAGGCA
The DNA here is from genome assembly GCA_024679065.1 of Sphyrna mokarran. Classification (NCBI taxonomy): domain Eukaryota; kingdom Metazoa; phylum Chordata; class Chondrichthyes; order Carcharhiniformes; family Carcharhinidae; genus Sphyrna; species Sphyrna mokarran. Next base: position 23,122,352 of record JAGIQG010000024.1, on the reverse strand, counting down.
GGAATGGTATGCAATTATCAGCAGAAGATTTTCTTGCTCATGTTTGACCTGATGCCATGAGATTTCATGGATTCTGGAGGCAATGTTGAGGATTCTCAGAACACCTTTCTCCTGACTATATGCCACTGCATTGCTGTGTCTCTCCAGCCGGTGATGGCAGAGAAATTGGGTGAAATTCACCCCAAAAAATTCTAAGCATGGAATTCAAGTGAAAACTGGAGCAGTTCACACTCTTTGTGTTGGTGGGAGTTTCCAAATGAATCTCCCACACCCTGCACTGGGGAGGTCACTAGCGCATATATCATTAAAAACTGGGGGGAGGTGGGGCTTATCCCCGCAGAAGAGGCTAGTAGCAGAGCGCTACTAGCCCAGCATGAATCACACTGAACAGCTGGGGCAGGGCCTATTCCTGCTGGAGAAACCAGCAGGATTGCACTGTACATGTACCAATCTATCAGTGCTGAGATCGGGGCATGCGTAGTGGGCCCGCATTTTCAGCCTCCTGATTGCTAGTTTGCGTGATCATTGCCAGCCCCACGACTCCACAATGCTGACTGTCTGCCCCCCCTATGGCCTGATCGCTGGCCCCCTGACCATTCCCAGGCCAGCCCCAAGCCCCCACTTCAACGCCCCGATCTCCAGCCACATCCTAGATTCCCCTCTACCCGTCGTCCTGACCCACCCCTCTCCTGCAGTACTTACCCCCTCCCAGCAGGCTGACACTGTGCACCCTCCCCCACCCACCCAGCCTGCCCCAATTGCTGGCCTCCCTTCCTCCCTCACCGATCCTGATTGCAGAGTGGCAGCGGGATCCCCCACCCTAACTGAATGCCCCTATCAGGTCCCATTTGGCCCCAGCCTGTCTGACCCTGCCTCCTAGACCTTGAACCCCATAGGTCCACCCTCTTGGGCTCTGTCCTCTTGGCATTGCCTCATGTTCAATGGGCAGTGCCAAGCTGCCCCCTGGGTATTGGCACTTCATCCCTTGGGCAGTGCCAGGGCACAGGCTGTCACTGCCACGGTATCAATGTCCAGAGGGCACACCCCCCCAATGCCTTCTGACCCTCTGAGGGTCCTGATTGCACCCCCCCCCCTTCACCCCAGTGGGGTTGGACCACTAATTATCTTGAAGTGGTGAACTAATGTAAACTCTGCTGGAGTGAACCACCCCTGGTGTGGAAGGAGTGTGGGGTGAAGGAGCTGGAGATTTCAGTCCTAGGCCCTCTAATTACAGTTAAAATACATGGAAATAACACTTCTAATGAGTTTGGCACCTCCTCCCTGATTTCTAGGACGTCACACCATCTTGTTTTCTGATATCAAAACCTGAGAGCAAAAAAAAATTATCACATATAACTAATGATCAGGGCCTAGAAAATGGTTAGATTGCTAAAACCTCGTTACAGCAATCATAGAGTCATAGAGGTTTACAGCATGGAAATAGACCCTTCGGCCCAACTTTTCCATGCTGTCCAGTTTTTACCACTAAGCTATCTAAACTATTCCCATTGCCCACATTTGGTCCGTATCTCTCTGTTCCCATCTAACCCATGTAAGTGTCTAAGTGCTTTTTAAAAGACAAATTGTACCCACCTCTACTACAACCTCTGACAGCTTGTTCCAGATACTCACCACCCTTTGTGTGAACAATTGCCCCACTAGATCTTTTTATACCTCTCCCATCTCCTCTTAAATCTATGTCTTCTAGTTTTAGACTCCCCTACCTTCGGGAAAATATGTTGACTATCTATCTTATCTTTACTCAGAGGATAGTAAGGGCATAGAATGCCCTACCTGCAGCAGAACTTGCCAACTTTAAGAGCGTTCAAATGGTCAGTAGATAATCGTATGGATAATACTGGAATTGTTTAGGTTAGAAGGTCATTAGATTGGTTCCACTGGTTGGCGCAAAATCGAGGGCTGAAGGGCCTGTACTGCGTTGTAATGTTCTATGTTCTAAACCTCTCATTTTATAGATCTTTATAAGATCACCCTTAAGCCTCTTATGCTTCAGGAAAAGAGTCTCAATCTATCCAGAGTCTCCTTATAATTCAAGCCACGAGTCCCGGTAGCATCCTAATAAATTTCTGCACTCTTTCTAGTTTAATAATATCCTTCCTATAATAGGGTGGCCAGAATTGCACACAGTATTCCAAGTGTGGCCTTACCAATGTCTTGTACAATTTCAACAAGACGTCCCAACTCCTGTATTCGATGTTCTGACCCATGAAACCAAGCAGTCCAAATGCCTTCTGCACCATCCTGGTCACCTGTGATTCCACTTTCAAGAAGCTAGGAACCTGTACTCCTAGATCTCTTTGTTTTAAAGCTCTCCACAATGCCCTTCCGTTAACTAAGTAAATCCTGCCGTGATTCGATATAGCAAAATGGACCATCTCACATTTACCTAAATTAAACTCCACCTGCCATTCATCAGCCCACTGGTCCAATTGATCAAGATCCCATTGCAATCCGAGGTAACTTCTTCGATATCCACTATGTCACCAATCTTGATATCATCTGCAAACTTGCTAACCAGTCAGGAAGACTTTATGCACATCTTCAGCTGGAACTATGCCTTCTGCCATGTGGGTTAAGGACAACAAGTGACATCCGTTAGCCATATCTGAAGCAGGCATTAGGCTGTATACATATGTATATATGGTTCCTATTGTAGAATAATGGATTAATCATTATCTAATGAGATAGTGATGCACATTATGATGTAACAGTGAGATTAGTAGTCAAATGCAAATGACGTTTAAGAAAAATGGAATAGTCAGTACAAGAGAGAGATGTGCTTACCTAGGAGCCTATTATACACTTGTGTAACTAAAATAGTTATTTTTGCAGAAACTTACCTGAGTTAAACCCAGGTCACCTGTGAGTAGAGGGAAACCTTCCCAAATAGATTGAATCGCAAGTCATTGAAGAGAGATCTAAATATTATTCATCATGGAAACCAAACCTCAAACCATGGTAACAACAATGATGACATGGATTCGGCAACGATTTGGTGCCATTGACAGAGAAATAGAAAGAGGATTCCTTCAGAGGAAGAATTTGCAGACTTACATTAATGGGAAATACATAGAGAAGCAGGAATGATGCCACCACCAGTCGAGCAGTCAATGCCACTTCTGTACCCATTTGAAAACTCACAGAGTCCAGGGAGTTGTGGGAAAAAAACACTTCCTGAGATATCAGGCAGCATTGGGTTTGGCCACCAAAGAGCAAAAGCACCAGGTTTGTCGGTTCCACTACGCGGCCGGACTTGTTGCAGACAATGTCCTTCTGAGACAGAGGGCTGAGAGGGGAGAGGTGGGTGGTGGGAGGGAGGGGGGTGTGGTAGAAGAGACCTCTGCAGATTTTGAAATCATTGTAAATACGTTCAGTACATATTTTAGCCAAAACAGAACGGCAGAACGAGCACACTTCAACCTGATATTCCAAAGGCCAGGGGAATTGTCAAATTGCTCCTTACGGACCTTATTTCAGATTGCCAGTTGATGTGGTTATGGTGCATTGAAAGATGAACTCATTCATGATTGCATTGTTAGAATCCACAATGAGAAGCTGTCAGTTTTTTTGACAGACAACCTAGCCCTTGAACAAATGATTCAGCATGCTAAGCAAGCTGAACGTGGGGAACAAAATTGTGCTATGATCTATGGAAGTACCATGGCTTCAGACACTTTTGATAGATTCAAAAAAGGCAGCCACCTCCATTCAAAAACCTGCGAAAGTGATGGGGGGAATAATGCAGAATATTTTCGATGTGCAAAGACAGGACACTTCAAGCAGTTCTGTAAATCTAAAAATGCCATTAAGGGAAGAAAGCGAGAGAATGTCTCAGAACCGCGGGCAATTCAGGGAATTGGTAATAAGCAAAGAAATGAGAATACACATTTTTTTAGGAGAAGCAAAGGATCAAGAACAAATATTTTGGTCAGTTACTTTTGAAGTTGAAGGTTGGATTTTCTGGCTCCAGTTAGGTGGGTCCTGCTGTGACAGACACAAGGAGCCAGCCAAAAATCCACTGACTTCGGTGGGACTGGAAAATCCTGCTGGTGAAGCCAGGAAGTCTCAGCCAAAGACTTTAAAACTGACTTCAAATTTGATATTGGAGCTGGCATTATATTATTGGCTTATCAATTGGAATGGCCCAAAGGAGCAGACATTTAGCTATCCCGCATTGAGTTGCAAGGTCAATGTGGTTTGGATCTTCATGTTAAAAGTCAACAATCAATGTCCTTCACAAGGGTCGACAGATTACAAAGAGCCTCTACACCTTGCACAATAAAACCATGCCGTTATTGAGCAGAAATGCATTAATAGGCCTGGGTCTTCAGGAAAAAAAGTAGATAAAAGTTCTGCAACAAGGCAATGGGACAGAATTCTGCCAAGAATTCCCACAACTCTTTCAAGCTTAAGCGTGAATATCATATTACTCTGCTTCGAGACGCTAAGCTTGTACACCTATCTACTCCCAAAAGGGTACCACACTCAATGCTGGCAAAAGTTAAAGTGCAACTCAGTGGAATGTATGTGGAGATGCTCCTGGCACCAACCAGGTAGTGTTTAGGTCCCATAACAGTTTCCAAGTTCAGTGGTCAGTTCAGGCATTCACTCTATTAAACTAAAGCAGTCCAGAGAGAAATCCATCTGATATCCTCTGTGGGTGACAACTTGGCAAAGCTTGTCAACAGTGGCTTCTTCTCCAAACTTGATGCCAGTGGCGGATTTTGTCAAATATGCTTTGACCACGAATCCAGGCAGTCAGCCTTTATTATGCATTTAGAGCAATTCTGTTCTCACTGCATTTCCTTCATTTTATCATTAATTCCCAAGATGTTCCAGTGAGCTCTGCCAAACATTCTGGGAGGAAAAAAGAAAGTAATTTGTCATGTGGATGGCATGCTTATCTATACAGCACACAAGACAAGAGCATGATCTCAGAGTTTGTGAAGTTCTCCAAGATGCAGATGCCACCTTAAATGGAAAATGTGAATTTGCAAATACTATCATTACACTCTTGGCGCATATCATACATCTAAAGGACATGACCCTTAAAAAATGAAAGCCATCAGCAATTCTTCACCACCAAATAAAGGTTCTGATGTCCTGAGGTTCCTTGGAATGGTCAGTCAGGTTGGTAAATTGATTCTGAGTTTAGCTGCAATCACTGAACCTTTGAGTGACCTTTTACAGAAAGTCCAACAATTGGCTTGGGGTATTGAGCAAATCAACACAGTTCATAAGATGAAGGAAAGGCTCCTTCTTCTGCAGTGCTGATGCTCTCTAATCCCAAATTGTTCATGGTGGTGACTGCCGATGAATTCTTAGCAGATTTGGGAGCTCTGCACATTCATGTTCAGGTTGGGGTGGCAACGGAAAGGCAATCGACTGTATTTCCAAGACAGAAACTGAATTGGAACAATGTCTTGTGACTATAGAGAAAGAAGCATTGGCAGTAATCTGGCCATCAGAGAGATACTCTGATTGTTTGATGAGGTTACAATTTCAAACCAAAAGAGACCTAAAACAATTTGTCACCTTCTGAATTGCAAAGAGATTTTCAAACGCCTCTATGTGTGCAATATTTCAGACTCGGTCCGAGGAGTTATCGTTATGTAGCTGTGAATACACCAGGCAAAGTACAGACCAGAGCATTCAGATCATGCCGAAATCTCCAGTCTCATACTCCCTGCCACCGCTACCAGTGAGGATGAAGAATTTCGCTCTTAGCCAAATCTTCATTCACGGTAGCAGGATCAGAGAATCACAGCACGGGTGAGGCTGGAGAATTCCAGCCATTATCGAGAGCCACAGTTTAGTCAGTGAAAAACCAAGACTTAGTGCTTATTTCAGTGCTAGAAGCATTTTCATCTGTCATAATAAACTCTCTACCAGCCTCTGAGAAAAAAAAGCTACAAAAAATCCAGCTCGAACAAAAGTAATCTAATGCTGGTGAATTATCTTCTAATATTTAACCATCGACTGACAATATCCAAGACTAAGACAGAGGAGATTCTTCATAGAATTCACAGTGGGAATAACAAAGTGGGGAGCTCATACACATCAATTTGCATTTCAAAAGCAATACAAAACTTTGTTCTCATATCGTGGGTGGCATGGTGGTTAGCACTGCAGCCTCACAGCACCAGGGACCCGGTTCTATTCCTGGTTTGGGTCACTGTTGTGCAGAGTCTGCATGAGTTTTCTCTGGGTGCTCCGGTTTCCTCTCTCAATCTGAAACACATGTTGATTAGGTGCATTGTGGGGCAGAACAAGAAGGGGATGGGGTCTACGGAGCGGGGCACGAAGGGGGTGGGACCTATGGGAGTGGGCCATGATGGCGTGGGGCAAGAAGGGGGTGGGCCTATGAGGGTGTGCCATGATGGGGTGGGGCCTATGAGGGTGTGCCATGATGGGGTGGGGCAAGAGGGGTGGGCTTATGGGGGTGGGGCATGATGGGGTGGGGCAAGAGGGGGTGGGCCTATGGGGATGGGGCATGATGGGGTGGGGCAAGAAGGGAGCTCCCCAGTCGGGAAGAGGCCGCTCTGCAAATGGGACCGGATCAGTGGTGGGGGAGTGTGAGATCTTTCAGGGTATTAGGATGGAATGGCAGGGGGTAGATGTTGATGCGTTGTGGGGCTTGTAATTGGCCACAAGCCCCCACAGTTATGGGGGTGGTGAGGAGGGGCTGGGGACAAAGCTGTGTTAAGACTGCCTGCAACAGGAGTCTGACAACTCTGTGTCTGTCAGACCTCTGCAGTTGTTATTGAGCATGAGCAACGTCAGAGGTCTGCACATGCCTACTGGCTCCCTCTCCAAGCTGGCTGATGAATTAAGCCCTGCCCACTGCTTGCTAGAAACAGTAAGAATTTAGCAACACCAATTTTAAATCCAACCCATTTATTTGATAGTAAAATTGCTGCGAGCTTTCAACACTCTTGTGTCTTCGTCAGGCAAATGCATTTGCCTGACGAAGACACAAGAGTGTTGAAAGCTCGCAGCAATTTTACTATCAAATAAATCGGTTGGATTTAAAATTGGTGTTGCTAAATTCTTACTGAGTTCTTACCACCCCAGTCCAACGCCGGCATCTTTACATCATGCTAGAAACAGTCCAGTCCATATTTTCAATATGTACGTGCATAAGACTGGGCATGAAAATTCGCCCAAAGAACAGATCCGGAACTTCCCCATTTTCATGTTAGCTGGCCACTTGGAATCAATTTTGAAAAATTCTGCCCAACATATGCCCATGTTCTTTCTAAAGCTACATATATTAACACACAGGACCCTGTTCTTTGCAATTAGAAATAACATGTACACACATTGTGCCTGTTTTAGCCAAATTAGGTGATAGTTATTAACTGGTTCAACTCTCAGGGCAATACCTTGACCAGAGATCAAATTGCCTGGTTTAAACTTCAAACAATACTTGGCAGTTAACTGTCTGTCACCATCAACTGGTGCATTCTCTGTGGCAGCACTTCAGACTCACTTGCCAATCAATCAGCACTGTCTTTTCATACAGTATAAATTTGTGTCTTGAATTTATATGCAAGATGAAAGGCTTCAAAAAAAAAATCTCTTTTCCAGCAAAACTTTAATCCTGTCCTATCAAAGGCCTACAGACTTAAGAGAGTGAAGAATGCAGAATAGTGATCAACAAGAAAAACAGAAGAACTGGCCTAACTCCAGGCATTGAATGAAGACTTCAGCAATGTCAGCACCAGATCAGGAAATATGGATTTAAGATCGAATGCTTGAAGGCACAATTCATAAACAAACAGAACAACTATGTTCCTCTTTCGTCCAAATCCCTTTGGACACATTGAGGAGAAATAGGCTCTAATCTTGAGGCTCTAATCTTCTTAGAGGCTCCAAGAACAAATAAATTTCGGAGATAGACAATGACATCACTCAGCTTGCGGAATGGTTAATCCAGTTATTGAACAAGTCTAAGACCAACCCCCTTGTATAATGTGGCATAGTGGTTAGCACTGCTGCCTCATAGCAACAGGGACTCAGGTTCGATTCCTGCCTCTGAGGAGTCTGCACGTTCTCCCGTGTCTGTGTGGGCTTCCTCCAGTTTCCTTCCACAGTCCGAAAGATGTGCGGATTAAGTGCCTCGGCCATGCTAAATTCTCCCTCAGTGTACCCAAATAGTCGCCAGAGTGTGGGGAACTAGGGGATTTTCACAATAATTTCATTGCAGCGTTACACTAATAAATACATTTCAATAATGGTGACAAGACTGAGAACAGTGAAAGCATTGCAAAGGCATAACCTGTGAAGATTGAACTTTGGGGGGAAGTGATGGCAATGTAAAGGTAATGTATGTAGTTCAAGATTGTTGTTAAATAAAGTTGAGATAATACTTGGGCGTGGATTAGAATAATGGCATAATGGTTATGGTAATGTGATAGTGATGTGTATCATGATGTAACAGTGGTATTAGCAGTCCTGTGCAAGCAATATTGAAGGAAGATGGAACCATTTGTACATGAGAGAACTGCACTTACCCTAGAAGCTATATATAAATAAAATAATTTTTGAAGAAGCCTGCCTGAGTTAGACCTAAGTCAACTGTGAGTAAAGGGAAAAATTTCTAATAGAGATTAAGCCCCAATTTACCAGAACAGACATCCAAATACTATTCAGTGTGGAAACCAAACCACAAGCCATCCAGCACTTGTTTGAAGTTCCTTTCTGTAAGATTAATTTGCCCTGAGGCAACCATCACAACCCTGGGCCACAGTGGGGAAACTAGCCTCTGGGATTACCTGCAACGGTGAAGATAAGTAAGTTACCTGTATACGGAATCAAGAGAGCAAGAATTCCCCTCTTGTGTACTGGCCTTCATTAATCGAGGAATAGAGTTTAGGAGTCAGGAGGTAATGATGCAGCTCTATAAGACTCTTGTCAGACCCCAGTTGGAGTATTGTGCGCAGTTCTGGTCGCCTCATTATGGGAAGGATGTAGAGGCTATTGAGAGGGTTCAGAGGAGATTTACAAGGATGCTGCCTGGATTGGGAGGCAGGCCTTATGAAGATAGGTTGAGGGAGCTGGGACTCTTCTCACTGGAGAGACGTAGGTTGAGAGGCGACCTGATAGAGGTTTATAAAATGTTGAGAGGAATAGATAGGGTGGACTCTCAGAGACTATTTCCCCGAGCTGAAATGGTCACTACGAGAGGACACAGATTTAAGGTGCAGGGAAGCAAATACAAAGGAGATGTCAGGGGTAGGTTTTTCACTCAGAGGGTGGTGAGTGAATGGAACCGACTGCCGTCGGAGGTTGTTGAGGCAAACTCACTGGGGTCTTTTAAGAGACTTCTGGATGAGTATATGGAAAAGAATAGGATAGGGGGTTATAGATAGGTCTGTGGATTGGTAGATGTAATCGGCGCAACTCGTGGGCCGAAGGGCCTGTTTGTGCTGTATTCTATGTTCTATGAGAACCTAATCATCACTCCCAATTACCCATCATGACCATACATTGCCACTGCAATATTATCAGTGGTCAAACTTGGAATCCTCATCAGCAGTGGGCATTTCATTAGGAGCTCTGGAATGATGCCAGGCTACATCATTCAGATATGGTGGATCTGAACAAGGATGCCAAATACAGTTGGCTACTAATTTCTAGCCCTTAATTTTCAAGCACAACAAGTATTTTGTCTGATTCCTTTCACATACTATTTAATTTTTAAAAACAAAAAAACGTCAAATTAAATGTAAAAACTAAGAACTATTGACATAACTGAGAATTTGCACAGAGCTGAGCCTATTATATGTTCATTCTTAATTTTGTTTGATAAGACAAGAAATAGGGGCAGACATAGGCCATGTGGCCCATCGAATCTGCTACACCACTCAATACAATCACAGCTAATCTGGGATTTCAACTCCATTGCCGCTCCTGCTTCTCATATTTCTTGATTCCCCAGGAGACCAAAACTCTGGCTGGAGCTCTACCACCTCACCCACCATGGATTCGGTGTGGGCAAGCATCCGATAACGGAAATCATCACTGACCTCGGGCAGGAATTTCCAATCTCGTCTGAGCAAAACTGTAAAATCCCACCCTCTGGCTATCCTAGTCTTAAATGTGTATTCAATGATGGAACAACCCTCTGTGGTAGTGAATTCCAAAGATTCACAACACTTTAAGTGAAACAATTCCTCATCTCGGTCCTAAATGATCAGACCCCTTATCCTAAAACAATGCCCTCACTTTTAAAATTCCCCAATCAGCGGGGAAACAATCTCTCGGCATCAAGCTCTTTCAGAATTCAGTGGGTTTCAATGAGATCGCCTCTCATTCTTCTAAACTCCAGAGAATACAAGTCCAATTCACTAAGCTCCTCATTATAGGCCAACTCTCTCATCCCAGGAACCATCTTCGTGAACCTCCAATGATTTTAAAACTAAACTCGTGATGGTATTTTCTTGAAATTTTATGAAATCTCTATCCCTCATTTTAAGGTAAATCTTGACTTTGTGCAATTTAGTTAACTTCAATGGAAATAAAAAAATAATTGAATGTGTAGAATGGCTGCTCTTACAGTTGCCTGTTTTGCATAATCTCACAAAGGGCAGCATAGTGGTTAGCACTGCTGCCTCACAGCTCCTGTGACTGGGTTTGATTCCCGGCTTGGGTCACTGACTGTGCGGAATTTGCACATTCTCCCCATAACTGCGTGGATTTCCTCCAGGTGCTCTGGTTTCTTCCCACAGTCCAAAGATGTGTGGGTTAGGTCGACTGACCATGCTATATTGTCCCTTACTGTGCTGGGATGCATAGGTTAGAGGGATCAGTGAGGTAAATGTGTGGGGATAGGGCCTGGGTGGGATTATTGTTGGTCTACACTTGATGGGTCGAATGACCTCCTTCTGCACTGCAGGGATTCTACAATTCTATGAAATCAAAATCCACCCTCCTTGAGTTAAAACCGGTGGAGTAATTTTGAAAACATACTTCATATTCAATCGTGGTCTCCCAGGAGTCAGTATATTTATTTCCATGTTGAATATGTGAGCATCTTCCTTGTACGAAGGTCAGCAGTTTGATGGACTGATATTATCATATTTTACCTATGGGCTTGTAATTTATTTCCAGCTGATTGGTAACACAGTGACTGTCTGCTAATTTATTCCAAATCCCACTCAGTTACAAGGGCCACCTTCCACAAGCCTGCATTGTCTTCGTTTCGGCAGCCCTGTCAAAAAGCACTCACTGCTGCCATCAGTGCATCACTTTAACTACCTTCGACCTTGTGTATTCATCATTGTTTAGCAGGAAATAAAAGATTCCCAATGCAGTGACTAATCTGGATACACCTATTAGATTTAATTTCAGCTGTTGAGACTGAAAGCACCATTAAATAAAACACATTAATTTAGTGAGTAATGTACCTTTTATTCTTACATGTCACCTCAACTTACAATGGTGCATTTCAACAGCCTACTCTCCAACATTGTTCTCTTAGCCTTATGCTGTTTTTTCTCTCTGTTGAAATTTACCTTTTAATACTACACCAGGGACCTGTCATTACTTTTCCACCAGCCAGCCTCTTTTCACATTGACACGAAAGTACATAAAACCCACAGTGATTTCCACTCCTACTTAGAGAAAAAGCAGGGCTAATTTGAAAAAGACAGGCAAACAAAAACAAAATTGGAATTAAGTAGGGGAAAGCAAAATGAATGATAATTTATTCCCCTGAAAGGGCCAACCATATCGAAATTATTCCTGGCTTTAAAATGTTGCATCGTGATTTTAACTTGTTTTTAGGGAAAAGTCGATTTCACGTGAATCAAAGCATCCCAAGCAGGGCTGCTCATCAAAGCTATAGGGCAGGATCTTGAGCCCATGCTCTCAGTCCGGTAAGGTCCCCAGCCAGGGGCACATGATCCAGCTAAACCTAGAAACTGGGAATATTGCTGGCAAAATCGTGCTTTCTAGCCTTTACCCCTCACCAGCAATATTATCAGGTATATGAATGGCGGGGCAACCTCGAGGAGCTGGATGGCCTATTCCTACTCCTATTTCTTATGTTTTCATGCCCATAACAAGTGAGATCCTGATTTCCATTCATTTTCAATATCAATTTAACTATAATTAAAGACCTCCCAAGCCAGATCTTCCTCCCCCTCACTAGACTGTCATACCTTGCCGATGTGATATCACATTGGTGCAGTTTACAACAGGCTCACATGAATTGACCGTGGGGAACCTCTCAGAGGCACAAAGGTCATTATATCCCTCAGGAGAGAGGGACATAGCCAAGCAGTGCCCTGGCACTGCCCCTTGGTGCTGCCCAGATAAAAGTTCAGTAAGAAATCTCACAACACCAGATCAAAGTCCAACAGATTTATTTGGTATCACGAGCTTTCAGAGTGCTGCTCCTTCATCTGGTGAGTCTGACCTGATGAAAGAGCAGCACTCTGAAAGCTTGTGCTACCAAATAAATCTGTTGGATTTTAACCTGGTGTTGAGAGACTTGTTACTGTGTCCACCTCAGTCCAACGCTGACATCTTTGCATCACTGGTACAATTTTCCACCATGTGCTATTGCAGACCAGAACACCTCATTCACTTGAAGAAGGCTATAATAGCTGAAAGCTTACGAGTTTACTATCAAATAAATCGGTTGGATTTAAAACTGATGTTGTCAGACCTCTTATACAACTTTCCACTGCCAGATTGGTACTGCAGATGAAAGGGGACTGATGCTAGGGATGATTGGGAAGACGGGAGGTGTATGGAAGAGGTCTGATGCCCGGGAGTAATTGAGGTGAGGGTAAGGGGGATGATGCAGGCGATGATCGAGGTACGGAAGGTGACAGGGATGCTGTCAGCAGGAATCGCAGAGTGACCACAGTTATCTCCGGGGAGGATAGCAACTTTTTTTTGTCAGTTAAAAGTGAAAAGATCTGGAGGGAAAACAGATCAGTGGAGCTGGAGAGTTCCACACTAGTTTTCTCATCTGGACTGACACTCTGCCGAGTTCTTGTTAGGTTCTATCCGTAGCCTAAATCTTTATTATTATTTGAAATATGTTAGCACAGTGGGAAGCAAATTTGTGGCACTAGACCGATTTTTGTACAAACCACAAGAGAAAATGTTGGAAAATCTCAGCAGGTCTGGCAGCATCTATAAGAAGGGAAAAGAGCTGACGTTTCGAGTCCAGATGACTCTTTGTCAAAGCTAAAAGGCATAGAAAGCAGGAGACATCTACATTGCAGAATGAGGGAATGAAAGATGAGTTGTAGCTATAGAAACCAGGGGAAAAGACTGCCAGTAGCTATCCACAGAGAGAATGAAGGGTGTGACTGGCCAAATGGCAGAGAAGCTGAAATTTAGAGGATAAGTTATGACAGATAAAGATGTGGGGAGGAGAGGGGGTAGGGAGCAATGGGTGTGAGAGAGAGAAAATTGAGAAAAGTGGAGGCAGGGAAGGTAATAAATGTTGGGGGGGGGGGAGCTAAAGGAGGGGAAAAGAGTAGGAGGGGGAAAGAAAAATGGTAAAGAAATAAAAAGTAGAGAACAGTTTTAAAAAAAAATTTAAAAAGTGAAAACAAAGGGGTGAAGGTGAGTGGAGCTAATCATCTAAAATTGTTGAATTCGATGTTGAGACTGAAAGGCTGTAACATGCCCAGTCAGAAGATGAGATGCTGTTTCTCCAGTTTGTGTTGAACATTGAAACAGGCCAAGGACAGACATGTGGGCATGGGAGCAGGATTGTGTATTAAAATAGCAAGCAGCGGGAAGGTCAGGGTCCTGATTGCTTAGCTGAGCACCTTTGGTCTGTGCGCAATCACCCAGTCTACGCATAGTCTCTCCGATATAGAGCAGCGAATACAATAGACCAGATTGAAAGAGGTGCAAGTGAAACACTGCTTAACCTGGAATGAGTGTTTTGGACCCTGGATGGTAAGCATGGAAGTGGTAAAAGGGCAGGTGTTACACCTAGCGATAGTCCAGATAGCTGTGGGAGTTAGTGGGCTTGTAATGGGTATTGATAGATGGTCTTTTGCTGGAAATGGGGACAGAAAGTTCAAGGAAGGGAAGGGAAGGGAATTGTCTGAGATGGACCAGGTGAAGATGATGGAGGGGTGGAAACTGGAAGTGAAGTTGATGAATTTTTCCAGGTCTGGACAAGGCTATGAAGTGGCAGCAAAATAGTTGTGAGAAGGGACCTGGGTAGGCCTTGAACAAGGAATGTTCCACATAGTCCATAAAAAGATAAGCGTAGCTAGGATCCGTATGGGTACCCGTTGCTACGCCTTGATTAGGAGAAATTAGGATGAGTTAAAGGAGAAGTTGTTGAGAAATAGAACAAATTCAGTCAGGTGGAGGAGAGTGGTGGTGGATGGGAATTGTTCAGGCCTCTTTTCAAGAAAGAAAAAGAGCTTTCAGACCATCCTGGTGTGGGATGGAGGTGTGGAGCGATTGCACATCCATGGTGAATAGGAGGCAGTTGGAGCCTGCGAACTGAAAGCTGTCAGGGCATCTGAGGAAACCTGGATGTAGGTGGGAAGGGAATGAATAAGACAAGTGAGGATGGAGTCACAATAAGAGGAAATAAGTTCAGTGGGGCATTTGGACAAACCAGATCAGTGAATCTAGTCACTATGTGAAATTCAATTCTTTGAATGGTAAATGTCCTATCTTTCCCGAAACTCCATGTTTGAATCCCTTGAATCATTTTTAGCATCGTCACAATGCCAAAACAGTTCTTATCAAATGAATCCTATTTGTGATGAAGGTAAATTTTCCTTTGCATCCTTCTCTTCCTGTCTGCTGTGTTTGACACGATAGGTGAAGATGGCACGGTAGTACAATGGTTAGCACTGCTACCTCTCAGTGCCCGGGTTTGATTTCCAGCTTGGGTCACTATCTTTGTGCAGTCTGCACGTTCTCCCTGTATCTGTATGGGTTTCCTCCCATAGTCCAAAGATGTGCATTCTTGCTAAATTGTCAGTTAGTTTCATGGGTTCTAGCTAGGATAAATGCATGGTGTTATGGGGATAGGGATCATGGTTGGTGCTGACTCGATGGGCCAAATGTCCTCCTTCTGCACTGAAGGATTTTATGATTCAATGGTGACATCATCCTCTTCCAGTGCTTCCTCTTTGTTTTCCAGCTGCTTGGGACACACCCCTGTGGCTCAGGTTTTATCTACCTAATTGTAGACAGAAAGTCACATCCGGTGGCTTCTTTTCCTGCTCCCAACCGATTACCTCCAGTTTCCCCGGGGATCTATTCTCGACCATCTCCTTTCTTTCATCTACATGCTGCCCCTTGGTGACATTATCCCAAGGCACTGTGCTAGTTTTCACATCTATTCTGATTGTGTTTGGTGCAGACTCGATGGGCTGAAGGGCCTCTTTCTGCACTGTAAGGTTCTGTGATTCTATGATTCGATAACAGGCAGTGCCACCTCATCACCGCCACCTCTCCTAATGACTCCACTGCTGATAAATCAGCAGACTGCTTATTTCTGACATTCAGTACTGGAGGGACAGAAATTTCCTTCACTTAAACATTGGGAAGACTGAAGACATTGTTTTCAACTTCCACTCCAAAACCTGTTCCCTAGTTACCACCTCTATCTCCTTGGCAACAGTCTGAGATTAAGCCAGTCTATTCACAACCTTAGTGTACATTTGATCCTGTGGTGAGTCTCCATTCTCGTTTTCATGTCATCACTAAGACTATCTAGTTGCACCTCAGTTATATTGCTCAGCTCACCTCCTACTGAGACCTTCATCCATGCCTCTGCTTTCTCTCGGCTCAATATTCCAACACACTACTGACTGATCTCCCATGCTCTTCTCTCCATAAATTTGAAATCATTCAGAATCCTGCTGCCCATATCTTTATTCATAGTGGGTTCTGTTTCTCTATCTTCCGCATGCTCACTGATCTATGTTGGCTCCCAAAACGCAGAGACTTTATTTTAAAAGTCTCACCCTTGTTTTCAAATCCTTCCATGGCTTTATCCACTCCCTATCTCTCTAACCTTCTCCAGTGCTCCTAACATATGTGCACTTCTCTAATCCTGGCCTCTTGTTTAATTTCTCCACCATTTCTGGCCTTACCTTCAGTTACCTAGGCCCTAAGCTCTGGAATACCCTCCCCACACCTTTCTGCCTCTCTATTTCACTCTGCTCCTTTAAGACGCTTCTTAAAACCCAACACTTTTGACAACGCTTTGATCACCTGACCTAATATCTCATTTTGTGGTTCAGTGTCATCCATTGTTTTATCAAAGAAACATAGATAACAGGAGCAGGAGGAGGCCATTCTACCCTTCAAGCCTGCTGTACCATGCATTCTGATCATAGCTGATCATCCACCTCAACCATCTTCCCCCTATATTCTTTGATCCCCTTTGCCTGGAGTGCTGTAATCCAACTGCCCCTTGAAAATAGTCTAAACAGTCTGTCCTGTATTCTCACACTGTAAGCACTGGTTCTGGACCTGCCTCTCTCCCACCATTGGGAACATCCTTCTTGCATCTTTCCTGTCTAGTCCTGTTAGAATTTTATAGGTTTCATTCTGCTGAACTCCAGTGAATATAATCTTAACCAATTCAATCTCATACATCAATCCTGCCATCCCAGAAATCACCCTAGTAAACCTTCTCCACACTGCCTCTAGTGCAATAATTTCCTTCCTAGACGACAACACCAAAACTGCACAAAACATTCCAGGTGCAGTCTCACCAAGGCCCTATATAATTGCAGCAAGAAGCCTCACAACACCAGGTTAAAGTCCAACAGGTTTATTTGGTATCACAAACTTCTGGAGCACTGCTCCTTCATTGCATGAGTGGATCTCACCCAATGAAGGGGCAGCGTTCCAAAAGCTCATGATACCAAATAAATCTGTTGGACTTTAATCTGGTGTTGTGAGACTTCTTACTGTGCCCATCCCACTCCAACACCAGCATCTCCACATTATAATTGCACAAGACATCCCAGATCCTGTACTTGAATCTCCTCACTATAACAACCAACATACTATTTGCCTTCTTTATCACCTGCTGCTTCTGCACGCTTACATTCAGTGACTGGTGTATGAGGACATTTAGGTCTCGTTGCACATTCCCCTCTCCTAATTTATAGCCATTTAGATAATAATCCGCTTTTCTGTTTTTGAAAGCTCCTGTGAAGCACCTGGGGATGTTTGATTGTGCTGTATTGTTATTGACATTGTTCTCCTTATGGTTCAGTTACCTGAGAACACTCCTCATTAGGAATCCCCCATTCAAAAGTAATCAAATGGATGAGGTACCAAAAACAACTGGCAGCATGGAACTGCAGCAGAAATCAGTTTATATATAGCAACAACCTACATTTATATAGCATCTTTAACATTGCAGAACCACAGCACATCGTAGGAATGTAATCGTAGGAATAAAACGTAGGAAAGCTTGATGCCAAGCACTGTTAATAGATACTAATTTGAAAGAAATATGATCTTCTAAACAGAGGAGAGAGATTGCAAGGTTTGGGAGGGAAGAGACAGTTGGGGGGGTGGGAAGGGGTGGGTGCGGATTTCTAGAATTTCAGCTCTAATCAGCTGAGGGCAGAACTACCAATGATGAAAAACGCTAACGTGCAGGGGGTCAAAATTAGAGGAACGCAGGAATGGCTGAAGGGCTGGAGAAGATTAGAAAGATAGCGAGTAGAGATTTGCTATCAGGTCAGGCCAGTACAGTACAGATTTGCAAATAAGGATGTGAATTTGAAATTTGATGCAATGTTGCGCCAGAAGTCACGATCACTGTAAAAAGTTCTCTTTGATTAAACAATTAAACTAAGTCAAATTAACTGAGAGACAAATCAAAAGGGGCTGTCCCCAAAAGAAGGGAAGTGCTCGAAACAAAGGACAAAGTGGAAAGGAAACTTAAAGCATTAAATGTAGGGCTCAGGCCATAGGGTTTTGCCAGAGGACAGGTTTATGGAGAGGACAAATAGGTGATTGGCTAGGAGAACACTGGAGTTTGAAAGTAGCAAAGTCATGGTTGAAAATCATGATGTGAAGATGCTGGTGTTGGGCTGGGGTGGATGTAGTAAGAAGTCTCACAACATCAGGTTAAAGTCCAACAGGTTTATTTGGAATCACGAGCTTTTGGAGCATTGCTCCTTCATCATTTGTCATCAATGGTCACTCATCTGATGAAGGAGCAGCGCTCAGAAACCCATGATTCCAAATAAACCTATTAGACTTTAACCTGATGTTGTGAGATTTCTTCCTATGAATGAAAACAGAAGGACGATTAAAAAAAAATGAGCAAACGTTCGCCTCTTTCGGTTGCCATTAGGCAAGATGGTTGAATAAATAAAATGTTTAGCGGTTCAAAAAGAATGATCATTATCCCTTTGCTCATTTCATGTTTTTGTAACGAGTTAGTTAATAAACCTGGTGTGCAGATAGTCCTCTAGGCTACACATATTAATAAATAATGACAATGAAATTTTCCTTCAGTTCACCTCAGCTTTGGTGAATAATAGTGAAAAAGCCAAAAACTTTTGATAGTAAAAATGACATAGACTGAACTTCTCCCATCTCACCGGCCATGGGAATTGTAACGGGCAAGACAGAAAATTCCGCGGGAAAGGTCCATTGCACTCTGACGGAAGTTTCTGATCTCAGGGTGCGTGCACAGAGATTCCCGCTCCATGCTGTATGGTGACTGATCTGTAAAGTATGGCTAAAGGAAATGTTTATAAGACCGAATGGTTAGATACAGTGCAACTATATAATTTCTGAGTCATAAGAAGTGGAAGCTTGGCAAGAGTTTACTGGCATCATATTATAACTGCTGTACTCCAGTTCAGAACAGTGGGAATAATGCAGCATATCTTTCTTTTCCAGGAACGATTTGAAGCCCTTTTCCGAGTTTATGACGAACAGGCTACATTCCAATTATTCCGGAGTTTTCAGAGAGTACGGATAAATTTCAGCAGTCAAGAGGCAGCTGCCCGAGCTCGAATAGAACTCCACGAATCCGACTTTAACGGCTCCAAACTCCAACTTTATTTTGCACAGGTACAGTACAGTGATCTTACAAAACTCAATCGAGCCTTGCTAGCAGATCATTATTAAAGAAGCTCTACATTGTGAATAATTCATGTAGCTCCTAGCTATCAATACTTCAGTTAGCCTTTTATTTAACACCAATGATAAAGCACGTTTTAACTGATTGATACCCTGCGTTTCCTGGAATTTGATAGTGTGACCTTGTTTACCACTTCATCAGGGCCTTTTCAGTTATGTGAGCAGTCACTTGGTTTTCCACGTTTCCGCTATTAAGATGCATGGTGGCTGTTACACGAGCAACTTAGAGAAAGTGTTTTCAAATCTGGGGTTGGACGTCTTAGTTTGTGGAAATGTTCGAATGATCTCAAGGTGGAACTGTATTTTGTGCTGTTGTATCTGCTTAGTTGTTTTCTAACAATATGCACAATTGAAAGGTACCTGAGATGAGAGAAAGAATACCATTTCACTCTGGCAGAGTTACACTGTGGTTAGAAAAATTATCATGGAAATGCTTGAAAAATTTGACTCCATGCTGATAATGGCAGCTCAAAGTTAATATAGTGCTTGAAATAGAAACACAGTAAATTTATGCCAATTAAATTATTTTATTCATCACAGGAAATGGGAACTTTGGGTAAATAGTGCAGTAAGAGGCCATTCAGCCCATAAAGTCTGTGCCAACTCTTGCAAAGAGCAATCTCAATTAGTTCCACTGTACCACTCTTTCATAATACCTCTCCAGTTTTTCTCATTCAAAATGTAGGGTAGCATGGTGGCTAGCACTGCTACCTCATGGCACTGGGGACCCAGGTTCAATTCTGTCTGTGTGGAGTTTTTATGTTCTCCCTGTGTCTGTGTAGGTTTTCTCTACGTGCTCCAGTTTCCTCCCACACTTCAAAGATATGCAGGTTAAGTTGATTGGCCAGGCTAAATTGATTTTAATGTCAGGAAATTAGCAGAGTGGATATACGGGATTATGGGGCCTGGGCGGGATTGTGTTCAGTACAGACTGGATGGGATGAATGGCTTCCTTCTACACTGTAGGAATTCTGTGATTCTATGATTTATTCAAATCCTTTTTGAAGATTTTCATTGAATATCTGTCCGTGACCCTATTGGGCATGGCATTCCGAATTCTAATCACTTATTGCATTTAAAATGTCTCTCTCATTTTCCCCCAGTACTTTTGCCAATCACCTTAAACCAACACTTTACTACTCTTTACTTACTCTATTTAAGCTGTTCGTGATTTTAAGTGTTCATAGTCACGTTATATTATTTTTGTACTGCAGTAGGCCTTTTTAGCTGATAAATATAGATTGCAGTTCATTAGGGATTCTTCATCCAATGAAACACATGGCCAAATATTAAGCTGCTTCCTCTCCCCTGGTCCCACAGGAATTTCTGCTGGTGTTCCCCCTTGGTAGACTGAGAAACCCATTGGAGGCCAGTGTGATTAGTGGGATGCCAATGTGATGCATCCTGCTAATGGCCTGACGACTTCCCACGCCCAGATTTCTGCAATCCCAGCAGGAAATCACACCAATGGGAAACACATTTGGAACAATGGGGTGCGCAGATATCAGGACTCACCTGAACAGTACCTGGAGGGCTGCATTGATTTCAGGGTTGAGGCTACTGGCAACCCTGGACTCTGGAACATCATTGCAATGGATGGGAAGGCCATCCACAGGTGAACCTTCCGGATTCGCAATCCTGGAAAGTGTCCATCTTCCAGCCTCAGAATGTTCCTGGAGATCCATCCCCATTTTCAGGAGATCCATCTTCTGACTTCAGTAGAGGTTGATGTTGGGCGCCTTTCCAATATGGCGCTCAGATAACACTGTGGACTACACGCCATCCAAGCTATGGAATACAATGCACAACTCCTGATTGTATAATTAATGAAGTTGGGACTGGAAGATTTGACATGTTTTCCTGCTGGCCTCTGCAGTGGGAAATAGTCCATATTCCTGACCCTGCACAACTTTATTCCCAGGTGAAAGAATTCCACCAGATATCGACTATTCAGTTCAAACATTTTCAATTTTGATTTGAGAGGAATTTTTTTGGTTTACCTGTTAACCAAATTCCAGTGTTTAAACGCAGAATTTACCATTGAACCTTTACGTTTCCTTTTCCCACACGTGCACTGGCTGAAAGGGTTAAAAAGTAGCAAGCAAGGCCGCAATGTCACCTCTGGAATAGAGCAACGTTAACTGGGAAAATCACGTACATTTGGCAATAAACTTAAGTGTGCATTTCTGGAATTTGGCATTTATTAGTTTATTTACAAGATTCATTATTGGGTATATTTTTTCCAAAGATGTGTGGCTTAAGTTGATGGGTCATGTTAAATTACCTCTGAGTGTCAGGGGGATTAGCAGGGTAAATACATGAGGTTACAGGAGAAGCGGCTGGATGGGATTGTTGTCTGTGTAGGCTCGATGGGCCAAATGGCCTCTTTCTGCACCGTGGGGATTCGATGATTCTGGAAGTTTAGGCTCTGGCTTTATTCAAGTTCACGCGCTCCACTGTGCTGTCTTTTTTTATTTTGAATCTATACAGCAGCAACACTTGTGTTTTAAACTGACTTCTACAAAAAAAAAGTGCACTTTGAACAGAGTTAAAATGATTTTGGTGTCTGCATTTGCCACTATTAAAACAACCGAAAGCTTCATTTAAGGTCATTAAATTCAAGTTATTAAGACGCCCACCTAAATCCTGCTGTTGCAGATTGGTATTGCTGCGTGACATGAACATGCATCTGCTGAGGTACATAATCTCCATCCACAATGCTGAAGCAGTGGGAATTACTGAAAGTGAGAACGTTGATAGAAATTCCAGAACAATACTGAAGGAAGCGGGTGGGATGGTGGGATGGGGGTCAGCAATGTGTTGACAAGCGTGAAGCTTTTGAACAGGAAAGAAGCTGGGAACAGTGCTTTGGAGGGTCGGGAAGTGAAAAGTGTAGTGTGCCATTTTCCGATACTTCCCACTGGCGGCATCTTCTGGTCCCTCTGAAGGTGACCTTCTCCAACAGCAGGGTGAGCAAGCAACGCAAATGTCCACTAAATTCAGCAGGACTGGAAGACCTCCACTGGCGGCCGGTAGTGAGTTGCCTCCGCCGTTGGAAAACAGGGGAGCGGGGCACAGAGAGGAAGGGGATAAAATCCCTGTCACAGAACTATAAAGCTCCAATAAATTCGTCAAGCACGACTTCCCCTTAACGAATCCGTGTTGCGTCTGCCTGATCAAACCGTTCGTATCCAGGTGCCTCATTATTTCTGTTTTCACTACAGATTCAAGCATTTTTCCTACTACAGACGTTAAACTAACCGGCCTATAATTCCTTGCCTTCTGTCTGCTACCCTTTTCAAACAGCGGCGTAACATTAGCTGTTTTCCAATCTTCCAGCACTTTCCCAGAATCCAGCGAATTTTGAAAGATAATTACCAGGGCATCCACTATCACCTCTGCCATTTCTTTGAGGACCCTGGGATGCATTCCATCCGGTCCTGGGGACTTATCTGCCCTCAGCCCCATTAGACTATCAAGCACCACCTCTCTAGTGACTGTAATCTCATCAAGGACCTCATCTCCTACCACCCTTCTATCCTTGAGTTCAGGCAAACTATTTACATCCTCCTCCGTAAAGACCGACACACAAAAAAATTAATGTCTCCACCATATCCCTGTCATCCACCATTAAACCAGCCCTCTCATCCTCCAAGGGTCCTACATTAACTCTGGCCATCCTCCTATTCTTCATACACTTATAAAAACTCTTACTGTCCTTTTTGATGTTTCGAGCTAGTTTAGCCTCATATACCATCTTTCCTTTTTTAATCACCTTTTTAGTCACTCTCTGCTGTTGTTTAAAACTTTCCCAATCCTCTGATCGCCCACTATTTTTAGCCATTCTGAATGCCTCAGCTTTAGATTTAATACTCTTAATTTTCTTGGAGAACCACAGCTGACACAATACCAATATAAACTTGAAATATGTGGAGACAGAAAAGGAGGCCATTTTGAACCAACAGGGGTTTAAGGAATGATGGAAGGCCTCTCAGTGTGGAGGGGGAAGTTGAAGATGGTTGAATAAATGTTCAGTAGATTTTTGGGAAGTGATGTTGTTAAATCTGTTTAAATATCGCATCGTTAATATTGAAAAGTCAATCGTCTGAATATGTTTAAAATGAAGTGGAATGCAATGTTGCAATGTTAAAAACTCAACCCACTCTCAAAATGCACCACTTATTCCCAGTCTCTCCTGAAACATAAATCTGGTGCTTTTGGCTTCTCTTTTACCTCAAGGCTTTCATGTGCGTACATATTTCTTCAATTCAACTGACAAAATGTTAGATAGATGTTTATCTAAGTTACATGCCTGTGTCCCACTGCACCGCCAATGCAGTCTCTTCTTTTCAACTTACTGGCTGATAACAGAGTTGCTGAGCTCTTTATTCTGTCACATTGTCCAGGTTGACAGGATTTCCAAAGGACTTCACAAGCCAATGTTTGAAGCAGAGTCACTTATTTAGTAAATATGAAAACCATTCTGATAACAGTTTGGTCTTAAGCTGCAAGTAGTAATCATAGAATCTATAGTGCAGAAAGAGGCCATTTGGTCCATCAAGCCTGCACCAACAATAGTCCAACCCAGGTCTATCACCGTAAGCATGCTAAGCCCTCAACATTAAGAGTAATTTAGCATGGCCAGTCAACCTAACCCGCACATCTTTGAACTGTGGGAGGAAACCCACACAGATACAGAGAGAATGTACGAATTCAACACAGACACAGTCACTTCAGGCCAGAATTGAATCCAGTCTGACAGTGTGAGACAGCAGTGTGGGTCATTGTGCCACCCCAATATATACAATGAGGGAATTTATTTGAGCACTGTTGTTTGAAGGATAAATCATGTGCCTACATGAATAGGCAGGTAGGGTGTCCCTTCAAAGGGAAGTCTTTAATGGAGGAGATGGGGCCTTGTCTGCTGGCTGCCAAGCCAATGAGAGTTCCACATTTCCTTATAGGAAAGGCACCTGTACTAAGTCTCAGGCAAACAGCACAACCTTATCCACACTAACTCTCCCCACAGCCATAAAACACCGCAGGGATGAATAATGAGGGCTGACTGGCCATCTACGCCTGATTTGTGCATTAGCTCTGCCCTTTGGAGCTGCCGGACAGTCGGGTTAGCCGACTGCTCTGTCAATCTCGGCAGCACAAGGAAAGCATCATTGGCAGCTGCTGGGAAGACAAGGAAAGAGGAAAGTCCAAGGATTTCCAGAGCAGATGGGTCTAGGCTCCTGACGCTGGGAAGATTTGAGTAGGTGAGGTGGAGGAGAAAGGGAAGGAGGGGGTGGGGTTAAGGGAGGAAATGCATAGAAAGAAAGAGACAACTCGATCTATAGGGGAAATGGGGCCATGCTGCAATCAGTCAAGGGCAGCCCCTCAAGAGCAACTACCCCCTTTCTGCCCATCCTTTTAAACATTTAAGCTTAGAAACAGGCTGTTTCCCCCCTTGCTGTTCATGCCAAATCTTTCATGGTAATATCAGGGAAATTGGCTTGAAAACAAGCCTAATTGAGACTTGATTAAGCATTTAAATAAGGTGGGCACCTGCCCACACCCCCCATGTCATCGGGGGGAGCTCAGAGATGGGCGGGAAGGTTATGGAACAGGCACGCACCCCATTTTATTTGCCACGGGAAACATGCCTGCTGGGGGCAAGTGAAATTCAACTCCAGGGATGGAATTCTCATCTGACAATCGTTGGCCAGAGGTCACTAGCTGTTTTCAATGGCAGTGTCACCGGAGAGGGAGTGACTTGAACAACTCAGGGTTGGGGAGGGGGGTGCAGGAGGCGCCTGGGGAGTTCCTCCTCATTTAGATTTCTCATCTACATAAACCCATGGTCTGATCCATTTAAATAGCACTAAAAAAAAGGCTAAAAAATACAAAATAAGTATCAAAAATCATGAAGGCGTTTCTCTTGATGCCTCATCTTTAAAACGGAAGTTTAAACTACTATCCTTTCTATTCATCAAACACCAGCAAGGCTGCTGAGCCGGAATGCTTGGATGGAAATAATAACATAAGCCAATAGTCAGCATCCTTCTCATTGCAAAACAAGAAGTGCTGGAAATACTCAGCAGGTCTGCCAGCATCTGTGGAGAGAGAGCAGAATTAATGTTTTGGGGTGAACATGACTATCCAGAACAGAGTCCTTTTAGATTACTTATTAATTTGCATGGCTAACAGTACACAATACCTTTCCATTTTTCTGCACAGCTATGCCTGTGCAGTAGAGTGACACAGTAATTAGCACTGCTGCCTCACAGCACTAGGTTCAATTTCCCACCTTAGGTGACTGTGTGGGTTTTCACCTGCTGTTCTGCTTTCCTTCCACAGTCCAAAGATGTGTAGGTTAGGTGGATTGGTCACACTGAATTGCCCCTTAGTGTCGAAAGATGTGTAGATTAGGTGGATTGGCCTTGCCAAAAATGTGGTTAGGTGGATTGGTCATGCTAAATTGCCCATTAGTGTCCAAAGATATGTAGGTGAGGGGCATTGGCTATAGTAGATGGTCCCTTATCTCCAAAGGTATGTAGCTTAGGGGGATTGGCCATGGCGAATTAATTGTGTGCGTGGCAATGCTTGATATGGTGTAATGCCCTTTAAGCAAAATGCCCCTGGCAAAAGACGAGTGACCTGTTCCAGGAATAATCAGCTTCAGAAACAGATGAAAACCTAATCTATGCTCCATCAAGGTGTGGAAAAGTTGATAGAGAGCGAGGTGTATGTGCAGTATCATGAAGTGCTGGTGCACCACAACTCCCAGGTCACTGCGAGGTCACACAACTGAAGAGGCTGACCACCAAAAAAAGATGGGTAGCTTTTTTATCAGTAATAGGTAGGAGCATTTGTCTCCAATTCCAAGGTGCCCACATGTCTGAATGGTACAGGCAGTAGCAACCCAGTGTGTGGAAAATCCACCACTCATCCCCATGTAACTCCTGTCCCGCACTTCATGCTATCAGTACGATTACTTACATATACCAGATGTCATGAAAGTGATTGTGGTGTGATATCACTTGGCAGTACCACTGATTGGATGAAAAAGATAATTGCAACCCAAATTTGGATAAACTAGCATGGCAGAGGTGTAATGGGCAATAAATCACCCACAGAGAGAAAGATAGACTAGACGCCACTAAAGATAATTACTTGTTTGTTTTTTTTAAAAAAACAAAGTCACGGGGAATGGAGTGATGTAGAGAGAAGGAGGTGAATGCATGAATCACAAGGAAAGCTGTTCAGAAGCAAATGAAGGGCAAAGGACCAAAAAGCAAAAAAATGAGTAAGGAGGTAAAAACTGCTTTGTTTTATAACTATGATTTTCATTTCTGAAGCATTTTTATTGTAATATATTATCCCAAAGTATTTTATGTACCCCTAACAAATGTATGTATGTTACAGGAGTCTGTGGAATTAGAAGATATGTGTTAACTCTAATTCACTATAAATCAAGACCAACTGAAATGGGTCATGATTATAAAGTGAACGTTCTAGGCTGTAGAGCCAACCAGCAGATACTGCAGCACTGCAGATTACTCATGAATAAGAACAGCTGCTGCAGTCATTGGAAGAACTGTTATAAATGCTTTGGTTAATGCATCTGAGACTGTGTTTTGAGATCAAGCGTTGGAAAAGAAATACATTGACTATTGGAAGTTGTGGCTGACATACAAGGCAAAGGAGAGGACAGAATCATGGGTCTGGATTTTCTAGGTCTCTGCTGGTGGGTTTTCTGGTGATTGAGGTGGTTTACTATCAGCCACTGGCAGGATTTTCCAGTCCTACTGAAGTCTGTGGCCATTTATGTTGCTCATTGGCTATGCTGTCGGAAAGCAGCTGCAACACTGGAAGAACCCACCTGCAGGAAGGGCTGGAAAATCTCTTCCAACAAATTTTACAGCACAGAAGCCGGCATGTGCCTGTGCTAGTTTCCATTTAGGAAATAAGAACAGGTGTTGACTGTTCTGCTCCTCAAGCCTGCCTCACTGTTCTGCTAGATCATTTACCTCAATGCCACTTCCCACACTGTCCTCAGGTCCACTGATGCCATTAACATCTAGAAATCTATCCATCTCCACCTTGAATGTTCTAAATGACTGAACTTCCACAGCACTTTGAGATAGAGAATTCCAAATGCTCCCCACCCACCCTCTACGTGAAAATATCTTCTTCACCTGAGTACTAAACGGACAGTGTTCCCTGTTTCAAGATCCCCATCCCAACTCCCTCCGCCCGTCCCTCTTTCCCCCAGCCAGGAAAACATCCTGTGTCTACCCTGTTGAGTCCTGTAAGAATTTTAAATGCTTCAATTAAATCACCTCTCATTCTTCTAACGTCTAAAGCATGTAGGCCTAGTCCTCTCAATCTCTCCTCACAAAACAATCCCACCATTTGTCTGTTACAAGTTTTAAAGTTTATTTATTAGTATCACAAGTAGCTTACAATGAAGTTACTGTGAAAATCCCCCAGTCGCCACACTCCGGTGCCTGCTCGAGTACACTGAGGGAGAATTTAGTATGGGTAGCATCCCTAACCAGCATGTTTTTTGGACTGAGGGGGGAAACTGGAGCACCCAGAGGAAACCCACTCAGACACAGGGAGAACATGCTGACTGCACAGACAGTGACCCAAGCCGAGAATCGAACCCAGCAGTGCTAACCATTGTTGCATTCCCTCAATGACAAACATGTCTTTCCTTAGGTAAGGAGATGAAAGCTGTTCACAATGATCCAGATGTGGCCTCACCAGTGCTTAATACAATTACAGCAACACTTCTTTACACAAATCCACTTGTAGTAAAGGCCATACATTCCCCTTCTGTTACTCCTTCTCCATGCCTTCTAAAATTTATTTTTCCAAACATTTATCAGCTTACCTTTTATCATGCCTGTTATATAGGGAAATATTTGTGCAGCTTAGAAAGGCCTATTGAAGAATCAGAACACTAATCAGTAAGAAATGCATTCGGAATGCACAAATCTAGAGAGGGCACGGAATTGTTTCCTTGCTCAGTTTGTCAAACCAACAACATAATCGGCAGCTTTTCTGGGTTTAATCTTTTATAATGATCACTAATGGCACATAAGCATCTAGGTTCTTCTGATCTTGCTTTTAGTGTACACAAAGGGAAAGTGCCACAAAAATGTTAGACCTCAGAAGAGCAGATTTCAGGGATCTTTCATTGAAACACGACCAGGAAATGTTAAGCGAGCAAAACTAATTCCAGCTGAATCACCAAAGAAAACGGCAACAGAGTCCAAGACAATTCTGGAATCACTGCATGTTCTAGAATGCAAATAGACCATTCAGCTGTTCAACTATTTTTCTCCATGAAACTAATCTCTTCACAGTCTTGTTCATCATTGGCATGAATATTTCTTTTTTCTCATCAACTATTCTCATTCCCTGGGTGTGGCCAGTACCAGTTTTGAGTCACACTTCCTCCAGGCCCCCTGGAATTGTAAGCTAGCACTTTAAAGGTGTGCTGGCTTGAAACAAGCCACAAAAGCGCCACATATGCATGTTGGAACATTATTACCACAATCAAAATTGCCCTGCAAATGGATGGAACATTTGCCCTTGCAAGTTCCACCTACATGTTCTAAGTCATAAGGACCTAACCAATAATCTGTTGAGTAAGAAAATTGTACAGTGCTTTTATTTTCTGTGGAACTAGGAAGAGCACTGGGCAGGCTTCCTGCCTGGGCCCAATCTCCAGTGCTTTCCTATCCCACCTCCCTGCAGAATCATTCTGCAAGCAAGCTCAGAGTAGTGGAGATGATCAGACCCTGACCAGTGAGCTACATCAGGGTACATGACCTGCAAAGGCCTATTTTCAATTTGGTCTCAGAACAGGGACAGTACAGCGCTTAGCAATATTGCCTCACAGCTTGGTGGATCCGGGAGCAGCCTTGGGTGACTGTCTGTATGGAGTTTGCACATTCACCCCATATCTGCATGGGTTTCCTTCAGGTTCTCCGTTTTCCTCCCACAGTCTGAAGATGTGCAGGTTAGGTGTATTGACCATGCTAAATTGTCCCATGTTGTGCAGTTAAGGTGGATTAGGGATTAGAGTGCATCAGGCACGCAGGCTTGAATAAGATGCTAAGTCAGTGCAGACTCATTGGGCTGAATGGCCTCTTTCTGCACTGTAGGAATTCTGTGATTCGAATGACAATTTTTGGATATCCCTAATTTGTGCCATAAACTTAGGCCAGAATTCTCCCATCCCATCCACCACTGGAATTTTAGTGGGCAATGTGACATGGGGTTGGAATTTCTGGATTTTAGACTAGCACATCCTTAATTTCTGAGTTTTGAAGAATCTGAGCTAATTTTATCAATTATGTGCGATTCTTAAAGCAGTTGAAAGATAGACTGGAAATTGTTTCTGTGTAGGGGAGTCTAGAACTAGGGGGCACAGTTTCCAAGTGGTGGGGTTCCCATTGAAGATAGAGATGAGGAAGAATTTCTTCTTATAGAGGGTTGTTAAGCTCTGGAATTTGCTAAGTCAGAAAACAGTGGAGGCTGGGTCACTAAATACATTCAAGGCTGAGTTCGACAGACTTGATTCACAATGGCGTCAAGAGCAGACACAAATGTGGAGTTAAGGCCATAATCAGATCAACCATAATATTACTACTGGCAGAACAGACTCAAGGGGCCGTATGGTCTAATCCTGCTCCTATTTCTTACGTTCTTAGATTCAACCCTAGCGAGAACTTAAAGACTATGCTATTTGTTAATTAATTTTGCAGAAGACTGGCAAAGACTGACATGAAATTAAGTTCAGTAGAACACAGATTCAAAGACTTCGGAAAATAACTTGTCTCAAACCACATTTAAATCCAATAATCTGACAAAGTGTTAAACATTCCATAGATTTTGCATTAAATGAAGTGCTATTGATGCTTACTTGTTTCACCTGCTGTCCAGAGAGAACAAAAGGAAAATAGCAGCAATTCTGCTACTATATATGCTTGGCAACTCTTTGATAGGATAACATTTGCTGATAAGTTATAATTGATACATTGTTCTGAAGCCAGTCTTTACATGCTGAATGTTACAACTTAGTGTTGTACACTTTCAACTTGAACAACAATAATCTCTCCCTTAATGTCAACAAAACAAAGGAGATAGTCATCGACTTCAGGAAGTGTAGTGGAGGACATGCCTTGTCTACATCAATGGGGATGAAGTAGAAATGATTAAGAGCTTCAAGTTTTTAAGTGTCCAGATCACCAAAAACCTGTCCTGGTCATTCCATGTCAACACTATAGTTAAGAAAGCCCACCAACACCTTTACTTTCTCAAGAGACAGAGGAAATTTGGCATGTCCGCTACAATGTTCATCAACTTCTACATGCACCATACAAAGCATTCTTTCTGCTTCTCTCTCAGTTTGGTATGGCTCCCAATTTGTCCAAGACTACAAAAAACTGCAAAGGGTTGTGAATGAAGCCCAGTCCATCATGCAAACCAGCCTCCCATCCATTGACAGTGTCTACACTTCCCACTATCTGGGAACAGCAGCCAGCATAATTAAGGACCCCCATGCACCCTGGACATGCTCTCTTTCATCTTCTTTGGTTGGGATAAAGATACAAAAGTCTGAAATCACATACCAACAGATTAAAAAACAGTTTCTTCCCTGCTGCCATCAGACTTTTGAATGGACCTACCTCGCATTAACTTGACCTTTCTCTACATCTTAGCTATGACCGTAATACTATTCCCTGTGCTCTTTTGCTTCCTTCTCTATGAACAGTATGCTTTATATGTAGAGCATGTAAGAAGTAATACTTTTCACTGTACGTGATAATAATAAATCAAATCAAATCATTTTGGATGTCGATCAACCTCTTAGACTGAACAATTCAGAAGCCAAAGGCCAGTTAGAAGCTCTGAGGGTCATTTTGCCAGATAATAGTTTCTCAGGTAACCATTCCTGTGTAAAATGTTGAAAAACTGATTAATGCTGAGAAGTCCTAGCTGAATAATTTCATTTCTCTCTGCCATAATGAGATGCCGATCCAATAGGACTCCAATTAACCAAAGACATGGTCGCAATGGCTCAGATTTTTATCCCCAAGACAGGTGATGTGAATCGTAACCTGTCTCAGGTGAAACATTCTGAATGATGGGGATGTTTGGTTTGGAGGAATGGGGTGTAGGACTGAGTCAGGTCTGCCACCCTAGTGGAGACTTGAGTTGAGGGCCTGTCTCAGTTCTTTGGGAATTTGCCCCACTTGCCCTCTGGCACATCCTCTCATCCTTCTATCAGTTTCCCTTCCTTGTCATGCCAACCCATATCCCCAGTACCCCACAATGGCCCCTCATATCCTTCTTACCAACTCATGCCCTCTATCCATATGCGTCCTCATACTGTCCACACAGCTTATGCCCAATGCACATAGGTCTTCATGCTAGTCCATGTCCCACACCACCCCTATTACCGCTTATTACCCTCGATGCCAACTTAAGGTAAACTCATGTCAACTTACCAAGTATCCACAATGTACAGACATGAACAGCCATGTTGAGATGAAATAAAATTAAGTTTTAAACATTTATATTCATGAACAGTCCTATTCATGAAAGACAAGTCAACACTATAAAATCTCCTTTAAGTATTTAATCCTCCATAAAAAAACCAAAAAGACTTGTAGTCAAAAGGCCAATTCAAAGTCAGCCAATCCTTAATAACCTCTGAGCTGACAAAATTGTGGAATTTGTTCTCTGCTAGGATAATTATAGCTTATGGAAATTAGCCAAACATTAATAAAGGCAAAAGAGAAAATGCTACAAAATCTCAGCAGGTCTGGCAGCATCTGTAAGGAGAAAAAAAGAGCTGATGTTTCGAGTCCAGAAGACCTGTTGTCAAAGCCAAGAGACTAAGTGTAGACTGTGTGATCGCTTTGCTGAACGCCTTCAGTCAGTGCGCAGTCAGGACCCTGACCTTCCCGTTGCTTACCATTTTAACACACGATCCTGCTCCCATGCAGCATGTCTGTTCTTAGCCTGCTGTAACGTTCCAGTGAAGCTCAACACAAACTGGAGGAACGGCATCTTATCTTCCTTCTGAGTACGTTACAGCCTTCCGGTCTCAACATCGAATTCAACAACTTCAAATGATTAGATCTACCCTACCCTGACCCCTTTGTTTCCATTCAGTTTTATTTAATTTTTTTCTTTTTTACTGTTCTATACTTATTTCTTTATTGTCTTTCTTCATTTTTCTTGCTCCCCCCACTCTTTCCTTACCCTTTCTCCTTCTTTGCTTCCTCTTTCTAAATTTTTATTTTGTTCCATTCATTCCCCACTGCCCCTCATGCCCAACATCTTCATTTTAGCTTCTGTGCACACCCTTTATTCCCTCTGTGGGCAGGCATTAGCAGTCTTTTCCCTGGTTTCTGTGGCTATGATTCATCTTTCATTCCTTCACCCTGCAGTATAAATATAGAGTCATAGAGGTTTACAGCATGGAAACAGGCCTTTTGGCCCGACTTGTCCATGTCACCCTGCTTTTTTAAACCCCTAAGCTAATCTCAATTGCCTGCACTTGGCCCATATCCCTCTATCCCCATCTTACCCATGAAATTGTCTAAATGTTTTTTAAAAGACAAAATTGTATCTGCCTCTACTACTACCTCTGGCAGTTTGTTCCAGATGCTCACCACCCTCTGTGTGAAAAAATTGCCCTTCTGCACACTTTTGTATATCTCCCCTCTCACCTTTAAACTACGCCCTCTAGTTTTAGACTTCGCTACCTTTGGGGAAAGATATTGACTATCCCTCATTATCTTATAGATCTCTATAAGATCAATCCTGAGCCTTCTACGCTCCAGAGAAAAAAGTCCCAGCTTCTCCTTATAACTCAAGCCATCAAGTCAGGGTAGCATCCTAGTAAATCTTTTCTGCACTCTTTATAATTTAATAATGTTTCTACAATAGAGTGACCAGAACTGTACACAGTATTCCAAGTGTGGCCTTACCAATGTCTTGTACAACTTCAATAAGACATCCCAACTCCTGTACTCAATGTTCTGACCAATGAAACCAAGCGTGCTGAATGTCTTCTTCGCCACTCTGCCCACCTGTGACTCCACATTTAAGCAGCTATGAATCTGTACCCCTAAGTCTCTTTGTTCTGTAACTCTCCCCATTGCTGTACCATTAAGTGAGTGAGTCCTGCCCTGGTTCAGTCTACCAAAGTGCATCACCTCGCATTTATCTAAATTAAACTCCATCTGCCATTCATCAGCCCACTGGCACAACTGATTCAAGATCATGTTGCAATTGAAGGTAACTTTCTTCACTACTCATTATGCCACCAATCTTGATATCATCTGCAAACTTACTAACCATGCCATCTATATTCTCATCCAAATCATTAATATAAATGACAAATAACAGTGGATCCAGCACTGATCCCTGAGGCACACCATTGGTTACAGGCCTCCAGTTTGAAAAACAACCCTCTACAACCACTCTCTGGCTTCTGTTAAAATGACAATTTTGTATCCATTTAGAAAATGGATTCTGTGAGATTTAATCTTATGCAACAACCTACCATTCAGTACCTTGTCAAAGGCCTTGCTGAAGTCCACGTCAACACCAACTGCACTGCCCACATCTACCCTCTTGGTTACCCCTTCAAAAACTCAATCAAATTTGAGAGACATGATTTTCCACTCGCAAAGCCATACTGACTGTCCCTAATCAGTCCTTGTGTCTCTAAATGCCTGTAGATCTCTCAAAATACCTTCTAACAATTTACCCATCACAGGTCTGTAATTTCCAGGCTTTGCCCTGCAGCCCTTTTTAAACAAAGGCACAACATTTGCCAGTCTCTAATCTTCAGGCATCTCACTCATGACTATCGATGATTTAAATTTCTCAGCTAGGAGCAATTTCTTCCCATAATGTCCTAGGATACACTTCATCAGATCCTGGGGATTTATCTACCTTGATGTGCTTTTAAGATTTCTAGCACTTCCTTCTCTGTAATGTACATTCCTTAAGATATCATTATTTAGTTCAAGTTCCCTAACATCCATGCTTTTCTCAACAGTAAGTGTAGATGAGAAATATTTATTTAGGATCTCAACCTTCTCTTGCAGATCCGTACATAAATTACCTTGTGATCTTAAAGAGACTCTACTCTCTCCCTTGTTACTCTTTTACACTCCCTACTTTTGCCAGCCTTGCTCTTCACCTTAAGAGGAATGTGCTTATCCTGAACCCTGGTTAACACACCTTTTGAAAACCTGCCAGTTATTAGACGTCCCTTTGCCTTCCCATTGACTCCCCCAACTAACTTTTGAAAGTTCCTGCCTGACACCATCAAAATTGGCCTTGCTCCCATTTAGAATTCTAACTTTTAGGCCAAACCTATCATTTTCCATTGCTACCTTAAAACTAAAAGAATTATGGTCACTGGTCCCAAAGTGATCACTCACTAACACTTCTGTCACCTGCCCTTCCTTAGTTCCCAAGAGGAGGTTAAGTTTTGCCCCTCTCTAGTCGGGCCATCCACATACGGTATGAGAAATTCCTCCTGAATACACTCAACAAATTTCTCTCCATCCAACCCTCTAATATTATGGCTATCCCTACCAACGTTGGGAAAGTGAAAATCTCCAAATATTACCACCCTATTTTTCTTGGAGCACTCTGTAATCTCTTTACGTATTTGCTCCTCAATTTCCTGTCGACCATTTGTAGTACAAACCTATCAAAGGGATTTCCCCTTTATTTCTCAGTTCTGCCCATACAGACTCAATGGCCAAACCCTCGGATATATCCCCTCTAAGTACAGCCATGACATTTTCCCTAAACAAAAGTGCAACTCTCCCTCCTCTCTTACCTCTTTTCTATCTTTCCGATAGCATCTGTACCCTGGAACATTGAGCTGCCAGTCCTGTCCCTCCCTCAGCCATGTTTCAGTCATTGCTATAATATCCCAGTCCCATGTACCTAAGTTCATCTGCCTTGCCCTTCCGGCCTCTTGCATTAAAATACATGTAGTTTAACCTGGACTTCCCTTGTTCTGCCTTATTTTTGCCTGATCTGTCCGGTACTAGGATTACTGGCACTGCCTTCACTATTTAATGTGCTCTCTTTAACTCCTGTGCTGTCCTTAAAACTTGTCTTCTATCTCTCTACTCCATTGGGTCCCTGCTAAACTAGTTTAAACCCTCCCAAATGGCTCTAGCAAATCTCCCCGCCAGGATGTTAATCCCCCTCTAGTTCGAGTGTAACCCATTCATCTTGAATAGGTCATCCCTTCCCCGGAAACTATCCCAATGATCGAAAATTCTAAATGCCTGCCCCCTGCACTAGTTCTCAAGCCACACATTCATCTGCCTAATCTTCATAATCCTACTCTCACTAGCACATGGCAATGGCAGCAGTCCTGAAGTTACTACCTTCAAGGTTCCGCGCTTTAACCTTCTGCCTCTCTACATTCACACTTCAGGACCTCATCCCTTTTCCTCCCTATGTTACTGATACCAATACGTGCAACAACCTCTGGCTGCTCAGCCTTTCCCTTAAGAATGTCTTGCAATCGCTCAGAGACGTCCTTGACCCTGGCAACACTCCTTAGATAGCACCTTACAAACCTATGTTTGCTACCATCTAGAAAAGCAAGGACACATAGAAACACGCCATCTTGGAGTCTCAATCCAGTACCTCCCACTTTCTATGCCTTTTAGCTTTGATAAAGAATCATCTGGACTCAAAACGTCAACTCTTTACTCTTTTTGCAGATGCTGCCAGACCTCCTGAGATTTTCCAGCATTTTCTCTTTGGATTTCAGATTCCACTATCTGCAATCATTTGCTTTTGTCTATTAATAAAGGCTGTTGGAACTGTTTGACAATATTTCATTTTAATTCTCATTGACACAGGCAGTCTATTTGCTTTCATTTTTAACAAGCTGGGAATTTAAATAACTTCACAGCTTGACAGCTCTGCAGATCTAACTCACCCTTCATTTACAGCCACTCTAAAAATTCATAGCTCCCAAACAATGGGTTAAGGCTGTTGCTGAAAATGGGGAATATTTGAACCCAGTACAAGTTTCAAATGACCCTGCGATGCTTGGGTTTTCCTCATGCGTGAATTTTACTCCAGCCACATTTCCTTCTCAGCAAAATGGAACCTGGTGGAAATAGTGGCTACCAACTGCCACTTCAGAAGGTCCACAGGATCTCCTCAATAATCTTGTTAATAATATTATTAATCCCACACTAGAGCCTACATTTGTAACTATTTTTAGAAAGTTTTTTTTAAATTCATTTAGGTGATAGTGGCCAGGCCAGCATTTAGTGCCCGTCCCTAGTTGCCTTTCAGAAGGTGATGGTGAGCTAGCTTCTTGCACATGTCATGCGATTAGAGACACCCACAGGATTTTGACCCAGTGGCAATGAAGAAATGGTGAAATATTTCCAAGTCAGAACAGTGGCTTGGAGTGTAACGGTGTTCCCATGTGTCCTTGCTTTTCTAGATGGTAGCAGTCATGGGTTTGGAAGGTGCTATCGAAGGAGCTTTGGTGAGTTCCTACAATATACCCTGTAGATGATATACATTTGTGAAACTCTGCTTTGATGGTGGAGGGAGTGAATGTTTGTGGATGGAGTGCCAATCAAATGGGCTGTTTTCTCCTGGGTGGTGCCAAGTTCTTAAGTGTTGTCGGAGCTGTACTTATCCAGGCAAGTGGAGAATATTCCATCACACTCCTGACTTGTGTTTTATAGATGGTAGTCAGACTTAGGGGATTCAGGAAGTGAGTTACTCACTGCAAGGTTCCTAGCCTTTGACCTGCTCTCTTAGCCACAGTATTTATATGGATAGTTCATTAAGTTCCTTGTCAATGACCTTCTGCACTGTAGGGATTCTATGAATGGTAACCCCCCAGGATATCGATAGTGAGAAATTCAGCGATGATAATGCCATTGAATGTCAAAGGGTGAAGATTAGATTCCCTCTAATTGAAGATGATTATTGCCTGGCACTTGTGTGGCACAAATGTTACTTGCCTCTTGTCATCTCAAGCCTGGATATTGTTCCGGTCTTGTTGCATTTGGAACATGGGCTGCTTCAATATCTGAGGAGGGCGAAATGTTGCTGAACATTCCCCAGCAAACATCACCTTTTCCTCCATCATAAGGTCAGAAAGGTCACTAGTGAAGCAACTGAAGATAGTCAGGCCTAGGATACTACCCTGAGGAACTCCTGCAGGGAAGTGCTGGAATTGAGTTGATTCCTATCCAATAATTACAACCATTGTGATTGCAGGTATACCTTTCATTATTTAATTACATCAGCATGTCTATCAATTTGGAATGGAAACAATGCTCATTCATCATCTTGGATGCTTGTCAATGTAAGGGACAATTCCACTAATTGAGGCTTCCTTCTGTTTCTTCTTTTCATCAAGTTTACACATGTATGAAGTATTGATAACCTGTACTGATATGATCATTTCGCCCTTGAGAAACCTTGGCAGATAGTCATCCAACATTATGTATGTTGATCCAAGCGACACAGAAATACGTATGAAAAATTGAACAATGGCTAAAATCCATTTGTCACAACCCTATTAATTGATTGAGCCTCTCAGTTGCAGTCCACTAAAGGAAATGCAAGTCTTGCTTCTTCATAAACTCCTGTTATTTTCTGATTCAATTCCACATACACATCACCGACATCCAATGCCACATGTAACCTTTTTATGTATCCCAGTGACTTCTGTTAAACGATTAACATCCAATTTAGGACTTAAGTGGAAGGTAACTGTTAACCCATTCCTAAAATTAATTGGGGGTGTTAAAAGGAACTTTTTATTACAAAATAGTACAAAGTACAGATACAAAAGTACATTCCAAGTTATAAAGATTGCATTTTACAATCAAATAACCATATTAATTACAATGGTAAGAACAAAGCACCATGATGGATAGCTGGCATGTGTTACAAGTTGTTCACTGCCTGCCTTCAAATCTGCAGACAACTCACAAGAGCACATAAGCCAGCAAACTTCTGCACAAAAATTACCAATGGCTAACGCCATCCATTAACCCATAGGTGTTAAAAGGAGGTATTATGGGTCGACAAAAGCAAGTAGGCATTATAAATAGGTAATTCTAAAGTCGATTCAAATAAAGGTAGGTTAAATGCCAAAGGAAACGTGAAAGGAGTGCTGACTGAGAGCAACATCAGAAACGTATGTGTATATTTAAATTAAAGCAAATAGTGTTTCACTTAAAACTGATAAAGCAGGCTGGAAACAAGGAAAGCTGAAGCAGTGCAATTATTAAATAGTGACTGTACATCTGTCTTTGCCCAGGAAAAAAAGGAAAATGTTGACAAGTCAAATAGTAAAGTGACAGAACCAGCAGAGAAGGAGAAACACTTTAAGAGGCTAAAAAAGGTAAAAGACAGACTTTTGTTTATGTAGCTGCTTCTGGTTACAAAGGTGTTCATTCACAGCTCAGTAAACATTGGATCTTGTTGCATTGATCTTAAAGTCAATAAACAGCTGTTCCAAGAGAGAATTTTGGGAGCCAGCAGATCTTCACAATGACTGGTTAGTGGGTGAGACAATTTTTAAAAAAATCAAGAATCCTGGTAGCCAGATAAAGAAGGTGTTACATACTTCTTCCTTACATGGTGCTCATTTTTGGCAGCTGCCAAGAAAGCCTGGCAAAACTCCACCAATTCCAGGTCAAAAGCCTTAACAGTCCTTACCAAAATTGATTGGAGTTGCCAGCAATGGGCTGGGTTGGGCACAGTAAATAGTCTCACAGCACCAGGTTAAAATCCAAGAGGTTTATTTGGTAGCATGAGCTTTTGAAGCATCACTCTTCCATCAGCAGGCAGGAATCCTGGAGCAGTGAGTAAGTTTTGCTGCCATTGTGGAATAAATAACAGGAAGGAGTGATTTCCTAAATCGTAGCATTACCTCACCACTCACCCCCCCACCCCCCTCCTCCTGAGACTTGCCTTCAGGCCATGACCAGTGCAAGCATCTATAGAAATGCAGAAACTCAAAGCAGGAATAGGCCATTCTACTCTAAGCCTGCTCTGTCATTCATTTTGATCATGGCTGATCGTCAATTTCAATATCCTGATCTCCCCTTCCTCCCATATCCCTTGATCTCTTTAGCCCCAAGAATTATATCTATTTTCTTCTTGAAATCAGATAATGTTCCAGCCCCAAAATCTATATTCAGCTCTGACAAAGAGTCATCCAGACTTGAAACATTGGCTCTATTCTCTCTCCACAATTGCTGTCAGACTCACTGAATTTTTACTGCATTTTCTGTTTTCGAAGCATTTATACTTATTTTCTTAACATTGGATGAGCTGCCAGTGGTGCTGCAAGGGTCCTATCCAAATACTATCTGTAAGGCCTAATTCCATTCTGGTCTCAGGCCTCCTAGTTATTGATGCATGTGCTGTGCCAGTAGTCAGCCTCAAAAATAGACTTGATTTCCAGCTCAACAAGTTACTTCTGAAAGGTAATGACTATTGTGTCTATAAATACAAAACCAATTTCAGGAAAAAGATTTTGTTCTCACAAGCTGGAATGAAATAAATGATCAGTCAAATTATGTTCTTGGTGGTACATGCTGGGGAGGACTTCACAATAAATCACTGCTTCTTTGAGTAGTCGTGTAACACTAGAACATGTGGCCAAGACCTCTGTTTAATATCTTATCTGAAAAGGTTCTCATCTCAGGCAATGTAACGTTGGCATCAGCCCTGGATTATATATTGCAAATCCTACAATATAGCTCCCACAACCTTCTAATTTAGTCAAATAACACTGGCACGTGCTTATAACTTTTCTAAAAAGGGTGGGGTTGGGGGTAAGTGGGTGACCTTGAACTGACATGTACGGGAAAGTCATCTCTCACCAATTTGATTGAGGCTTGTGAATAGGCAACCAAAATAATTGATGAGGGAAGGGCTGTGGATGTAGTTTATATGGATTTTATTGAGACATTTGACAAGGCACAAAAGCTAAAATCACATAGGATTCGGAGTGTGCTGGCTAGACAAAAACAAGACTGGCTTGGTTATAGAAGACAGAGTAGCGGTGGAAGGATGTTTTTCAGAATGGAGATCTGTAGTAGCGTTCCACAGGAATCAGGGCTGGGACCTCTGTTTGTAGTATATACGAATGATCTGGATAAAAATGTGGAAGGTTTGCTGCACAAGTTTGATGATGACATAAAGATTGGTGGAGTTGCTGATAGTGCTAAGGTTTGTGGGAGGATAGAACAGAATACACTTAGATTGGGACTTGGACGGAGAAATGGCAGCTAGAGTTTAATCCAGACAAATGTGGGGTGATACATTTTGGAAGTTCAAATTTAGATGTGAATTAAACTGTAAATGGCAGAACTCTTAGCAGCATTAACATACAGAGGGATAGGAGTGTGCAGGTCCACAGTTTCTTAAAATTGGTAACACAGGTGGCCAAGGTGATTAAGGCGGCGTACGGCATGCTTTTCTTCATCAGAAAGGACATTGAATACAAGAGCTGTATAAACCTTGATCAGGCTGTATTTGGAGTATTGCGTGTAGTTCGGGTCACCACACTACAAGGAGGACATGGAAGCTTTGGAGAAAATGCAAAGAACGTTCATCAGGATTTTGCCTGGCCTCATGGGTGTTGAGTTTATGGAGAGTTGAATAAACTAAGATTGTTTTCACTGTGAAAACGGACGCTGAGGGGAGACCTGATAGAGGACAACAAAATTATGAGAGGGACAGACAGAGTGGATAGTCAAAGGCTTTTTTCTCGGGGTGGGGGGGCCAGTGGAGGGTGGAGTGTCAATTACAAGAGGGCACACATTCGAGGTGAGAGGGAGAAAGTTTAAGGGAGATGTGTGGAGGGAAGTTTTTCACGCAAAGAGCCTGGAATGTGTTGCAAGAGGAGGTGGTGGAAGTAGGCACATTAGCCATATTTAAGAAGCATCTGATGGATATGTGAATAGGAAGGGAATAGAGGGACATGGACCAAGTAAAGGCAGAAGGTTCTTTTAGTTTAGTTAAAGCATCATGATTATAGAAACATAGAAACTAGAAGCAGTAGACCATTCGGCCCATCAAGCCTGCTTCGCCATCCATTCTGATCATTCCCCACCACATTCACTCACATAAGCATTCCAGCAATTCGCTATGATCTGGGAAATACTTTTCCTACCCAGTGTTCAAGTTAAACAATAATAACCCAGGAATCATGTCAAGAGTGGATAGGTTTTTGATTGACAAGGATTACAGGGAGAAAGCAGGAAAGTGGTACTGAACCACTACAGATCTTATTGAATGACGGAGCAGGCTCGAGAGGCTAGATGGCCTACTCCTGCTCCTATTTCTTATGTTCTTATGAATCATATTCTATACACAAGCTGCTTCTAATGTACCATCTACCACCATAGTAACTGTGTGCAATTGGCGGACCCATGCATAAGGATTCTATACTGAGACCAGACAAGCTTTGAACCAATAAAAGATTTGTTCATGTATTTCATACAAATGGCACCCTGCGTGGTGAGACAAACACTTATTTCCTTGCACTCTTCAGTGTATGAAAACTATAAATATGCAATCAATATTCTCTCCAATTATATTATACTGTGGAATGCTACTTACTTTACTGAATACATCAAGATTAAACTGGCTCAGGTTCTAGAAAACGTTTGAGTTTATTTGTTTAGACTGGAATTCTGATTGGTCCCATTGGAGGACAAGACACAGCCTGTTTGTCTGGATTGTGCAATTTAATCTAATCTATTGTAGGTTAATTCAAAGTCGCTCGTGTAATTTGATCCTCTCATTTGTCCAGCGGGCTTTCAAGCTCAGAGGCAGATTTCTTCCAAACCCCTGCCAGGTGGGCTAGCGGTGGGGAGGTGGGCAGAATTTGATTGAGGGACCCAAAAATTGATTTTACGCTGGCGTGAATTTAAAATGATATCTTGCCCTGGTGCCCACCATAGCAGATCTGGAAACCTACTGGAGCTCGGCACAGAACTGATTGGCATCCCACTAGTGGGACACAGGTGAAGGCCCATGCTTGATTCTCTAACATCAATAGGAAAACACACCAGATGAAGCATATCTGGAACACTGTGGTGTGCAGATATCAGGACTCACCTAAACAATACCTGGAGTTGCCTACAGAGGACCTGACCCTGCAGCCCAAAACATCACAGCAGTGGGTGGGGGAAGCATCTGCAGGTGAAATTTCCAGGTTCAGTGCACTGGAGGGGATTCATCATCCAACCTTGGAATATTTCTGGAGATCCATCTTCTTTCTCAGGAGAACAGAGTTCAACAACTATAAACTGCAACCTTCTTCCTCCATCTTAACTCCTCATTGTATATTCCATACATTTTTGTCACAATGCAGAAACACTCCTTCCCTCTCATCCTACATCTGGTCACCTCTCTCTTGTTCTTAAGATTGCGACATTTTTCTTTTACAGCTACACTATAATATCTAACAATTCCTCTCTCTCTCAGTTCTAATGAAGAGCCAAGTCACCCAAAATGTTAACTCTGTTCTATCATGTCACAAATGCTGCCAGACGCGCCGAGTTTTTCCAGCATTCTCTGTTCTTGTTTCAGATTCCAGCATCCACAGTATTTTGCTTATTTATTCTTCCTCAGGAGCTCCATTTTCCGGTCTCAGATGTTCCGAAGGATTCATCTTTTTCTTCAGGAAGTCCACATTCTTTCTCCAATAATGGGTGCCTTTATAATTGTGTGTCTGAATAGGACTGCGGACTATGCACTGTCAAGGTCTGCCCCACCATGGAATACCACACAAAACACCCCGCTGCCGAATTAATGTGGTCAGGGCTAGAAGTGTTGGTGTATTTTCCTGGTGACCTCTGCATCCACGTTCCTGCCCCTGCCACAGTATTCAATCCCCAGATGGGAAAATCCCGCCCACAGTATTAAGACTATTGCTCCCAGAGACCGGGCTCACAACTGTCTGGAACAGAAAATGCAAGGCACTCACAGTATTGATTTCAGAGGACTCAGTGCTCGCAAGCTGCCTAGGTCAGAGAGTAAGAAGTCTGACACCAGTTTTAAATCCAACCAATTTATTTGATAGTAAAACGCGCAAGCTTTCGGCTTTATGACCTTCATTAGGTGAATGAGGTGTTCTGGTCTCCAATAGCACACATATCAGCACAGACAGTTTACAGATTACTGATTAGAATGTGAATCTTTACACCTAACCTGCTATTCAAGTCTTAAAGTGGCTAATAATGAGTGGAAGGAGCACTGAGCACAGCTTAGAGAAATGTGTATTGTCTCCAGACAGCACAGTAAGTGAGTTTTTTTTTGCTAACCCAGGCAAGTCACAGGGGTTACAGATAGCGTGACATGAAGCCAAGATCCCTGTTAAGACCGTCCTCATGTGTGCAGAACTTGGCTATCAGACGAAGGCCATAAAGCCAAAAGTTTGTGCATTTACTATCAAATAAAATCAGTTGGATTTAAAAATGGTGTTGTTAGACCTCTTACTGTGTTTACCCCAGTTCAACACCGGCATCTCTAGGTCAGAGAGCACAGAGCTGGAATGACTGATTTTGAAGACTGCATCAAATTGTGTTTCAGATTTCAGAGAACATGCAGCACTCAATGCTGAGTTTAGACAGGAAGAGGTGAAGAATAGGAGGATTTCTAGATGAGGTGCAGAACTCAAACTGACTTATTGCTGAACCAGGAACCAATTAGATCAACAACAGCAGGGAGATGACAGGTGCATGGGACATCTTGTGATTTAAAACACGTGAACAGATTTTGTGATGAGTTTAAATTCTTTGAGTGTCAAAGAGGATGACTGTGACAACATTGAATAGTCAAGTCTGGCAAATAACACCATATAACGGTATGATTTTTGGGATGAACACAGAATACACTCATTAAGGACATGAGCATTAGTCTCTCTCAATTGAAATCTTTCATTCTTGGTACCATTAATTGTCTTCTGTACCCTCTCTATCATCACATCCTTGCTAATGCATGATGCCCATAATTAGCCATAGAAGCCC
The DNA here is from genome assembly GCA_024679065.1 of Sphyrna mokarran. Classification (NCBI taxonomy): domain Eukaryota; kingdom Metazoa; phylum Chordata; class Chondrichthyes; order Carcharhiniformes; family Carcharhinidae; genus Sphyrna; species Sphyrna mokarran. The sequence goes on along the minus strand of JAGIQG010000024.1, from coordinate 23,078,103 downwards.
AGCCAGTTATTATGAAGCTTTAGGAAAACTCTCATTTGTTTGACAAGTTGAGTGACTGGCCAGATGCAGGGGCCACATTGGTTTACTGCATATCCTACATTCAGGACTGAGATGAGGAGACATTTCCTCACCCAGAGTGTGGTAACCTTGTGGAATCCTATAGAAGGCTATTGAGGCCAAAATATTGTATGTTTTCAAGAAGGAATAATATAGACTTTGCACCAGTGTTCCAGATTTCCCCATTCCAAGTTTGCAATCTCCATCTCCCATTGTATAATCCTGATCGCTGTTTCCCATTCTGAGTTTCCAAACTCAGTCTCCCATTCCGAGTCTCAATCTTCATCTCCCATTCCAAATTCCCAATTTCTGTTTACCATTCCAAGTTTGCAATTTGTCTCCCATTCGGAGTCTTGAACTCTGTCTCCGTCTTCCACTACTCATCTTTGAGAATTGTTTTTTTTCCTCTCTGAAATGATGTCCCTACCCTACCATCAAACTGGAGGGTATGAACTAAGAAATAGCCCTTTTATTCAAGAGGATGCTAGTAGCTATTTAACATGGTTAATATTCCTGAATTGAGAATCTTTTGAATATTTAATTTAGAATATGCTTTGCATGATTTGATTAAACCAGAATGCCAATCAGCATTAAAGGGAAATAATCATTAATTGCCTCAGGTGTTGTCAATGAATGTGACAAACAGTTTTCTGTTAGCATATCTATTGTTCCTAATATGATCATGTCCTCATAACTATATAGCACTGAGGAGAGAGGAGTCAGAATAGGTCATGCACTGGCCTGACATAATCCTTTACACTGTGAGAAAGCTTGGGAGACAGTGCTGCAAGATTCTGCAGGTTATGAAGGAAAAATATTACAACTATAAAAAATGTTGATCACCACCTCTTTGGACAATGATGCCTCTGCTGTTAAATTCTGTTATCTAAGCCCTGTCTCCTTTGTTTAGGCTGGGCAGGGATATGATGTGGTACCACTTTGTTTTCAGTAGATTGCACTCGGTCCTGAACCTTCTGATAGCCTCAGACTGCTAACGCAGGGATCAATTTCTTCGGCAGTGCAGGAGGCTGAATGCGAAGCTTTCTGCTCCTCAGCAGTTCACATGGTGCAAATCTGTGTTGTAGTGGAATAGACCTGGATGTCGAAAGTGCCATTGGAAAATTCTCATTATTCTTCAAAAGGGTTTTAATAATTCAGTCATTCCTTTCCACCGTGCTCATTGGGGATTTCCTCAGAACTGGTGAGATATAACAACCCATATTTCTCGGCGAAATGGGTGAAGTAGTTGTGAGCGAAATTATAGGTCATTGTCGAACACCACCTAATCCAGAATGCCATATGCTGCAATGACTTCTCTCAATGAGCCATTGTGGTTATGGTGTGTGAACAATTCACCTTGATCTACCTGGAGAAATAGTTGACAATGATAAAAAGAATTTACCATTGTATACAAGTAGTCCGTTTCCAGACACTCCCATGGTCTGGTAGGAAACTGATTGCCAATAAGGGTTCCCTTTGGACTGGTTTGTGCACCACTCACCTGGCACTGAAAGATCACTGCACTACATGTATTCTTGGAGAACTTGATCAAGCTGTCACCCACTGAGAACATTAAATGGATTTCCCTTGCTGAAGCCTTGTTAAGTCAGGTTGACATCGATTTAAAGGGATCCACCTGAATCAGAAACCTGAACCATTGTGGGAGCACCATTCTGTCAGCTTAGTGATGAGGAGATGACTGCCATCTTGGTCATCCTGTCAAGTTGTAGATAGACAACCTGACAAGATGCTTCTCAGCCTCCGGTGTCTTGTATGACAATTTTCATATGTCTTTACTGAAATCTTCAATTTTGCTGTTTTTCCGGTCAGATTTGCAATCCTTTTTAAAACTGATATTTGGGAATTTACAGGGTCCTTCACTGCTGCTACCATATTGCATTGTGATTGTAAATGGTTACAGAGACACAGATATGCCTGAACAATAATGGAAGCAATATCTTCCTCAGTGTAAAAGGACACACAATCCTTACATATTTCCTCAACATGATGCTGAGTTCAGTTAGCTCAGTCCAGTGAAGTGCTGAGAGAGCCTGTTTGAAGTCAGACCCAGATCCTTGCTAGTCTACCTCCTTGATCTTTAGGATGAGATCAAGTCATCTCATCCTGTAGATGACAGGCTTTTCAACTTAGAATTCCTGGTGTAAAGCAAATATAGGCTAGAATTTTCCACCCTACCACTGCAAGTCAGGATAGAGAATTGTGCTTGGCACATTTCTCCAAAGTCAAATCTTCCTTTGATTGCAGTAGACCAGAAAGGTGTCACCTTGCTATGACGCAGTCTCGCATCAGCTGATTTAAGATCAGCATATTTGCAACCGTCAGCCAGTAGATATAGGCCATTGATAAGGGTATCTACTTATTCACCAGGTTTAGATCCTTCAGTTAAACTTGGCTTTTTCTAATATCCTGTTATTGCGTAAATTGAAGTAATTATCAAAAACTGGAGACCATTTTAAATTTTATCTGCTGTTTAATGACTATCTTGCCTTCCTATTACATCATCAGCAATTGCTCCAATAGATTACAATAAGGTGTTGACCTGTTCACCCTCTGGCTTATTGTACAATCCAGAATCTTAAAAATCTCTTCTTCTTCTATAGTACCTAATTCTGTGTCTTATCGGGCCCTAAATCAGTCTGGCAACGATGAATTTGAAACCATTGCTATTTTAAGCTCTAAGGAGGGCGGCATGGATTTTGAAACATCTGTTGCTTTAATAGCAGATCAGCCTTTCACTAATATCTGCTGAATTGCTGATATATTTTTGTAATCATTCCTGAACTCTGCAGCATTTTTATAATAATTGCTGGATGCCCCTGGTCTCTGTTTTCCTCCAATTAGAGAATCATGTTTAAGGTGGTGATTTTCCCCTTAATTGCTGCTATGCATTTACCATCTGCAGTGGTGCTGAGCTCATACGCAGCCTGCTCAGAACTCAAGCTCACTAAAAATTGAAATTTTCTGCCTATTTGCACCACTATTGAGATTGAGCCTTTAAGCTTTGCTAGTCCTTTCTTAATCTTAGTAGTTTCTTTGACTTATGTCAGATTAAGGTTTTTCACAGACCACTTCAAGCATTGGAATGGCCCTGTAGTAAGCTGAACAGTAGATTTTTTTTTTTTCCCTCTGCCTCTCAGCCTTCGTGTCTTCTATGAAGCTTCTTTGGCAATTTTCAACTATCTTTACTGCAGTACTCAATTTTGCCACCCCTTTGTCCAGTCAGGCTTGTGAACCTTTTTTTTAAATTAATATTTGGAAATTTACACAATCCTTCACTGCTGCCACTATGTTGCATATTAGTTGTGACTGAGGAATGGTTACAGAGACATAGATATACCTGAATAATAACTGGTTTATTGTGTAAACAATTATTTTCAGATGTACAAGAGTACAAGTGGGATTTTTCACACCCCTGCCCCCTGTGGTGTTTTTTTCTGGTGGCAGCTCATGATTAGCTGCTGGCAGAATCTTCCAATCCGACTGATGTTTGAAGTATTTTGTATGACTCATCTATCCCACCACTGGGGAATCCAGCGTGCAATGACATCTGCAGTGGGGGGTAAAATTCAGCCCTGCAGGTATTACTCAATCTCAGCCATGATCTTTGTTCCACAAGGCTCATAATAATCATATCACTCAGGCAGAGAGTGGGGATAAAGGAGTCTTTTTCAGGATGGCAGCCAGTGACTTCCATCAGGGGTCAGTGCTGGAACCAGAACTTTTCACAATATACATTAACAAATTTGAAGGAAGGAATGGAAGGCACTGTTGCTAAGTTTACCGATGGTAACAAAGATAATTAGAGGGTCAGATAGCATTAAGGAAGTGGGGAATGCTGCAGAAGGGCTTGGACAGACTAGGCGAAGAATTGTCAGATAGAATACAGTGCAGAAAAGTGTGAAGTTATGCCCTTTGAAAGGAGGAATGGAGACAGACTATTTTCTAAATGGGGAATTGCTTAGGAAGTCAGAAGTACAAAAGGACTTGGGAATCTTTGTTCAAGATTCTCTCAAGGTTAACGTGCAGGTTCACTTGACAGTTAGTAAGGTAAATGTTAAGCATTCATGTCAAGAGGTTGAGAATACAAGAGCACGATGTATTTCTGATGCTGTGTAAGGGTCTGGTCAGATCTCATTTGGAAACTAAGCAGTTTTGGGCCCCATAACTAAAAGAATGTGCTAATGAGGAGAATTTTTTCAGCTAGAGAGTGGTGAATCTGTGGAACTCTTTGCTGCAGGAGGAGGCCAGGTCATTGAGTGTCTTTGAGACAGATAGATAGGTTCTGATTAATAAAGGGATCAGGGTTATGGGAAAAAGACAGGAGAATGGAGATGAGAAAAATATCACCATGATTGAATGGTGCAGCAGACTCGATGGGCCAAGTGGCCTAATTCTGCTCATATGTCTTATGGTCTCCTCTGACATTGTCATGTGGTACTGTATCTCAATCCCACACATTAACCCTTTTAGTCATGAACACCCTAATGCTACAGAAATACAAAGCGTAAGGGGATAAAGAACATAGGAGATGTATATGTCTAGATGAAAGAAAATACCCTTATCCACTTAAAATTAAAGCAAGCTGGAATCTGGGGAGATTTAAAGTAGCAAAGTTATTAAATAGTGACTTTAAATCTGTCATTGCATCTGACTTTACATCTGTCCAGGCAAAGAAGGAAAATGTTGACAAGTCAGAATCAGCAGGAAGTGAGCAAGATGATATCAAACAGGTAAAAGATAGATTTGTTTACAGTGTCTTATTTATCAGAGATCAAGATTCTTCAAGAGGGTAGAAGTTGGACCCCACTACACCAATGTTAAATAATTGAAATAAGGAACAGTGGCACAATGGTAGCAGTGCTGCCTCAGTGCTAGAGAGCTGGGTTCAATTCCCAGCTTGGATCACTGTGTGGAGACTGTTTTCCCTGCGTCTGTGTGGGTTTCCTCCCACAATCCAAAAACTGTTAATGTAAGCCTATGTTACATTGATAAATAAATATAACAAGTTTGAGTGCCAATTGTCCTTTCCCAAACTATGACACCCAGGTGGCTATTGCATAAAGCCATTTCTCAGGCATTTCAGTGGCTGTAAGAATCAGGTGCTCCTCAGATGAAGCTTCTTTTAAGAGAGCTGTCAGGGATTCCTGAGAAACCTCAAGCCAGTACTTGGTTGGTTATCTTCAGTCTCTTAACCAAAATTGGATAGGGATCCAGTAAAATACAGCTCAAGCTTCATGAGTGACTAGTAAAGTTTGATTTTTAAATGTAGAGTTTTTTTAAAAACTGTAACTAGCAGAAAGCAGGGGTGATTCCCACCCTAATATGCTCTCAATCCTATCCTACCACTCACCTGCTTTCCTGGGACCAGTCTCCAGGCCAAGCATCTATCCTGAGAATGAGCTGCCAATGAAGATGCAACAGACTTACCCAGGTAATAATAATGCCTATTCGGTCTAAACTCTGGCTCTCTGGTTATTGACACCTTTTGTGCTTGGTACGTGTTGCACGCCCAACAGAAGTCCCTCAGGGAATATCTGCTGCAACAGATTGCCTTTGTAATGACTCATGAATATTACTAAACCAGCCAATTTTCAATAAGATGGCCATCTTTTTCTGGTGATGAAACATCACCAGACTCACCATGGACTATTCTCCAGAATCAGTTGCATTCTTGGACACGCATCTCCATCAAGGAGGGTCACCTCAGCACCTCACTGTACCACAAGCCAACAGACAATCTCACAATGCTCCATTTCTCCAGCTTCCACTCTAGACACATTAAAGAAGCCATTCCCTATGGACAAGCCCTCCGTATACACAGAATTTGCTCAGATGAGGAGGATTGTGACAGACACCTCCAGACGCTGAAGGATGCCCTGATGAGAACAGGATATGGCGCTCGACTCATCAATCGACAGTTCCAACGTGCCACAGCGATAAACCGCACTGACCTCCTCAGAAGACGAACATGGGACAAGGTGGACAGAGTACCCTTTGTTGTCCAGTACTTCCCCGGAACGGAGAAGCTACGACATCTTCTCCGGAGTCTTCAACATGTCATCGATGACGATGAACATCTCGCTAGGGCCATCCCCACCCCCCCACTTCTTGCTTTCAGACAACCGCACAACCTTAAACAGATCATTGTTTGCAGCAAACTACCCAACCTTCAGGAGAACGGTGACCACAATACCACACAACCCTGCCACAGCACAAGATATGCCATATCATAGACATGGACAACATCAAACGTGATGATAGCATTCACCAGTACATACTCTTGCAACTCAGCCAACGTTGTCTACCTAATACGTTGCAAGAAAGGATGTCCCGAAGCATGCAGACACTACAACAGCGGATGAACGAACATTGCTCAACAGTCACCAGGCAAAACAGTTCCCTTCCTGTGGGCAAACACTTCAGCAGTCGTGGGCATTCGGCCTCCGACCTGCGGGTAAGTGTTCTTCAAGGGGGCCTTTGTGACACACGACAGTGCAGAGTTGCTGAGCAGAGACTGATAGCCAAGTTCCACACATGAGGACGGTCTTAACAGGGATCTTGGCTTCATGTCACACCATCTGTAACCCCCATAACATGCCTGGATTAGCAAAAAAAACCTCACTTACTGTGCTGTCTGGAGAAAATACACAATTCTCTAACCAATGCTCAGGATTCCCTTCACACACATTGTTAGCCACTTTAACACTTGAATAGCAGGTTAGATGTAAGGATTCCCATTCTAATCAGCAATCTATAACTGTCTGTGTGGATATGAGTGCCTCTGCATGATCAGAACACTGCATTTGCCTGACGAAGGCACAACATAGTAAATCCGCGAGCTTTCGACACTATCAAATAAATTGGTTGGATTTAAAATTGGTGTTGCAAAACTTTACTGATGAAACATTGGCCAGATCTTCAGGAGAACTCTGCTCCTTTGAATAGTTCTTTAATGCAATAGGTGGTCCTTTCTGAAAGATTGCATCTCAGACACTAGAATGTCAACATAGGTTACACAGCCCTACAACTGACCCCATTACCTACTGGCTCATCAAGCAAAGTTGACATTAACAGCTTTAAATTTTATAATTAAAACAAGCATCTAGTTTAAGCAGGCAATGAAAAAGAAAAATTTATATAGCACTTCTGATCATGATCAGACATCTCAAAGCACTTTACACCAATTAAATTCTTTTGAAGTGTTGATACTGTTGTAATGTAAGAAATATGCACAGCACAGCCAGTGTAACAGTGTGATAATGACCAGATAATCTCATGATCTTCAGATGAAACTCTAACTCACATTCTGTAAATTCAATGTGTCCAAGTCTTTAGAAACAGCAAATGCAACTATTTTTCAACACCCAGAGAGGAATTTCCATTGTCAGGAACTGGTCAGACTGGAGATGGCCAATAGAAAGAGTGATACCGATATCACAGCTGGAATTCTCTGACCATTCATGCCGGTGGGATTCTCCAGTCCCACCGGCAGCGCCCTCTCACCCCCAGGCTCCAACTTCCCAAACAATGGCATTTCTAGACCTTTAGATTACAGACTTACCAGATCCATTGAGCAGGGTTATCACAACATTCCTTGCACCTCATCACCAATGTAATAGATTCAAGAGGCCAACTGCAAGAGGAACAGTGTTTTATTTAATAAAGTAAAAGTTAAAACCACAAGCATGTGGTGCGTGTACACAAGTACCTACTGACCCAGTAGAATAAGTGACAGTCAGGGCCTACTTTATAAAGGGCTCTTGATAGGATTTCCACCTGTTTAAGTAATTACAATTACAAGAGAACTCATTCTACAAGTCCCACTGGGAGGTCAATCAGGGATTTCAATGCAAGTCACAGGCATTATTACAGAATCAAAAGAGATCATATGAGTGCAATTTTCTGGTTCCATCCAGCTCAAGACCAGAACTTCCCATCTGAGGAGGAGATATGCTGATTAGGTACATTGGCTATGCTTAATTCTCCCTCAGTGTAGCCAGACAAGTGCCTGCATGTGACAACTATGGGATTTTTACACTAACTTCATTGTAGTGTTCATGCAAGCCTACTTCTGACACTGATTAAATAAACTTGAACAGACCTTTAGATGATCTATCAATTTTCTTTCCTACCCCATGGCAGGAAAGATGAGTGGAACTGAAAAGTTTACCCTTGTGTATTAAATGAAGCAATAATACAGCATGCCATCACAAACAGATGTTTATATTAACATAGTGCCTTTTAATCTAATCAAACTTCACAAGAACCTTCACAGGAGCAATAGTAGAATTGGATATTGAGCCACATAAGCAGATATAATAGAATGTTTCTTCAGAAGGAACTCTTCAAAATGCTGCTAATGAAAACAAGAAAACTTACTCCAACTTATAAATCAAAGAAAGGGTTTAATAAAGAAATTTTTTTTTTCACCTTGAAGACTCACCCTACAGCCATTTCTAACTCCCCACAATCCTGCATAGTTCTTTATTTATACTGAATCAGCTGGTCAGCTGATTGTTATATCACTCTGTAATTGGTTGCATGATTTACTGGGTCAGCTGATCCTTACATCTTGTTCCCATTGGTCATATTACATCCAATACAAAGTTGTCACCAGTTCAATTCTAACAAGAAGGTGACCCAAAGTTTGATTAAAGAGGTTGTAAAGAGCTGCTTCAAGAACGAAAGAGAGGAGATTTCCAGAGCTCAGGATCTTGGTTTGCTGAATGCACAGCTATTAATGGTGGTATATCGCTGACGATACGAAGGTTGGTGATGTTGTAGATAGTCTGGAGGGATGTCTGAAGTTGCAGTGAGACATAGATAGGATGCAAGACTGGGTGCAGAAGTGGCAGATGGACTTCAACACGGATAAATGTATGGTGGTCCATTTTGGCAGGGCCAATGGGATGAAGGAATATAATATCAAGGGTAGGAGTCTTAGCAGTGTTGAGGAGCAGAAGGATCTTGGGGTCCGGGTCCATAGGACTGTTAAATCTGCTCTGCAAGTGGAGGATGTGGTCAAGGAGGCAGATGATGTACTGGCCTTCATTAATAGAGGGATTGAGTATAGGAGTTGGGAGGTAATGCTGCAACTTTATAAGACCCTTGTCAGACCCCACTTGGAATACTGTGTGCAGTTCTGGTCGCCTCACTATAGGAAGGATGTGGAAGCTATTGAGAGGGTGCAAAGGAGATTTACAAGGACGTTGCCTGGATTGGGGGGCATACCTTAGGTTGAGAGAGCTAGGTCTTTTCTCCCTGGAGAGATGAAGTTTGAGAGGTGACCTGATAGAAGTTTATAAGATGTTGAGAGGAATAAAGAACAAAGAACAAAAAAAGAACAAAGAACAAAACAGCATGGGAAACAGGCCCTTTGGCCCAACGAGCCCGCGCCGCCACCCCAATGTTCCCACCTCTACCCGCGATCCCTGTCCATGTTTATAGATCTATGGATTAAAAACCAAATTTGAAACAATGTGGGGGGAATTTGTTTTGCCAATTAGCCTAAGAGCACATCTTTGGGATGTGGGAGGAAACCGGAGCGCCCGGAGAAAACCCACGCAAGCACGGAGAGATTGCGCAAACTCCCACAGACACAGGCCCAAATCCATGTATCTGCACAGCACAGCAATAGTCACTGAGTTGTCGTGTTGCCCATCAAATGGTCCGAGTCAAGCGTACACTAACGACGTGAAGTGGATTCTCGGATGCTATTTCCCAGGGCTGAAATGGTTGCTATGAGAGGACACAGGTTTAAGGTGCTGGGGGACAAGTACAGAGAAGATGTTAGAGGTAAGTTTTTCACTCAGAGTGGTGAGTGAATGGAATCGGCTGCCGTCAGTGATGGTAGAGGCAAACTCGCTGGGATCTTTTAAGAGACTTCTGGATGGGTACATGGGATTTAATGGGACTGGGAGTTGCAGATAGTTCTATGGGCTGGTAGGTACTGATATGATTGGCACAACTTGTGGGCCGAAGGACCTGTTTGTGCTGTAGTGTTCTATGTTCTATGAATGATTTAAAAACAGGGATGCTGAAATGGAGATGACCGCAAAGCTGGTGAATTTAGCAATAGGGAAGGATGGGGCATTGAAAGGATTTGAAAATAAGGATAAGCCTTTTAAAGTCAAGTAGTTGATTGACCCAGAGCTTTTGTCAGTGAGTGAGCAGAGTGTTGATGGGTAAATTGGATTATAGGACTTGGTGCGAGTTAAAACACACCAACTCTGGAATTCTCTGCCTATTGAAGTAATGGAGGCTACCTTGCTGAATATGTTTAAGTCACAGGTAGATAGATTTCTGATAGGCAAGAGAATTAAGGGTTATGGGGAGAAAGTAGGAAAGTGGAACTGATCCACTTCAGATCAGCCATGATCTTATTGAATGGCGGGGCAGGCTTGAAGGGCTAGATGGCCTACTCCTGCTCGTATTTCTTGTGTTCTTAAGTGTCACTTAGCATGTCATTGAACTAGGCAAGTGGAGACACGTAAATGGTTCTGAAGAGAGAAAAGGTTGAGGGATCTGGTATAAAAATGGTTAAGTGCGGTTGACCTATGAAAATGTGACAGGTTTTTTATTTGAGTCCTTGGCCTTTCTTGTGAGTACCTGGGCCTGGATTTTACCCCTTGACCCCACAGCAGAGGTATAGCATGCTATTGACCGGCAGTGGGCCCTGGAAATCCTGCCAAAGTCAATGTTTATTTGCATTCTTCGCCAGGCGTGCCATCGGGGAACTAACCGCCAGGGTTTGATCGCGGAAGATCCCGCCATGTGAGGGCTGGAAAGTTCCATCCATGGTGTGCATATTAGGAACAAAAAACATTTAATAAACTTTCCTGACCACAGAATGAAAGAAGTGGTAATATAATTAAATGGAAAATCCTTAACTCTTTTGCTACAGCAACTTTAACCATCTTATTTTATCAAGGAAATTTGGTAATCAGAGTTTCCATGTCTTAATGGGTTGTATTTTTCAGGTTCAGAACAGCCAAGATAATGTCAAAAGCATGTACTTGACCCCACCTCCGCCTGTGAAACAATTCCTCATCTCACCCCCAGCCTCTCCTCCAGTTGGATGGCACCCAATTGAAGATGCTACTCCCACCATTAATTATGATCTTCTGCGTGCAATTGCTACTCTTGGTCCAGGTGAGACACAGCTTTATGAGTGAAGAAAAATTGAATGATTCTGTAGATTTAGTGTGCATGTGTTGTAGGCATAGTGTTTTTTTTAGAATTCCAAAAGTGATGTGAGAAAGCATTAAATAAATATGTTAAGTTGATTATAATCCCATGGTTAAGTGCAGTGAAACAGCTGCTGTCAGTTCTTACTTGCTGCTAAAATGTACCATCCCTGCTTTAGAGAATTATATTCACTAAACATTGACAAAAATGTTTTGAGCCCACAAAGCTGAATCAAGTTCAAACAGCAAGTAGCATTGGACCGCAAACATGTCTGGGAGCTGAGCATTAATGTTTCAGTAGCCCACAGTATCTTTATTACTAGTTGACTGTAGCCAAGTTTCCACCAATATACTTATAATTAAGGGAGGCAATGGCCTAGTGGATTATCACTGGACTATTAATCCAGAAACTCAGCTAATGTTCTGGGTACCCAGGTTCGAATCCCACCACAGCAGCTGGTGGAAGTTGCATTCAATAAAAAAACCTGGAATTAAGAATCTACTGATGACCATGAAACCAATGTCAATTCTTGGAATAACCCATCTGGTTCACCACTAATGTCTTTGGGAAGGAAAGCTGCCATCCTTACTTGGTTGGGCCTACATGTGACTCCAAGCCACAACAATGTGCTGTTGACTCTGAACAAAGGCACCTAGAGTTGGGCAGTAAATGCTGGCCAGTCAGAGACACCCATGTCCCAGGGATAATTTTTTAAAAAATTAGAAGTAATGTGCTGCACAATGATCAGTGAGACTGCCTTTTCCCCAGTTGGGGAAAGATTATTCTCCAACCCAGAGGATGACCATTTTCTTTTGAGAGATCTTTCAAAAATTTACTGTTCCAAAGTTTATTTTTAAAATCTGCAGTGAAACCATTGCCCCAAGGAGAAACTTTCCAAGTCAGATTATATCCGGGATGCATTGAACTGACATCTATTGTGGTTCAGTTACTAAGCACCTATTGTCGTATGTTGACGTGAGCTTGCTACCAATTCTTTGGAATAAGCTCTCCAAAGGTGCGCAAGTTAGTTGATTAGTCATGAGAAATTGCCCTTTCATGCCAGGGGGATTAGCAGGATAAATACATGGGATTACAGGGATAAGGTCTGAATGGAATTGTGGTCAGTGCAGCCTTGATGGGCCAAATGGCCTCCTTCTGCACTGTAGGGATTCTATAATTCTGTAAGCATTTTATTGAGGCTTTTATCTTCACAAAAATATACAGGCAAAAATATTTAGTCATTCAAATTGAAGTAACCCAATAAAGGAAAAGAATATGGATTACTTATCTTTAAACAATGGATAGCTTTTCAGTTTTCAGTGCCATCTGCTGGTCTATGACAGTAGCTTTTTTGAATATTCATTGTGTATTTTGAACAGGCATTCTCACTCTAGTGTAAAAATGATGCAAAAGTAAAATACTGTGGTGTGCAAATCAGATTTGTTGCTACAAGTTTATTAATTTTTAAAATCAAAATTAAAGATGTTAAGATTGAATGTTGTAATGTTATGGCATGCAGGTGAATGCCCAGGGAGGGCATTCCTTGACTTTGGTTTTCGTCTGAAGGCATGTTTTGGTGTGAAAATGGCCACACTCGATTTTGTTTTTGGCAAAAATCCCACCTTCCTTTGCATTCCTAACCACACAGGCTATGGACCAATACCTGAAAATGGGATTGGAGTGGATTGTTGATGGCCAGCGCAGATATGATGGGTCAAAGGGCCTCTTTCTGTAGTGTAAAACCCTTGACATAATATTTCCTCAGGCCTTTTTATGGATTGGGAATACCTAGTCTCAAAGCACATACCCACCTCCGCCGAAGTAGAGTTCCACATTTTAAATGGGGGATGAAAATAGGATTTCCTCCGCCATACCATTTTCATTTGGTATTGCGGGTTTCTCAAGCATTGAGGTGCAACGATTAGGTACAGTATTATAATGTAAGTGTGTTCTAATACAGTGGATGGGATTCTTTGTTCTCCCCATGGCATATTACTCCCAGTGGGAAGAGGCCCGCCATTTGCCAGAGGGGGATCTTCTGGTGCCGCTACCGTCAATTTTCCCATTAACTCCACCCAATGCCTCCAGAAAAACCATAGCGCGATACGCCATTGACAGGACCAGAAGATCTCACTGGCGGGAACACTCTGACCAATGATTCACCATAGAGATCTGTTCTACAAAAGGGTAGTTTGGCGCAGATGTTGATCAGCATTGTGTAATTGTTCATCTATATTACAGTATTTTTCTAGTGGAAAATGTACCCTGATCCATTGATAAATATTACAAGCTATCCTGTCAACCTGTGGTGTCATCCTTTGTGGTATGATTTAAATGGAGTGAGAGTTCTGTGCTGAATTAAAGTGCTTGAAAAATTTGTAATCACCTGCTTCTTTCCATTGGTTGACAAATACTCTGTTTTGAAATTACAATGAGTAACTTTTGTTGTTTACATCTTAGACAGTACTCTATTGGTTGGACAGTTTTGACCATTTTGAATGCTTGGCTTTGTTTCAAGTACTTCAAGTTTCAAGAGTTATCTCATAGCAGGTGTTCCACTTATCTGAGAATGAGTGGCAGATTTAAGAGGTTGTAATAACTGTGCATTTGGTTTGTTAACACATGCTAATAAAATTACAAATATTACAAGGTTTTGTTTTCAAATGGCAGAATGCATTTTTTCTCAGTATCAGTGATGGTATTTTTAATGATTTATTGGGTATTTATTGGGTTTATTGGGTAGTGAGAGTTTTGCCCCAAGAGATATAAGTGTTTTTCATTCATATTGCATAAAATCTCAGAACAGTACGTAATAGATATTGGGTGAGTGGCTGTGAAAGATACATGAGGGTTCATAGAGGGGTGACAGGAGCTGTGGGTAGAATAGTGGGACTAATAAGACTGTGATACAGTCTTATTAGTCAAAGACTGTATCACAGTGACAGAAAGGAAGTTTGATGAGGACTTGTCTATTGAGGTAGTATGGGCTGAGATTAGGAGAGGAGAGGTCACCCTGTTGGGAGTCTTTTATAGACCTCCTAAAAGTTCTAGAGAGATAGAGGAAAGGATTGCAAAGTCGATCCTGGACAGGAGTGAAAGTAATAGGGTAATTGTTATGGGGGACTTTAACTTTACTAATATTAATTGGAATAGCTATAGCTCTAGCTCGTTAGAGGGATCAGTTTTTATACAAAGTGTGCAGGAAGGTTTTTTGACTCTGTATGTAGATAGACCAACTAGAGGTGAGGCTACATTGGATTTGGTGCTGGGCAATGAGCCAGACCAGGTGTTAGACTTGGAAGTTGGTTAACATTTTGGTGATAGTGACCACAATTCGGTTACGTTCACCTTAGTGATGGATAGGGATAGGCATGATCCTGGGGGCAGTAGTTATAGCTGGGGGAATGGTAATTATGAGGCCATTAGGAGGGAATTAGGATGCATAGGTTGGACCAAGAAACTACAGGGACTGGGAACATCTGAAATGTGGAGCTTATTCAAGGAGCAGCTATTGCGAATCTTTGATAAGTATGTCCCTGTCAGGCAAGGAGGAAGTGGTCGAGTAAGGGAACCATCCCTGAAAGTAGGCAGTCAAGTCAATAAGGTTGTTAAGAAGGCATATGGAGTCTTAGCTTTTATTGGTAGGGGGATTAAGTTTCGGAGCCGCAACGTCATGTTGCAACTGTACAAAACTCTAGTGCGGCCGCACTTGGAGTATTGTGTGCAGTTCTGGTCCCCACATTATAAGAAAGATGTGGAGGCATTGGAGAGGGTACAGAGGAGGTTTACCAGGATGTTGCCTGGTATGGAGGGCAGGTCTTATGAGGAGAGGCTGAGGGATTTGAGGTTGTTTTCGTTAGAAAGGAGGAGGCTAAGAGGGGACCTTATCGAAACATATAAGATGATTAGAGGTTTAGATAGGGTGGACAGTGATAGCCTTTTTCCTAGGATGGAAAAAGCTAGCACGAGGGGACACAGCTTAAAATTAAGGGGTGATAGTTATAGGACGGATATCAGAGGTAGGTTCTTTACCCAAAGGGTGGTTCGGGAGTGGAATGCCCTGTCTGCGGCAGTTGTAGATGCGCCAAGTTTGGTGGTGTTTAAGAGGTTAGTTGATAAGTATATGGAAGAGAAAGGAATGGTTTAGTTTGGAGGGTCATTGCTTTTTATATTGGTCGGCGCAACATCGAAGGCCGAAGGGCCTGTTCTGTGCTGTAATGTTCTATGTTTTATGGTGTACTAAAAAAGTTAATTCGCTGGTTAAAAGGAAAAAGGAGGCTTATGTCAGGATGAGGCTTGAAGGCTCAGTTAGTGCACTGGAAAGCTATAGATTAGCCAGGAGGGAGCTAAAGAGTGGGTTGAGAAGAGCTAAAAGAGGACACGAGAAGACTTTGGCTGAGAGGATCAAGGAAAATCCTAAAGCTTTCTTTAGATATGTTAAGAATAGAAGATTGGTTAGGGCAAGATTAGGGCCAGTCAGAGACAGCAGTGGGAAGTTGTGCGTGGAGCCTGAAGAGATTGGAGAGGCACTAAACAAATATTTCTCTTCGGTATTCACGCAGGGAGATGTAAATGTAGTTGTGGAGAACACTGGGATACAGGGTTGTAAACTGGAAAGTATTGAAGTAGATAAGGAGAATGTGCTAGATATTCTTGAGGGTTTGAAGTTAGATAAGTTCCCTGAGCTGGATGGGATTTACGCTAGGATTCTCTGGGAGGCGAGAGAGGCGATTGCAGAGCCTCTGGCTCTGGTCTTCGTCGTTGGTTACAGGTATAGTGCCGGAAGACTGGAGGATAGCGAATGTGGTCCCATTGTTCAAGAAGGGGAATAGAGACTTTCCTGGGAATTATGGATCAGTGAGTCTTATTTCTGTTGTGGGCAAAGTATTGGAAAGAATTATTAGGGATAGGATTTATAGTTATTTAGAGAGAAATGAATTGATTGGGGATAGTCAGCATGGTTTTGTGAAGGGTAGGTCGTGCCTTACTAACCTTATTGAGTTTTTTGAAAAAGTGACCAAAGAGGTGGATGGGGGTAAGGCAGTTGATGTGGTATATATGGACTTTAGTAAGGCGTTCGATAAGGTGCCCCTGGAAGGCTTCTGCAGAAAATGCAGATGTATGGAATTGAGGGTGATTTAGCTAATTGGATTAGGAATTGGCTAGCTGATAGAAGACAGAGGGTGGTGGTTGATAGAAATTATTCATCATGGAGTTCGGTTACAAGTGGTGTACCTCAGGGATCTGTTTGGGCCCCTGCTGTTTGTAATTTTTATAAATGATCTGGATGAGGGTATTGAAGGATGGATTAGTAAATTTGTGGATGACACCAAAGTCAGAGGAGTGGTAGATAGTGAAGAGGGGTGTTATAGTTTGCAGAGAGACTTAGACAAGTTGCAGAGCTGGGCTGAGAGGTGACAAATGGAGTTTAATGTGGAAAAGTGTGAGGTAATTCACTTTGGCAGGAATAACAAATGTGTAGAGTATAGGGCTAATGGTAGAACTCTTAATAGTTTTTTTTTAGATTTAGAGCAACACAGCACGGGAAACAGGCTCTTCGGCCCAACGAGCCCGCGCCGCCGTCATAACTATATAGTAACAATTCCATTATCCTATTCTAATTTTAGGTTATTCCTAATATGGAAGAGTCTCAATGTAGGGACAATTTGTTTCCCAATCAGCCTAAGAGCGAATTTTTTGGGATGTGGGAGGAAACCGGAGCGCCCGGAGAAAACCCACGCAACCACGGGGAGAACGCGCAAACTCCCGCAGACACCGGCCCAATTCCAAGTGTCTGCACAGCTACAGCGATAGTCACTGAGCTGTCATGGTCCCCTTCAGGTGGTCCAGATAAAGCACTCATTTACGACATGAAGCACCAGGTAACCCATGAATCAACATCCAAGAGCTGTCCTCGCACCACCTGCCGAATGCATGCTCCTTGTTGGTCAAGTATGGACCGAATTACCTGTGGAAAAAAAAACCATAGTTAAACAGCTACTATATCCCTCTATCTGCATAACGCTCATGTGGCTGTCCAAGAGACCCTTAAACAGCCCTAGCGTGCCTGCTCCCACCACCTTACTCGGCAGTGCATTCCACACCCCCACTACCCTTTGTGTGAAAAACTGCCCTCTAATATTCGTCTTATACATAGCCCCCCTCACCCTAAGGCCATGACCCCTCGTCCTATCCATTTCTGAAGGTGGAAAAAGTTTACCACCATTTACTCTATCTATACCCCTTATAATCTTATACACCTCTATGAGATCCCCTCTAAGCCGACGTCTTTCAAGGGAAAACAACCCCAGTCTATTTAATCGTTCCTCATAAGACAGTCCTTCCATACCAGGCAGCATCCTGGTAAACCTCCTCTGCACTCTTTCCAAGGACTCCACATCCTTCCGATAGTACGGCGACCAGAACTGGACGCAGTATTCCAAGTGAGGCCTAACCAACGTTCTGTACAATTGCAACATCAAACTCCTACTCTTGTATTCTATACCCTTTTCTATGAAAGCTAACATACTATACTTTACCATACTATACCATACTTTATCACCTTCTCCACCTGTGAAGACACCTTCAGAGACTTGTGAACCTGCACTCCCAAGTCTCTCTGCATCTCTATACTCCGAATAGTTTTACCTTTTATCCTATAACTCTCTTCCACATTTTTCCGGCCAAAATGCATCACCTCGCATTTATCCGGATTAAATTCCATTTGCCATCTATCTGCCCAGTCTACCAACCTATCTATGTCCTGTTGTATTGCCTGGCACTGCTCCCCTGTACCCGCCAATCCAAGCATCTTAGTGTCATCAGCAAATTTGCTGATCTCACCACCTACCCCAACTTCCAAGTCGTTTATGTAGACCACAAATAGAAGAGGACCTAGTACTGAGCCTTGTGGCACTCCACTAGTGACAGGCTTCCAGCCGGAAAAAGAGCCTTCCACTACTACCCTCTGTCTCCTCCTCCCGAGCCAGTTCTCGACCCATCTACATACCCAGCCCTGTATCCCATGCGCCTTCACCTTCTCTATCAGTCTACCATGAGGAACCTTGTCAAACGCCTTACTGAAATCCATGTAGACGACATCAACAGCATGTCCTTCATCAACTGTTTTTGTCACTTCTTCAAAAAATTCCACTAGATTTGTAAGACAAGACTTCCCCTTGACGAAGCCATGCTGCGTATCCCTGATCAGATCGCAGCGCTCCAGATGCTCATACATCCTGTCCCTGAGGATCCTCTCCATTAGCTTACCTATAACTGAAGTCAAGCTCACCGGCCCATAGTTCCCTGGGTTATCCCTCTGACCTTTTTTAAACAAGGATACTACGTTTGCTATCCTCCAGTCCTTTGGGACCTCACCTGTGTCCAAGGAAGAGACAAAGATTTGCGTCAGAGGCCCAGCTAGGTCTTCCCTCAACTCCCTTAGCAGCCTGGGGTAAATGCCATCAGGCCCCGGAGCTTTATATGTCTTTAAGCTGCCTAACAGCCCCAACACCTCTTTCCTCGTAATCTTTATTTCCCTCAACCGATCCTCAACTTTGTCAACATCAGCAACAGACATCTGGCCAGTCTCCTGCGTGAATACCGACGCAAAGTATTCATTCAGGATCTCCCCCATTCCCTCAGGCTCTAAGCATAGATCCCCTCCTCTGTCCCTGAGAGGTCCAATCTTGCCTCTAACCATCCTTTTGCTCCTTACATAGGTGTAAAATGCCTTAGGATTTTCCTTAATCCTACCTGCCAGAGCCACTTCGTGGCCCCTTTTTGCCTTTCTAACACCCCTTTTAAGATCCCGTCTACACTCTCTATAAGCTTCCAGCGCTGTCTCAGTCCCCAGTTGCCTAGATCTAATGTAAGCCTCTCGCTTCTTCCTGATCAAGTCCTCAATATCCCTGGTAAGCCACGGTTCTCTAATCCTACCTTTCCCATCCTTCCTCCTTGCCGGCACGTATCTTTCCTGCAGAGAGTTTAGTTTTCCCTTGAAAGACTCCCACATGTACCTCGTCGACCTGCCCTCGAAAAGCTTATCCCAGTCGGTATCTTTAAGATCTTGCCTAATCTGGCTGTATCTAGCCCTCCCCCAGTTAAATACCTTCCCTTTTGGGCAGGTCTCGTCCTTTTCCATTAATATCCTAAAGCAGACAGAGTTGTGATCACTATTTGACACATGCTCTCCTACCTCGACGTCAACCACCTGCCCTGGCTCATTCCCCAGAACCAAATCCAGTATAGCCCCCTCTCTAGTCGGGCCATCCACATACTGCTCCAAGGACCCTTCCAAAACACACTGTACAAATTCCTCCCCGTCCACTCCTACAGCTCTGGGCTCTCTCCAATCTACTCCAGGAAAATTGAAATCTCCCACTACTACTACCCTATTTTTCCTACACTTATCTAAAATGTCCCTGCATATCCCTTCTTCCACGGCCCGCGGGCTGTTGGGCGGTCTGTAGTAAACACCCAACAGAGTAACCACTCCCTTCCTATTCCTCAACTCCACCCATAGAGACTCAATTCCTAAATCATCCATACCTCCCCCCCTCTGCACTGCTATGATGTTGTCCTTAACTAATAAAGCCACTCCCCTGCCTCTCCTCACACCAACTCTGTCATGCCTAAAACACTTATATCCTGGTATATTCAATTGCCAGTCTTGCCCCTCCTTCAACCACGTCTCGGTCACCGCCACCACTTCTAAACTCCTCGTGAACATTATTGCCTTCAGTTCATCTGTTTTGCCAGTCACACTCCTCGCATTAAAACACATGCACTGAAGACCCTCAGCTCTCGGATATTCCTTTCTACCTTCTGGTGTTACCCTATCATCCCTCTCTCTCCCACTCCCAGTTCCCTCTCTCTCCCCACCCTCCCTCCCTATTAGTTTAAACACTTCTGAAACACTCCAGCTAACCTCCCAGCTAAAATATGTGTTCCCCTCCCAGTCAACTGCTCCCTATCCCTCTTGAATAGATGACCCTCCCTCCTGAAGACTTCCCAATGATCAATGAACATGAAGTCTTCTGACCTACACCAATCCCTCATCCGTGCATTTAGTTGTAGTGTCTCATTTGTTTTTACCCAATCGGTCCCGGGCACAGGCAGCAGCCCGGGTTGTTGATGAACAGAGGGATCTTGGTGTATATGTGCATAGATCCCTGAAAGTTAACAATCAAATCGATAAGGTTGTTAAGAAGGCGTATGGAGTCTTAGCTTTTATTGGTAGGGGGATTGAATTTCGGAGCCGCAACGTCATGTTGCAACTGTACAAAACTCTAGTGCGGCCGCACTTGGAGTATTGTGTGCAGTTCTGGTCCCCACATTATAAGAAAGATGTGGAGGCATTGGAGAGGGTACAGAGGAGGTTTACCAGGATGTTGCCTGGTATGGAGGGCAGATCTTATGAAGAGAGGCTGAGGGATTTGAGGTTGTTTTCGTTAGAAAGAAGGCGGCTAAGAGGAGACCTTATTGAAACATATAAGATGATTAGAGGTTTAGATAGGGTGGACAGTGATAGCCTTTTTCCTAGGATGGAGAAAGCTAGCACGAGGGGACATAGCTTTAAATTAAGGGGTGGTAGTTATAGGACGGATGTCAGAGGTAGGTTCTTTACCCAGAGGGTGGTAAGGGTATGGAATGCCCTGCCTGCTGCAGTTGTAGATGCGCCAAGTTTGGGGGCATTTAAGAGGTCAGTAGATAGGTTTATGGATGAAAAGGGAATGGTTTAGGTTAGAGGGTCATTGCTTTTTCTTAATTGGTCGGCGCAACATCGAGGGCCAAAGGGCCTGTTCTGCACTGTAATGTTCTATGTTCTATGTCAGTATTAGGGCCTTTAAACTGAAGGCTTGTTGCTGTTGCCAACAATAGAGGCAAGTCCTCTCACCAGCCCACCTCCACATCCACTCTCCTCCTGCAATAATACTGTGAACCTAAACCCTGCAGGAAAATAGCCTGGGCAAAGTCATTGTTTACAAGCCATGAAATAGCCTGACTCAGAAATCCATTCTCAAAGGAAATCAACTCTTGTCTTTTGCATATTCATTTAACTACTTTACTGAAAGCTTCTAAAGTCCTTTAGAATTGTCATTGGAAATTTTGCATTTTTAACTGTCAAGAGTAGGAACAGAATTCAATATTTTAAGCACACCAGGTCAACTTTACATTTAGAAAGGAATGGCAGCACAGTGATTAACACTGTTGTCTCCCAGCACCAGGGTCCCGGGTTCAATTTTGGCTTTGGGTGACTATTTGTGTAGAGTTTGCATGCTCTTCTTATCTGCTTGGGTTTCCTCCAGGTACTCCGGTTT
Source organism: Sphyrna mokarran (assembly GCA_024679065.1). Lineage (NCBI taxonomy): Eukaryota > Metazoa > Chordata > Chondrichthyes > Carcharhiniformes > Carcharhinidae > Sphyrna > Sphyrna mokarran. Next base: position 23,056,516 of record JAGIQG010000024.1, on the reverse strand, counting down.
CCTCCCACAGTCCAAAGATATGCACGTTATAGAGATTAGATAGGTAAATACCTGGGTTACGGGGATAGGGGCTGGTTAAGATGCTTTGTCAGAGATTCAGTGCAGACTCGATTGGCTGAATGGTCTGCTTCTGGGATTCTATGATCAAATCAAGTCCCTTGTGCTTTCAGCCATTTGGAATGATTGAGATATCCACAAGTCAAAGTCAGTCTTATTGTAAAGCAAGTACAGGTTGTATTAAAATGGATAAAAGTGACTTCCCAATCCTCCCTCTCCTGGGGCTGAATTTAATGTGTTTCCAATGGATGTGTTTCCCTTGGGAGGGTGAAATATGTCAAATAGGGAGAGCATTCCAACTCCCCACCTTCCTGCCAACTCCTGAGTTCTTCCCCAGAGTATGGGCAGGGTAGAGTTGGGAATGGGGGGAGGGCTGAAATTGAGAACCCACCTATCTGACTGAAAAGAAAATTCAAGAATCAATGAGGCTTGTTACCAAGCCAATTGTCCCTGATAATTCACTGTCCGTGCCACCGCACAGTTGGCATACCCAGCAGAACAGAAGCGGGAAGCCTAATTTTTTTTTAAAGACTTTTAAGCTTAAAGGACAGGAAGAAAGGGGAAGGTTATTCTTTGGGTGCTTCCCTTTGCTGATCAGGGGCAACCACTGATGCCTTTATTGGCATTGCCAGGACTGATGGAGTTGCCAGCCAGTTGAATTTTCTAGCGGCTTCAGAGGGTGAGAAATGTCATTAGTTGGCCTGGCAGCGTTTTATGGCTGGGGGGGTAGGGGACGGGGCATGTTGACTCCACACTGACATTGTTTCCAGGGGTAGCAGGTGATGTACCATTGGGAGGAGCAATAGATTAGGTGCCACACATCTGCACCTAAACAGAAAAACATTGGCCAGCACCAGAATAAGCAAAACTGGAATCACTCGTGCGACATTTCATTTATATATTAAACATCTTGCCTCTGGGTGCATCTGCTCAACTTGACTGCTTGTTGTCACCATTTTCACAACAACTTCTCATTATAAATTCCACATTTAAATTGGCTTTTGCCCGTGTAAACTTGTTATGCCAGAACTGTATCATTTGTGAATAGCTTCACGATGCCTCTGAAAATTTACAGAGCCTGTATCTGCCGTTGTGTTTTTAACAAATGAGTTCTTGTTTGAAATAGCAGGTGATCTAAAAGTACATTTCTAGCATGTTCCTAATGGACGTCATTTCCAGCCTGTGTCTCCTTCGAGAACTCTAAATCCTAAGGGAAAAAATGGAAAAACTTTTCCAAAACATCATTTTTGGAATCAGTGTTTCCCTCCCATATTGTTCCCACAACAACGGCCGGAATTCTCCCAAAAATTCTAAGTCTTGAATTTGCCTGAAAACTGGAGTAATTCACACTGTTTTATTTCAGAGGGAGTTCACACTGGAATCTCCCACACACTGTGCAAGGCAGAGGCCACAATCATGAATATCATTATAAATCATGTAGTGTGGCCTACTCCCACCCAGGAGACTGAAACCAGTCAGCCTCTGAACATGCGCTATTGACCCACACTGTCAGCTTCCCAATTGCTGGCTGCTCCGTCACCAGCCAGCTCCGCATCTGCCACAGTTCTGCCCCACTGAAAACCCCCCCCTGCCCCACAGCCAGATCTCAAGTCCCCAACTATTCCTGGGCCAGTCCCAACACACCCTCCCCCATCCCAAACCGCCCCGATTTCCAATCCCCTCTCAACAATAGTCCCCCTGCCCTAGCAGTCTTGATACCCACACTCGCAAATAAGCAAACCTCCTGCACCTCCTTCCCCCGTTGCTCCTCTCCCCAACCTGGCTGACTCCCCTTCCTCCAGCCCAACCCGATTGCTGGCTTCCCACTGTCATTGACTGTTGCCAATGGGACCGCCACCTCCACCAATTTCTTCTGACCCCCGGGCAGTGCCCTATGTCTGGTGGGCAATGCCAAGATGCCCTCTGGGCCTGGCCCTCAGCACTTTACCCCTTGGGCAGTGCTGGGGACACAAGTTGGCACTACCTGAATGCCCATGGGACACCGACCCCCTGGGGAGCTCCAATTGCCCCCCTTCACCAGCAGAGTTAAACTAGTGTAGACCCCACTAGAGTGAACACTCTGGCCGGGTGGGAGAGAGCCCAGAGAATTCAGTCTTGGGCCTGCTGATAGCATTTAAATGATGTTTAAAATGTCAATTAAATGCTAGCCCTGCCTCCCTGTCAACTTCCGGCATGGAGCAGATCGCACTGGAAATCCAGCACTGGGATATGCTAGCAGGGAGCAAATTCTCATGCAAATTCCATGCATCCCCCCATGCGATTCTCCCAGCCTGGTGTGTTAATTATTTTCTTGTAAATGGGAGAATTGCGGCCAATACATAGCATGGGGATGACTTGTACTGTCAGTTCTAACCTGTGCAGTCCTATCACACATCCAGACAATGTTGGCACCGATTAGCATTGCTGCCTCAGAGTGCCAAGGGTCCAGGTTCAATTCTGTCCTTGGGTCACTGTCTGTATGGAGTTTGCATGTTCTCCTCATACCTGCAAAGGTTTCCTCTGGGTGCTCCAGTTTCCTTCCACACTCTAAAGATGTACTGGCTAGATGGATTGGCCATGCTAAATTGCCCCTTTGTGTCATGGAATTATCAGGGAAATACATGGGGTAGAGCCTGGGTTGGATTATTATTAGTGCAAGCTTGATGAGTCAAATGGCCTCCTTCTGCACTGTAGGGATTCTATGATCCTAATTAAGCATATGTCCCCATCCTCAATGATGAGGAACCCAGTATATCAGTGCAAAAGATAAACATTCACAAATGTCTTCAGTCACAAGTGACAAGTGGATGATCCATCTAGACCTACTCTAGAAATCCCCAAGATCACAAATGCTAGTCTTCAGCCAATTCGATTCACTCTACGTGATATCAAGAAATAGCTGAAGGTACTGGATATTGCAAAGACTATGGGTCCTGATAATATTTCCACAATACTAAAGATTTGAGCTTCAGAACCTGCCATGCCCTACAGCACTGGTATTTACCTAACAATATGGAAAATTGCCCAGATACATCCACAAAAAGAAAAGCAAATCCAACCTGGCCAATTACTGCCACATAAGACTACTCTTGATCATCAGTAAAGTGAAGGAAAGGATCACCAACAGCACTGCCTAGTGGCACTTTGCAGCAATAATCTGCTGATTGATGCTTAGCTTGGGTTCTGCCATGGCCACCTTCTAATGTCATTCCAGCTTTGGTTCAAATATGGACAAAAGAGCTGAACTCCAGAGATGAGAGTGAGTGACTGCCTTTAAGATCAAAGCAGAATTTGACATTTGTGTGTGCATTAAGGGGCCCGAGCAAAACTGGAGTCAATAGGAATGAAGAGCAAAACTCTCCACTGATTGGAGCCACAGCTAACAGATGTCAGATTCCCTCAGTGTCCTAGAGCCAACCATCTTTAACTGCTTCATCAATGACCTTCCCTCCGTCATATGATGATAAGTAGAGATGTTTGCCATTTATTGCACAGTGTTCAGCACCATTCACAACTCCTTAGATATTGAAGCAGCGCATAGCCAAATATAGCAGGACCTACGCAATATCCAAGCTTAACATGACAAGTAGCAAGTTACATTTGCATCACACAAGTACCAGGCAATGACAACCTCCAACAAAAGAGAATCCAACTTTGCCCCTTGACATTCACTGGATTTGCCATCACTGAATCCCTGCATTATCAGCATCCTGAGGATTGTTCCTATTAACCAGAAATGGAACTGTCCACCATCTAAAAGGCACAAGTCAAGAGTGTGATGGAATATTCTCCACTTGCCTGGATGAGCAACAGCACTCAAGAAGTTCAACACCATCGAGGACAAAGCAATCTGCTTATCGAAACCCCATTCACTTTCTCCACCATTGATGCACAGTGGCAGCTGTGTGTGCCATCTACAGGATGCATAGCAGGAATTCACCAAGATTCCTTATAGACAGCACCTTCCAAATCCATGACTGCTACCATTTAGAAGGACAAAGGCAGCACCACATACAACACTACCACTTGGAAGTTCATCTCCGAGCCACTCGCATCTCACCTTGGAAATATATCACTGGTCCTTCACTGTCACTGCGTCAAAAATCCTAGAACTCCCTTCCTGACAGCACTATGGGTGCACCTACACCACATGAACAACAGTGATTCAAGGCGGCAGTTCACCACCATTTTCTCAAGGGCAATTAGGAGTCTCCAAACTATAGCCCATGGGCCACAATGGCCCACTGCGGGCTGCAGCGGAGTTTGGAGACCGCTGGTCTGGACAGTGACAATAACATCCCTTGAAAAATTAAAATATAATTTTAATTGGCAGTATAAAGGTATCCATCTAGGCCTACTCTAGAAATCCTCAAGATCACAAATGCTAGTCTTCAGCCAATTCAATTCACTCTACGTGATATCAAGAAATAGCTGAAGGTACTGGATATTGCAAAGACTATGGGTCCTGATAATATTTCCACAATACTAAAGATTTGAGCTTCAGAACCTGCCATGCCCCTACAGCACTGGTATTTACCCAACAATATGGAAAATTGCCCAAAAACATCCACAAAAAGAAAAGCAAATCCAACCTGGCCAATTACCTCATCAAGCAGCATTTCTAATATTTGAATTACCAGGTTTTACTGGAAAAATGTAAGTCCACTCTGACAAGTTTGCATTGGTTAATCTGAGACTAGTTAATTTAGGATGAGCTAAGTCTGAATAATGTCAGATGAAGCTGAAAGCAAATCACATACAGCTGGCCACATAGAAATCATGATGCCACTTTGATAATGTTCTGTTTAAAAGTAAGTGCACGTGATTCATCTTGGAGCCTTTAATTGTCTATTTGTTGCCGAGTATTAGCGGATCCTGAGAACAGTTCCCTGAGGCAAATAATGTTCTCAGTTAAAATATAAAATAAAGACAGAAAGTGCTGGAAAGGCTCAGCAGGTCCGACAGCATCTGTGAAGAGAGAAACAGAGTTAATGTTTTGAGTCAGCGTCAGAAGCTTTTTCCCAAGGGGGAAGAGTCAATTACTAAGGGGCATAGATTTAAGATGCAAGGGGCAAGGTTTAAAGGAGATGTACGAGTTAGGCTTTTTACACAAAGGGTACTGGGTGCCTGGAATCCACTGCTGGGGGAGATAGTGGAAGTAGATAGAGTAGTAACGTTTAAGAGGCTGTCTGGACAAATACATGGACAGGATGGGAATAGAGGGATTTGGTCCCCAGAATGGTAGAGGGTTTTAGTTCAGTAGGGCAGCATGGCCTAAAGGCCTTGTCCTGTACTTTCCTTTGTTCTTTGACCCTTCTTCAGAGTTGAAATGAGATTGAAATGTGATGGATTATATACTGTGGAAACAAAAGATTGGAGCAGCAGAACCAAATGGAATGTCAGGGAAAGGTGGGAGCACAGGAAGGATTTGGCAGAGATATCTTGGATACTAGACAGAGGAGCGTTAGTGTTAAAGACTTACGCAAGTGTTAATAGTGACATAAAGGTCAGATAGCTGAATGTGTTAATAGCAGAACAAAGATCAGCATCCTCTGAATGCAAAATATAAGAACAGATTAATGACTGGCCCTGTGTAGGAGGGAGGGTTTTGGGGAAAATATATCAGAGTGGAAGACAGAGTTCATATTGTGAAATTATTATACTCAATGTAGACTCCAGAAGGCTATAAAGTGCCAAATCAGAATATGAAACGCTGCTGCTCCAGTTTGTGCCATGCTTTATTAGAACATGATAGCAGACCGAGGACAGAAATGTGAGCATGAGCACAAGATGGTGAATTGAAATGACAAGCATCTTGAAGGTCAGGGTCGTGCTTATGCACTGATCAGTAGCATTCCGCAAAGCAGTCACCCGGTCTGTGCTTCGTCGGCCCAGTGTAGAAGGGACCTCATTGCTAGCAGTGAATGCAGTAGACCAAATTTGAAAGAAGTGTAAGTGAATTGCTGCTTCAACTGGAAGGAGTGTTTGGGGCCTTGGATGGTGAGCAGGCAGATGTTATATATCCTGCGATTGCATGTGAAGGTGCTGTGGGAAGGGGATGAGAGTTGGTAAGGTGGACCAGGGTGTGATGGAGGGAATGGTCTCTTCAAAATGATAATGGGGAGGTGTGTGGAAGGTGTGTTTGTTGGTGGCAACATGCTGGAGTTCATGGAAATTACAGAGGATGATCCTTTAAATGTGGATGCTGGTGGGGTAAAAAGCAAGGATGAGGAGAACCTTATTATGGTTCTGGGAGGGAATTTTCAAAGGTTAAAGGCAGAAGTGTATGGGAGATGGGTCGGACATGGTTAAAGACCTTGTCAACCATAACTGGGTTGATCCCAGTTCCCCACTTTGGAGTACAACAATCATTTTGGATATTAAAATGTACAATCTTAATAAAATAATGAATATATTCAAAGATGCTGAATTCTTTCCAAATATTTAAATAGGTTCAAGTAAATGTTGTGATTATATAACTGGGACCATCTCAAATTTTATCAGTCATTGTGTCTTTTATATTTATGAAAGGTATTGCCGTGTTACACTTTATAACACTCAATTACAAAACGTTGGAAAATGCATTCATTAATTTCAGAAGAGAAGGGGAAATTCCTTCATCTAATGTAAATGATTTGTTGTTATTGTGGCAAAATATCAAGTCATCATTGCATTTCATTCCTTGTGCTGTAGGTGACAAATATGAGGTCCATACAGGAACGGAAGGCACCCCGAGTGTTGTGGTTCATATCTGTGAGAGCGAAAATGAAGAGGAAGGTGCAGTTAAACTGCCAAAGCAAAAAATCGTTCAGACAAAACGACCAGATAATGCACCAACAATGAGCAAATGAAGCTTCAGTCTATCTGCCTCCTGTGACCATATCATTTGCTGCAGCAACAATCCAACAACTGTCTCTTCTTTTCTTAAGGACTGTTTATCCATTGTTATAAAAAAAAAGTAGTAATTTAGGTGGTTGCCTAATAAAAGTACAACTGTAAGGATCTCTCTTTTTTGTGGCTTTGAAGCTTTTTGTTCCACCTTCACCCAGATTGTTACAGACCTCACTGGGCACAAAATTATGTCAGCTAACAGATAACAAATAACAGGATGGTTTACAGATTGCTTCCCCTTCCCTCCGAAAGCTTCAAATCCATAAAACCGTTACGCAGCTTCAGTGTTGGATCAAAGCTTTATTTCCGCCCCTTTGTAGATATGTGCTATGTCAATGTCGCTCTTGTCCCTTTTGCAATGTTGTTCTCACTGTTGTTGCGTGTTTATCTGTTTTGAATGTTGTTCCGAACAAGTGTTGATCACATAAGAACGAAGCGAAAAGTTTGGCTTGAGTATAACAGCTCCAATTACCTTCCAAGAGAAAGAGAGCAAACAGTTGTGAAGTATTTTTCACCAACATTTTCCCCGTCTCCTTGAGCAGTGGTGGGGTGACGCTGCATTAATTTTGCAGTTGAGAAACATTCCACAGTTTGCGCTCTGTTTTTTACAAAGTCAGCTCACTGGCTGAAACAAAGAATCCGAAACCGCCCAGCCATAAGTCACTCAGCATCTGTGGAGAGGATGCGAGAACAGTAATTGTTTCATGTCTCTACTGCTCTTCCACACACAGTTTGCAGGTTGAGTTGAGCTAGTGCCACTCTTATCAATGAAGGGGGAAGGCAGCGCAGTCTCATACAATTCCATTGTGTTTTCTGACCAGTAACGATTTAAGCTCTTAGCACCAATCTCAGCCTTTATCATCGCCATTTACATTTGCTTTTTCCTTTTGTCTAGATCATTCCTATCAATTATAGCCCACTCCCCACCTCACCCTCCACAGTATAAATCTCATCCAATTTCCTTGTCTTCAGATCTGACGAAGGGTCATCCTGACTCAACGTTGGTTCTATTCTCTCTCTCCACAAATGCTGTCAGACCTGCTGAGTTTCTCCAGCATTTTCTGTTTTTGGCACGGATTTAAGCCAAGTGCATTGTCATGTGTGAAATCCTACTGCAAATTCCATCCATTTCTACAGTTCTACAATATGACGACTTACTGCCTAAGTATTGCAATTTTTAATAGAGGTTCCTTGAGCAAATGAGCAAGCCTAGCTGTTACCTAATTATTTGCCAAAACAAAAGACTTACTCTAATTATTATTTAACTAGAAAGAAGCATATGCTTGCGGCTGGGTAGTCTCTACTGAATTATCAACAATTATGTCTGATAGTCATTTATTACATTTAAAAATGTATTAACGATTAATTTGAATTAAGCAATATAAATAATAGTTTATTCTTAAAAATTAGAATCAGTAGATAAGCAATTTTGAATTACGAGGAGACTATAACATATTTACATAGTAACATTCAAATACCCTGTAGAGTTTGCAAAACTTGCTTCAGAGAATTTTTGGGATTTAAATATTTTGATTTTAAATTAGACAAGTATAATATATAAAACAAATCTTATATTCTGACTGAAAATAAAGATCTGATGCAGTTTTTGTGTAGCTGTAATATTAACATTTCTAAAAATACAAATACTAGTATTTCTACAAATACAGCTTCTTTGTCAACAAGGTTTAAGTAGATTTGTTACTGAATTAAGCTTTCAGGGTGAGTTAAACATGTAGCAGGTTTCTGCCTTAAAACCAATTGCAGCAGCAATTTCAAAAAGATTGTTCTGATTGTTTGTTTGCATTATCCAAAGCAAAATCTTTCATCCAGGAATGGCCTAACTCTCAAGAGGTTCTGAATTTTAAATCAGGATTCAAGCTCCTTGCTTTGATGAGGACATTGGATAAATATTTAAACCATTCAGATAACTTTATATAAACCTGTACAGGATCACATTGTTAGATTTTCAACGCCAGTTGCATAAGAGCATGTAAAGCAGCTTCCAGTTTTCTCTGAAATCTCTTACTTGTGCAATCAGTCCTGCTAACTGCCCAACTTCTCATAGGAATCTCCTGTCCAACAATTGCAATCTCATGGCTTTAATGAAGGGCGGGGTCCTGGCGGAAGAGAGGTGCTTGGTTGGATTTGTTTTCTGCACACCTGTGCCACTTCACCAGCAGATAGCATGTGTATGTAGAAAATGCATCCTAAGAGAATCACCATGGTGGTTTGTACTCAACCAGACAATCAGGGCAGCACAGCAGTGACAAAGGAGGTGCCAGCTCTAAAGGGAGCCTAACAAGATGACACACATTGTAGGACCAGCCATTTTCTGTTTGAAGAAGTATGTTTACTTTTTCAAATGACCAGGTTTTTCCAATGGTCTTACGTGGACTGTCTGCTCGGTGGTGTAGCAGACAGCACAAGGGAGGGCAGTAATTTTTCTGAAAAGAGAGCATAGTAACAGTATATCATCATCACAGCAAGAAGTCTCACAACAGCTTAAGGAGCGCAGGTTTATTTGGTATTGCAAGCTTTTGGAGCATTGTCCCTTCATCAGGTGACTCATCTGATGAAGGAGCAGTGATCTGAAAACTTGTGATACCAAATAAACCTGTTGGACTTTAACCTGGTGTTTGTTATGAGACTTTTTATGTGCCCACCCCAGTCCAATGCCAACATTTCCACAACATGATCATCACTGCAATTCACTGTGACTGCTCCCCTACCTGTAGATTCATAGACTAGATGACTTATAGAATCATACAATGTAGAAAGAGGCCATTAGGCCCATCAAGTCTGCAACAACCACAATCCCACCTAGGCTCTATCCTCATAAGGCCATGTATTTACCCTAGCTGGTCTCCTTGACGCTAAGGGCAATTTAGCATAGCCAATCCATTTAACTTGCACAGCACCCAATCCAACTGTGTTGAAATAGCCAAACTGTTGCTATTAACAATTCATATTCTATTAAGAAAAAGTAAGTTTACTCTTCTCTGAAATTAATTTAGAAAAGTGCCATTTTTGTGGAATATAAAATATTCTTCTGTGCTCATGTATTTTGCAGTGAATCTTTCTTTCATCCTCAGAAAATCTGCATTTACCATCAGGAAAATTGGCTTACACCAGAACAGGGTCATCTATAAATAAATTACTGGAATCATAAAACTAAATGGTAATGATCTGCAATTATCATTTGTTATTACATTGGTCAGCATATCTCCATTTTGGCCAGTTATTACATCTAAATAGATAGATTGCAGAGAGAAATGCAGATTCAGGACAATATCTGAGGTAGACGGGCAGTTATCCAGCCAGTGAGAACCCCACGTTGCTTATTTTCAAGAAGGTTTCAGTCAAGCATTTACTGGGCATGGTGGGCATTATGTGAGATCAAGGGCCTCAGGAGCAGAAGTCCCCCTGCCCAGTGAGAGCTGCTAGCCAATCAGATAGTTTTTCATTGCTTGGCAGCTCACCGCAGAGATATTGGCAGCTGACAGCAATGTACTCACCCAAAGCATTACTCACACGTAACGCAGGCCACAGGTGAGTGATAGTGAGAGGCCAATTGCGATGTGGGGAATTAGCAGCAAGGAGACAGGCGTTGGCTCTCAGTGGCCCTCCTCTTCCCAATTCCAAGTCCCTCAATCAGGCACTGATTAGGATTCCACTTCCTTTTTTGGTGAGGGATTTCAGACCCACAGCAACATGGTTGACTCTTAACTGCCCTCTGAAATAGCCCACCAAGCCATTTAGTTCAAGATGATTAAGGATAGCGATGAATAATAAAACAACAGCAACATGAAGAGTGAATACCACTGGTGGCAAGATGAGACCCTTAAGTAGGCATTAATTACCCATTTATTCAAGGCCTCAATTAGCCGTGAATAGACTGGGGTAGAGGCAAGAAGATGGCCACCCGTCTGATTAAATGATCCCAGGAGAGGGCACTAAATTCTGCCCAAAGGATTGTTCAGAATAAGCATGTAAACAAAGTAAATAGCTGATCAAAATGGGTAGCAAACCTCAAACAATCTAAATCATATATTGCATTTTTCCATATCCTTTGTCAAAGATGCTGGTGCAGCTTTAGCTCTGACTATAGGGAGATGCAGGGGAGCAACTTGGAGGGATATTAATACATGTTTTGCCTTTACTTCCCTAAAGAACAAGGCTAAGATCAAAAGCCTAAAATGTAGATGTTCACAGGCAGTAAAGTTAGGCAATAAGTTGCAATACATTATCCTAATGATTTGTCATAAATAAATTTCCAAAATGCTAAGTTAGATGGAATTAGCAGCAAATAAATTACATAACGTAAACTGATTTATCTCTGAGGCTGGGAAAAGTTAATGTTCTTTGCACTTCGGAAAGTGAGATATCCCTTAAATAGAAACTGGGAATAATTGGCAATTAAGCATGTCATTCATTGTAACGAAAAAATTATCCTTGCATTTTATTTTTCTCTTGGTCCTATCCCATTTGTTTGAAAGTATGTGATAGCGGGCAGGATCTTCTGGTTCTGCCAAAGGCCACGCCCTTTGGTGGGATGGCCAAGTTATGCAAAACGCCATAGATATCTACAAGACTGGAAGATCCCACTGGTGGCCTATGTTGAGCAACTTCTGCTGCCAGAAAACAAGCCCTGGGGGGCAGCAGGGAAGGGGGTGGTGGGGGCAAATAACCCCACCCAATGTATCCAGGAATGTGCCGGGCACACAAGTGGTATGGGGTCAAACTCATCCCATTTTCAGACACAACAATAATGGGAAATCTTTATAATGATGAACCGCACACAGTTCTTTCAACAGTTTCCCTGTCAAAGTAACTTTTGATGTAGAAATTAACCAAACTATTTCTATCTATTTCTCATCCCCTGCCCAAGGATCTCTTAGTTTAATTATGTCGGCTAATTTCTGCAAAATAAGAATTGTCACAAATGACAACATTGAGCAGTTGAGTGGCTGGATGTTGCATTGCAGAAACAGCAAAGTGAGTGGAAGGTGTTGACTGAGTAATAATTGCACTTGTTTATTTGTTATCTTCAGAGCAAAAGCAAAATGTATAAACAACGAGGTGAGCAAGGTGGCAATTCTCAGAATGTAGGTTTTTCAGGCATAATCCCACTGCTTAAATCCATACCATGAATTGGGTTCTCAGAAGATCAATGTAACTCTTCTTCCCAAGGTAGGCAAGTAAGGCATCCTTTTCAGTACTGCTGTGATTGTCTGGCTCACTTTCAGACAGGTGTCATGCTGGCTGGCCACATGGTGATGACAGGAAAGAGGAGAATATGTTATCATTAGGGACAAAATTTTGACAGCAGTGAGGGGGGTGGGGGGTCAACAGTTCTAATGATATAAACAATGCACCCAAATTTGTTTTATTTTACATAGAAAATAGAAGCAGAGTAGGCCATTCAGCCCTTCGAGCCTGCTGTGCCATTCATTTTGATCATGGCTGATCATCAAATTCAATAATCTGATTCCCTCCATATCCCTTGACCCCTTTAACTCCAAGAGCTTTATCCACTTTCTTCTTGAAATCACACAACGTTTTGGCCTCGACAACTTTTTGTGGTAATAAATTCCATAGAATGACACCTCTCTGGGTGAAGAAATTTCTCTTCACCTCAGCCCCAAAAGGTTTACCCCTCAAATTATAATTCCTTGTTCTGGACTTCCCCACTATTGGGAACATTCTTTCTGAATCTACCCTGTCTAACCCTGTTAGAATTTTATAAGTTCCTATGAAATGCCTCTTCTAAATTACAATGAATACATTCCTAACCAACTCATATGACAGACTTGCTATGCCAGGCATCAGCCTGATAAGCTTTCACTCACTTACTACTTTTGTAGCAATGATATCCTTCTTCAGATAAGGACATCAAAACTGCAGACAATACTCCAGCCCTGTAACTAATCCATAGAAAATGCAGCAATGGGAATTGCTAAACTTGCACAAGGAGGAAGCACTAGAGGGCAGTGTATCAATGCATCTACAGCTTATATATGGAATCAGTTTGAGGAGAAAAGAAAATCTATGGTCGGTAAATCTAATTCACCAAATTTCCCTAAAATGTCTTTCATTTCTATGTTTCTATGTAATTACATCTACCCTCTGCTTTGAAATAATCTTGCAATTAATGTACTTTTAGAGTAATTTGGAGTTCATTTCATGGACTAAATCATGTTTGGTTCTCATCCTCATTTTTTATTCTCTGTCCCAAAATATTTACAGACTGGGCATCTACCATCTGGCTCAATTATTCAGACAGAATGTATTTCCCATACAGGATGCTCTGAAAAAGCAAAAATGTGAAGGACATAATGTCACATTATGTCACATTTCATGACATAAATATCATGAATTTCATCATGTCAAATTCAGAGCCAATCTCCTTGTCTGTTTCTGGATGACTTCTCTGATATTGTAGCAGTAATACATGAGTTTAACATGCAGTTTCCAAAAGATAAAGTCAATCATAAAATATGGATTAGTTGTATTAAGAGAGAACAAATCCTGAGAACTCTGAGCTAAACCAGAGCATAGAGGGAGGGTATCGACTGAGAACAGGCCTTAAAATATAAAATGACTTGGCAATCTTTGAAATGCGAACTGCCATTAGTTAAATCCTATCCTAACTTTAAAATGAAACTTTCAATCTCCGTCATTTAAACACACAAAAACATGCTGCGAATTTAATTATGAAGCATCAGACATAAAATATTAATTATATACTCCATTTATACCAATCATATTTAGGAAAGTCACAATTATGTTCGGGTCTGATAATTGTGTAATAAGTTAAAATATCTCCTCGAGATTGACATTGTACAAATTATATAATGTGCACCTTGATATAATGACACAAGTCAAGTACAACAATATAATTTTTCTGAGTCCCTTCTCCATTGTTATAGCAGGTAAATTCACAATTGTTATGACTGAGCAAGCAGATAATTGATTGTAATGCATGGAGTTTGATATAAGCTATCTTTAATTCTTCTCAAAAATTCCACACATTCTCTCTTGTTTCCAATATTAGTGGCCAATTAAGCCAATAAATGGAACACTTTTAGATTTGTAATCATTTGTATTTGTCATGCATGAGTGCATGTCTGTTCAGTAAAATGAAGTGTTTGGAAGTAATCATCAGTGCTGTCACGAAGCAGTATAATCGTGTTGCTGCTGTCACAACACAAGCTCGAGTCACCTTGACTGTCTAACTAAATGGATGCAATACATTTAAGGAAGAAAATCTAAACAAATTAATGAAGCTAATAAATATTGATGCAATCTTATGGCTGTAACTGGCAAGATACTGCTTATTTTTTTCAGAAGTGCATGCAAGTGTGTAATTATGCCATCTAACTTTTGAGTATTTTGATGCTTAAGCCACTTCTGTAATCTTTGGAATAATCAGACATTTGCTGCAGTATTTTCCAGGATGTATTGGTGAAAAATACATGTGTGTGAATTATATAACCATTTATAGTTTGCCTACAGGAGCCACTCCTTCATGTATTTTCCAGTGTTCTCGAAAGCAGTAGCCACTTAGCCCAAAGGACAGTTTAGCTTTATAACTAATTGTGTATGTCATATATGGAATGCATGAATAAAGGGAAAATCTCGAATGACAGAGAGTTCCTGGTATGAGTAGATTAAATAGTCATGTCTCTTAAAATTGAAACACTCAAATGAGTTCTGCACCTTGCAAGTTTCACAAAACACCATAAACTTGCCATCACTGCTAAGAGTTTCTCATTTACTTTAGATAACATTTTTTTCTTATTACACATGTATAATAGATATTTCTTGTACCTTTTTTAAGAGATATATAAAGGGCATCTTGATTACTGTTATTAAGTTGTAGGCATTTTGGACATATTGTGCATACTTGAATTTAGCACAATTCTGTATGAAACAGACAACCTTTTATGTGCACCAACTTCAACTTAGTTTTACTATATACATCCTGCTCGGATGGAGGTGAAACTGGGCAGAGGTGAGGCCAGTATTATTAACAGACTACGAGTAATTGTAGGTACAATGGGTATTGGATTTGAACAAGCTACATAGGAAACACAGATGCAGACCAGTATAGCTATTCCAAATATGATGTTAAGATTGTAACATAATCAATATTGTTCAGGTTTGGACTTGCCTTTTGACACAAGACCTATGCTGTCGGGTATTGTGAAAAACAGACTGGTGTAACTGGACTGCTCCATTTTGGTACCGGTCAGTCCCTCCTGCTATTCATTGCTATTTCTGTGATATTTTGTACAAGAAGTTATCATGTAATAAAGAAAACAAGTGTTATTGTGATATGCCTACATGTTCCACAGTAAGACTATAAAGCCTATCTTGTCAACACTAACCTGTTTGTGCACTGATTACAAACTTCTCGTCAAATAAATCTGATCAGCGTGTTGCTGTAAATCAATGTTAACCATTTGCATTAATTGCTAAAAAAAACTCTTCATTTCAGCAATGCAAACAAACCTTTGTACAAAAGCTAGCCTACCCTATCGAAAAGATAGTCATTTTCAGTTTGCAACAATGTTGTACTTGGCTTTCATGAAAATAGCTGTTAAAATCTGAACTTGTAAACAAAGGAAACATTTATCAGTGAATATTTAAACACATAACCTAAAAGCCTGAAGTGGAACTTATTTTCAAAACAGTACATGTTTTGCCAGCAAAGTTAGACTTTCATAGACTCACTACATAGATTGCAGAAGGAGGCCATTCAGCCCATCAAGTCTGCACCAATAACACTTCCTATTCCTGTAACCTCACTTTTTTATCCTGTAGGTCCCCTGATGCTGGAGCACAATTTAGGTCAACCTAAGTTGTACAAGTTTGGAGTGTGGAAGGAAACCAGAACAGCCAGAGGAAACCCACACAGACATGGGAAGAACATGCAAACTCCACACAGACAAGGACCTATGAACCCAGGTCCCTGGTGCTCTGAGGCAGGAGTGTTATTGGGATTAATCAAAATTACTCAACCCAGGTACTTACTGGCTTTCAGGTCAAATAGGTTCTTCCCTTAGACAAACCATAAAGAGATTTTCGAAATGTGATCTTTGAATAAAGCCCCTTTTCTAAACTTCCGCATCTATCTCTCCCACCTCCAGCTTATTAACTCATTAATTTACTACAAAAATCCCAGATTCAACCTACAATTTGTATCAAGTTGGTTGATCTCCACTAGGGTAGCAAATAAATTGACACATTTGGGCTTCAAGAAGGCTTGAAAAGACGAAAAGAAACCCAGTTTCTGTAGTATGGATATTCAGAGTAAAGATCAAGATGCTCTCCACAGGTTTCGACCCTGCTGAATTTATCATATTTCACAAGAGAAGTGGCCAACTAGGTGATGTCTTGAGGTCTACTTGGAATAATAGTATAAAACATTAGGAGGCCGTTCAACCCATTGACTCAGAGCTAGACTTCAAAAAAGGTTTCACTCTTCTGCATTTTTATCATATCCCTGCAATTTATTTCTCCTTCAAACATTTATCCTTTAAAGTTATTATTGAATTTGTATACACCAACCTAACAAACAGTACAATCCAAATCCCATCCACTCAATATTATTCATCTTTCCTCATGTCACCTCTGAACGTTTGCCAGTAACCCAAACTATATGCCCTCTTGTTATTGACTCTTCTGCCATTGGAAACAATTTCTCTTTTTTTACTGTATCTAAACCTTGTTCTTTTAGTCTTCTTTCCTTCAAGGAGAACAACCCCAGATTCTTTGTCCTTTCTATCTAAATCTCATCTCTGGAACCATTCCAGTGACTCTCTCTTCTGTACTCTCTCCAAAGTCTTGGGTCCATAAAGTGTCATGTCCAGAACTGAACACAGTACGCTGGCTGGGGTCAGGTTATTTTATATAGGGTTAGCATAATTTTCTGGTTTTCGTACTCTACCATCTTTTTACAAATGCAAGGATCCTATATTCTTTATGAACTGCTTTGTAAACTGTCCTACCTTCTGAAATTTATATACATCTTGTCAATCTTGTTTTCCCTCCACCTTTTAAATTGTACCATTTAGCATGTACTGTCTCATTCTTCCTATCGAAATGAGGCAGTCCTGGAATTAAGTGTCTATTGATGACCATGAAACCATTGTTGATTGTTGGAGAACCCCATCTGGTTCACTAATGTCTTTCATGCAAGGAAATCTGCCATCCTTACTTGGTCTGGCCTACATGTAATTCCAGAGCCTCAGCAATGAAGTTGACTGTCAACTGCCTTCCAAGGAAATGACAGATGGGCAATAAATGCTGACCATGCGACACCCACGTTCTGCAAATGAAAAAAGAAATCACACTTTTCTGAGTTAAATTTCATCTGCCTTTGCCCATTCCAAACATACCAGCAAAGGTCAAATTGGCTCCTGGAGAGATTGAAGGAGTGAACAATTTTCTCATCATTTAACCACGACTTTTCAGAATTTAATCAGAAACAATATCATGTTATTTTATTACAGCGAATATGAAAAATTTATAGTCACTGTCATTGCCATACCTTGCCACAAGACATGTCAAAAAAAATCAGCTTAGACGGCTCACAATTTGCATTCCCAGAAACTAGATGATTATAAGTGGAAAGTTTCTATTATCTTAATTGGATATCTCATATCAGTATTCCCTTATTATGAAATTTACTCTTTGTCTGTAGCAGGTACCGTTCTTTATAAAGATAGGAATTCAAATATAGATATTAAGCAACAAGCTTATATGTGTTCGCTATGTACCTCTTAAATCAAAAGACCTTCTCACAACAAGTCTGGTAGCTAAAGTCCTGGCCCATATTGACACATACTACATACGCAAAGGCCAGAATTCTCCATCCTCAGCCATGGTTTGGTTTATAAAGTCCCTCTGCTGTAAACAGAGATTTGACTTAATGCCAAATTCTCCATTTTCAATAGTGGGGTTGCGAGACAAGAGAATTCCAGCCCAGACTTCCCTCAACTGTTGCCGAATCTAATAATCCTCTGTTCCTTGTTATCCCTCCCTCTTAACCTTCCCTGTTCCTGCATGAAATGCCCTAGTTTTGGAGACCTGTTCATAATTAGAACCTCATTCCTATTATAAATCTATTGAATCTCCAGTGCATTCTTTCTACAATTCGAACATTCTTCCTATAAAGATTGACCAGAACTGTATCTGGTATTTCAACTGTAGGCTAACCAGCATTACTCTTAAATTTAAAGTTCCACATATGAAGCACAAAATTCCATTTCTGTTTTTATAACCCTTTCTGTCTTCCTAGGAACCTTAATTTGAATTGAGAGGCCTGACCCAGACCTGATTCCAAACATAGTGAACGTCCTGCTGAGAATCCAAGGTCAATGAATGACTAAAATTGAGGTTTAACTGGGCTAAGTCATATTTCTGCCTTGTCCTATATATTCTCTGCAGCTTGCAGAAAGACTTAGCTGTAACCCATTCTTAAAGTTAAATGAACTGGGATCAGTAAGGGAAAATGTTGATATGTAGCCTATGGCAGACAACAGTGCTTCATTATCACCGTGAACAAAAGACCAAATTAGTGAAGCTTATGCACCTATTAGACACCTATTAGCACTGCTGCCTCACAGCGCTAGGGAGCTGGTTCAATTCCTGGTTTGGTCACTGTCTGTGTGGAGTCTGTACATTCTCTCCATGACTGCATGGGTTTCCTCACGGTGCTCCACTGTCCTTCTACAGTCCAAAAGGCATGTTGGTAGAGTGCATTAACTATGATAAATTCTCTCTCAATGTGTCCAAACAGGCACTGGACTGTGGCGACTCGGAGATTTTCACAATAGCTTCATTGCAGTTTTAATGTAAGCCTACTTGCAACTAACAAATAAACTTTAAAAATTTCAAAACAAGTTAAAAATGTAAATCCCAAAAATAGCTACTTCACAAATTTACATCTTTCAGAGGATTAAATACCAACGATGGAATTCCAAACCTGATCTTGTGTTTTTTTCTATTCAGATGTGTTTGCCAGCATTATATATCACTCAACAACAACCTTTTCATTGCATTCACCTGATAACTTGCATCTTTAATTTCCTGCTCCAGCTGGCAACAGCTTAATTCAATTGCTTCGGAACAAACACCGTCTTAACCCGCCAAGTTTTATTCCAGAGGAAATATTAATCACTTATTTTTGTGCTCTCGAGCATATTCGAGGGATTGAAATGTGATGTTCATTGCTATCCCTTATTTCCATTATTTGTTTTTTGCTCCAGACTATGTTCATCTAGAATCTGTTCCTTTAATCTGCACATTCCCCACTCAATATTGTCTTGCATAGGATTAAATTAGATTAGACTTTGTCATTATGCTTCAAGTGGCAATTTATGTACTCACTGTCAAGACATTAAAAGCTTTGATGGACAATAAAGAATCAATTGAGGATCTTCAAATTTCATCAATACAGCATTAGCAAGTGTCAAGAAACAAGAATAAAGTTTGTCCATTGGACCATAAGAAATAGGTTTAGGAGTAAGTCATTCAGCCCTTCGAGTCTGTTTTGCCATTTACCAACTTCATGGCTAATCCAGCACTAGTGCGTCCACTTTCCTGCTGGATTTCTGTAACCCTTAATTGCCCTCCTGATTAAAAAGCGATAAATTCAGCCTTGAAAATGTTCAACATCCTGACTCTAAAATAATATAGTAACAAAAAGAACTGAACATTCTGACAACAGGGTGAATTTTTCCATTCCGTCCTCCACGTGAATCATAGCGGGTGAGGGACGGACAATAGAAAGATCCGTTGACTTCGGTGTGATGTACCGGTTTCAGGACGAGTGTGGCTGGAAAATCCCACCCAGCTTTTACAAGGAGATTCCTGGCACACATTCTCTTCTCTGTAATTGACTCTAATAAAAAAATAGCCAATCTTTTTTGCTCTATCATGTGGTGTGAATGTCATTGGCGGAGCCATCATTTGTTGCCCATCTATAACTGCTCTTCACCAATTTCAGAGAGCAGTTAAGAGTCAACCACATTGCTGTGCACTTGGAGTCACTTGTAGGCCAAACCAAAGATGGCCAGTTTCTTTCCCTAATGGGCATTAGTGAACCAGCTGTTCTACAACAGTCAATGGCATCATATCTACAAATATTAGGTTCTGCCCAAGACCGCAAGAAACTACAAAAAGTCGTGAATGTAGCCCAATCCATCATGCAAATCAGCCTCCCATCCACTGACACTGTCTACACTTCACGCTGCCTCGGAAAAACTGCCAACATAATTAAGGACTCTACATACCCGAACATTCTTTCTTCCACCTTCTTCTGACGACAAAAAGATACAAAATTCTGAGGTCACATACGAACCAAGTCAAGAACAACTTCTCCCCTGCTGCTGTCAGATTTTTGAATGAACCTACCTCACACTAAATTGATCTTTCTCTACACCCTGGCTATGACTGTAGCACTACATTCTGCACTTTCTTGTTTCCTTCTCAATGAATGATATGCTTTGTCTGTATAGCACACAAGAAATAATACTTTCATTGTATGGTAATACATGTGATAATAATGAATCAAGTCAAATCAAATCAAACATCCACTTCCTCCACCATTAATGTTCAGTAGCAGCAGTGTGTACTATCTACAAGATGTACTGCAGCAATTCACCAACAATCCTTAAACAGCATCTTCCAAACCCATGACCACTTCTGTCTAGAAGGACAAAGACAGCAGATACATGGGAATACTACCACCTGCAAGCCCCTCTCCAAGCTACTCATCATTCTGACTTGGAAAAATATCACTGTTCCTTTGCAGTCACTAGGTCAAAATCCTGGAATGCCCCCTAATGGCATCATGGGTCAATGTAAACTGTAGCAATTTAAGAGGGAGCTCACCATCACCATCCCAAGGTCAACCAGGGATGGGCAATAAATGCTGGCCAGCCAGTGAAGCCCATGTCACATGAATTAATAAAAAAATATTCTTTGTCTGTTGAAACGTCATCCAGACTCGAAAGGTTGGCTCTATTCTCTCTCCACAGGT
Source organism: Sphyrna mokarran (assembly GCA_024679065.1). Taxonomy (NCBI): domain Eukaryota; kingdom Metazoa; phylum Chordata; class Chondrichthyes; order Carcharhiniformes; family Carcharhinidae; genus Sphyrna; species Sphyrna mokarran. Next base: position 23,035,518 of record JAGIQG010000024.1, on the reverse strand, counting down.
GCTGTCAGACCTGCTGAAGTTTTCCAGCCTTTTTTGGTTTTGTTTAAGATTCCAGCAGCTGAGATAATTTGCTTAATGAGAAGTGACCTTTTGCTATTTGCAATGTGCACACACAGCACATTTTCAAAAGATTCTGCTGCCCGCAACATTGATGTAAAATGGTTGTTCAGATGCTCTTGAATTAAAATGATGACAACTAGATGAACATTTTATTCAGAACTGGTTTAGTTTGTTGGTTTCTTATGTTATAAATATTAATTTTTATCAGTTAGCAAAAACCAAATGTTCTGGATTAGTCTATTTTGCTATTTAGCAATTATAACTATTTTTGACTCATTCACAATTACTAAATAGGATTTTTAATTGTTGATTACACAGCTAAGTCTGCACTGCAGCCAATCACTATTGTTTTGATCATATGGGCATATGACATCTGGAGGAACATTATTTTAGATGTGGTGATATTGGCAGATATAATAGGACAAATGGATAACAGATACAGTACTTAAAAAAAACTTAAAAAGCAGGGTATAGGAAGAAAACAAAGAATAAAAATTAAAAACAGTTTCTTCAAAAGGAAGTTTGGGCAATGCCCCATAGATATCTGTTCAGGCACTACTTCTGTTTACTGCTTAGATGAATGATTTGGATATAGAGTTAGAGAGAATGGCATCTGGATTTTCACATGATACTAAAATAAAGGCATAGTAATTAATTCTGAGAAAGCTGGAAAATGCGGCCTGAAGTCAACAGATCTTTGCATGGCCCATATCCCACCCATTACGATTTCCATAGCGTGCAGGATGGTAAAATTTCACCCTTATTGTCAAGGGGGAAATAGTAGGGTAAATACTTGGGGTTAAGGGCTGAGTGGGATTGTTGTCAGTACGGACTCAATGGGCTGAATGGCCTCCTTCAGCACTGTAGGGATGTTATGGATTCAACAATGATACCTTTTTATCATCACATTGGTCAGGGAATAAATATGTAGCCATTACACCGGTATGATGTCTCTACTCTTTTTTGAATAGTACCACAGATCTTTTATATCCATCTGTGAGGACAGACTTAGTTTAAAGTGGCATTGGAAAAATACCACATTCCCTCAGTATTGCATTGGAATGTTAGTCAGGATTTCGAGATCAAGATGCTGGAGGGGGATTTGAACCAAAACTTTCAAACTAGAGGTGAGATTACTACCTTGGCTGATAATAATTCATATCATAGATTATAAAATCCAGAAGGAGACCATTCTGCCCATCATGAATGCATTAACCAGAATTCCACCCAGGTCCTATCCCCATGATTTACCCTAGCTGACACTAAGGGCAATTTTAGCATGGCCAACCCACCTAACCTGCATATCTTTGGACTATGGGCTGAAACTAGAGGAAACCTGCATAGACACAGGGCGAAAGTGCAAACTCCACACAAACATTGACCCAATCTGGGAATTGAACCTAGGTTCCTGGTGCTGTGAGGGAGCAGTGCCAATCACTGCACCACTGTGCCGCCCCTCTTACTGCGGTGAAGTTACACAAGGTTGATTCAGGAGAATGGATTAACAACTGAGCTGTGTCAGCTCTCACTTGGTTATTTTTCATGCCATAGAAAGTAAATAGTGCCAAATTTCTGTCAAAAATCAACCTTACATAATGTCACCTTTCATATTCTTCCCAGCGCCTTTAGTGAACATGTGAGCTGTCAGAGAAACCATAAGTAGCAATGTCTATTTAACAGATCTTGTCAAATCATTTCAAATAATCCCACTCTGGAACTGACCCCTTTAAGACAAACAGTCACTGTGTCCATATTTATGCTGGTAACTTTTAAACTTAATTATTACATTTATTTTGGATGAGTGTGATTTGGACTGAATGAGATCTCAGTGTTTGCACAGCACCAAGCCCCAATTCATTTCATGTACAAGATGATATTAAATTACCATCCTCCCCATTCAATATTGACTCACCCTCAGAAAAAAGCAAAAGAACATGAAGTTTCTGTTAAGCGTTTCTAATAGTCCTCATTCTGCTGTGTAGTTTGGCTTAACTCTGGTTGGTGAGGCAATAATGCCATGCTGTTAATATTGGGGTTTTATTACAAATAGCTGGAAATTTGCAGCTGCAGTGTAAACCAGGCTGGAGTTCAGAAATGTTTTCACAATCTGGTTAGTATGCCCACTGAATGGAAACAGTCAGCTTGTATATTTTGCTGCGGTGTAGCTCATTCATTCTTCATTTTTTTTCAGGAGAACTATCTGCGATTCCTCTAAATGCTGCAGAAGGCTGTGGAGGTCGGGTCATTGAGTGTCTTTAAGACAGAGATAGATCGGTTCTTGATTAATAAGGGGGCCAGGGGTTACGGGGAAAAGGCAGGAGAATGGGATGAGAAAAATATCAGCCATAGTTGAACTGTAGAGCAGTCTCGATGGGCCAAGTGGCCTAATTCCACTCCTATGTCTTATGGTCTTAAATCACACTCTCTTCTTGAGAGTTAGAGTAGGCCTGATGCTGTGACTTAGCTCAAAAAGACAGTCGCTGTAAGTTACAAATGGTTGGTGGTAACTTTCTGCTATCTTCTTGTTCCTGTGCTGCTTGTGACAGGGGAAATGTTTCCTGAAAGAGCTCCCATGTCTGGAGTGTGACAATCTGGAAAACTGGACCAGTAACCCAGCCCCTTATGTTCATTCAAAATTTCAGGCCAAGAAACATTATTGTTGAAATTCATGTAAATAGATTCCTAGTCTTATGATATTAATCTTTAATCTTATTCATACAATTCATGATCACTGGTGCTGCTTAGATAGATAGGAAAATCTACAGAGTTACTGAAATGGACAAAACATTGTAGCTTCTATTTTGATGAATTTTAGCCAGCTTTGCACAGCAGCAAGTATTGAGATATTTTGACCAATTAAAACATTATAATGTGAACTCCCATTACCTCCAAGTTGCCCTCCAAATCGCACAGCATCCCAGCTTGAAAATCTATTGTCATTCTCTCACGTTCCCTGGGTCGGAATGCAGGAATTCCCCATATAGCAGTACAAGGACTACGGTGATCCTAAGAAGATGCCCATCACCACCTTCTCAGGATCCCTAAGGATAATCAGTAAATTCGACCTACACTATATTGGGCAAATCCTAAAAAAAACCTTCTTGCCTTGGAGTTCAGCAGCTCCATGACCTGCCTTTCACCTTCCCTCAGTACTGCATTGAAATGTTAGTCAGGATTTCGAGCTCAAGATGCTGGAGGGGGATTTGAACCAAAACTTTCCAACTAGAGGTGAGATTACTACCTTGGTTGATAATAATACGTATCATAGATCATAAAATCCTACAGTCCAGAAGGAGACCATTCTGCCCATCACGAATGCATTAGCCAGAATTCCACCCAGGTCCTATCCCCATGCATTTACCCTAGCTGATACTAAGGGCAATTTTAGCGTGGCCAACTCACCTAACCTGCATATCTTTGGACTATGGGCTGAAACTAGAGGAAACCCACACAGACACAGGGCGAAAGTGCAAACTCCACACAAACGTTGACCCAATCTGGGAATTGAACCTGAAGCGGGAGTGGGGTAAATGCTGGATGCTTATAAAGTCCAACAACATCTGTGCAATGCTACCCAATATCGCCTAATGTGGACATCGAAAGAGGTACAATACTTCAGATTTCTAAGGGAGAAAGTAAGAGAAACCTACAGTCACTGAGAAACAATGAGAAGTCTCACAACACGGGTTAAAGTCCAACAGGTTTATTTGGTAGCAAAAGCCACTAGCTTTCGGAACGCTTGCAATTCCTTCATCAGGTGAGGAGCTAGTGGCTTTTGCTACCAAGTAAACCTGTTGGACTTTAACCTGGTGTTGTGAGACTTCTTACCATATTTACCCCAGTCCAATGCCAGCATCTCCACACTGAGAAAGAGTCCACAGCATCACTGCAGTGCTGGCTCTATGCCTCCTGTTGCTGTGAGCTCTGACGACACTGAATTATTTTGCCTCCAGAAGTTTTGGAGGCATAGGCAAAAAACAGACAACTTAATAGCCACAGGTGCAGTGCACTGTTCCTGGATACATTACTCTTCTAATGGAATGCAAAGAACAGCAGACACAAGCCAAGAGGGTTCTATAAAATGAAAGGCATCCCTACAAGTTCAAGTGAAATATTTTGGAATCTGGCTAGTATCCAGCCAGCTTGTGATAAGCAACTAACTTCTATTAATATACTTTAAAAAAGAAAAGACTGGAAAAACTCAGCAGATCAAGCAGCATTCATGGAGACATTCATGTAGAGTTAACCTTTCAGATCAATTAACTTTCACCATGACTCAACACCACCTTTCCAAGGGAAATAAGGGATGGGCAATAAATGCCAGTGTGCTCACATCCTTCAAAACAATTTTAAAAGCAGGAAAAAATTATATATATGATTTTAAGTAAGTGAAAAATGGGAGGGTGGGGAAAAGAATTGGCCTGAGAAGGAGTGAGAGGCAAAAGAAATTAAATGGCAAAGATGTTTTTGGTTCAAGGTCAAAGGGAGAGCTGATGGACAACATGATGGCACGGTGGTCATTACTATTCTCTCACAGCACTAGGAACCCAGGTTCAATTCCAGCCTTGGGTAACTCACTGCATGGAGTTTGTACATTCTCCTTGTGTCTGTGTGGGTTTACTCCAAGTGCTTCAGTTTCCTTCCACAATCCAAAAATGCGCAGGTTAAGTGGATTGGCCATGCTCACGTGCCCTTTAGTGTCCCAAATTTAGATGAATTAACCAGGGTAAATGTGCGGGGTGATGTGTTAGAGTGGAAGGAATGTGGGCCTAGGTAAGATGCTCTTTCAGAGAGTCAGTGCAGACTCAATAGGCTGAATGGCCTCCTTCTGTACTGTAGGGATTCTATGGATTCTATGAAGGAGAAAACAAAGAAACAAAAGGAACTACGAATAGCAAGGATGATGTACAGCTGCTGTCCAAAATAAGATCAGGAGAAAAACTAGAGTAAATCCAAAACATGCAAAGAGAAAATGGGGGTAGAGATAATGATCTGAAATAGTTGAACTCAATGTTAAGTTCAGAAATGCCAAAATTGAAAAATGAGGTGCCATTCTTCAAACTAAGTTGGAGCGTCATTGGAACAATGTTGGGAGCTGAGGACAGAAATATTCCCAATCGAATCTTGTAACTTTCATTAACTCCCAAGTGTGCTCTCTGCTTTTTACATTCTGGTAATCATCCATTAAACAGACATTGTTTTCAATATGCTGTTTTGTGCTTTCCAAGTGTACTAGATTCAAACTGAACCTGTAATTATCATCCAAGAGTGTTTAATCTCTTTTATATTCTCAGAATATAGTTTAGACAGCATGAGTCAGGCTGATTAATCTTAAATCTTCAGAACTGTGTTGCTAATAGTTTCTGAGAATTAGTTTCATTGTTCCTTTTCGCTTTGGGACTTTGACTAGGATTCTTTGTGTGGGACTCCTCTTGTGAAGCTTACCTTGAAATTTAATCTGTTGGCAGGATCATTACCCTCCCCAGGCAAGCCTGGGTACAGACAGAAAATGCAGCAAGAATGCTGATCCATTGCTCCCATTTCTGAGATTGCAACATTGCGAATGGGAGCCAAGTCAAAAACAGAAATCACCTCAAATGTAAAGCACATTAATGCTTTTGGATACAGTCTGGTTTGACAATGACATTGTCATACATTTGTCGGAATTTTTCAGTTTTGCATGCCCACCACCTCTGCCAGCAAGAACGGAGAATTTGGCGCTCAACCAAATTTCCATTCACAGCAGCAGGACTGGAGAATCCTAGCCGCAGGCGAGTTTGGAGAATTCCGGTCATTGTCTTGTTTTCAGCCATCACCTGGTTTGAACATTTCTGATTGCTGGTTCTCACAACTGATTTTCAAACAATTTAGTTTGCTGTCCAGACTTCTCAATGCATTTGTCTGGAAAATAGGCAAACAGTGGGAAGAGCAATAAAAAGTTTCACAACACCAGGTTTAAGTCCAACTGGTTTACTTGGTAGCATGAGCTTTCAGAGTGCTGCTCCTTCATTAGGTGATTGTCGATGAGTGTTGGCTCCACTGTCTCTCCAGAGATGCTGTCAGACCTGCTGAGGTTTTCCAGCATTTTTGGGAATTTTCCTGTTGGAGGTGGACTCCCCACATTGACAAAACACAGCCAGTGAATGAAGACAGTTTCCCAATAGGAGACAAAGCGGAGCTAGCATCTATATCATTTTTATCACGCACACCCTACCTTGTAGCTAACTTATAAATGCCCACAGCTGTAGCACAAGCAGTCTGGTCACTTTCACCATGTTAATTTTGTCAAACTTAAGAGTTCTTTCAGAGGCTGCATCTTGAGATGTCCTCTCTGTGCCTTACCTGCCTCGGCAAGCTGCAGCTCTCTCAAAGCTGGAAGATTTCTTGTTAGTCTTCCAACACCAAGAACCCACCTATTGCCTTTATAGGGCATGTGAAGGCCTTGTGGTGTTATCACTAGGTTATTAATCCAGAAACTCAGCTCATGTTTTTGGGACCCAGCTTCGAATCCCACCATGGCAGATAGGCAAATTGCAATTCAATAAAAAAAATGAAATTAAGAATTTACTAATGACCATGAAATCATTGTCAGAAAACCCATCCTGGTTCACTGATGTTCTCGAAGGAAGGAAATCTGCTCTCCTTATCTGCTCTAGTCTACATGTGATTCCAGAGCCATGGCAATGTGATTCACTCTAAAAAGTGTACCTTGAAATGGGCTAGCAAGCCACTCAGTTCAAGGGCAACTAGAAATGGGCAATAAATACTAGCCGGCCAGTGACATCCATGTCCCACAATGAATTAAAAAGAACTGGATGGCGAGAGTGCCCTATTGTCACTGATTGGCCTTTTATTCAAAGATCACAGTGTGCATGTCACCCCGATAGGGTGACCCAAAAATGAAAATCCAGCCCTAAGTGTCAGCTTGGTTCAGAGATCACATTTTCTGCTCTGAATCAGCAAGTGATGCATCCAAATCTCCCTCCAGATGCTTGAGCACAAATTCAAGGCTGAATCCCAGTGCAGAGTGAATGCTGGACTGATTTTTAGATTTGATTTATGTATTAATGTCACATGTATTAGCATTACAGTGAAAAGTATTGTTTCTTGAGCACCATACAGACAAAGCATACCATTCATAGAGAAGGAAATGAGAGAGTATAGAATGTAGTGTTACAGTTATAGCTAGGATGTAGAGAAAGATCAACTTGATATAAGGTAGATCCATTCAAAAGTCTGATGGCAGCGGGGAGAAACTGTCCTTGAGTCGATTGGTATGTGAACCCAGAATTTTGTATCTTTTTCCCGACGGAAGAAGGTGGAAGAAAGAATGTCCGAGGTCCATGGGGTCCTTAATTATGCTGGCTGCTTTGCTGAGGCAGCAGGAAGTGTAGACAGAGTCAATGGATGGGAGGTTGGTTTGCGTGATGGATTGGGCTACATTCACGACCTTCTGTAACTCCTTGAAGTCTTGGGCAGAACAGAAGTTATATCAAACCATACAAACTGTGATACAACCCAGAAAGAATGCTTCCTATGGTGCGTCTGTAAACGTTGGTGAGATTGTAGCTGACATACCAAATTTCCTTAGCTTTCAGAGAAAGTAGAGGCGCTGGTGGGCTTTCTTAACTCTAGTGTCAGCATGGGGGAACCAGGACAATTTGTTAGTGATCTGGACATCTAAAAACTTGAAGCTCTTCACCATTTCTACTTCGCTGGACATGCCGCTTTCAAGATAAGACATGAAACTGAGGTCGTGTCTGTCTTCTTGAGTGGACTTCAAACATTTTTGAAACATGGCACTATTGAAAAAGAGAAGGGAAATCACTCAACATTTAATCTTCTATCAACACCACAAAATAAAATTCTGGTCATTATCTCATTACAATTCAGCAGGAGATTACTCTGTGGAAATTGGCTTCTGCATTTCCTACATTGCTAACTGTGATGACACGGTGACACAAAAATTGGTGGCATGCTAAACAGTGATGGCCAAAGCCTTAGATGAGCAGAACAGTGGCTAATGGACTTTATCCTCGTAAATGCATTATGGTAGGACTAAGGACTAAATATTCAATCAATGATAAGATGCTAGGAGGTACAGAGTATCAGATGGACCTTGATGTGTATGTCCATAATTCTCTAAAGACAGCAGGATAGATAGATAAGGTAGTTAAGAAGGCTTATGGGATACTCAACCTTTATTAACCAAGACATTATGTTATAATGGAGTTGTATAAAATGCTGATTAGGCCACAGCTGAATTGCTGCATGCCATTCTGGGTGCCACACTACTGGAAGGAAGTGATTGCACTGGAAAGGGTGTAGAGGAGATTCACCAGAATGTTGCCTGGAGTGTCTCAGCCATAAGGGGGATTGGTTAAGTGGGATCATTTTCCTTAGAATACAAAAGGCTGAGGGGAGACCTGATTGTGATGTATAATATTGTAAGAAGCATAAATAGGGTGGATAGGAAGGAACTTTTCCCCTTAGCAGAGGGGTCAATAACTAGTAGACATAGATTTACGTTAAGGGGCAGGAGGTTTTCAGAAGATGTGAGAAAAACATTTCCACCAAGAGGGTGGGAATCTGAAAGTCAATGCCTGAAGGCATGGTAGAGGAGGGAACTCTCACAACATTTAAGAAGAATTTAGATGAGCACCTGAAATGCCGTAACATACAAGGCTATGGCCCAAGTACTGGAGAATAGGATTCACATAGGTAGGTGCTTGATGGCCAGCACGGACACAATGAGCCGAAGGGCCTCTTTCTGTGCTGTAAAACTATGACTTCAAGAAGTAATTAATTGGATATCTAGAAAATGTGAAAGATGTTGTATAAATGCTGTTCTTTCCTTCTTTTACAGCAGAGAGCTTGATTGCTTTCTGTTCTCTCTTTCCAGGGATATTAAAACTAACTTTAATATCTCTGTTGCCACTCAAGCTGAAGGCTAGGGAGGCTGACAAACAGCTGTGACCGTGATCAAATCTTGCCCAGTCCGAGTGCACAAGGCAAATTTTAACGTGACATTGGCAGGATTTTCCACAAGCATTTTGGGGGTCACTGCGCAGAATTCCTGCCCGCCTTATGTGGAAACTACAGTGCAGTGGTCTCGCTGATCGTGATCTAGTGGGCCAGGTTGGAAAGGTTACTGATATGTCGTATGTGGCCGAAATGCCTTACGTTTCAGAACAATTTGCAGATGAAGAATGACGCCTTGAGTTAGTGAGCTGAGGGTTGTGAGGAGGGGGATGGACAGCTGAAACCAAATTCCAGCAATACCCACTGTTTAGAGTAGGTGTACCCTGCAGGAGACAAATGTTCAGTTACCTCCCTGTTTAATGAATGGATGTATTCATCTCGTCCACATGCAATTCCTTACCAGACTGTGAGGCAGTTTAGCACTGATGGTGATCCAATAATGCAATAACCTTCCAAAACTATTAAAGATTTTTTTTGATTAACCAAAAGGATTGTTCAAATAGATAAATATTTATTTAATGAAGGACTCTTCGAACTCAGTCGGGGAATGTTGCCTTTTTCTGTGTGACAACACACTAACTGGGACACCCAATTGTTCAGCCACCCTAACACAGTGGCCTATTCAGTTCAATTTGCAAATACATTCCTATCCTGTGTGGGGCTGGGATTAACCTTTGTCGCTACATTCAATCAGAGATTACATTAGAGAAAAAAATAGGTTATTTTTAGATCTCTGTGATGTGGAATTAGAGAGAAGCCGCAGATTGAGTCCCAGAAATAGACTATTGGCTGTGGGCAGAGCTGTGGGACATCCTGGAGGGGAGGGGGTAGTCTTTGCTGATATTGTAGTCGCCAGAGGGAAAGGCACGGGAAACTGAAAGACATCTTCTCCCCACACTACACCGCCCCCCCCCCCCCCCCCCTTTAATAGTCTGGGACTTGTTTTCTTTTGCACATCAAGGCAGCTGTTGATGAAGTGACTGGAGGGATCCGGCAGGGCGGATCGTGTCTTGCCTGTAATCACCTGTCGAGACGGGAAAAGTTGCTGAACCTGCCCGGCTGGGTCACGGCACACTCATTGCAACACCGCCACAGAGCAAGAGCGGCAGCAACTTTTAAACCTCAGCAGGAGGTCAGACCCATCTTCCACCCCCACGGCCTCTCCTCTCCACCAGCAACAGGGACAGAGAGAGAGAGAGAAAGGAACTCCAGGTTTTATCTGGCGAGGAAAGTACAGGACTCGGAGGCAACAACATTGGGAGAGAGAGAGACAGGTAAAGACTTTTGATTGTGAATGTGGCTCAGTCGTCGGCGTTAGGCTGCTGGAGAGGAATGTAGTGGGTTGGAGGGCTCCAACAAGGCAATCAGTCCGTGTTTATTCAGGATCATTGAATCAGTTACAACCCCCGGCAGCGAGAGATTGCTTTTGTTTTGCTGTGTGAGATGGGTTTTGGCCGTTGGAGTTGCGAGACTGAAACAGAAGTGGTGAAATTGCTCTGGGAGTAATGAACAACAGGGAGTGATTTCACAGAGAGGATCAGGTGAGATTTATCAGACGATAGAAGTCAGACTTTTCAATGCTGCCGTACCTGATAGAATCGAAAGCACTCATCCAACTACACGCAAGTGTATTAACGTGTGATATCTCACAACAAAAACCCTGCATTTACACATAGTACCCTGGACAAGACTGCAGCGTTCCGATACCCAGCCACATAAATTTGATTTGATTTATTGTCACATGTATTTACAGTGAGAAGTATTGTTTCTTGCATACAGACAAAACTTATCGTTCATAGAAAACGAAAGGAGACAGTACAGAATGTAATGTTACTGTCATAGTGTGTAGAGAAAGATCAATTTAATGCAAGGCAGGTCCATTCAAATGTCTGATGGCAGCAGGGAAGAAGCTGATCTTGAGTTGGTTGGCATCTGACCTCAGACTTTTGCGTCTTTTTCCCGAAGGAAGAAGGTGAAAGAGAGAATGTCCGGGGTACATAGAGTCTTTAATTACGCTGGCTGGTTTGCTGAGGCAGTGGGAAGTGTAGACAGAGTCAGTGGATGATTTGCGTGATGGTCAGGGGAGTGGTTGAGATTTGCTTCCAGGGTGTCTAAGTGGGAAGAGAAAGGAGGCAGATTTAGGGATGGAATTCCAAAGTTTTTTTAAAAAAATGTTTTGTTTATTGTGCATTAATACTGCAACGATGAAAATCCCTGAGCTGCCCCACCCCAATGGCTGTCCAGGAACACGAGAGAATTTAGCATAGTCTAACTAACACATCTTTCAGACTTGGGAGGAAATCAAAGCACTTCGAGGAATACCGTACAGACACAGGGAGAACATGCAGACTGTACACAGATGGTGAAGCCGGGAATCGAACTCAGATCCCTGCAACCCATGAGGCAGCAATGCTAACAATGGTGCCAACTTGCCATCCCAAAGCTCAAGGGTTTGGCAGTTGGCACAGGTGCCAACGGTGGAGTGGTTCATATCGGGGAGGCTGACGAGGACAGAATTGGGGGAAGCACAGGTATGTTTGTGGAGCTGGAAAAGGGCAAGGCTATGGATGATTTTGAGGCCATGAAGGGCAAGAACTTTACAATCAAGGGCATTACCGTGACCTTAATCAATGTAGTCAGCAAACACCATGCCTGCCAGTGCAGGCACAAGAGGCCGAATGGTCTCCTTCTGTACCATAATAATTCTGTGAATCATTGTGGTGATGGGTGAACAAGACTTGGCACTTGTTAGAACACAACAGTTTTCCGTGACCTCAAGTTTACGGGATGGGTGTTGGGGGGACGTTGCTGGTTGGTGAGATAGAAGGTGGGAGGCCAACCCAAAGAGTAGCCACTTCTCGAGTTAACAAAGATGCACATAAGGGTTCCAGCAGCTGAGGAATAAAAAGAGGGCCAGGGGCAGGTAATGTTACAGAGGTTACATATGCTTAATGGTAGTGTAGATATGTGGATGGAAATTCATTTAAGCATCAAATAAACACCAAGTTTACAAAAGTCTGGTTCCACCTGAGACAGTTTCCAGGTAAAGACTGCATCAGTGGCTAGAGAATGGAACAAAAAGCAGAAAATGCTGGAAAAATCTCAGTAGGTCTGACAGCATCTGTGGAGAGAGAACAGAGCCTATGTTTCGAGTCTGGATGACCCTTTATCAGAGCATTAGAGACTGGAGTTTGTTATGGGGATCCAAACATAATGCCTTCTGTCTTTTTTTTTAATTAATTGAACAAAAACAATGTGCAAGGACACAAGAAAAAGGCAGAGGAATGGCACTAAGTCATGGCGATTGTTTGGAGAGCCAGTACAAACACAATGGGCCAAATGGCCTCCTTCTTTGCCGTAGCATTTTTGTAAGTCTCCCCAATATTTAGTTGGAGGAGATTTCTGCTTATCCAATGTTGGATGTTGGACAAACAATGAAAGAGTCGAGATAGTTGATGGTGAGTTAGAACTGAGTGTCTTCAGCATATGTGTGGAGAGAGATATTGTGTTTTCCAATGATTTTGTTGAGGGATATCAATTACCCTCGAAGGTCTGACTGTTTGAATCTGATTATAAAGCCAAGTTTTATAAACGTGGCTCACATGCAATATTTGTATTTTAGCCTATTGTGTGTGTGTCAGTATTGACTATCGTCTCAAATTAAATGGCACACCATGATGTGTAGGTACTTTTTATGGCATGTATGTGATTTTTGTGCATTACTCTTGGTGATGTATTGTGTAACATGAGTAGAACAGAATGAGTAAGCGGCTGTAATATGACTTTTAGAACATGGGTGAATATATTAGGATGGCAGTGTCATGATATGGAGCAATTCAGATTGTTATGTAATGTTCAGGTACAGTAGGGATTAACTTTTAAGTCGGCAAACAAGATTGCAGAGTGTGGGTTGCCTTCAAATCTATGATAGAGTATAAAATAGACGTTCTTATGAGGCAGAAATAGAATGTATGAAAGGGTGAAATCTTGTCAATAAGTAGAGATTAAAACTAAACCCATGTTCAAAATGAGGCAGGTTCGTAATATTAAAGAAAATAGTGAGGTCTCTAAATTGTAGTAGCAAAGTTGAAAATCACATTCAAAGGGCATATGATAAAGGCATTATTAAGGCTATTATAAAAATATTAAAAGTAAAATGATAGTTTAGCCGAGGGTAGGAGAATAGGGATGGAATGTTGGATGTGTCAGTGCTGGTGAGAATGTAGGGATATTAGTGAGTGGTACAATTGTTTAATTTAACCAGAGAAATGGTTGATCCAGAGAATGATTCCAGAAAGCAAGGCAGTTAAGTCGGTGGGCATGGGTGGCATTCAGGCTAAGCTGTTGAAAAACGATATAATAAATAATAATTTTTTTATTCTCTTTAACTATGCAAATATTGCTGGAGGATTGGATGGTAATATTTGTAACACCTTTAAGAATGATAAACCAGTTGTTCTAGTATCAACAGTGGATAACATCTTTACATCTATAATTTGAGATAAAAAGAGCTGAGCATTTTGAAATGCCAGGGCTAATTAAGACCAATCATCATAAATTTATCTCAGACAAGTTAAACAAGTTTTATAGATTCCTTTGAAGTGATGGGCAGCACAGTTGCACAGTAGTTAGCATTGCTGCCTCACAGTGCCAGGGACCCAGGTTTGATTCGTGGCTTGGGTCCCTGTCTGAATGGAGTTTGCATGTTCTCTCTGTGTCCGTGTGGGTTTCCTCCTGGTGTTCCAGTTTCCTCCCAATGTATGAAAGATGAGCTGGTTAGGTGCATTGTGGCGACTAGGGTAATTTCATAGAAACTTCATGGCAGTGTTAATGTAAGCCTACTTGTGACTAATAAATAAGGTTTAAGCTTTAATGAAGGCAGATGTATAAGTGGTTTGCAGCAGCAGTTGTGTTTCTGACAGTTCAGAAGTCTTTCAGTGAATGTCTCACAGGAGACTTGTTGCAACAATTCATACTTATAAAGGGAAATGTAAAATGTGCATAGAGTTTGTTGGTTGTTTGTTGGGAGCCAAGAATTGGAATTAATGAACATTCCCGTAATGGAATTGAAGAAAAAATGTCTTCCAAACTTTGATAGATATCAAAGTTTTGGACTCAGTCAGAAGGAGTATTCAGTCTAATTTTGCTGATGACACAAAAAGGGATTTGGGAAATAATAGACACGTTAATGGAACATGTAAATAGGTGGTGGATGTACTTAGAATTACACAAATGATACAGCACAGAAACAGAATATTCAGTCCAATTAGTCCAAGCCAGTGTTTATGTTTCTCTCCATCCTTCTGCAGTCTTTCCTCAACTAACACTTAACAATATAGTCTTGTGTTCCCTTTTCCATCATACGCTTATCCTAGGTTCCCCTTAATTGCATATATACCGTATCCCTCAACTACTGTACTCTGTGCCAGCGAATTCTAATTCTCACTCTCCATGTGAAGAAGTTCTTTTTTGAATTTACTATTTCATTTCTTGGTGACAGTCTTGTGTTATAGTCTCTGGTCCTATTCCTGCCCACCAGAGGAAGCAAACTCCCGTAGCCACTCTCATAAAAATCTTTTATGATTACAAATATCTCAACTAGATCAGCCCAGGTAAAACAGGGCAATTTATTCATTCTTTCCTGATAGGCATGACCCTGCAATTCTGGTATCATCCTCTTGAGTCTTTCCTAACCTAACTTTAACCCCGCAACCTCACCCTTACCTTTATTGTATAATATGGGTAACCAGAACTGCACACAGTGTAACATAATATCAAGAAATGTAAGGATATTACTTAGGACATACTATGGAGTGCATATTCAATAAGTTTAAAGCTTATTTATTACTGTGACAAATAGGCTTACATTAACACTGCATTGAAGTTACTATGAAAATCCCCAAATTGCCACAGTCCAGCACCTGTTCGGATACACTGAGGGAGAATTGAACATGGCCAATGCACTTAACCAACACATCTCTTGGACTGTAGGAGGAAACTGGAGCCCTCAGAGAGAACCCATGTGGACACAAAGAGAACATGCAAACTCTGCACAGATACTGACCCAAACCAGGAATCAAATTCAAGTCTCTAGTACTATGAGGCAATAGTGCTAACCACCGTGCCGTTCCAATGCAAAAGCACTGCAGCTTTGAATGAACATAGTAACTTAGGCGTTCAAAAATATAATTCTTTGAGGGTGCAAGAGGCTACATTATTTTGGGTTTTATAAACACCAGGCCACAGACAAGAAGACCAAACAGGAAAGAATTAATTTATACATTACAATGGTGAGGCACAGTCAAGATACAATGTACAGTTTTCAGTGTCTAATTATTATAAAGAATTTTGTCAGTATTTCTGCTGGAGCAGAAAAGGCTAAAATGGAATTTGGGATGTTTAAAATTTTGAACAAGTTTGACAGGAAAACAGGGGAATACTATTTACTTACTCTGCTTCGGAATCAGTGACATCAAATTAAAATGGCCACTAAGGGAGTGAAAGAGATGAGGAGAAACTTTTTTACACAGGTTTTTTTTGAGCATAAGTTGCTTTGCCAGAGGGAGTATTTGAGATAAAGACCATTTTTTAACAGAATCGTGGAGGAGCACGGAAAGCGAATGTAATGACTTCAATTAGGCCATTGGCGTTGGTCTATTGGATTATGAATACCCTGATTAAGGATCCAATTGATGAGCCAATCATGGAATCTATGTTTTGTACTTAACCAAGGGTGTCAGTTTCTCTGATACCCCCGGAAGCAGACTGCAAACTGATAGCACTCTGTGTACTGCTGTTAGAGTTGTAAATAAAGGGATTTTGGTGAAGGGACTTCTGCCTCCGCAGGCTTAGTAAGGAGAGGAAGATGCACAATTTTGAAAAGAATACAGGGCAGTGGGATCAGTTTTACATTGCTCTAACAAAGAGCTATTGCAGGCAAATGGGTTTAATGGTTTACTTTTGAAGTACACACTTTTAACATTTTGACTCTGTTAATATAAGCTAGTCTTTCTATCATTTTGAGAGCTAAAAGGCTCATAGCTGTCACATACCATGACTCATAAAACCAGTGCCTTAGGTCAAAAATAAACTTCTATTATTTGAAAGAGATTACCTCATATTGGATTGGTTTAAAGGATGTGTAGGTGAGTAGTATACCTGCAACATACAATAGGTGTTTCTGCTGCTCCCTGATATCCTAGATGAGGAGACTGTCCAAGAGCACACCATCAGTGTTGTGTGAAATCATTCAGTAAGTGCTGATATGATACTAACTCCAGTCGTTTCAAGCTGTTAATGTTAGCCAGCATGACAACATGGGGCTTTTAAACTCAGGGCACTACTTCTTACATAATATGTGCAATGTTACTGAGGAGTGCCTTTTTGGATATCTGAAGCCTGAATCAGAAATCTGGAGTAATTGTGCACAGGAAGTGATTCAGCACGAGGGGTTGGATTGAATGACGATAAACAGAAACTTGCTCGACATGTAGGAATTGTACTCGGAGTGAGTGCATTGTTATCATACGGAAGAATTCTATAAAAAGGTAGAGAAGGTGATGGAATTTTGCACAATAAGAAGTCTCACAACATCAGGTTAAAGTTCAACAGGTTTATTTGGTAGTAAATGCCACTAGCTTTCAGAGAAGCACTGCCTCGAAATGTGATGGAGACAGGTTCAATCGAGGCATTCAGGAGGGCATTAGATGTTTACTTAAATAGAGACAAAGGATCATCTAAACTTAAAACATTGGCTCTATTTTCTCTCTACAGATGTGGGGTGGCATGGTAGCACGGTGGTCAGCACTGCTGCTTCACAGCTCCAGGGACCTGGGTTCGATTCCTAGCTTAGGTCACTGTCTATATGGAATTTGCACATTCTCCTTGTGTCTGCATGGATTTCCTCCAGGTGCTCCAATTTCCTCCCACAGTCCAAAGTTAGGTTGATTGGCCATGCTAAATTGACTGTAGATGCATAGCTTAGAGGTAAAATATGTATGGATATGGGGTAGGGCTTGGGTGGGGTTGTGATCAGTGCAGACTCAATGGGCTGAATGGCCTCTTTCTGTATTGTAGAATTTCTATGATGTAGTCAAACCTACTGAGAGTTTTCTGTTTCTGTTTCAAATTCCAGCATTTGCTGTATTTTGCTTTTCTCTTCCGAGCTTGTTCCTTGCTGATATCAGACTTCTGAATGGACCTACCATATATTAAACTGATCTTTCTCTACTCTCTAGCTATGACTGTAACACCAAATTCTGCAGCCTCTCCTTTCCTTCAGCCCTATGTAGTCTACGAATGGGATGTTTCGCCTGCATAGCATACAAGAAACAATACTTTTCACTGTATGTTAATACATAGAGTCATAGAGGTTTACAGCTTGGAAACAATTGATCAAGGTGCCATTGCAATCCTAGATAACCTTCTTCACTGTCCACTATGCCACCAATCTTGGTGTCATCTGCGAACATATTATGTGTTGCTACATGTGACAATAATTCATCGAACTAAATCAAAAGGCAGAAGAATGGCACTATATGATCTCCTTTGGAGAATTAGTGCCGGCACCATGGCCAAATGGTCTCCTGCACTGTAACAATTCTATGAACACGTGCCATTTTGAACCATAGCAGTTCATGTGCATTGTAGCTTTTATGGCAATTTTGATGCAACTGAAAATCTTGCTATGCCATTTTAGATTACTGTTAAGTCAAACGCATTTCTGTGAAGACTTGAAAATGACACCTTCCCTTCAGTAAAGAACATTCTTGAACCAAATGGACTTTTTGTAATAATTTGGTCATTTTATTGTCATGGTCATCAACTTTTTTTTCTAGATCTATTTAATTCATGGAACTTTCAAATGTCCCCAACTGCCTGAGATGAGATTTGAACTCACACCTGCAGATTATTGATCAGATTTCTGGATTACTGGTCAAGTTTTGAATTTGCACATTCTCCCCAGGTCTGTGTGAGTTCCCTCCGGGTGCTCCGGTTTCCTCCCACACTCCAAAGATGTACAGGTTAGGTGGATTGACCATGATAAGTTGCCCCTTAGTGTCTTAAGATGTGTAGGTTAGGGGAATTACTGACATAAATATGTGGGGTTATGGGGATAGAGCAACAAGTGGACCAGGGTAAGGAGCTCTGTCAGAGAGTTGGTGCAGACTCAATGGGCCAAATGGCCTCCTTTTGCACTCTAGGGATTCCACGTTTCTATGTATTCTCACGTAGTTTATTTATGTAAAATCAGCTATTCTTCTGACATAATTCCACACGAGCAATATGTCACATATGTTGCCTTTCTCCATGGTAACATAATGATCTGTGTGGTTCATAAACCCGCAACACTATTGTGAAGTTGGCCTGTCACTGTTGTAATGCAATAGCCATTATCTATCAAGCTAATGTTGAGAAAGTCAGAACTAGGTTGGAAAATCTTTAACATCGATCTTCAGAGACAACTGGAAACAAACAGCAGTTTAGAAAGCCTTACAAAACATAAAATAGCTTTACCCATATGATTTGTGTAATGTCGGTCTCACTTTTAACTATTTTGAAGTCAGGCACGTTGGCACACTGGTTAGACTGCTACCTTACTGCACCAGCGACTGGGTTCCATTTCCAGCTTGGGTCACTGTCTGTGGGGAGTCTGCATGTTCTCCACATGTCTGCGTGGGTCCCCTTAGGGTGCTCCAATTTCTTCCCTTGGTCTGAAAGATGCGTTGGTTGGGTATGTTGGTCATACTAAATTGTCCCTCAGTGTACCTGAATTGGTGCCAGAATGTTGCAACTAGTGAATTTTTATTGTAACTTCATTGCAGTGTTAATGTAAGCCTGCTTGTAAATAACTTTAAAGAATTATCATTCTATGTTGGGTGCATATACTTAATTTGCCAGTTAGTTCAACTGATATTTTGTGACAGATTAAGTTATTAGTGATCTGTGGAAATGAATTCCACATGTTGTGAAATTTGATTCTATTCATTTTAAGAGCCGAAGTTAATAGTTCCACAAAATGTTATCCAAGAAGACTGCGACCTGCATTCATTCAGTTATGTATGTAAGTGATACATTTCAAAGGTGTACCTTGTTCCAGTGGTGTCAACTGGTTGTTCCCTTGTAAGCAACATCATGTATCAAGTTTGCATTGTGCAAATTAATTCCATCATGGTTTGATGTTAACAATAGAGTTTGGATTAGCACATGGCAAAAGTGCTCAGTCTTGCATTTGAGCAGCGGATAATCATTTTAATCCAAACAAACATCAAGGTATTGTACCTATAAAAGTAAAACATTTCATCTGCAGTCATCGTTTCTCAGCCTTTTGGCTAAGATCTAGTATCGACATGCTGCACTTGGTTGAAGTCATTAGGTTACATTTCAGCTTCATTTGAAGCAATTTTTTTAAAGCGGCATCTCGGCCTTTTGGCTAAGATTACAAATTAAATCAAGCCTTGGAGGAGGACCTATACCTACTCCAATCAGCTTGGATCATGTAGATTAAGCCCAAAACAGGTGGTGAGAGCCCTGTTTGGTCAGCTCGGATCGGGAATGTCCCAATTTGTTGGGACTCTGAATTGGCTTTAATTTGATTTGATTGGATTGGAATAAAGTTGCAAAAAAAATTCATCTGCAGTCTTATCATTGAGTTAAAACATTTAAAATAAGGTCTTACCTCTTTTGATATGGTCACTTGGTTGACTTTATTCAATTTACTGAAATTTTCCTTTTAAAGGATGCTGTGCTGAAAATTGAATTAAAATATAGTTTAGTGCATCAGTTACGCGCTGCAGTCCCTCCGTTATCCATCAGTTATGGAAAACCTCAAGCGAACTGATGGACACCATGAGCTTCTTCTCCAGGAACACCTAGCTACAGATATAAATTTGCAGCAACAGTGAATCTCCTTACTAAAATTCTGATGGCTGTTTGCAAAAAAGCAGCTTATATATTTCACTACATGAGAGATGTTAATCTGATATCGAAAGGAATAGGCACAATCTAGCATCCTTGTTGTAGAATTTTCCAATAAATTGAAACTATGAATTTGAAAAACCATTAAGAGTATCCCACAAGCAAGTGTAGCTGTGTAGACCTGTTTCTGTTACTCGTCTATATGTTAAAGTGACAGCTTTATCTTTTACAATTATGTGCTGCCAACCTTTCCATGTTTGATTTGATTTATTATTATCTCATATATTAGTATACAGTGAAAGATATTGTTTCTTGTACACTGTAGAGACAAAGCATTCCCTACATAAAGAGGGAAAGAAGAGAGTATAGAATGTAATGTTACAGTCATAATTAGGGTGTAGATAAATGTCAAGTTAATGCGAGGTAGATGGCAACACGGAAGAAGCTGTTCTTGAGTCGTTTGGTACATGACCACAGACTTTTGTATCTTTTTCCTGATGGAAGAAGGTGGAAGAGAGAATATCCAGATACGTGGGGTCCTTAGTTATGCTGGCTGCTTTGCCAATGCAGCGGGACGTGTAGACAGTATCAATGGACAAGAGGCTGATTTGCATGATGGAGTGGCTTCATTCACGACCGTTTGTAGTTCCTTGTGGTCTTGGGCAGAACAGGAGCCATACCAAGCGGTGATACAACCAAAAAGATTGCTTTCTATAGTATCTGTAAAGGTTGGTCAGAGTCATAGCTGACATGCCAAAATTCCTGAGAAATTAGAGTCAGTGATGGGCTGCTTTAAGTAATCTCTGCACTACTTTCCAGTACCAAGTGTTAGTGTGCATCAGACATAGAGGAGAATAAAGCAAGTGAATGTGGCTGAAAAAGGATGCAGGGAACATTGGACTGGCTCTGTGGGTTGTGTGACCTGTACAGGCTGGACAGGTTGCACCTAAATACAACTGGAATTGAGTTCCTGGCCAGCCATTTTGCATGTTTTTGGAAAGGCTTATGTTAACTTGGCAGGGGTGTGAAAACCGAGAGATGATATCAGAGAGGAATACCAAGGTACACAGAATACTGTGACAGATGGCTAGCGCTAGAATAAGGAATGATAATAGATGGGGAAGGAATAAGAGAGAAAGTAATAAAGTCTAACTCAGGGTCAGTGTGTACATATATGAATGCACAAAGCGCGATGCATAAGATCAGTGAGTTACAGGCACAGCTTGTTACGTGGAAATATGATGTTGTGGCTATACTAGGGTCCCGGTTCAAAACAAGGAAGGGCTGAATATTAAATATTTTTGGATGCAAGGCGATCAGAAAAGATAGGAAAGGAAGGAAAAGGGAATGGTATTGATTTGGGAGAGCCTTGCAAATGTGCAGAAAGAAAATGCCCCAGAAGGGTCAGAGACGGAATCTATTTGGTTAGAGCTAAGGAACAAAAAGGTGCAAATACATTGCTTAGTGTCATCAGTAGGCCACCAATGAGTAGGAAGGATGTTGAGGAACAAAAACTGTAAGGAAATTACAGAGAGGCACAACAATTATAGGATAGTTAAATGAGGCATTTTATGGGGGCGGCATGGTGCACAGTGCTTAGCACTATTTCTCATAGTGCCAGGGACCTGGGTTCGATTCCTGGCTTGGGTCACTTTCTGCGCCAAGTGTGCCCATTTTCCCCATGTCCATGTGAATTTCCTTTGGGGGGTGCTCTGGTTTCCTCCCACAGTCTGAAATATGTGCTATTTAGTTACATTGGTCATGCTAAATTCTCCCTCAGTGTTTCCAAACAGGCACATTCTTGTCGATCATACTCTGTCTCCTTTTCTCTTGGTACAGCACTCTTCTTCTTTATCCTTTTTGAGTCAACTTTGTGCCATATTAGGTGACTGATTAATTTACTCTTAAATTGGGTGAAACCTCATCTTAGACAAGGTGATTAGCTTAGTATCATTTTATTATTGATCTGATTAGTCAACTGTTGTTTTATTATTATCTGTTACTATGTTATAACCTCGCATGCCTCCCATATGTGGCATTTTTGTTTATTAAACAGGAGGGCCTTTAGCTAACATTGTTAACATAACACAGTTCTTTATCTTAGTTATTGTTTTATTATAGAGCTCAACAGGCAAAAAGGTTTATCCAAGCTTCCAAACAGCCAAATGTCAGAATACTTCCTGATCTAAGCTTTTGTTATAGCTTGACATCCTGCATATAATTTATATTACAAGTTATACCTTGCTTCTCAGTATGTTCCCAATTCATATTTCCATATGAATTAACATGGTAGATAGGGTCCAATGTCATTGAATGGAAAATTTTTTAAGGACAACCCCAACTAAAAAACAATAACATCACTAACCATTTTTCCATGTATTTTTGCAGTGGCACATGTATTATGTAGTCATAAATCTCACAGAACCCTTACATTCATCCATTTGGCTCATTAAGTCTGCATTGAATCTCCAAGAGAGCATCTTTCCCAGCTCTTATCCCCGCAATCCCACTAGTCTCCTCAATCTACACATCTTTGGTCATGCTAAATTGCCCCTTAGTGTCCCATCAACCTAATCCACACATCTTTGGAGTGTAGGAGGAAACTGGAGCAGGGGAGAACATGCAAACTCCACACAGATAGGAACCCAGGTCCCTGGCACTGTGAGACAGGAGTGTTAACCACTGTGCTACCGTGCCGCCTTTCAATTTTATTCATACACAAACATTGTATTGCAATGTCCAGTTAATCTTTCTTGAATGGTGCTGAAATAAAATGAACAAAAGCCTCTTAGGGCTGAAGTTTGCAATTGAATGTGCTGCCTAGACACCCTTTACAGCAATTTTCCATCAGCATTTGCAGCTCTCTGAGACAATTCTGCAGCAGTTGACCCACAAGGGAGCACATTAGAGGTGCCAGCCTGAAGCCTTCCATTTCCCTGTGCCCACCTACTTCCCATCCTCCCCAGCAATACTGAGCCTTTCTCAGCACGTAGTTCACTGGTGTGCAATTGATGGCTGAAAAATTATTGCTTGTCTTGCATGCATTCTTTTCAAGAAAGTATGACAAGCATTTTCGATGCTTTTATGTAGAAAGACCTCAGTGAAGGGCAAGGCCCATTGTGCAATCTCATGTTGGAATACTAATAGAACAGTATAGCACAGGAACAGGCCCTTCAGCCCACAATGTTGTGCTGAACATGATGGCAAATAAATCCCTATTGCCTACATTTACTCCATATCCCTCCATCCTTACATATTTATGTGCTTATCTAAAAACCCCTTAAACGCCCCTATTATATCTGCCTGCACCAACACTATTGGCAATGTGTTGCAGACACCTACCACCATCTGTAAAAAAAACTTGTCCCTCACTTCTCCATTGAACTTTCCCCCTCTCAGCTTAAAACATGCCCCCAATATTAGATATTTCAACTCTAGTGGAAAAAGATTTGACTATCAACCCTATCTATGCCTCTCAAAGATTTATAGACTTCTATCAGGTCTTCCCTCAGCCTCTGCCATTCCAGAGGAAACAACTCAAGTTTGCCCAGCCTCTCCTTATAGCTCAAACCCTCCACTCCAGGTAGCATCCTCGTAAACCTCTTCTGCTTCCTTTCTAAAGCCTTCATGTCCTTCCTGTAATGTGGTGACCAGAATTTAATGTAATGCTCTAAATATGGCCTAACCAAAGTTTTTATAAAGCTGCAACATGACATCCTGATCCTTGTACTCAATGAAATAGAAGAAAAGTTTTTAACTAACATGAATGTGGATTAAATTCAATGTTCAGTAACAAATTTAGAGAAAACCTGAAAAATGCACATTCTCCTCGTGTCTGTGTGAGTTTCCTCCTGGTGCTCCGGTTTCCTCCCACAGTCCAAAGACACGTGGGTTAGGTTGATTGGCCATGCTAAAATTGTCCCTTAGATGCGGAAGTTAGAGGGATTAGTAGGTAAATATGTAGGGACATAAGAGTAGGGCCTGGGTGGGATTGTGGTCAGTATGGGGCTCAATGGGCCGAATGGCCTGTTTCTGCACTGTAGGGTTTCTATGATTTTATGATTCTTCGCTTTTTGCTTCTTTCCCACTCTACAGATTCTCTTTTTTTTCCTGTTTATTTTTCACTCTGCTCTTATCCGTCTGCTCACAATGCTATTTTACTCATAGTTATCTCTGTGTCTCTCCTTCATATTTGATTTAATTTTTCATTTTTTAAAATGTGATTTCAGGAGGAAATTAGATATAACTCTTGCTGCTAAAGGGATCAAAGGATTTGGGATGAAAGCAGGATCAGGATATTGAATTTGATGATCGTCCCTGATCAAAATGAAGGCAAAGCAGGCTGAAAGGGCCAAATGGCCTACTCCCATTTCTAGTTTCTATGTTTCAATTCCTTTTCAACTCCCTCTCCCTTTTGCTTGTCACCCACTCTCTTTCTTACTTTTCAAATTTATTTATTTCCTTACATTTGCTTATTTTCTATTTTCTCATTTTTAAAGGGTTCAGCACGCAACAATATAATTATCCATACGTGCTGAGTTAGAGCTGGAATTACGTTATATATGTGGAGTGTGGGTGTTGCATTCACATAGGACACAGAGCGTGAGTGTAGAACTCAATGATTGTGCAGGTTTCCATAGAGATGAAGTCTGTGGCTGAGAGCTTTTGTCCAGCTCCCGATTCAGCATGACCAGGAGAAGGTTCTGGAAGAATTGGCCACCTTAAGGCATGCAAGCTACAGAATTCTTACTTCAGAATTATATTGTTTCCCTGCCTCTCTTTTCTAATCTGTGTCGCCTTAACAAACAGCACCACTATATACACTGTCACCACAATTCAGGAAGGATATATTGGTCTTAAGGAAGTGCAGCATAGATTTACCAGAATGGAACGGCAAAGTGGCACAGCACCAGGGACATGGGTTTGATTCCAGCCTTGGTTGGAGTTTGTGTTCTTCTCATGTCTGTTTTGATTTATTATTGTCACATGTATTACATACAGTGAAAATTATTGTTTCTTGGGTGCTATACAGACAAAGCATATCATACATAGAGGAAAGGAAAGACTGCAAGAAATTACAAAGGGAGCAGAATGTAGTGTTACAGTCATGGCTAAGGTGTAGGGAAAGATCAAATTAGTGAGAGGCAGATCCATTCAAAAGTCTAATGGCAGCAGGAAAAAAGCTGTTCTTGGGTTGGTTGGTACATGACTCAGACTTTTGTATCTTTTTCCTGATGGAAGAAGTTGGAAGTGAGAATTCTGGGATGCGTGGGGTCCTTAATTAAGCTGGCTGCTTTACCAATACAGCAGGAATATTGGTACAGCAGAGTCAATGGATGGGAGGCTGGTTTGCATGATGGTTTGGGCTACATACACGACCTTTTGTAATTTCTTGCAGTCTTGGGTAGAGCAATGGCCATACCAAGATGTGACACCAGAAAGAATGCTTTCAATGGTGCATCTGTAAAAGTTGGTGAGAGTGGTAGCAGACATGGCAAATTTAGTCTTCTGAGAAAGTAGAAGTGTTGATTGGCCATGGTAAAATTGTCCATTAGTGTCCCAAAATATGTAGGTTAGGGGGATGAGCAGGGTAAATACATTGGGTTACAGGGATGGGGCCTGGGTAAGATATTCTGTCAGAGTCAGTGCAGATTCAATGGGCCAAATAGAACCCTGTAGGGATTCTAAATACTTAGATGGTTATATTATAGGGAAAGATTACACAAACCAGAGTTCAGTTCCCTGGAATTTGGAAGAATAAAGGATGATTTGACCAAGATTTTAAGGGAACAGACTGCATTGATGGAGAGAAACGTTCCACTATTTGAGAAATCATTGTCTAAAAATTAGTCAGACCTGAAGAGTGAAATTAGGAAATACATCTGTCCCATCCACACAATGGGTGCTAGAAATTTGCAACTGTCTTCTGCAAATTTCAAGAAGAAATTAAGAGAGTTCTTGGGGTTAAAGGGATTAAGGGATATGGGGGGGAAGGCAAATCAGAATATTGATTTTGATGATCAGCCATGAAGTTACTGTGAAAATCCCCCAATCGCCACACCTCGGTCCCTTTTGGGTACATTGAGGAAGAATTTAGTATGGCTAATGCACCTAATCAGCATGTCTTTTGGACTGTGGAAGAAAACCAGTGTACCCAGAGGAAACTACGCAGACACAAGGAGTACGTACAAACTCCACACAAACAGTAACTTAAGAGGGAATCAAACCCTGGTGCTGTGAAGCTGCAATGTTAACATTGTGCCACTGTGCTGCCCATATTTTGCCAATCATTGTTTAGGATACAATTACACTGCTCAAATGAGCATCTCTCTTGCAAAGTTATGAAGGAATTAATTAGGTCATAAATCACATTATTTATTGGTTACAAAACACAGCTTGAAATTTGAGACTCAAATACTTAATGGACGTGCATAAATATAACCAGTTATTCAGCTATTGAACAGCAGATCATTTATGTATCGTGTTACTTAACAAAACAAGTGGGAAAAACTGCATTGTTAAATTCAGGTCATCACTGTAAGGCACCAACAATTGCTGAGCATTAATGATAGCAGCACAAAGTGTCTAAAGGTTATAACTTGGTGAGATTACTTTGACGAGTTAACAGTTTTGAATTGCCACTTGATCAAAATGTTCAAGTATACACGAGGTGAGTGATAACATTCAGAGCTAACTTGATCTTATCCTCATAAGCAACATGATTGAGTTAATCAACCACTACCTGTTTTGTTCGAGCTTTCATTTCCAACTGCACCCACCTACATGTGAGAGTTCGTATCTGAGCTGGTTTACCTATCATGTTTCTTGGTCTTAGGCTAGTGCAAATTAAGTGATTTTTCTTAGTCCAGCTAGCTGGTGTAGCCACAATTCAAAACTAACCTCCGAATGCCCTGTCCTTAAAGACACTTTGTACTGTTAATACCTCTTAGACCTGCATTGTTTCACAGAAAAGGAATAATAGAAGGAAATAAATGGTCTTTTATTAAGAAATTATTTATTACCTCGGACAAAGATAAAATAAAAAAATTTCTGAATGATACAGGAATCAGAATGGCTCTTGTGAGTTTATCACTCACAACAGGTCATTACTGAAACAAAAACAGCAAATGCCAAAAAACGTGAGCAAGTCTAAATGCATCTGTGGGGTGAGAATAGAGCCAATGTTTCAAGTCAGGATGAGGCCTTGTCAGAGCTGAAACCTGGTGAGCTTCTGTTTTGTGAACTTGCCCCAAAGTATTCTCAAGCTATGAGACATTGTGGCTTGCTTTCAACTCCGGGTTGCTACATCTCTGAACATACCGTTAGCAATGAAGTTGGAAGATCATCACATGCTTAAACATCTACGTTTACTGTTTACAAGCCAGCTCTCAGTTCCGCCCTCTGAGCACCATATTGTATGGGCTATGTCAGGGGTTCCCAAATTGGGCCCCGCAGAACCCTGGGGTTCCATGAACGGTCCCCAGGGATTCCACAGCCATGTGACAAAAAGGCAGCATTTTTTTCTAAACCCAAAATAAAGTGCTGAAACTAAAATGCACTCAAGTCAGCTGAATAAAGAAATATTTGAGAAAAAGCAACGGCCACAAATCAAAGAATAAAAAAAACCCAAATTGACCAATCAGAGCTGAGCAATCTGTAGCCATTGCTCAGAGAGGCAGGCTTCAATTGGCCAATTTGATTTCTTGAGTTTTTTTGTTTCTGGGCGGCAAAGCAGCTGAATGTACAGAGAAGCAGCCAATACAACGGAGAAGTGATAACAGAGATATTCTTATAAATAAGAGAAATTGTTATTTTGGCTGTGTCAACCACATCCTGTAAACACATTTTTTAAAAAATGTGAAGTCTGGCAAATAAACTGAAGTTTAAAGTTGTATTTAATAGTGCCACAAGTAGGCTTATATTAACACTGCAATGGAATACTGTGAAGATCCCCCTGTTGCCACACACCTCAGCACCTGTTCGGGTACACTGAGGGAGAATTTAGCATGGCCAATGCACCCTAACCAGCATGTCTTTCGGACTGTGGGGATAAAACCAGAGCAGCCGGAGGAAATCCACACAAAAATGGGAAGAATGTACTGACTCTACACAGCCATTGACCCACGCATAGTCCTTACTGCTGTGAGGCAGCATTTTTAACCACTGTGTCACCATGTAATGAGAGGGGCAGTGGGTGGAGATTCATGGAGGTGGGGAGTCTTGACAGGGTATTCTTAGGGATGTTTAGAAGGGAATTTATAAGGAGCTTTGGGAGGAGATTTATGGTAGGGGAGAGTGTTCTGGCAGGGGATTCACAGGGAGGTTTTGGGGTAGGATTCATTTAAAGGGGTAGTGGTGGTAGGCTTTGGAAGGGGTTCATGTGAGACGGGGGTACATAGGAAAGGCTAATGCAGGGGTCCGTGGAAGGGGGCTTAAATGTGTTGTTGACGTGATAAGTGTTTGGGGTCCCCCAATGTTCTTGCAAGGCGATGAGGGATTCCGCAACTGTGAAAGTTTGGGAAACGCTGGACTTTGTTGTGAAACTGGAAGGTATACCTATTGCACTTCCATATTTCATTGTCCCTACAAAGGATACCAATCCTTGGTGTTTCAGTTCAGGTGCTTGCTGAGTGAACCCTTGGTTGGTATCAGTTTAGTTGGAGTAATGGCCCCTCTGCAGTTAGAAATGTTCTGTCTCCAGCAGCTGGAGAGTAACACTGCATAGCTGTGATAATTTTTCTTCCAAGATATGCAACAGAAGTTGTGCACAGCAAAGCACTTTTTAAAGAACGCTCATATTCATGGAAGTAATAATAAATAATTTAGCCTTGTCAAAAACTTGTTTGGTGATTGAAAGTCAAGTTTGATCCAAAGTTTAAAATCTCTGAAGTTGGTGTGATGGGTTTAGTTGTAGTTGTTTCGAATCTCCAAAGCAGAACCCTAAGTGCCCTTGAATGAGGGATTCCCCCGGAAGCCGACGTGGAAACCTGACACAATTTTACTTTTCAGGTTCCCCGTTCATAGAATCACATAATCCCTACAGTATGGAAGGAGGCCATTCGGCCCATCGAGCCTGCACTGACACCAATCCTACTGAGGCCCTATCTCCGTAACTCCAGTATTTACCCTGACGCTAAGAGGCAATTTAGCATGGCCAATCCACCTAATCTGCACATCTTTGGACTGTGGGAGGAAATCAGAACACTTGGAGGAAACCCATGCAAACACAGGAAGAGTGTGCAAATTCAACACAGACAGTCATCTGTGGTCAGTATTGAACCTGTGTAGCTTGCGCTGTAAGGCAGCAGGCATGACAATTGTGCCATCGTACCGCCCAAATCCCCCATCATCCTGCTGGTATTCAACTATCGACAACAGGGTGAGGCTGTTAAGTGGATGTTAGCTGCCTATTTAAGGCTCTCTAATGGTGGAAACGTAGGAAGGCTGTCCGTGAGTCTTCTCATCCTAGTCTAATCAGGTCAGAGACAGGAAAGCAGTGCATCCTCTACCTGCTATCATCCAGCCTGACTGACTGACCCACCTTCTAACTCCTCATGGGGAATGACATTAAAATCCCATCCTTGGAGGTGAAGTTGGAGGGCTTGGTGTTCCCATGTATCTCCTATCCTCATTTTCAGAGGCTTTGTGGGTGACACTGATGAAGAATCCTTGGGCACTTGCTATAGTCCATCCTACAGATGGTGCACACAGTTATAGTACATTGGGTAGATGTTTTAACACTCTTTCAGGTAATGAAGTAAGTGCAATAGAGATCAAGATAAGAGAGTCTATAAAAAGAACAGGTTTGATGGGTCAAGGGTCTTCTTTTCAACTTCTATTTGAGTTCGCAATTTCCTGTAATAAACTTTTCTGCTTAATGGTAATTTGGTACAGGCACTTTATTGTAATGTCCAGTCTCAGAACCTAGCATTCCTTTCCTGATCATAGTGTTTAACTATAATGGGAAAAACACTTGTCAAAATATTTATTAACATGCAGCCAATGACCACGGTTTTATTGTGTAGTGGAGAATTTGCTGGGATGCCTGTCAAAGATCCATGTTCCAGTTTTCATGGAACCATGTAATAACATTATGACCAATAGCTGGGCATCAAGAAACATTTAGACAGTTACCTGTAAAATGGAATATAGAGGAATATGGGCCAAACATAGAAATTGGGACCAGCCTAGTGGTTAAAAAAGGGCGGCATGGACAAGTTGCGTCAAAGGCCCTGCACCCATGCTCTGAACCTCTGAGTCTATAAAGATTACATAATTAGGTTTTATTTTTCAATATTGCAATAACTACCATGTTTGTGCTTTCAAAAAATATAGCACAACAGTGAAATCTGGGTGCAATTAAGATATCACAGCATCAGCAATTCTATCTTCAACATGTTTGATAGTTTAAACTATGAAACATTAAGGCTGTATTTACAAGGCAATTATTTCATCAGCTCGAAGTGATTTTATTTCAAATGAACACTTTTGTTATCGCTTGCTCCTAAGCAAGTGGGGTGTGAATCCTTGAAGGTCAACCCTGAATCCAGATTTACACAATCTCTTGGATATTGTTGCAAATGCTGTCCTAAAAAATGTTTTGTGAAATAAATGCACAGTTACATCATTCAGAGCATTCTTTTTAGCTGGTCTAAGATTTTAAGTTCTTGCGACAGTCTTGAGCATGTTAATCAAACACAAATACTTATGAATCTGACTTAAAATGAGGATGCACTGGCAATGTTTAAAATAAAAGTTTATTTATTAGTGTCACCAGTAGGCTTTCATTAACACTGCAATTAAGTTACTGTGAAAATTCCTAATTGCCACACCCCAGTGCCTGTTCGAGTACAGTGCGGGAGAATTCAGCATGGCTAATACACCTAACCAGCACATCTTTTGGACTTTTGAAGGAAACCAAAGCATTTGAAGGAAACCCATATAGAAATGGGGAGAATATTCACTCTCCACAGACAGTGACCAAAGCTAAGAATTGAACCCAGGACCGTGGCGTTATCAGGCAGCAGTGCTCACCATTGTGCCACCGTTGAGGGAGCAACTCCATTTTATTTAGTGAAGAGCAGAGATAGCCTGAGCAGTGTTTAAGGGTACATTTAGTTTCTCATTGATGCCAATATTAAAGATACTCTTAAAAAGAGGCAAGTCTAATTTATTGTTTGATTTTGTTTCCTTGGCATTTGAAATACAACACGGATCTGTGACATTTATTTGATGCTCAAAACACAGATGGTGGTGTTTTCTAAACATTGTTAAATTTACTCTAATTTTATTCAGAGTTGTCAAAACTAGCACCACAGGAGTGCAGGCATGACTGAATTATGGATAAATCCAGTTTACGGTGCTAAAATGTCCTGTTCACTTGACGTACAGTAGTCAATGTCCCAAAAAAAGGTAGTCAGAATTTTCATTTTTAAGTGAATACATTTCATTGAATATTTTTACATTTTGTAACACCAACCCTAGTTCCCATGGTGATGAGAACTGTTTCATCTGCATTCACACATTAGCACAGTGGTTAGCACTGCTGCCTGAAACCAGGAACCCGGGTTTGATTCTCAGCTTAGATCACTGTCTGTGTGGAGTCCACACGTTCTCCCCGGGTCAGCGTGGGTTTCCTCCGGGTGCTCCAAGTTCCTCGCACTGTCCACAGTCCAAAAGACATGCTGGTTCGTGCATTGGCCATGTTAAGTTCTCCTTCAGTGTACTCAAACAGGCGCCAGAGTGTGGCGACTAGGGGATTTTCATAGTAGCTTCATTTCAATGTTAATGTAAGCCTACTTGTGGCTCTAATAAATAAACTTAAAACTTATAACATTCCACATATTGCTTTGCTCTTTTGTGACATCAAGATGTGAGGATGAAGAACTAGCGGGATTATGGGAAAAAGGTGGGACTGTAAGGTGAATCATGGCAGCTCTGTTGAAGAGCCCTGCAATTGTCTTACTCTGTGTTGCAAATTTCTTCAATTCCATCAATACTCCGCTGTTCCTATCAATACAGAAATTCCTATTTTCTGCAGGAATCCTTGGCCTCTTGTGGATATGAGGAGAAAATTCCTGAGTGAGTGGCCATTCCTGTGTCAGATTACCACAGTGGCTGACAAAGTTCTCCAGGATGTTCAAAGAGAACATGGGATCTTGTATTTAATCTATTAGAAAGAGAAGAAAACTCTTGTCAGGCATTAAATAGACAGTAGAGTGGGGGGCGGGTGTGGTGGGTGGGGGGGAATGTGTGAGGAGGAGGGGGGGGTGAAAGAAGGAAAATGAAAACTGAAGGGTAGAATGGAATAAAGAAAGAAAATAAAACTGAAAGAGAAAGTCGCAAACACTGGGGAAAAGCCACAATCAGATAAAGAAAACAAAGTAATGACATGAAAAAGATAATCATTGGACTTTTGTATAGTGGGGAGCCCAGCAGTGCAAAAGATAAGGTTGAACCATTTGCAACAATCTTTAGCCAGAAGTGTCGAGTGGATGGTTCATCTCCAACATCACAGATGCCAGTCTTCAGCCAATTCAATTCACTCCTCGTGATGTCAAGAAATGGCTGAAGGTGCTGAATACTCCAGAGGATATGGACCCTGATTGTACTCTGGCAATCGGGTGGCACTGTGGCACAGTTGTTGCCTCACTGCTGACACATAGTGCCAGGGATCCAGGTTCGATTCCCGGCTTGGATCACTATCTGTGTGGAGTCTGCACGTTTTCCCCTTGTCTGTGTGTTTCCTTCGAGTGCTCCGGTTTGGTCTCAGACTGAAAGACATGCTGGTTAGGTGTATTGACCATGCTAAATTCTCCCTCAGTGTACCCGAACAGGTGCCCAAGTGTGGCAACTAGGGGATTTTCACAGTGACTTCATTGGATTGTTAATGAAAGCCTACTTGTGACACTAATAAATAAAAAAGCTTGGTATTGGAAACTTGTATTCCAGAATTCACTGTGCCCTGAGCCAAGCTGTACCTGTACAGCTACAGTACCATCTATCTGACAAATATGTCCTGTCCACAAATAGCAGAACAAATCTAAACCAGTTAATTATCAGCCTATTAGTCTACTCGCAATCATCAGCAAAGTGATGGAAGGGGTTGTTGACAGTGCTGCCAAGTAGCACTTAACCCACTCACTGAAGCTCACTTTGAGTTTTGCCAGGACCACTCAGCTCCTGACATCATCGCACCCTTAGTCTAAACATGAACAAAAGAACTGAACTCAAGGTGAGGTGACGGTGATTCCCTTTGACATCAGGGCAGCATTTGACTGAGTGTGAAATCAAAGACTCTAGCATATCCGAAGTCAATGTGAATCGGGGGAAATGATCTACTGGTTGGAATCATGTCCAGCACAAAGGAAGATGGGTGTGGTTCTTGGAGGTGAATCATCTCAGTCCCAGGATATCATTGCAAAACTTCTTCAGGGTAGTGTCCCAACACCAACAATCTTAATGTTTCATCAATGACCTTTTTTTGCATCATCAAGTCAGAAGTGAGGATTTGCGCTAATGATTGCACAGTGTCCAGCACCATCACCACTCCTCAAATACTGGAGTTATTCTCACTCATACGTAACAAAGCCTGGGCAACGTTTATTCTTGGACTGATAAGTGGCAAATAACATTTATGCCACTTGTGTCAGGCAATAACCATCTCGAACCCAAGAGAATCCAGCCATCTCCCTTAACATTCAAAGACATAACCATTGCTGAATTCCCCACTATCAACAAACTGGGAGTTACCATTGACCACAAACTGAATGGAACCAGCAATATAAATACTGTGGCTACAAGGGCAGTTCAGAGGCTAGGAATTCTGTAGTGAGTTACTCACTTCCTGACTTTCCAAAGCCTGTCCAACATCTAAGAGGCACAAGTCAGGAGTGTGATGGAATATTCTACTTGTTGGGTGGGTCACTGCAGCTCCAAGAACACTTAATAGCATCCAGAATAAAGCAGCCCATTTGCTTGGCACTCCCTCCACTACTAACGCACATTGGGAATAATGGTAAAATTTATTTTCCCTTTACTTGGGAAACTAGACCCATTGTAACACACTAATTGCTGAGCTAGCTAAGTGTTCTTCCAGCCTGCATTGTGTAGCAACACATCCCACGGTTCACTCACCCACTGCGATTTCTGGATAGTTCCATGCATTGCCAATTACAAATGTTCTTTTGTCATTACTTTTCATCAGCAAGTAAAGTGTGTTCACAGAATCATAGAATCCCTACAGTGCAAAAGGAGGCCATTCAGCCTATCAGGCCTATCCCTGTAATGCAGTGATGGCACTATATCTCACAGCGCCAGGCTCCATTCCCAGTTTGCACTATCTGTGCAGAAATGCATGTTCACCACATATCTGCATGCGTTTCCTCTGGGTTCTCCACTTTCCTCCCACAGTCCAAAAGGCGTGCTAGTTAGGTGCATTGGCGATGCTAAATTTGCCCTCAGTGAAACCGAACAGGCACTGGATGTGGCAACTTGGGGATTCTCACAGTAACTTCATTGCAGAGCTAATGTAAGCCTACTTATGACACTAAATAAATAAACCCCACATTTTTATCCTGCTAATCCTCTAACGTTAAGCAGCAATTTAGCATAGCCAATCAACCTAACGCACACGTTTCGATTGTGGGAGAAAACCCGACCACCTGAAGAAAACCCACATAGACACAGGGAGAATGCGCAAACACACCCATAGCCAGAATTGAACGCATGTCCCTGGTGCTGTGAGGCAGCCTACTAGCCATTGTGCTACCATTGCCATCCACGATGTGTTGGAAAACCTGAGATGCTAAATAAATGTAAGTTCTTACATTTTTTAACTGGCCCTGAAATTAGGCTGGGTATATGAATACATAAATTCATAGCACACTTGTCTGGAATTTCTCTGTGATAGTTATCTTGGATGCCATTTAAAATAAACGGATTAATACCTTGGCTAAAATAGTCAAGAAAGGAATATTAGATAAATCCATTAAATACTTGTACATTAGTACTTCAGTATAATTTAAAAGCTAGATTTAAATATACTCTTGATATGTTCTGCCTCGTAAAGGACGCAAAATCTGCTGCCATCAGATTGGTAACAGATATGTACGAAACACATAGGGTTTTTTCCAACATTGACTTTTTACCCACCCGTATTAGAACAATAGAATCCCTGGAATGCAGAAAGAGGCCCATCGAGTTTACAGACTCTCCAAAAGAACAGCCCACCCAATCCCACTCCTCCATCCTTTCTCCACGCATTTACCGTGGCTAATACCCCATACCTACACACCTTTGGACACTAAGAGGCAATTTAGAAGGCCAATCCACCTAACTGCACTTCCTTAGAAACTAAAAGGCAATTTAACATGGCCAATCCATCCAACCTGCACATCTTTGGGAGGAAGCCAGAGCACTCACAGGAAACCCACACAGATCCTGGAGAAAATAAAACTCCACACAGACAGTCACCCAGGGCCAGAATTGGAATTGGGTCCCTGGTGCTGTGAAGGGGTGAAGGTCTACTTTATCTAGAGTCTTTGGAATTGAGAAAAAGCAATAGTATCACAGTGATAGGATACAATATAAAAACCCGGATGTCTTTCTTTACCTTTCTTGCTTTTCGTGCATTATCAAATATCAATGCTCCCTTGAACTTTTCAAGTTTACTTCCTTCACAACTTTGCCAGCTCAGTAAACCTGATGTTTTATGGTTCCATCTGTTCTGTTCTAACTCCATTAAACAAACATGGGTAACACTCTGAACTGTGTTTAGGTGTTCTGGTGATCTCAGAAGCATTTTGGTTACTTCACATCACATTAAAACCCTTCCCAGAATCAAATATTGGCTGTGCTAAATTGCTGCTTAATGTTAGAGGATTAGCAAGATAAAAATGTGGGGTTTATTTATTTAATGTCATAAGATTGAAATAAAAGTATACTTAATATTTACAAGTAGGCTTACATTAACCTTGCAATGAAGTTACTGTGAAAATCCCTGAGTTGCCGCACTCTGGCGACAGTTCAGGTATACTTTGGGAAAATTCGGCATTGCAAATCCACCTAACCAGCATGTCTTTCAGACTGTGGGAGGAAACCAAAGCACGCAGAGGAAACCCACATAGACATGGGGAGAACATGCAAACTCCGCCTAGACAGTGACCTAAGCTGGGAATTGAACGTTAGCATTGTGAGGCTGCAGTGCTAACCACTGTGCCACCGTGCCAATATTGACATGATATTTACATGAACCAGGAACCCAATATTTGTCACACATCACTTTTTAAAACAAATGCTGATTTCTGGACTAAGATTCTCAGAAGCACATTAATACCATGTTTCAGTAATTGAAAATCTTACCAAGTTCAGCCTGAAAGATTGATATCTGTATCCTGTTGATATACATTTTGTATCAACCAGATTCATTTGATCTGTTTTCTTGTACGTTCCCAAGACATGTTGGCTCAGCTACCTCATTTTTGTTTGTACTTTTTTCATTGGCCCTTTTGAGTCCAAATTGCTCATAAGTTATCGACTCACATCAAATAACAGTTTGTAATGACTGAACAGACTGTTTTACTGTTTGAGTCTCCCATTATGTGCTGCTGAACATATTGTTCTGCGCATCACTTCATGCAAAACCAATACATGGTGCTGGCTTCTAACTGTGATGAAGGCAAAATGGGTGCGGGATTGCTTTCACAAATGGCAAAGAACATTACAGCACAGGAGCAAGCCTTTCTGCCCTCCAAGCCTGTGCCGATCGTGACGCCTGCCTAAACTACAACTATATGCACTTATGAAGTCCGTATCCTTCTATTCCCACCCTACTCATGTATTTATCTAATTGCCCTTTAATGTCGCTATTGTACCTGCTCCCACCAATGCCCAGGCAGCACATTCCAGACATTCACCACCCTCTGTATAAAAAAACTTGCATCGAGTGCCTCCTCTAAACTTTTCCCCATGCACATTAAACCTATGTCCTCTGGTTCTCCTCTTTCCTACTTAAGGAAAGAGCATCTGGCTATCCACTCTGTCCCTGCCATTCATAATCTTGTAAACCTCTGAACTGGATTTTCATGCCGAAGTTGAGTAATAAGAGTCAGGGAATTCCCCGGTTTACTGCATCCACCTTGGGCGGGGAGGGGGGACGACGTGAAAGTGCCCCAAATGATGCCGGGGTCTTCATTTTGTGTGGGAAGAGGTAGTAAGGTGCTAGATGGAATTGGGCCCTCTTCCTCGGACACAGATAATATGGGCCCAAAGAGGCTTCTGAGTGCTGAGGCAGGCTATTTAAATATTTTCTGAGACTTGGTCCCAGTTGTTTACTGAAACATTAGGTGCTCTAACACTCACCTCTGAATCTCTTCACATTCCACCCACTCCTCATGCCTATACATGTCAACTCATGCCACCCACTTATCTTCAATGGCCCCTAATGGCAATCTGTGACTCCCAAGCTCAACCCCATAGCCTTTATAGCTCTATACCAACTTGTCAACACATGACTTTCCATTCACTTTCATGGTCCTTTATAGCCCCATTCCAATTAGTACTAACTCATGTGAACTCATCACCTCATTTGACCTCACACCTTCATGCCAGCTCACCGAGTATTAAATGGGCAGACTTTAGGAAATAAAATTAAATTCTAATATTTATTACTGAGGTTATTATGTAAAAAAATAAAAAAAATTCATGAAATCCCATTCAAAATATTTAAATACCTTGAAGTACTTAATCCCTTATCAAAATAGACCTGCATTCATGAATCAAAAATAGTCAATCCTTTAATAATCTCTTAAATTGTCAATAAAACAGTGATTTGTTTTTTTGGACAAGACTTTTTTTGCTTCATTCATGGGATTTGGGGATCACTGGCTGGGCCATATTTATTGCCCATCTGTGGTTGGCTTGCTTGGCATTTCAAAGAGCATTTTAGATTCCACCACATTAGTGTGGATCTGGAGTTGCAAGTAGGCCAGCCCAGGATCAGGCCGAAAATAAGGATGGCAAATTACCTTCGCTGAAGGATGATAGTGAACAAGTTTTGACAATAATCTCACAGTCTTCGTTAGACTTTTAATTCCTGATTTTTATCAAATTCAAATTTCACCATATGCCATGGCAAGATTTGAACATGGCCTCCAGAGCATGGCCCTCAGGTTTCTGGACTATTAATCTAGTGAAAATACCATGATGCCACCACCAAAATGAAATTGGTAGCATCATGCCAGAAATGAATAAAACAATCCCAGCAAATTGTTCATTATCTAACTAAGGAAAACAAATGATTAGAGCAGAAAGATTTGGGACTAGTTTTCAGAGTGAAGAACGTTATGCACTCTGCTATTGCACTGGAATGGGAAAGCATCCCTGACAGGTACAAAGGCTTCAACAAATGTTGGCACTGTGGTTATAAAAACATGTGCCTCATTTGACTGCATTCTTCTCCTTCCAATATTCATTGGAATGTCAACAATTACGCCTTCAGTTTTGCTGGTGTGTTTGTATCACAAACTGCCATGTAGCTGAACAGAGGAATGCAAAAAAACAACTGAGAACAACAGACGTTTTGTGACAGAAAATATTTGCTCAGGATTCATGTTGGTATCTAAACACAAATGCCTCTGTCAATGGAATGTGCTGAATTGGAAGGAAATCTTTGGGACTCTGTAGCTTCAGTTTCTCAATGTAATGCTGTGTCACCTTTTCACAATTAGTTATAATGAAACAGCCAAGTGAATTGCGATTGGAACACATTGATTGTCTGATTTCTTTAAATTTCAGATCTGGATGTTGCACTTTTCCTCAGGGTGTTGGGTGCATTATCATAGCATCCGTACAGTGCAGGAGAAGGAGGCCATTTGGTACATCGAGCCTGCACTGACAACTACATCACTCACACTCTATCCCCATAACCCTATGTATTTACTCTGCTAATTCTTTGACACTAAGTGTCAATTTACCATGGCCAGTCCACACAACCTGCACATCTTTGGAGTGTGGAAGGAAACCAGAGCACCCAGAGGAAACCCACGCAGACATGAGGAGAACCTGCAGACTCCACACAGACAGTGACCCAAGCCGGGAAGTGAACCCAGATCCCTAGCGCTGTGTTAGCAGCAGTGCTAACCACTGTGCCACTGGTGATAATAATCTACATTCAATACTGGCAAAGCTCAAGAGTCAGCTGTGGCTGAGTTGGTAACACTCTGCCCTCTGGTCTCTTTACCACAAGGTTCTGGATTCAAGTCCCACTCCAAGACTTGAACTCATTTGAAAAATAAATTCAAGGCTAACGCTCCAGTGCCATATGGAGGAAGCACAGCACTGTCAAATGTGCTGTCTTTCATCCCAGCTGTCTCTTCAGGGGTGGGTGTAAAAGGTCCCATGGTACTATTCAAAGAAGGGTAGAAGGAGTTATTCCTGGTGTGCTGTCAATTTCAGTCCCTCAATCAAGGTGACAGACAGATTTTCTGGTGTTAATCACATTTGTAAAGGTTGATGGAATACTGGTGTTAGTCAAAATAGTGGGGGAGTGCAATTGGATCTGCAGTGGGACATAATTTATTTTTGTTTTGTTGCTGTGCTTAATAGCAGGTGAATTATTATTTAACGTCTGAGTCATCGAAAAGAATGTCATCCATCAGAAATTTTTAAACAATTACCCTGTGGGCACCTTATCAAACCCCACAAGGTAGGTGACTCATCTCCTGTAGATAATCCCTGAATGGAACAACAAGTTCCAATAGTTAGCTTGTAACTTACTCCATACAGCTCAAAGGGAAGCACTTCTTTGTATTTTTGTTTATACAAATTTATTTGAATTTTAAATCTGTAATTTAGATTTTAGGTTGGGAGGAGCGCTCAACCATTAGATCATAGTTTAGAATCATAGAACCTTACAGTGTAGAAAGACACCCTTCGGCCCATCGAGTCTGCATCGAACACAATCCCACCCAGGCCCTACCCCCCACATCCCCACATTTATACCCACTAATCCCTCTAACCTACACATCCCTGGACACTAAGGGGCAATTTTTTAATATGGCCAGTCAATCACAATTTTCTGCCCAAAAACCTTGTTTTTGCATATATTCAGTGTGGAAGCTGACACCTCTTTTCTGTCATGAGGCGTTAACTCACATTCACCATCAGCCTCCATTTTTCACCCCACAGATGCACGTTTTGCTTAACTTTACCTCATAAATGGGCACGAGTCCACACAGGCTCTGTTACTAAGATGGTGAGAAGTTTAAGATGAGACCACGTAGAGCAGGCCCCGCGTGGCAAACAATAAAGATGGCAACCACCAAATCCATGCCAGCGCTTCATTTTTATACTTGGTGCATAACCCTTTTTGGAGATTCCTACGCCAGCATTTGTGTTAAGTGCTTCTTTTGCAACTTCAATTTGCAACTTTGCATTGTAATTCTTTATCTGTGACCCATGGTGCTCCAAATCATGTGTCCAACCGGGATAGAGGGGCAGAAATTAATCTCAGGAGGTGATGCACTATTATCAATAACAAACCAATCACCTCCAAACTCCAGACAGACAGTCAGCCAAGGCCTGAATTGAAGCCAGGATCCTGGCACTGTGAGGTAGCAGTGCTAACCACTCTACCACTGGTGATAATGATCTACAATCAATATTGGCAAGCAAAAAGAGTTTCAGCTGTGACTCATAAGGTAACACTTTTTCCCTCTGGCCCCTGTACCACAAGGTTCTGGATTCAAGTCCCATTCAAGACTTGGTTTCATTTAAAAACTGAACTAAATTCAATTCATTCTGCAACACTTGCTACTCTCCTCTATTCTAGTCAATCACCTAGTCCACCTATGTTTGTTAGGGCCCAACCAAGTTTTTTTAGGTTTTGTTTTTATTAGTGTCAAAAGTAGGCTTACATTAACACTGCAATGAAGTTACTGTGAAAAAACCCTAGTTCCCACACTTCAGTGCCTGTTCAGGTACATTGAGGGAGAATTTAGCATAGCCAATGCACCTAACCAGCACGTCTTTTAGATTTGGAGGAAATTGGAGCACCTGGAGGAAACTCATTCTAGACATGGGGAGAATGTGCAAACTCTACACAGACATTGACCCAAGCTGGGAATCAAACTCAGGTCCCTGGCATTGTGAGGTAGCAGTGCTAACCACTGTTCCACTGCCACAGAAGTGACTAACATTAATCCCAAGTTTGAACTTGGTGGTTAAACATATGGATGGACAGGATTGGAAAATGTGGAAAAAGCAAATGAAGCTCCTTTTGAAATGTCAACATTGACACAAGCTTTTGAAAGGCTTGGAAGTTGCACTGTCTTCCTTAACATTATTACAAACCGATCATCATGAAAAGGCAACAATAGTTGAAGCATTCACTTTTATAACATTATCATGTAGTGCAACTTTTAACTTTTTATTAATGTCACAAACAGGCTTACATTAGCACTGCAATGAAGTTACTGTGAAAATCCCCTAGTTGCCATACTCCGGAGTCTGTTTGGGTACACTGAGGGAGAACTTAGCATAGCTAGTGCGTCTATCCAGCATGTCTTTTGGACTGTGGAAGGAAACTCACACAAATGGGGAAAATGTGCAGACTTTGCACACACAGTGAACCAAGTTGGGAATTGAACGCAGGTCCCTGGTGCTGTGAGGCAGCAGTGCTAACCACTATGCACCGTTATGACATTATTTTCCAAATAATGTGATGATAGTTGTAATTCTTTCCATTTTAACTTAAATAAAATCGAGGTCAGGGCACATTTTATTTCATATTACACCATATGTTTCTGTGTGAATTTGATGCTGATTAGTTGCTACTGTTGCTATCAAGTAGCTATATTAATGCACTAATGAGAAGTCTTTTTTTCCTCTTGCTAATTTATTTAAAGATGAAAATACCATTTGAGAATAGCAGTACTTCTGACTATGTTTTAATAGGCCTACAGCAAAAACTGTTCCCATCAGCTTTCCCACGGAGAAAAAATGAGTCTTTGGGTGATTTGCCTTGCATTAATTATCATGTTTCGCATTGTACTGAAACTGTATGATGTTAGTCCAGTATTCAGACCTAACCTGAAGTGGGGACACTGTGTCTTCAAAGGAGTGTTGATTCAGTTTAGTATTGACCCTGATTTGGCTATATTCATACTATATCAACCATGCCAATGTAATGTGAAGCTACTTCATACCTAATATCTGACTGTGTGCAGGCATACTTAAAATTGGTACCTTTGTAATAAGTCAGTAACTGGATGATACGCAAATTATTGAGATGAACTGAGAGGTACTAACGGGATGTTTCCTCAAGTCCAGAGAACCCAGAAGTAGGGGTGACTGTTATTTAAGACAGAGATAAGGAGAAATTGGGCACAATTTTACAGTCCATTCATGCCACACTCCACCTGCAGCGAGGTTGGAGAATTTGGTGCTCAGCCAAATCTATGTTCACTGCAGCGGGAACAGCGAATGGCTGGAACATTCTGGCCATTATTTCTCTCCAAGGGTTGTGAGTCTCTTCCTCAAACGACAACAGAAGCAGAATCTCTGAATATTTAAGGCTGAACTTGATAGATTCTTGATTGATGTAGAGATGCCGGCATTGGACTGG
The DNA here is from genome assembly GCA_024679065.1 of Sphyrna mokarran. Taxonomy (NCBI): domain Eukaryota; kingdom Metazoa; phylum Chordata; class Chondrichthyes; order Carcharhiniformes; family Carcharhinidae; genus Sphyrna; species Sphyrna mokarran. The sequence goes on along the minus strand of JAGIQG010000024.1, from coordinate 22,992,935 downwards.
GGTAAACACAGTAAGAGGTCTGACAACATCTCTGAGTTTACTGTCAAATAAATCGATTGGATTTAAAACTGATGTTGTCAGGCCTCTTACTGAGATTCTTGATTAACAAGGGGATGAAAGATGATTGAAGGTAGGCAGGATATTGGAGTTGAAGGTACAATCAGTTCAACCATGATCTTATTGAATTTTATCGAGCAAACTCAAGGGGATAAGCGGTCCACTCCAATGCCTGATTCATATGTAACTCCAAATCCTCTAATAAAGGTGCAAAGTACGCTATATTTAGAAATAAGCAAAAGATTCAATGTAGTAATGGCATAATCATTTGTGTTCAGGTAACTGATATGTTTTATTATTAACGTTTTCAGATAGAAAATCCAAATAGAAATAGCTTTGATTCTCTTTCCACAGAATCATCTGGCATTTTCCATTAACCTGATTTATTTTGACAATCACAGACCTGCTTGGGGGAAGAAGCAATGTGCGCAAACAAGATCATTCATGAGATACAATACTAGATATTGAATAACTGTACATTTGTTACGATGACAAGTTTAGGTAACTAGGGGCTGTGTTTGCTGAACAAACAGTGTGGATTTTTCACCTCATTCAGCTGGATTAACACTACCCCTTCAGTTATCAGTTTCATAATTTGAACTGTGCAGTTTCTCCAACTGTTCCAATAAAATCCTGCCACTGGAGAAGAAGGCCATTTCGCCCATTGAGACTGCACCAAACACAATCCCGCTCTATCCCCATAGTCTCGTAGCATTTACCTTTGCTAGTGCCCTGACACTAAGTGGCAATGTAACATGGCCAATCAACCTAACCTGCAAATCTTTGGACTGTGGGAGGAAATCCATGCAGACATATGGAGAATGTGCAAACTTCGCACAGACAGTCACCTGAGATTGGAATTGAACCTGGGTCCCTGGTGCTGTGGGGCAGTAGTGCTAATCGCTGTGCCACCATGCCGCCCAATAGTCAAGGCTCTTTTAACGACAGTTTATTGGTATAAAACTCTTGTTCCATCAAGGGAATTAAAGTTGAAAATACTGAATGGATTACACTAGGCTGGTTTTAGATGATTAAATGGTAAAGTGCACTCTTTACAATATGCAGCCTCAAGCCACCTTTATTGCCCTGTGCATAAATGATGTTGATAGTGAATACTGTCATTAGATCTGCCTTGTCTGAAATATTCTACTTAATAATAAAAGTGTTATGCTATCAGCATCTTTGGCACTTGCATTCAGAGACAAAAGAAGCAACTGCAAAATGATAACCTATCATTTGATGGCCATTTTGAATGCAATTTCTTAATGAGGTAGACTGAGTGGCGGCAGGTACCATTGATGCAATCAGCATGTTGTGTACCTTTAACTTTTTACTGGCAAACAGGAAATTAAACACAGGGCTAACATTGGAGTAGCCTTTCCAATGAAAACAGCTTGACTGTGCATGAAGTTGACTGCAATAAACCTTCTGTTATGTTGTCATAGATACTGGAAGTGACATCTCTTGAATTTTTAAATTACTGAAGGAAATGCAACAACTCTGGCATAAAGCAAATGAGAACCATAGGTTGAATCCAGCCAAAGGGCTGGATTCTGTAAAAGCACAATGAATTTAAAAATGACAGGGAGGCTGAGGTTGAAATGACCACTTCTGCAGAGCAAACATTGGAGCCAAGTAAATTGACCATCAAGTTCTGAAGAGACATTTGAAATGCTTATTAGCTGAGGCATAGAGTTTAAGAGCGTGGAAGTTACGTTGGGGCTATGTAAAACATTGGTTAGGCCTCACTAGAGTATTATGTGTAGTTCTGGAATGTACATTACAAGAGGGATGTGATAGCACTGGAAAAGGTGCAGAGGAGATTTACAGGGATGTTGTCTAGGCTGTTGATTAGTTGTAAAGACCCGCATTCCAATCATTATTTTGTAAACTCTGTTTGTGTCTTTATATGCCCTGTTTGTGAACTGAAATCCCACTCACCTGATGAAGGAGCAGCGAGCACTCCGAAAGCTATTGGCTTTTGCTACCAAATAAACCTGTTGGATTTTAATCTGGTGTTGTGAGACTTCTTACTGTGTTTACCCCAGTCTAACATCGGCATCTCCACATCCTTTCAGTTCAGACCCGGTGCTATGGATACCAACACTGGGTATATTGCAAAGATGCTATTTCATGAGTTGTTGGAATGTCAAGTAACCATGAACTAGAGAGTGAAATCTCATTGGCTTGTTACAATGCCTGAACGAACATTGTGAATCTTGCTGCAGACTCTCAGCTGTGTTTGTAGACCATGTATTTGGAGGCGTTCCAGTTTGTAATTTCTGCTGCTGTGTTGTGATTTACTGTGGAATGAGTCCAAGAGTTCAAAGAGTTGTTCCATATGCATAGCTGAATCAGCTGTCTGAGCTCCTGATAAGGGAGATTATTCAACTGAAATGAGATTACAGTTTAATAACTACAACAACTTGTATTTACATGGCATCTTTAGGGAAGTAAAAATGGCCAGTAAACTTAAACCCTGCAGCATATTTATTCAGCTCTTGCAGCCTCCGTGGATTGAACCTCAACATACCCTTAGGATCAAGCCCTCCTGCCACATGATAGCACAGTGGTTAGCATTACTGCCTCATAGCACCAAGGACCCAGGTTCAACTCCCAGTTTGTGGAATCTGCACGTTGTCCCTGTGTCTGCATGGGATTCCTCCATGTGCTCTGGTTTCCTCCCATAGTCTGAAACAGGGGCTGGTTAGGTGCATTAGTCATGCTAAATTCTCCCTCAGTGTACCCAAACTGGTGACAGACTGTGGTGACTAGAGGATTTTTGCAGTAATTTCATTATTGCATTAATGTAAGCCTACTTGTGATACTAATAAATATACTGAAACTCCTGCCTAAGGATCAGCACTTTTATCAAATCAAATAGGGTGACAGAATTAGGTCCAGACTCGATGGGCTGAATGGCCTCTCTCTCTCTCTGCACTGTCAGGATTCTATTCTAGTCTGTTGTAGAGTAGGGAGATGTGGAACAGGTCTCGTGGGACAGGGTTTTATTGCAGGCTTCATTCAGGGCCTCCTAGTTGGCCGCTCCCAAGCTCACTATGAGGTAGGTTGTTGCTGCTGCTAGCCCAGTCAGATGGCTGGCAGCTCGGGAGTCTGGGCTGATCCATCGGGAGAGGTGGTCAGAAATTCAAAGGGGGCAGAGGGAAGTAAAAATGAAATCAATAAAAATCAGAGGGATCAAGCTGGTGGGTTACTCTGGTTGGTTTGATGGGGCAGCGAAGGGAAATAAGGATTATGAATCTTTGGAATTCCTTAACTGAGCAGTGCTGTGAACACCAAACCCCTTATTCTTATGATTAGCAGTGCTTCCTCATCGCAGTAAGGATCCAGATTCAATTCCGGCCTTAGGTTTCTGTCTGTGTGGAATTTAGATGTCCTCCCCATGTCTGCACGGATGCTCCTGTTTCCTCTTACAGTAAAGATGCGTGGGTTAGATTGATTGGCCATGCTAAATTGACCCCTTGACAAGGGGATTAGCAGGGTAAATATGAGGGGTTACAGGAAGAGGGCCTAGATGGGATTGTGGTCAGTGCAGAGTCAATGGGCTGTATGGCCTCCTTCTGCACTGTGGGGATTCTGTGATTGTATCCTGACGCAATAGGCTGAATTTTAATTGAATAAAACAGACAGGGTTGAGGGCTTGGTCTGAAACCTGTTTCCCAACTAACTGGTCTCCAATGTTCTAATTAGTGGCTTTCACCGAAGTCGGGAGGTGGCAGCGCAACTAGCCTGATTCGAGGAAGTGAATTGGAACTTTTAATATAGTTAGAGAAGTGGCTCATTGTCATTCAGCGTTTGAAAATTAGCATGAAGCCCAGTAGCTTTCCTACAGCAAGGTAAAAGCAAAATACTGCGGATGCCAGAATTTGAAACAAAACGAGAAAATGCTGGAGAAGCTCAGCAAGTGTGACTGGAGAGAGAATAGAGCCAACATTTTGAATCTGGATGACTTGGTGGATTCAGGCTGTGCATAACTTCACACCGACCTCCTAGATCCAAGTGCCAGCTCACAAAGGCTCTTTGATTGGATTCCCGCATATCGACATTCCGTCACCCCCAAAAGCCTCTGATCTACCCACATCCCTGAATCAGACTGTAATTGCTACCTCACCAGCACCCACTTACCACCACACTGTCCCTCCCTGCACAATCATCCATCTCTGGTCAGTTGCTCCCCAAGCCCTGACTAACTGTCCTTGGTGTCTTGGGGTATTCAGTGGCTGGTTCCCTATGTGACTAAAGGTTTAGTTGTTAATCAAGGACGTTCAGTGGGCATAGAACTGCACATTAAGCGGAAGAATCCCGATTAGTGGATTCCCTGACTTTTTGACTGACCCACTACTCCCTGTAGGTTAAGACTCTGCCTGATTACTCCCTGTTTAGGACCATCCAGCCAGTAAAAACAATCTCTCAGCACACTTTCACGTGTGGTAGATGAGAAGTTCCCAGCATAGTCACCAACACAAAACTATGGCAACAAATGTTGAGCAAAGGGCAAATGTTGCCTTGAATGTATTTGATTTTGGCTCCCCATTTTGAAACACATGGAGAGTTAATAAGTCTGGCCAGGTTATTAATGATGATGTGGAGGTACCAAACGGATAGCCAAGTTCTGTACACATGAGGATGGCTTCAACTGGGATCTTGGATTCATGTCACACTGGGTGGCACAGTAGCACAGTGGTTAGCACTGCTGCTTCACAGCTCCAGGGTCCTGGGTTCGATTCCCAGCTCGGATCACTGTCTGTGTGGAGTTTGCACATTCTCCTTGTGTCTGCATGGGTTTCCTCCGGGTACTCTGGTTTCCTCCCACAGTCCAAAGATGTGCAGGTTAGGTTGATTGGCCATGCTAAGGAATTGCTCCTTAATCTCCAGGGATGTGTAGGTTAGAGGGATTAGTGGGCATAATACGTAGGGATATAGGGGTAGGGCCTGGGTGCGACTGTGTTTGGGTGCAGACTCAATGGGCCAAAGGGCCTCTTTCTGCACTGTAGGGTTCTATGATCCCTTCTCTATAATCCCTACAATTTGCCTGGGCTTGCAAAATCTCACTAATTGTCCTGGCTGGAAACAATTCACACCTCTTTAACCTGTGCTTAACTCTCTCTCCACTTGCATTGTCTGTACCTGATTATCTGTAAAGATTTGCATTCTAACCATTATCTTGTAAATTGAGTCTCTGTATATGTACACCCTGATTGTGAACACAATTCTTCACTCACCTGAAGAAGGAGCAACAGCTCCTAAAGCTTGTGCTACCAAATAAACCTGTTGGACTTTAACCTGGTGTTTATGAGACTTCTTATTCAGGTTACTAGTGTCAGTCAGAGTGACGGTGACATGAAGGATGAGATTTTCTGACTGTGCTCGCTCTAAAACCAGAAAACCCCGCCTGAGATCAATGGCCCTTTGCATGGTCTGCCACTCAGTTGCGTCAATTCCCATCTCAATTAAATAAATTTTCATTTAAACTCCAGAGAATATAGATCTATTCTATTTAATCTCCTCATGGCACGATCTTCCCATCAGGAAAATATAGGGCAGTGAAATTAAATCTATTTTATAAATTTTTTGGGAAGGAAAAATCATTGACTTGCTCAGACTCAATTTTTATTATGAGTGATAAAAAATTGACATTTTAATAGTTGAAACTGCATGAATTAAATTGTGTCATATAATTTCAATGCTGAAAAAGGCTGTTCGGTACTGTGGTGCATTCCCATCAAAGCTATGTATCGTAGTCCATTTTCCCTGTACCTTTTTAAATATCTTTCATCTTCAAATATTTATTTAGCTCCCTTGTAAATAAAAATGTTCTCCATTTTAACGGTCACTTTGACCTTTTCCGAACGGTTACGTACACAAAGCCCTTATCTTTCTACTTTTGCTTCCAGTGCTAATCTTGAGTTTATAACCCCCCCACTTGTTATTGCCCCAGGTTTTCCTGGGGACTTGTACCGTTGAGATAAAATTGTGAGGACATAGATAAAGTGAATAGCCTTATGTTTTCTTCCCTTCAGGATAGGGGAGTCCAAAATTAGAGAGCATTGGTTTAAGGTGAGAGGGAAAAGATTTAAAAGGGACCTGAGGGGCAACTTTTACACACAGAGGGTGGTGCATATATGGAATGAGCTGCCAGAGGAGGTGGTAGTGACAAATACAATTATAACATATAAAAGACATTTGGAGAGCTACATGGATAGGAAAAGTTTTGACAGATATGAGCCAAATGCAGGCAAATAGGACTAGTTTACTTTAGGAAACCTGGTTCGCATGGACAAGTTGGGCAAAAGGGCCTGCTTCCATGCTGTATATATTTATGCCTCTATATGCTGGATTTTAAAGCCATGCTTGCCTCAAAATTGAAAAATCCTGCCCGAGACCAATGGGCATTTTTAAGGTCCATGTCCCGCCTGTTACAATGCCTGTGAGGGTGGGATGGGAAAATTTCAATCATGGCTCTATCTTTGAATGATGCAAGAGAAGAAGAAAATAAATGGAGTTAAGGAATAAGTGACAGCTGTTATTATTTTCTATGGATCTTTGTTTTGCTTATTTTACCTCAAAAAAAGTCACTTCTATTTCCTCTAAAATCAATGGTAATTGCAATTTTCCTGCACTTAAGCCAGTTTTCTGGGATAATTTTCCCATCCTGCTCACCATGGGAATTGTAGGGGTGGGCAGCAGGCAGACCCCGACAGGTCCATTTACCTTGAGTGGGATTGTCTGGTTTTGGCACGAGCACAGCCACATGAATCCCACTTTTCATGCCACTGGCAGGAGTAACCTGACTCACCTAGCTTCGAAAGCTAGTGGCGTTTACTAACAAATAAGCCTGTTGGACTTTAACCTAGTGTTGTGAGACATCTTACTGTGTTTACCCCAGTCCAACGCTTGCATCTCCACGTCAGGAGTAACTTGGCCAGTCTTATTAATCCTCCATGTGCTTGGAAACAGAAAGCCAAAATAAAATATCATCTAAAGCAACATTTGCCCCTTACTTAATGCTTGTTGCTGTAATTTTTGTGATGGTGACCATGCCATGAACTTTTCATCCACTACAAATCACAAAGCAATTAAGACAGTCCTCAATTATCAGTTATTTTTCTGGATAGATCAGTGGTGTGCACCAATTATTTTAGCAGGATGTCAGTGTTTGATATAAATATTATTGTGCAAGTTGCGTGTTATGATGTAGAGATGCATGCATTGAACTGGGATAGGCACGGCAAGAAGTCTCTCAACACCAGACTAAGGTCCAATGGGTTTATTTGGAATTATGAGATTTCAAAGCACTGACCCTTCATCAGATGAGTGTGACTCATCTGATGAAGGAGCAATGCTCTGAAAGCTTATATTCCAGATAAACCCGTTGGACTTTAATTTGGTGTTGTGAAGTTCCATGTTATTTGAGAGATTGCACTCCATTCACATAAACCCTCCCAAATGCTCCAGGTGGAAACTGGGCCTTCGCTCCTGGCTGGTAGATCAGTGGCAAGTGCCTAATTCTATGCAGCATCTTCTATAAGAAAACCAGGAAAATTCGGAGTCCTTTAGCAACAGCAAAATTCTCTCTCAGCACAGTGAGCTTTGGGCTTTAAGTCACACACTTTGCCATTGTAGGAAATTTTGGCTCAGTTGACTCAAATATATACCAGAATACATAAAACTGTGCTGTGTGTTCCTGCAAAACGTTTTACAATTTTTATTAGACTTTTGTTTAACTCACTATGCCACTGTGAATATAGTCTCTTGTTTTTTTTAAAAAAAATGGTCACTGGATCTTTAGGATTAAGTTTAAGTCCATTTGTCAGAAATAGACTGACATTAACACTGCAGTGATATTACTGTGAAAATCCCCAGTCGCCATGTTCTGGCGTCTGTTTGGATACACTGAAGGAGAAGTTTTAGTGTGGCCAACGCACCTCACCAGTATGTCTTTTGGACTGTGGGAGGAAACCAGAGCACCTGGAGGAAACCCTCGCAGACAGAGGGAGAATGTCTGTGCAGAGTCCGCACAATGACCCACATTTTAGGTTGGAATGTGGACAGTGGTTAGTTCTGCTCCTGTGGAACTTAACATAAAGTGTAGAGTCTGTCATTCTCTGTCAGAATTCCCATTGACCTTGTGCTTTACATTGGATACCGGCATTGGGTACAGTGGAGTAGGGCACTTGGGATTCATGGAAGTACACCAGGCTGCATTATTAGTCTGGTGAACTTCTAGAAAGGAATTTCAATCCCTGGGAAACTGGTTCATATGAAAGAGTGGATTCTTAGTGATGTTGAAGTTGCTACTGAACCTACCAGAGGTTTTCCTACACTTTGCATTCTACGCACTCCTCCATTAATAGGTATCCATGATATCTTGAAATTGGCAAGATGTGCCCAGGAACTCTGGTGGGGCTGGAATCACTTGTGAGGCATAACCCTCACCCCACCATAGTTTGGGCAGTAGTTTGGGATTGCTGATGTTTGGCTTTTTTTAGGGAGTTGCAAACACAAAGATAGAAATAAACATTTCCTGCAAGTAGAAAGATAAACAACCAGGGGGTATAGATTTAAAGTGAGGGGAAGGAGATTTAAAGAAGATTTGAGGAAGAACTTTTCATCCAATGGATAGTAGGAATCTGAAATTCATTGCCTGAAAGGGTAGTAGAGATAGAAACCCTGACTATATTTAAAAAGGATTTAGATGAACACTTGCTGGGGAGTAGGTACAGAAGAGATATTAGAGGTAAGTTTTTCACTCAGAGGATGGTGAGTGAGTGGAATCGGCTGCCGTTGGTGGTGGGGGAGGTGAACTCATTGGGGTTTTTTAAGAGACTTATGGATGAGTACATGGGATTTAATGGGATTGAGGGTTATAGGTAAGCCTAGTAGGTAGGGATGTGATCAGCGCAACTTGTGGGCTGAAGGGCCTGTTTGTGCTGCAGATTTTCTATATCCTATGTTCTATTTATACCAGGTATGTAAATGAGCTGGCTGAATGTGTGAAAACAAAATGTAAAGCAAGAATACCATCTGTACTGTCTGGGGAATGGGGATAAGGCAAATATTGTCAGAAGGGCAGTTAGGGGACCAGCCACTGGGAGAAGAGCAGTAAATGTGCCAGGCACTGCGGGAGGGCTGGTAGAAGTGCCAGTCAGCAGGAGAGCAGCATAAAAGATGCCAAACACTAGGGATGGTGAAGGTGCAGAATACTACAAAGCATTACAACACAGAAGCAAGTCCAACTGTTCCATAGCAGTAATCATACTCCACATGAGCCTCCTCCCACCCCATCAGCATGTCTAGTATTCATTTCTCCCACGGGTGTTTATTTAGCTTATGTTAAATTTATTTATGCTATTTGCCTCAATTGTTCCATGTCATGGCAAGTTAACATTTTCACAATTCCAATATGAGAGGTTCACCTTTAAGATGAAAAATTGAGCAGTGACTCTGGATTTATTGGCAAAAGAATCAAGAAGGAAGTTTTTTTTTTCTCACAGATTGTTATGATGTGCCGTACACTATCTGAAAGGGCGGTAATGACCCTGAACAGGAAACTGGATAAATGCATGAATGGGAACAAAATGCAAGGCTAGGGGAAAGAGCATGGGAGGCTGAATTCATCTGAGAGCCATATCAAAGAACTGTCACAGGCATGATGGGGCAAATAGGCTCTGGCTGCGTCGCATCATTCTATCTGATGGACAACTTAGCTTGTGCTGGTTATTCATGCAATATCCATGTTGAATGGCAGAACACTTTCTCATTTATATTTAACCATGAAGTGCTTTCCAATTAGGTGGAGCTTCACCACATACAGACTACTAATACACCCACAGGAGGACACTCCAAAGTGGATTTTTACAGATACTTCCATTCCCAAGTCTGCAATTCTTAAAAACTTCAGGGGGAAGGAGGGGATTTTTCACCTCCCCTGCCTGTCAAAAATAGCAGTGGGACAGAGACTTCAAGGGGATTCCCCAAAACAGCTGTTCTGCCACGAGGATTTCCCATTCCAATCATCCAATGATGTCATGGGGTGCCCAACATAAAATGTTGGGAACCCAATTAGCACACATCGTAATATCAATATTTGATTTGATTTATTATTGTCATATATATTAGTATACAGCGAAAAGTATTGTTTTTTGCACGTTACACAGACAAAGCGTACCGTTCATAGAGAAGGAAAGAAGAATGTGCAGAATATAGTGTTACAGTCATAGCTAGGATATAGAGAAAGATTAACTTAATGTGAGGTAGGTCCATTCAAATGTTTGATGGCAGCAGGGAAGAAGCTGTTCTTGCGTTGGTTGGTACATGACCTCAGACTTTCGTATCTTTTCCTGGCAGAAGAATGTGGAAGAGAGAATGCCCAGGATGTGTGTAGTCCTGGATTATCCTGGCTGCTTTGCTGAGGCAGTGGGAAGTGTAGACAGAATCAATGGATGGGAGGCTGATTTGAGTGACGGACTGTGGGCCCGCCTGCCCTGTAATCCCACACCTTCGATGATCTCCGCATCAGTGGGCTTTCCAAAAACAAATGGGGGCCTGGCGAAGAGAATCTTTCCGGGGGTGCACTGACAACTACAGCTTCGGAGGGGAAGAGGATCATGCCCAGGCTGTACCCCTTACACAGCCCAGGTACTGCCTCTGACACTGTCCCTGGCACTGTCAGGGTGCAGTACTAGGAATGAGGGCTTCTGATGGGAACCTCTGAGGAGGAGAGGAACAGGGTTCCCTGTCTCCACAAAATGGGAGGGTGGAGGGGGGTTTGTTAGGGGGAGTCTCTGTGCGGGACAATGTGCATGGGATACAGAGTTTTCTGTTCCTGTGGGAAAGGAGGAGCCCTTTATTCCTCCACACAATTTAAAAATGGCACCTGATCACTTGAAGGCTGATGTTGCTGGAGAGGTGGACTCATTTGAACCCAGTCCACCCATCGTGACATCGTGGAACCTATTTCCAGGATCTTTTGTTGATGAAATTTCAAAAAATGCGGTGGCTAAAGCCGGTAGCGGAGCTTGCGGCAGCACATTGCAGCTCCCATGTGAAGTGACATTCGTCACAATAAAACCCCTCAAAATATTCCGCGCCCTTTGAGTGAGGTTTTCTGGTTCTGCCAAAAGCTAGTAGACTTTTGGCTGCCTTTCCAAATTTTCCATTCCCACTCACAACAGTTCCCGCCTCAGGCAGGACTTGAAAATCCTGCTCTTTGAGTAAGATTGCCAATTTGTGTTGGAGTCGGGGTGGGTAATGTGACCATAAACCAGGCGGAATCTGCTCAGAGTGATTGCACAGCAGACTTTCCCAGGCAACAGCGAGTGGGAGAGAGTAAAAAAAAATCTCCCTCCAACAGTTTGGGATGGATTTGAATTCCATTCCAGAAACTAAAAAACAGTCATTTGGATCACATGAAGATTGAAGGTTGTAATATGATCAAATACTTCAAAGCACGTATTTCCAGTTTTGCTGCATCCAGAATGCCTTCTATGGAATGTGATTCATTGGGTTGAACAATATAGATTATATTAAATAAATCTAATTTATGCATAAAAATGGTTAGAGTTTCAGGCTAATCGCCTGTTGTAAGAACATTGCAATGTTAATAGTCAGTTGATGTCTTGATTATTTCTATGGAAAGAACTTTTCCTTGCCAGTTTTCCCTGTGGCCATTGATTAGCAACTGTGGATTATGGGAAGTCCGTGATAGTGCAGACTATAAACTACCTGCTGGACGGGGTGAGCCAATAAACCAGATTGCCCTCTGAGATGCCAGAGGGCAGATTAGTGGAATACCCAAATTATCTCCGCTCATACTCACGGATAGAACATGTGCAACTCATTTTACGTAAATGTAATTGTGCCCTTTCGGTCTGCAGTAGTTGGGTGGTAGCAATTCTGTGACAATGGTGTTTTGGAGGGTCATTGCAATAATCCCCTCTGACCATCTAGGCTTAGTGCAGAGTTTGAAGAGAGGAATGACAAGGTAACTATCTTGGCCAAACCCAACAGATGCCACTGAGAAATAAATGGTTAGTATGGTCTGACTGTGTGGGCAGCAGTTTACTGATAGTGGGATTTGCACTCTTGTCACCCAAAGAGCGAACAGGGAAAGTATCCCTGCCAATATCAGATTCAGTAAAGTTTTACAACACCAATTTTAAATCCAACAAATTTATTTGATAGTAAATCCGCGAGCTTTCGACACTATGTGCCTTCGTCAGGCAAATGCAGTGTTCTGATCTGCAGAGGCACTCATATCCACATAAACAGTTACAGATTGCTGATTAGAATGCGAATCCTTACATCTAACCTGCTATTCAAGTGTTAAAGTGGCTAACAATGTGTGTGAAGGGAATCCTGAGCATTGGTTAGAGAATTGTGTATTTTCTCCAGACAGCACAGTAAGTGAGGTTTTTTGCTAATCCAGGCATGTTACGGGGGTTACAGATGGTGTGACATGAAGCCAAGATCCCTGTTAAGACCGTCCTCATGTGTGCGGAACTTGGCTATCAGTCTCTGCTCAGCAACTCTGCATTGTCATGTGTCACAAAGGCCCCCTTGAAGAACATTTACCCGCAGGTCGGAGGCCGAATGCCCATGACTGCTGAAGTGTTCGCCCACAGAAAGGGAACTGTTTTGCCTGGTGATTGTTGAGCGATGCTCATTCATCCGCTGTCGTAGTGTCTGCATGGTCTCCCCAATGTACCATGCTTCGGGACATCCTTTCTTGCAACGTATTAGGTAGACAACGTTGGCCGAGTTGCAAGAGTATGTACCGTGTACCTGGTGAATGCTATCCTCACGTTTGATGATGTCGTCCATGTCTATGATATGGCATGTCTTGCAGAGGTTGCTGTGACGGGGTTGTGTGGTATTGTGGTCACTGTTCTCCTGAAGGTTGGGTAGTTTGCTGCGAACAATGATCAGTTTAAGGTTGTGCAGTTGTCTGAAAGCAAGAAGTGGGGGGGTGGGGATGGCCCTAGCGAGATGTTCATCGTCATCAATGACATATTGAAGACTCCAGAGACGATGTCGTAGCTTCTCCGCTCCGGGGAAGTACTGGACAATAAAGGGTACTCTATCCACCTTGTCCCGTGTTCGTCTTCTGAGGAGGTCAGTGCAGTTTATCGCTGTGGTACATCGGAACTGTCGATTGATGAGTGGAGCGCCATATCCTGTTCTCACGAGGGCATCCTTCAGCGTCTGGAGGTGTCTGTCACGATCCTCCTCATCTGAGCAAATTCTATGTATACGGAGGGCTTATCCATAGGGAATGGCTTCTTTAATGTGTCTAGGGTGGAAGCTGGAGAAGTGGAGCATTGTGAGGTTGTCTGTCGGTTTTCGGTACAGTGAGGTGCTGAGGTGACCGTCCTTGATGGAGATGTGTGTGTCCAAGAATGCAACTGATTCTGGAGAATAGTCCATGGTGAGTCTGATGGTGGGATGGAACTTGTTGATATCATCATACATTTGTTTCAATGATTGTTCACCATGAGTCCAAAGGAAAAAGATGTCATCAATGTATCTAGTATATAACCTTGGTTGAAGATCTCGTGTAGTGAAGAAGTCTTGTTCGAACCTGTGCATGAAGATGTTGGCATACTGAGGTGCGAATTTGGTCCCCATGGCTGTTCCATGTGTCTGGATGAAAAGCTGATTGTTGAAGGTGAAGACATTGTGGTCCAAGATGAAGCGGATGAGTTGTAAAATTGCATCCGGAAACTGGCAGTTGTTGGCATTGAGTACTGAGGCAGTTGCAGCAATACCATCGTCGTGGGGGATGTTGGTGTAGAGTGCCGAGACATCCATTGTGACAAGGAGTGTCCCTGGTTCAACTGCTCCATGTGTGCTGAGTTTCTGTAGGAAGTCCGTAGTGTCAAGACAAAAGCTGGGGGTTCTTTGTACAATGGGTTTCAGGATGCCCTCGATATAGCCGGAGAGGTTCTCACACAGGGTCCCATTGCCCGATACGATGGGACGGCCGGGTACGTTTGCCTTGTGTATCTTTGGGAGGCAGTAGAGATCTCCAATGCGGGGAGTATGTGGAATGAGAATCCGGAGGGTGTTCTGAAGGTCCGGATCAAAGGTTTTGATCAGAGTGTTGAGTTGACGAGTGTGTTCTTTGGTCGGATCCGCTGGTAACTGCCTATAGTGTTTCACATTGTTTAGTTGTCGGTACACTTCTTCACAGTAGTCCGTTCTGTTCACTATGACGGTGGCGCCTCCTTTGTCTGCTGGTTTGATGACAATGTTGCGGTTGGTCTTAAGAGCACGGATGGCCTTGCTTTGTGCTTGGGTGATGTTCGGGACTGTCTTGTAAGTGCGGTTGATGAATCTGGTGTTCACACACCTCCTGATGGCTTGGGCATACATGTCCAGTGGGGGGCAGCGGCCTTCCGGAGGAGTCCAATTGGATTCATTCCTCTTTGGTTGCCGCACTGCGGATTCCTCTGTCGGCTGTTCTGGTTCATTAGCTATCTCGTTGAGTCCGCTATTGGCCTCTTGGGGTTCTTGGAAGAACTCACGCAGCCTCATTCGCCTGATGAATTCCTCTGTGTCCGCTGCAAGACTGATGGGGTCCATTTTGGTGGTGGGACAGAAATTGAGCCCTCGGCTGAGAACTTCGATTTCCTCTGATTGAAGTGTGTAGTCTGACAGGTTAACAATGGACCTCCCTGCGGTAGTGTTGTTTTCTACTGTGGTGCCAAGGGAGGCTTGGTTGTTGCCGGTGGCGATGCCGAGTTTTTCAAGTTTCCTGTTCTTGGTGTGCATGTAAATGGTGTAGTTTCTTTGTCTCATCTGCTTGGCAAAGTTTCGCATCTGATCTGCATCCTGAGCGCAAGTTGAGAATATGTATTCCATTTTACTTTCCAGGGTGCGGCATTTGCTATAGAGCTGGCGTATGAGGTGATTGAGGAGTGTGAGAGAGGTGCGATGGCAAAGCCTCTCAGCATAGTCTGTGTTACAGGTTGACCTGAGTGGGTTCGTGATCTGTAGTCCCTTTGGTATCCTGTCTGCTTTCTTGCATCTCTGTAGAAACTTGATGTCTGTGTCAATATGTGCAATCCTCTTGGAGATCCTCTCCACTTGGATTTGGCAGTATGCGGTGTTGATTCCCAGAGCTGTTTAATGCTCAGCAGGACATTAATGGCTAAGGATGAGATTTTTTGCTTCATCTGGGAAGGAAGTTCTACCTTGAGAACTGTTGGCCAATCTGAATGCCAATTTTTCTGTAGAGCTAGGTTCAAATGGTGGCCACTGACAGGACTACAGGTAGTCCCCGAAGAAGAGAAGCTAATAGAGGAAGGACTTCCAGTAAGTCTGAGGTATCAGTTCAGCCTGGCTGGCAGTTCCAATGAGAAGAGATGGCGGGGGGGCGCCAGAGCTAAGAAACCAGGAGGGGTGTGTTGAAATGGGTGGAGGGTCGTGATGGCAATAACCTTGAGGGAGGGGTGCTCCAGTAGGCATAGGGGACCCTGATGGAGGCTCTCCTCTTTCTCGTGCCCAACACCAGCTCACAGTGTAAAAGCTCTCACTGGTGTGAGCCTCCCCCTGCTCGGGCTGAAATAGCAGCAGAAATGAGATGAGGCACTTAAGTGGCCACCTAAGGGCATCAATAAACCCAAAGGCAGGTAGGTGGCCCAATGCCTCCACCGCCCCCCATAAAATGGTAGATTGAAGTTTTGACAGGTAAGAAGCAGGCAGGCCACGCACTGCAAGTTCCGAGCCGCAGTGCTCTATTTGTAAACTTGCATGTGGGATATCGAATAATTCCTTGTCTTTAAAACTGGCCCAACCTCAGCTGGAGCACTATATACAATTCTGATCATTCTGTGAATGTAAGGTATGTTGTCACTACATTGAGCACAGAAATGTTAACTAAATTAACAGCTGACATTCAACAGCTTAGTTACAGGGGATTTGATTGAACTTGATGGTGTTGGCTGTTATTATAAATGATTACAGAGGATATATGGCACAGAAACACGACATCAGCCCATCTCACCCATGTAGATGTTTATGTTCCATTCAAGCTGCCTTCCATTTGTTTTCATCTAAATCTAGTATCATAACCTTCTCCTTCAAGTTCTTGTCTAATTTCCCTTTAATTTTATCCACTCTATTTGTTTCAGTTCAACGTTCTTATCACTCTTCAGGTGAAGAAGTTTCTTCTGAATGCTCAATTGAATTTCATGGTGACCATCTTCTATTGATGGTCTCTTATTCTGCTCTTTCCCACCAAAGGAAAAATTCTCTCTTTATACATTCCATGAAAACCTTTCATGATTGTAAATATCTCCAATAGGTCACCCATCAGCCTTCATTTTTTCCAGGGAGATGTGACAAAGCCTGTCAACCCTTTCCTGATATGCATATTCAAGATGTTTCTGGTGTCAAAGAACAAAGAAAAGTCACCCCTCAACATCCATCATTCCAGTGAGAACATACCAAGTTTATCCAACTTCTGATCACTAATACTCTCCTCATCATTAATACCCTCCTCATCACGAATACCCAACATCCTGGTAAACCTCTTCTGTACTGTCTCCAAGGTCTCCAATCCTTCTGGTAGTATGGCAAGCAGAATGGTACACAATATTCAAAATGAGGCCAAACTAAGCTTCTATACAGCTGCAGCATGATCTGCTAATTTTTACGGTCAATGCTCTGACCGATGCATGCAAGCAAGCATGCTGTATGTATTCTTGATTGCCTTATCTACCTGCATTGCCGTTGATTGGTGGACATGTATGCCCAAACCCCTCTACCTGTCAATACTCCTAAGGATGCTACCATTTACCGTATAATCCCTACATGCATTGGACCTTCCAAAATGCATTATCTCACACTTGTCAGGATTAAATTCTATCTGCCATTTCTCAGCCCAAGTCGCCAACTGGTCTGTATCTTGTTGTATCCTCTGATAGTCATCTTCACTATCTGCAACTCCACCAATTGTTGTGTCATCTTATATCATCCTTTATAAATCTCCTGCGTGCTCTCCAGTGTCTCTATATACTTTTTATAATATTGTGTTTGATTATAATAATAAAAACAGAAAATTATGGATAAACTCAGCAGCCTGAGGTTGGCACAGTGGTTAGCACTGTTGCTTCACAGTGCCAGAGAGCAGGATTTGATTCTGGTCTTGGGAAACTGTGTCGAATTTAACCGTTCTCCCCTTTACTGCGTGGATTTCCACTAGGTGATCTGGTTTCCTCCCACCCTCCAAAGATGTGCAGATTAGGTTGATTGGCCATACTCAATTACCCCTTAGTGTCCCAAGGTTAGGGAGATTACTGCAGTAAATGCATGGTGTTATAGGGATAGGCTGCAGACCTGATGGGTTGAATGGCTTCCTTTTACACTGTAGGGATTCTATGATTCTATTCGAGGCCTGGCAGCATCATGGACAGAAACATGAGTTAAGATTTCAAATAACCTCCACGTTTTTCAAACCTATCCCTCAGTGTTTGGTTTGCTTTTTTACGACCTTGTTAACCTGTGACACAACTTTTAATGATTGGTGTATTTTTCCTGTGAGATCCCTGTTCTTCTCCTACTCCACCTCATTGTGTACTTTCCAAATAACAAATGATATCCCAATTCTTCCTACCAAAATGTTGTATGTTTCCAGGGTGATTAGACACTGAATCAACAAGCAAAGGAGTCTTAAAATCTGGTATGGGACAGCAACACAGTAAATATCATTTGTTTTATTGCCCTAACAGTGTTGGAACAGGAACTGTACAATTAAATCAAAGGTGTGTCCAGGATCATATGCATACTACCTGGTACGGTGATTAACTAGTTACTCATTATTATAGCATTTGTTTTGTAATGTTTGCTGACAAAATACAGGCAAGCTTAGTTAGAATGCTAGTACATGGTATTTAAAGATCTGCAACTTGTCCCTATTCTGTCCAGTTCCAACAGTTTCAAATACTAACAACACAAATATTAAATAATATATCAAAGCAGAATGCTGACCTCACCTAGTCTGGCTTGCACGTGACGCCAGATCTACAGCAATGTGGTTGACTCTTAAGTGTCCCGTCAAGAGTATTTAGGGACAGGCATTAAATGCTGGCCCAGCCAACAATGCCCACATCCCATGAAAGATTTTGTGAAACCTGGTATGTTGCATCATATGACTATAAAAGACAAGAATGTAGGGAATGGCCAGTGTGAAAAACTGAGCCATAGAATTCCTTATTCAGCCTATTGAGAGTGCACCGACTCTATGACAGAGCATTCCCGTAATCCTGCACATTTATCCTACTAATCTTTGGACACTATGGAGGAATTTAGCATAGCCTATCCACCTAATCTGCACATCTTTGGAGTGTGAGAGGAAACCAGATAAGGCGAGAATGTGTAAGTTCCATGCAGTCACCTAAGGCTGGAATTGAACCTGAGTCCCTGACACTGTGAGCCAGCAGTGCCACCCCAAGTGTCCAGTTACTATTTGTTGCTGTGTTTGGGCTCATGTTTTACACTCAATCAGCTACAAGAAATTTGCATATAAACTTCTGGCTCCTCAACTTTGACACAGCAACTGTTCGTTTAAAGACACAAAGCCTGCTTTGCCCTGATATTTGGCAACAAGTGTGTAAATAGTATATTCACCACATTTCAGTACAGCTGTGAGAGCAGATACTAAGCAATTTCCTCAAATATTCTAATTGAAAAATGTTTTGATCTCACCTTACGTGTTAATTGTTGCTAATGGAAGTATTTACTTTGAGAAACAGCTTTTTTTTTGTCTGACTGCAGTTGTTTCCTTTTTAATACTTTAGACGTTTTAAGGTTCATCAAATTGTGGCAAAGTGAAGTGTTTATGCCCTTGTTTGGATTTTGCTGTTTGCAGGAGCAGTTGTGATTAAAATTGAGTACAGGTAGCTGCCCCAAGAGCAAAGGAAAATACAGATGATGGTCTGATTAGAGAGCATAGACCAATTAATAAAATTGTAGAAGGAGGTTATTCGGCCCATTGAGCCTGCGGCAACAACAAGCCCTATCTTCATAACTTCACGTATTTACCCTGTTAAGACCCCTGACAGTAAGGGTCAATTTGGCATGGTCAATCAGTCTAACCTATATATCTTTGGAGTATGGCAGGAAACCAGAGCACTTGGAGGAAACATATGCAGACACAGGGAGAACATGCAAATTCCATATAGACAGTCACCCAAGGCTAGAATTGAAGTCAGATCCCTGGCGCTGTGATACAGCAATGCTAGCCACTGTGCCACCATGCTGCATATGGGCATTCATGAGTGTTAATGCTCTGAAAGGGCAAGTGCTCATTTCCAATGCAGACTGCTGCAGGACAAATATTTATATGTAAGAAATTTTAGAAGCAGTATTTGCCAGGAATTGAGTCAGCTAAATTTGTGCTGGAAAAGATTACTTTTATGACAGCACATGATATATCGTATTATTCAGTTTACTAGCAATGTCGTTGCATAAAACCTCTGTGGATTGAGAGGCCAAGTTTTGGGTGTCGTTCAGCATTGCTAAACTGCCACTAGCGTTAATTTGGCCCCAAAGTGAAACTTGTGCATGCCTGGATGTGTTTGAAGTGTAGAATTATTTGTAAATAGTGGCCTAGATGCCTGACTCTTTGTAATAGGCAAGTAGCATTATCAGGATAAATGATGCACTATTCCATTCGAACAAGAAAAGTATAAAACTTCCATGTTAAGACCCAAGCCAGAAACTCCAAGGTGTTTGTGAAGACAGCCTAGACCCTATGTTTTTACATTGGAATTTGGCACAGGTGGACATAAAGTTTTTCATTCTGGGTATGATTCAAATGAGCCATAGGAAGCTTTTTTCAAATAAAGCTTACTTAAGAATTAAAATTTATAAAAGGATTTAACATAACTTTTTTACCAATTACAGGAATTATACATGACATGTAATAAACCTTAACAGCTAGCTATCTATGTTGTTCCAAGTTAATTATCCACTGTGATGAGTGCTTGTAAATACCTTGTATAAAAAAAGTAGATTTCATTGGGATACTTTTGATCTTGTATAATGCTTGAAAAGATACTTGAAATTTGTACATATGATGTGCTAAATGTAATGTTACAAGATATAAATTTAAAATTTTACTAGATGTTCCACAGGCGTATACCTTTCTCTACACTTGGCACAAAAAAGCAAGTATGCTCACTTGACACTAGGTTTTCAGCGTTATAACACTTTGGAAAATTGGTTCTTTGAATGTTCGATTAAATCTCTGAGGCCTCCCAGTTCTGGAACTTTCAGAAAGCCTCTGGAGAGAGAGAGAGAGACAGAAACACATTACCATCTTCTACCAGCTTCCAATAATAACAAAACTGAAACTAAAATCTTGGACTTCTCTGTGGAAGGGAACCATCCCTAGGCTTCACCAATCATCCCCAAATCAAGCGCCACTCAGCAATCCCATAAAGAACCATAAAACCCCAGAACACTGCATTAGTCCAGATTAAAATCGGCATGGTATTCATTATATTGCTACAGTAACAATTAAAGGACACTTGTTACAGACATCTTGGTACTAATACGGTTTTGCAAAGAGACATAATTAACAGAACGTAGAACCGTACAGCACATCACAAGCCCCTCAGCCTTCGATATTGTGTTGAGCTATGTCCGAACCCAAGATCAAGCTATCCCATTCCCTATCATTCCAGTGTGTTCCATGTGCCTATCCAATAATTCAACAATAAAGCTTCTAAGGTGTCCGACTCCACTGTCACAGCAGGCAATGCATTCCACATCCCAACCACTCTCTGAGTAGAGAATCTACCTCGGACATCACTCATATATCTCCCACCATGAACTTTATAGCTATGCCCCCTAATTACAGCTACATCCACTTGAAGAAATAGTCTCTGAATGTGCACTCTATCTGTCCCCCTCATCAATTTATAAACTTCTACTAAGTCACCTCTCATTCTCCTCTGCTGTAAACAGAAAAGCCCCAGCTCCCTCAACCTTTCCTGATAAGACCTACCCTCCAAAATAGGCAGCATCCTGGTAAATGTCCTCTACACTCTCTCCAAAACTTCCACATCTTTCTTATAGTAGGTGACCAGAACTGCATACAGTATTCCTGATGTGGTCTCACCAATGTACTGTAAAATTGCAGCATAACTCCATGACTCTTAAACTCACACATCTGTTAATAAACGCTAACACACTATAAACTTTCTTCACAGTTCTATCCTCTTGAGTGGCAACCTTCAATGATCTGTGGATATGAACTCTAAAGTCTCTCTGTTTCTCCACATTCCTCAGAACCCTGGCATTTACCTTGTAATCTGCATTCAAGTTTGTCCTACCAAAATGAATCACCTTGCACTTATCAGGGTTAAACTCCAACTGCCACTTTTCGGCCCAGCTCTGCATCCTATCAATGTCTCTTTGCAGCCTACAAGAGCCCTCCATCTCATCCGCTATTCCACCAATCTTGGTGTCATCAGCAAATTTACTAACTCACCCTTTAGCCCTCTCTTCCAAGTCATTGATAAAAATCACAAATAGCGGAGGACCCAGCATTGATCTCTGTATTATACCGCTGGTAACTGGCCTCCAGTCTGAAAATTTTCCATCACCACCCTCTGTCTTCTATGAGACAGGCACTTATCCCATCGGCCAAATTTCCTTCTATCCCACATCTCCTTACTTTTTTCATGAGCCTACCGTGGGCAACCTTATCAAATGTCTTACTAAAATCCATGTATATGACATCAATTGCTCTACCTTTGTCGATACACTTAGTTACTTCCTCAAAGAATTCAATCAAATTAAAATACATTTTTTAAAGGCATGGTATCATCACATTCATAAAACTACTTTGAAACTAAAGGTACCTTTGAGGGTCTCAATTTGGAGTGTAGCCATGTGTTTTACTGTGGGGCAACGTAGGCGGCATGGTGGCATAGTGGTTAGCACTGCTGCCTCACAGTGCCAGGGATCCGGGTTCAGTTCCCTGCTTGAGTCACTGTCTGTGTGGAGCCTGCACATTCTCTCCATGTCTGTGTGGGTTTCCTCCAGGTGCACTAGTTTTCTCTCACAGTCCAGAGATGTGCGGATTTTGTTGATTGGCTATGCTAAATTGCCCCTTAGTGTTAGGGGGACCAGTTGCTAAATGCTTGGTTTTATGGGGATAGGGCCCTGGGTGGGATTGTGCCTGGTGTACACTCAATGGGCTAATTGGCCTCCTTCTGCACTATAAGGATTCTATGATTTAAGATCTATGCCAGTGATCGTAATTCTTGTTCTTGTGTGCCTTTGTGATTTGCTTTCACTTGATTCCCATCCAAATTGATCCAAAGCCCAACTTGTTACAATTGGTCTGAATTTGCATCTCTTCATTCTTGAAGTGCCATGGTCTTGATTAGGCTGGATGACTCCTTGTTGGCCAGAGTGGACAGGATGGGCTGAACAGCCTCCTTTAGTGCTATGAACATTGTTGTGTGTGTGTGTGTGTGTGTGTGTGTGTGTGTGTGTGTGTGTGTGTGTGTTTTGTGCGGTGGATGTGTATATGTGTGGCATGTGTGTGTGTGTTTTGTGCGGTGGATGTGTGTGTGTGTGTGTGTGTGTGTCCCCTGTGATAAAGTGGCAGTTCTACATTTGGCAATCCCAATTAGATTGTGTTGAAGTTTGGAAAACAGAAGCCTCCTGTGATGCTTGATTTTTGATTTTGCTGCTTCTTCCCTTTTCTCAGTGACCTCAACATGGCTGCCAATACAACAGAAGGAAATGCCAACACAACGATGACCACAAGATCCCCTGAGGAAATTTTGTACCAGAGTAAGGATGTTTCTTGCTGTTTTTCAATTGCCTTTCCTTTAAATCAGTTTATGTGGAAGCACAGTGCAGGCTGTTAACCAGTTTTGAGGCTGTCTCCTCATTTTGTATTTGCCCATCTAGAAAAAGTGTTTATCAGTTTCTATTCTCTCAAATCTTTTGAGCATCTTAAGCAACATAATTAGATCACTCTTTAAGCTTCCAAACTCAAGAAAATAGAAAGCTTAGTTGATGCAATGTCTTCATAATTTAACCCTTTTGCCTCTGGTATAATTTCAGCAATTCAGCTCTGCGTCCACTGCAAGGCCAATATATCATCCTCCCTTGTATGAAAATAGCTAAAAATAATCCCCCACGGTCATCATCTGTACCCTAACACAAGTCAGTATTTGTATGCAGCATGAGTCATCATCTTACTCCAATGAGTTAGTATCTGTGTCCAGCATGAGTCACTATCTGTACCCCAATGTGAGTCACTTTCTGTACCCAGCATGAGTCATCACTGTACCCCGACATGAGTCAGTACATGTACCCCAGCATGGGTCAGTACCTGTACCCCAACATGAGTCATTATCTGTACCCCACATGACTCAGTACCTAAACCCCAACATGAGTCAGTACCTGTACCCCAACATGAGACATCATCTGTACCCCAACATGAGTTAGTACCTCCACCCCAGCATGAGTTATCAGCTGATACTTTAATAGCCTGTTTAAAGTGCCAGTAAAAATTTGACCTTAGCTTTCTCCTCTTATGATACATGGTTTTTGAAACGCAGCCAAATTTTCATAATGACCTCAGCTGTAAACGTACCTTTTGGGAGCCTCAGAAACAGATGGTAATTTTTTTCAACAGCAATCCAGAAGTTGTCAGTTCAAGTTGCTGTTTCAACTCAAACTGACAACTTCAACTTTATTTAGTGTTTAAAGAGCTGAATTGAAAAAAAAACTTCAGGTCATTATACATACAAACATTCTACATCCTGCCATAGCAATTACGTACACTCCATAAATTCCTGACTCCCCCATTGCACCTTAGAAACAGTGAAAATGGGATCTTTTGAATTCATTTCAAATAGTCTTGCCAAGTTTGGGTTTTCTGCCTGTAAGATTCATACCCTGCTCCCTTTTCCAGTCAGCTCAATGGGATGTCAGAAATATGGGCAGGATTTCCAGATCCAGGTCCTACCCATCACTTTTAAAGATCTCCAGAGTCAGCCCAACTCTGCAAAAATCTGGCCCAGTATCTTGGCCAATAGGGCACACAATGGCACAGTGCTGCCTCAAAGCGCCAGGGACCCGGGTTCAATTCTGTCCTTAATCACTGTGAGTGTGAAGTTTGCACTTTCTCCCTGTGTCTGGGTGGGTTTCCTCCGAGTGCTCCGGTTTCCTCTCTCACGGGAAGGATATGCGGGTTATGTTGATGGGCCGCCTAAATTAACCCTACAGTCAGAAGGATTAGCAGAGTAAATACGTGAGGTATGGGCCAGGATGGGATTGTGGTCTGTACAGACTTGATAGGCCGAATGCACTTTAGGGATTCTAACTCTATTTCCAAAATAGGTTTTTATTTTGTGCCTCACACCTCTGGAAGTGGAGCTATGTGTCACTTATCACTCTGAAATAGTTTTTATGGCATCACACTAACATTAATCAAGTAACTTGCTGCTTATTTGGCAGATGTTGTTTTGTGGTAATAAAATACTAAATTATGCGGGGAGACCTTGTGGCATCCCTACCACAGAACAAGAAGATCTGGGTTTGAGTTTGACATGGAAATTCAGTGGGCTAATAATCGGCCTCAATATCCTTCCCTCACTATTCCTCAGAGGGTAACAAACAGTTTGGGTGTGAAGATACAATTAAAAACTTCAGACTAAATACAGGTCCCATCCCAGGATCTTCCAGTCCTGCTGAAGTCAAGGGATGTTTGAATGGCTCTCACAATGGGACTGAAAGATTCCAGCCAGGTAAAAGCAAATTTCTGCAGATGCTGGAATCTGAAACTAAAAAAGAAAATGCGGTAAAATCTCAGCAACTCTGCCAGCATCTGTAAGGAGAGAAAAGAGTTGACGTTTTGAATTCAGATGACCCTTCATCAAAGCTAAAAGGCACAGAAAATGGGAAATATTTATACTGCAAGGGGAAGGAATGAAAGGTGAGCCATAGCCATAGAAACCAAGGGAAAAAAGCTAGTAGCCGTACACAGAGAGAATAAAGGGTGTGAATGGCCAAACAGCAGAGAAGCTGTAAACTATGCCAGATGAAGATGTTGGGGGAGGGTGGGCTGGGGGGAGGGGTGGAAAATGGGAGAGAGGTAGAATCCAGAAAAGGAGAAGCAGGGGGAGAAAAGATAAGGGAAACGCGATGAAGTGGGGTAAAAAATGGGAAAGAAAAATGAAGAAAGACAATAAAGAAATAAAGGATAGAGAATAGTAAAAAAACTTAAACAAAATAGAATGAAAACAAAGGGGGCTGAAGTGGTGTAGACTAAATCATTTGAAGTTGTTGAATTCGATGTTGAGACTAGAAGGCTGCAAAGTCCCTAACCAGAAGATGAGATGCCAGCCAGGATGAGCTTAATGTGATGGAAATTGCAGTGGCAACAAAAGATCCTGTGATGTGAAGCTCAACAATCAGTTTTACACCCTGCGCCATCAATGATATAATGTGGAGATGCTGGCGTTGGACTCGGGTAAACACAGTAAGAAGTCTCACAGCACCAGGTTGAAGTCCAACAAGTTTATTTGTAGAAAATGTCACTAGCTTTCGGAACTGGTTATTCCTTCATCAGGCCCACTCACCTGATGAAGGAACAACCAGTTCTGAAAGCTGGTGGCGCTTGCTATAGATAAACCTGTTGGCCTTTAATCTGATGTTGTGAGACATCTTATCAATGATATAACAGTGAGTTGGATATCAACAACCTCTCTTCGCATGTTCAAAAACAAAAACTGCTGAAATCTAATATCAAAACAGAAAATGCTGGAAACATTCAGCAGGTCAGGCAGCACCTATGGGGAGGGGAACAGAGTTAATTGGGGGAATCTCTGGCTTTCTGGCTGTTTCTTAGCAGCGGGAGGCAGCACGCCATTCATTGGCAGTGCGATTCTTTGGTTCTGCTACAGTCAATGGGACTCCCATTGATGTCACCTCATGCCACTGTGAAACCTGCAGGAGGGAATGTGCTGGTTGCCGATGGTAGTACCCTACAGATCAGAAAGAGCTCTGTCAGAAGCCCATCCTGTTTTCCTATGTCTTTGATAGAGCTGTCAAGTTAACCTATCTCATTGTTCTTTTACCGATAGTCCTGAAGATGTTTTTTTTCAAGTTTAGATTCAACTTGAAAATTTCTATTGAAGTTGTTGGCACTGTTTTTTCAGGTCGTGCATTTCAGATAACAGCAGCTCACATTGCTAACCATTATCTTAAAATATGCTAACCGTTATCTTAAAATATTTATCCTCTGGTTACCAACCCTCCTAAGAGCAGCAAACCAAAGAACAAAGAACAACAACAAGAACAAAGAACAAAACAGCACAGGAAACAGGCTCTTCGGCCCAACGCGCCTGCACCACCACTCCGATGTTCCCACCTCTGCCCGCGATCCCTGTCCATGTTTATAGATCTATGGATTAAAAACCAAATTTGAGACAATTTAGGGAGAATTTGTTTTGCCAATTAGCCTAAGAGCACATCATTGGGATGTGGGAGGAAACCGGAGCACCCGGAGAAAACCCACGCAAGCACGGTGAGATTGCGCAAACTCCCACAGACACAGGCCCAATCCATGTATCTGCACAGCACAGCGATAGTCACTGAGCTGTCGTGTTGCCCATCAAATGGTCCAGGTCAAGTGTACACTAACAACGTGAAGCACTAGGATACTCTCGGAAAAAAAATCCAAGAGCAGCCCTCTCACGACCCATCGCGTGTATGCCCCTCGTTAGACAACAAGGTGGAGAAGTATAAAATCTAAGATAAAAGCAAAATGCTGGAATCTGGAACAAAAACAGAAAAGGCTGGAAAATCTCAGCAGGTCTGACAGCATCTGTAGAGAGAGAACAGAGCCAGTTCTTTGAGTCTGGACGACCCTTTACTCAAAACATTGATTCTATCCTTTCACCACAGATATCAACAGACCTGCTGAGATTTTCCAGCATTTGCTGTTTTGCTGTGGAGTGTAAAATCTAAATTGGCTCAAGAAGGACAATATCAGTGCATTGTTATTATTTGCATGGCCTGAAGTTGTCCTACTTTTCTCACAGCTTTTCCTACTATTTCACTTCATAAATCTGGTCCAGCGAAAACAAAATTAACAGGCTTTAAAAGTTTTAAAACTGAACAGTGAAAATTCAGATAATATTTACTTTTTATTCCTACTTTTTAAAGTATAGATAAATGTCAGAATGTTCATGTGGTTGGCATTGGATTAAAATTAATTAAATTGGCTGCAATCTTCAATGGAGTAATAGTTTTGCAAGACATAGTAACATATTAATAACTCATTGTAAGTAGAGTGTAGGGAATTGATCCCAACAACACTAGCCCCAACTCTTCTGACAAGAACAGATAATGCTAATGGAAACGCGAGCACCAGATTTACTGAATTTTCCTTTGTGTTCCAGGTTCTGGTGCGATCGTAGCTGTCATTGTAATTGGAGTGATTATCATACTCACTGTGGTACTGGTTTCTGTCAAGCACTACAACAGGTAATGAAGAAATAGGGAAATGCTATTTGTAGTATTGATCTATCCATTCATTCAATCAAAAGACTCAAATATAAAAGTATTAAGGTACACAAACTGACACACATACAAGGGAAAATTCTCACTTAGTGCCAAAGATGTGAGGTAGCCTTGTTTCCCTTATCAATGGGCATAAATACATAGAGAAACCGACCAATCACTGTTATATATTGTAAACCAATGCATTTCTGAGTAGTGTGTCATATGACTACGTAGTGACATCATCTAGAGGCATTTAGGAGATTTTCTTCCATCCTGGGCTGCAAGCAAGTAGCACCTATCACAGAGGCACAGTGGTTAGCGGTGCTGTCTCACAACACCAAATACCTGGGTTCAATTCCCAGCTTGGGTCACTGTCTGCATGGAGTCTGTGTGGTCTCCTTATGTTTGCATGGGTTTCCTCCAAGTGCTCAGGTTTTCTCCCACGGTCTGAAAGATGTGCTGGTTAGGTGCATTGGCCATGCAAAAATTCTCCAAACAGGTGCCACTGTTTGGTGACTAGGGAGATTTCACAGTAACTTCATTGCAGTATTAATGTAAGCCTACTTGTAACAATAAATAAATACACTTTAAACTAACTAAACTCCATGAACTGGCTAAGTAACTCACTGTGTGGCAATCTCTTCATTCTTCTATTTATGCTGTTATAGTGAGCTGACCTCTTTATATACAGCAGTCAAAACAAGGAACCCACAAAAAACTGACGTACTTTGTAAAACAATTGCCATAAATTGGACCAAAACATTAAAAACAATTTTTTCAAACTGCTTTTGATAACCATTTCTCTTCCACATGTAGGACAGTCTATTCAACTCAAAATAATATTACATCTAAGTCTGGGTCTAAATTCTGCTTCAATCCCCGAGGTATAATTGTGATCAGGACATTGGGTTTGGTTGTGTTCTATATTTTATATTGAAAAATAGCATTGGGTGGTGCAAGGGGTTAGCCATTGTTCTGGGATCTGCATTCAAATCCCATGGTGAATGAAGAGATAAAAGTCTTCATGCTAACTGGAAGGGTCATGTGTGAATAAGTTAAGAGAGTTTTGATCCAGTTCCTACAGAACGAGCATAAAACCGATTCCTGCAAGCTCACCTAGAGTGGCAACAGTGTTTCCCATCCATGGAACCTAAAGCATCCCTAAAGGGTTCTGCTTAGTTTTCAGGTTGTTTGAAACTTGTGCCTATTTTTCACAATATAATGTTCTTATATTCAATGAACATTAATAATTCATTCATGAAATAGTACTTTATTTTATTTTCATTTTTGATTTGTATACAGTTGGAGGGGAGGTGATGGAAAGTGTTGTGGTTCATAGAATTTCATAATATATTGTAGGTTCCTTAACCAAAATAATTGTTGAAAATCAGATTACAAGATAACTGGCATGAAGAAAAGGCAAACTGGTGCAGTAGGGTTACCCTTCTGAGGTTAAGAATGAGGGCTATTTGAAATCAATTAGAGGGCATTTTACTTCTTATTTGACTGTGATATTCCTGATCCACGTGTGTTTGATGTTAAGGCTTGGTGTCTGAAATAGGAAAAATGTTTTGCCTAGCTCAGTTTACATAAAGATTCATGAAAAAAAACACTAAAGTTGCCTTTAAATACAATCATATTACAAATGCCTGCGTAAGGTTTTCCATAATGTGCAGATGCTGGTGTTGGACTGGGGTAAACACACTAAGAAGTCTCACAACACCAGGTTAAAGTACAACAGGATTCAAGTGTTTCCATGCATTGTCCCTAGGCCATTATCCCTAAGTCTGGATCTAAATTCTGCTTCAATCCCCGAGATATAATTGTGATTTGGACGTTGGGTTTGGTTGTGTTCTAGATTTTATTTGCAAATTTTATATGTGAAAGAAACATATATGTGGTGGGAGTAGTCTTGCAGTTACTGCTGTGGAATGACAAACATCAAACATTTCTATTACATCCCAAGTCACTAGGCTGAAAATACACTAAGAGCAATTATGAAATACAAGTGACAGCAAAACAGAAAATTCAAAGTAAAATTTGTCTGGCTGTTGCACGTATCATGAATTGGAGATGCCAGCATTGTACTGGGGTAAAAAAGTAACCTGGTGTTGTGACACTTCTTACTATTGCATGTATGACAGTGGGGACAACTCAGCAGCTACTTTGCTGTAGCAGTTATAGCTTCAATGTGAACTGCAAATGCATTTTGAGAAGAAAGAGCGTGATAGTTCTATTTATAATTATGTAAATTTCCAAAGGTTTTGGAGTTGGAGGAGGGAAGAATAAGACTTGCCTCTCAGCCAAAACTGCAAATTCACTGTGGGAAGTAAAAAGAATTTCTAGAATGTAAATAAAAGAATAAAAGGTTTTTTGAGAAGGAGGACGTTACTTTATCTTAAACAGTTACTTGAATCTTAAACAGTTTTTTTTAGGTGGTGAATAATTAGTATTATAGTTTTATTTGTGCCATGTGGCTGTAGTATTGGTGGGAGGGGGGAGGTGGATTGTCAGGAGCAGTGATAAGATCTGTGGAGGAAGAGAATGCTAGAAGATAAGTGGAGATCAATGACGAAGTTACTGTAGCTGGGATTGGGAAGTAGAGTTGGAGGGAATGCCATGGGAGGAATAGTTGGTGCAGTGGTGAGTGTAAACAAAATAACAGAGTTAAGGAGATCCCAGCAACACTTTCTCTAGTTGGAGAGATTGGTGAAGGTGGAAGGGGTGGATTTTGGAGCAGGGTATGGGAGGTGGGTGACAGCACTGGGGGGGAGGGCAGGCCATGGGGTGGGGAAAATGCTTTGGAGTGTTGGAATGGGAATGGCATAGGAAGAAGGGATGAGATGGGATTACATGAGAAGATGAAAGGAATAGGATGCTGTGATTGGTGATCACCAGGTTAACAACAATAACTATTATTAACTAACTCAAACTATATACAGAGCCCTTCAATATGTGTCTTTTGCATTCAGCTCACAGATTCAGATAATAAAAGCCTGTTTTTGGCCCCAGGATTCACATGATCCTGCCCTATTGGATGTTCAGATTATATGACCCTCTGAACATACGCCTCTTAAAGGGGCCCACTTCTACAGATGGATTTGGCATGAGAGGGATGACATGGGAAAGATGGAGTGGCATGAGAAGGAGATTTAGCAAAGTACTGCCATAATAAAAAGATCAATTTCACCACAAATGTATGGCAGGTCTTACAGGCTGCATGGTTTGTATGATATTTATAACATGGTGGCAGTCATAGTTCAGGTTGCATTGGGCTCAATGATAATCATCAGATAAACCTAGACTGCAGGTCCTGCACCACCTGTGTTCAATAATGGGATAAATTATGAAATGTTTATTAATATTAATTTCAGAGATAATCACTTTTTTTTTGAAAAGCAAACATGTTGTAGGCTGGAACAGAGGTGAAAGAGGGTGGTAGAGGATCATTGAGGGGAGGGGAGTGAGCAAAAGCTGGACCAAAGACTGTATTGTAGTCTATAGGGCTGGGCCCCAGGGGCTGTAAAGGCAGTGAGATGGAAGTTGCAGGGGAAAGGACGTGTCCCGCCATGGGAATTGTAGCTGGTAGTGAGGGGTGGGAACGGGGGAGGTGTGCAGATGGTAGCTTGGTGGCACAATGGTTAGCACTGCTGCCTCACAGCGCTAGGAACCTGATGTGATCCCCAGCTGGGGTTGCTGTCTGTGCAGAGTTTGCATGTTCTGCCTGTGTCTGCATGGGTTTCCCCTGGACATTCCAGTTTCTTCCCACTGTCTGAAGGACGTGCTGGTTAGGTACGTTGACTTAAACAGGTGCCTGAATATGGTGACTAGGGGAATTTCACAATAACTTCATTGCAATGTTAATGTAAACCTTACTGTGACTAATAAATAAAGTTTAACTTTAGGACATGAAAGGTTCATTGACCTCAGGCAGGATTTTCCAATTTTGAAATGAGCGCAACCAGAAAATCTCCCCATGGAATTTCCAAAGGAAAGGAATAATTATTTTAAAATGATACAAAAAGGTAGTATTTGATAAGGATGCAGAAACAAACAAGTTTTTAAAATAACATGAAGTCAAAGCAAAAGCCAACATGGTTGCCTTGTGTGTTTGTGGTTAATATTTTATGATGCTATGAGTCAACATAGACCATTGTATTTGTGAGGATCTAGAAATGTATGGACTGTAATCATCTATTCCTATATGTTTTACATTCTTGTAGACCCAAATCAATTAATGGCTTAGTTGTAGGCATTACACAAAGATCATGATGCTAATAATTGATATTATTCTGTAGGCAAAACAGATTGAAAAGGGAACTGGCACCAAAGTCGTCAAAACATCTTTCCAGCCCATTTGCAAAGAGCAGTCTAACGACAAGCACACCAATATCACAGATTTCTGGCTCATCGAACATTCCATTGGAAAGGAAATAGTAACAGAACTGCTAATGGCACTGGGACAGAAGCGTGCTTTCACAGGTTGCGAATCTGGACTACTTTGGGCCACAGGAGAGTGAAAGAAATGCATTATTAAAATTACCATCTTTATCCACTCTGCGAATGAATGATAATCTCAGAGTTCACTAACTTACTGGGCTGCACCATGCTTTTTCCGACTGAGGCACTGTGGGAAAGAAAGCAGTTACAACAATGATGGTTATTTCCTGGCAATGCATGGGATCACAGCCCATCATTTTGTTGACTGACGTGTCAAATAAAACTTAATGATTTTTTTGGGCAGCGGATTCTTTCTCACTGGATTAAAATACAGTATGTGAGAAAATCAGGACAAGAAAGCCCATCCATGTTAATCCTTTTTGTATTCTAACTTTCCTTCTAATATCCAACTGTGCTTTGAAAAATAGAATGACTCTGCCTTGATTAACTTTCTGTGTAAAATATCCTAAATGTTTAGCACTCTGATTGGAAAGGTACGCATGAGTGGAATTGGTAGCACAGAGAAGCTGAGAAAGGAATCCAAGGGTCAAAGTGGACACAGTTATCCCGCCCACCACGGAATCGGAGCAGGTGAGGGGCGGACAATGGAAATGTCCTTTGACCTCGGGCAGGAATTTCTGGTCTTGGGTCAAGTGAAGCCGTAAGATCTCAACCATTGTTTCCCTGATTTTTCTGACTTGATTTCTGTTCTTTTTATTCTTTCCTTGCATTATCAGCACATTGCAAGTTCCATTATAACTTTATCTGTGTTCGCCTAGTTCCATTCATATGTACCTGTGACATTTTCTTATTTGGCTAAGTGCAATACTTTATACTTATCAGTGTTAAATCTAATTTGCAGATTTTCTACCCAAATATGTAACCAATGTAAAGACATTTGAAAAGCTTTCAGTGCTTTTAATGTTTCTTTTATCTTCCACCAGTCATTTCAGTATCTGCAAGAGAGCAGAAGCCCAAGTACTGAATTCTGTGAGCCACCAGTTTAACGTCCAGGACCTTGGTTTTCAGTTTTCAACCACATTCCTCTCTTGGTTCTATGTTCCACATGCATTTGTGTAATTTTTTATTTAATTAGAGGCCTTCTAAATGGAATTTTTTCCAAAACTTTCTGAAAGCGTAAGGAAACTGTGGTCAAGATTCTCCGATGTCATACACCCTGCCACTGCTGCCAGCAAGAATAGAGAATTTGGCACTCAGCTAAAATTCTGTTTGCTGCAGCAGGACTGGAGATGCCCAGACGCGGACGAAGCCGGAGAATTCTGGCCTGCATCAGGGTTTTCCAAAACTGACATTACCTGTAATGCCTTCAAAGAAATGAAAATGTTAGTCTAGCTGGATTGCCTTTTCAACCTATTTTGCCTGTCTTTTTTTAAGTTATTGTTTTATGGATATTGCTTGTAGTAAGTAGTAAAAAATTTTATCAATTAATAATGCTAGGTTAATGGAGAGATAGTTGCCTCAATCTGATTTGCTGCATCTTTTTTCCAGCAGATTCATATACAATAAGAGTGTGATCATCTCGGTTTCTCACAAATGCACTCCTGCCATTAACATATTTTATATTAAGACAAATAATGAAGGAATTTGTGTTCAAACTATTTAATTTGCGGGTTTCATCAACTTGCTGTTTAAAAGGCAGCACAGAATCTGTATTGCATAGAAACAATTATGTTATTTTGTTTCCAAATTTAAACTTTTCAACGTTGAGATTTTTGGGTACATTTGCTTCTACAGTTATACAGTCACTAATTACTTTGCAATTTCTTTTTTTCACCCTTGTGACGAGATGTTTGCAACAAGAGTTGGCCACCTATTCTGGCATTGCAAAGGGAAGTAATGCAGTCAGTGTACGACCATTTAGATGACTAATTGGAATTATATAGTTTTTATTTATTGTTTGATGTAAATGCATATGTTAAAATGAGACAGTCTTGTATTAACAGTATCAACGATTATAGATCCTGATCCCCAGCCACCACCAGGATATCACTCAATAAGTGCAATGCCTTTGAGGAAGATGAATCATTCAAAGACAGAAACAGGGCACACTCAGACTGAATGCAATAACTGGAAAAAAAGACCCAAGGACATCTTCTTGTTTGAGGAAAGAGTGTCTCAAAAATAAATAAATGTCAAACTTGTTCATAAATTGTGACGACATTTTGTGATATCAAACCTGACCTTAAAAATTTTTGAACTTTACATGAAGTTATGTAGAGAATGTTCATTGTTTCTGTTCAAAGGATATATTGAAGGATCAAGTTACTTTATTTTGGCAGTAAGCGAAGCTGATTTTCTCATTGCACAACCAATTTTATTATTACAAAATTGCTGAAAGTGAACTGTTCTTCTTTTCATGCTGTTTCCTGTTCACAAAAAGAACTTAAAATCTGCCTTCACAAGCAAGTTAGTTGGTACTATTTGCACCATGGTGAAATGCTACATGGACAAATGAAACTATAAATGGAAGCATTGCAAAGTGCTATTTTGGTAGTCATTCTGTACAACAGGCTGTTTTGAGACTTAGTGGGTAGGATTTTCCAGCAGCAGAGGCACAGTTCACCATTGGCCATTGACAGGATTTTCCAGTAAGAGGTCTGACAACACCAATTTTAAATCCAACCGATTTATTTGATAGTAAACTTGCTAGCTTTTGGCATTTGTGCCTTTGTCAGACGAATGAGGTATTCTGGTCTCCAAAAGCGCATGCATCAGCACAGACAGTTTACAGATTGCTGATTAAAATGCGAATCCTTACACCTAACCTGCTATTCAAGCCTTAAAGTGGCTAACAATGTGGGTGGAAGGAACATTGAGCACAGGTTAGAGAAATGTGTATTGTCTCTAGTCTGTGTTGATATGTGTGCTTTTGGAGACCAGAACACCTCATTCACCTGACGAAGGCACAAACGCCGAAAGCTAGAAAGTTTACTATCAAAGTTTACTATGTTGTCAGACCTCTTACTGAGCTTACCCCAGTCCAATGCTGGCATCTCTACATCAGGATTTTCCAGTCCCGCCAATGTCTATTGCCTTTTGCCGACAGACCCGTTGTAGAAGGGGTGTCGCTTTCAGCGAGAATGGGAAATCTCGTGAGGGGGAAGGGCTGGAAAATCCCACCTAGTAGCTAAGTTTTTGATTCAAACCAATTCCACTACGTATCAGCTCCATGTCTGTCAGCTGGGCTCACTTTCATTCAAGTCAGATGGCTGTGTGTTCAAGTCCCATTCCATCACCGGAATTCTACCGCCCCAACTGTCATGAGAATCGGAGTGGGCGAGCGGTGGACAATAGGAAGGTCCATTGATCTTGGGCAGAATTTTCCGGACTTGGGTTGAGCGAGGTCATAAAGTTTCGCCCCATGAATTTGAGTTCAGAATTAAGGTTGACACTCCAGTGTAGCACTGAGAGAGAGGTGCACTGTTGAGGGTTGTGCTCTTCTTGATGTGATAGTAAACTGAGTTCTTACTTCCAGAAAAATATATATTGGGTTATTTGATGTCCTCCAGACATTCCAGTGTTTCACAGCCAAATGATTATAACTATGTTCAGTTTATTTGTAGGACAACATGGCACCTAATTTGCACACATAGAATCATAGTAACCCTATAGTGTAGAAGGAGGCCATTTGGCTCTTTGAGCCTGCACTGACAACAATCCCACACAGGCTCTATCCCCATAACCCCACATATTTACTCCGCTAATCCCTTTAACCTATGCATCCCAGAACACTAAAGGGCAATTTAGCATGGCCAATCAACCTAACCCGCACATCTTTGAAGGAAACTGGAGCACCCAGAGGAGACCCACACAGACATAGGGAGAATGTGCCCAGACTAGTGTCTCAAAAATTGTGTAATGGACAATAGAGAGACTGGCAAACTGCCTTGCCTTCCTCTCACCACCAGTCAGATGCCCTGAGCAACAGTCCTCAAACAGCAACACTGGAACTGGGTCTTCTTTTTTGTTGTTGTTGTTGCATTCCTACAACATGAGAATAATTCCAACATCGTATGTTCAAAACTTTATCCTTTTGGCCATTTTTTAGAAATGGATATCAAATGTTGAACATACATTTGAACAGCCAGCAGATGGCTGCTACAAGTCACATGAACACAAGCTTAGTTCTAGGAGCTATTCCCAGAAGTTACAAGAACAAAACACTTGGGGAGTGGGGGTGAGGGTTGTGGTTGGGTGGGGGGGAGCGATTCTCGCAAAAATGCTGAATTGGTGAGAAATGTGGGCTAAATCATGACTGTTTTTTCAGTTCAACTTCAGACTTGAATCTCCCCAGTCCTTGAAATGCTGAGGCCACAATCGTGAAGATCATTAAAAACTCAGGGCGGGGCCTATTCACACGAGAGTATGACAGTTCCTGGTCTCTGCACGTGTGCAGTGGTCCTGATCTATCAGTTTCCCCGGGGCTCCCACAGTGCTGCCCCTCTAGCCACCCCTATCCCCATGGCCCGATCGCAGCCCCCACAACAATTCCCAGGCCAGCCCTGACTATCCCCCCCCCCCCCCCAACTTGAAGCATCCCAATGTCCAACTCTTTCCTCCCACCCCCCACCCAGCAATGGTGGTTCCTCCATCCCAGCGGTGGCAATACCATACTTCCCCACCCCCCACCGACCCCACCTCGGCAGAAAACATCCTCAGAAGGCAGACTCCCCCAATAGACCCCAACCCCCAGCCTATCCCGATCGCTGGTCTCCCTCCAGCCCCGACCAATCACAATGTACAATAGGACCCCCTCCCTTCATCGTTCATCCCCAGGTCCTCCCACAATAGATACTGCCCTTGTCCTTGCCCCCTTAGCTTTTTCCCCCTTGGCATTGCCTGATGCCCAATTTGTAGTGCCAAGGTGCCTTTGGGCATGGGCTCATTGTCCCTGGGCAGTGCCAGGTGCCCATGCCCATTCCTCCCTTCACAGTGAGGTCTCCTGCTAGTTCCCTGCAAGTGGGGAGCTACTCTAAACCCCACTGGGTGGAAGATGCTATCGGGCCTGGAAAATTCTATGCCGGTCCCAATAATCACATTTAAAATATACTTCAGGTACATTTTTAAAAGATTTAAATTACTTTCAATAAGGTCCTGACTGCACCTGTTTCCTGGCCGCGGGAGATGCGTATGCTTCTGAAATGCATGTGCAAATCCCGCGAAATGGCTGACTTGCGATTCTCCCATCCCTATGTGCTGAAAAACGTGTGCATTGGAATGGGAGAATTGTCCTCTTGTTTCCTAAGCTGGGGAACCTCACAGCTCATTGTCCAGACTCTTTGTAATCACAAAGCCAGGATACTCATGCATCAAAATTCATTATACCTGCAAAGCTGCTATCAGATGTATGTCACACCTGAGACTGTCCAGCCCCACTTCAAAAAGAAACAAATGGGAATTGTTTGCATTTAATTGACTCTGCTAACACGATGAGCCTGTGATTCCACCTAAACTTCCCAACACCAGATCCTCAATATGGATAGTAACTCTTGCAACAACTAATGATTGGAACATTATTGTGCCTGAAATGGAAGCCACTGGATAAACCTTCCCTTTGAGGTTATCATGGTGAATGAAGACCAATTAACTTAAGTGAGCATGCTGAAATCTCTGTACCTGACCTCAGTATTCTTTTGAACACTAATAATTTGTCAGCTTAGTCAATTTGATGAAACTCATGCCTCCTCCTCCTTCTCTTCCTCTGCCTCTTCCAGTGGTGGATGTGTTGACAGAGTCATTGTGAGGAGTCTCACAATGGCGGGTGTATGTGGCAGCAGAGGGCAGAGCCCATTGGATCCACCAAAGAACTGCTTTTGATTTGATCTGAGTCAATTTTTGATTTGATTTATTATGGTCACATGTGTTAGTATATAGTGGAAAGAATTGTTTCCTGTGTGCTATACAGTCAAAGCATACAAAGGAAATGAGACAGTGCAAAATGTATAGTCATAGATAGGGTGTAGAGAAAGATCAACTTATTGCGAGGTAGGCCCATTCAAAAGTCTGATTGCAGCAGGGAAGAAGCTGTTCTTCAGTTGGTTGATGCGTGACGTCAGACTTTTGTATCTTTTTCCCGATGGAGGAAGGTGGAAGAGAGAGCGTCCGGGTGTGTGGGATCCTTAATTTTACTGGCTGCTTTGTTGAGACAGTGAGAAGTGTAGACAGAGTCAATGGATGGGAGGCCGGTTTGTGTGATGATTCGGCTACAGTCATGATCTTTTGTAGTTCCTAGTGGTCTTGGGCACAGTAGGAGCCATACCAAGCTGTGAAACAACCAGAAAGAATATTTTCTGTGGTGCATCTGTAACAATTGGTGAGAGTCACAGTGGACATGCTAAATTTCCTTCTGAGAAAATAATGACACAGCAGTGCAGGAAGACGATGAACAATCTGTTGCACTCCATCTAGATAAATGCTACTGTCTATCTCTTGCAATAGGACATATATTAGGATAACAGGCATTGTAAGTGCTGATGTGATGGCTGGGTGAGCGAATCAGAGTCCACCAGCAATGATATGGCATGGAATTCATGCCAGCTCATTTTTTACCTCGAGTGCCGCACAAAACACCATTGCCACTGGCAGGTTAAATGCCATTTTCTTCACTTGAAATTGGACTTTGCCAAATTCTGAGATGATTCCACTTGATGATTCTATCATTGCCGAGGATTCCTAATTTAATTAGCAATTTATTGTCCTGTCCCCTATATTAAGAATATAAAAAATAAGAGCAAAGAACAAAACAGCACGGGAAACAGGCCCTTCGGCCCAACGAGCCTGCGCCGCCACCCCGATGTTCCCACCTCAACCCGTAATCCCTGTCTATGTTTATAGATCTATGGATTAAAAACCAAATTTGAGACAATTTAGGGAGAATTTGTTTTGCCAATTAGCCTAAGAGCACATCTTTGGGATGTGGGAGGAAACCGGAGCAACCGGAGAAAACCCACGCAAGCACGGGGAGAATGCTCAAACTTCCACAGACACAGGCCCAAATCCATGTATCTGCACAGCACAGTGATAGTCACTGAGCTGTCGTGTTGCCCATCAAATGGTCCAGGTCAAGCATACACTAATGACGTGAAGCACTAGGATACTCTCAAAAAATCCAAGAGCAGCCCTCTCACAACCCATCGCGTGTATGCCCCTTGTTAGACAATAAGGCGGACCAAAGCACCTGTAGGATAAAAACAAGTACATCAAAATCATCGTCTATTTACACATTTCCCAGGGACTCCCAAGGCTCATGATCCCTATTTTAATTCAGTTTTCTATACCCCTCCATTCCCATTCTGTTCATGTGCCCAGCAGCTGTATGAAATCTCATGCCTATTCTACCATTCAATAAGGTCATGCTGAATTTCACTTCCCTGTCCTTTCCTAATATTCCCTTGATTCCCTCAAGTGTACAAAAATCCATTGATTGAACATATAACCGTACAGCACAGTACAGGCCTTTCAGCCCTCAATGTTGTGCTGAGTTGTGTCCAAACCCAAGATCAAGTGTCCTACTCCCTATAATTCTGGTGTGCTCCATGTGCCCATCCAATAACCGCTTGAAAGTTCCTGAAGTGTCTGACTCCAGTATCACAGCAGGTAGTATATTCCACACCCCAACCACTCTATAAGTAAAGAATCTACCTTGGATTCCCTCCTAATAGAAAGATTACCATCTCAAAATATATTCTGCAACTGAACACAGCCTTCTGAGATAAAGACATACCAAGATTCAGAACCGTTTGAGTGAAAAGAATGTTTCCTCATAGAATCTCTACAGTGTCTCAGTTTTAAATGGTTAACGCATTATACTCCAGACTCTGGTGCTAGATACCCCAGCCAGGGAAACATCATCTCAGCATTTACCTCTCAAGCCTTCTAAGAACCGTATATATTACAATGTGATCATTTCTCAGTCTTCTAAATTCCAGAGCATATAGTTGCACTCCAGGACAACCCTATTATCCCAGTGGTCAATGGTGAATCATCGTTGGACTCTCCCTATGGCAAGTACTTCTTCCATCCTTATAAGGAGACAATATCTGTACGCATGTAGGGCGTGATTCAAAGATGTGTGAGTTAGGATGATTTGGTCATGGTAAATTGTCCCTTAGTATCAGGGGAAGTAACAGGATAAATATATAGGGTACTGGGGCTAGGACCCGGGTGGGATTGTTGTCAGTGGAGACTTGATGGGTTGTACTGTACTGTACTGTAGGGATTCTGTGATTCTCTGATTCATGGACCAGTGATGGGCGGAAACTTATGAGAATTTAGTAAAGTGTCAGTTCTGATGTGAAAACAGGGCTCCATTGGCCAGTTTTCTCTTCAGATCTTGTCACTTTAAGTGTCAAAAAAAGAAGAGTCAGAGGGGTTTGAGCCATCAGTCTGGTGGGGCAGGAATATTTAAAGCCGGGAACCATTTCAACTGTGACCAGAGCACCCTTTTTAAAAGACATCCCAATCACAGAAAATAAATTAATCTCCTCCCAACTCCACCATGGAGGTTTCTGTAGTCTTCCCAGCATCTACCCCTCCTCTGCCCCCAGTCATCATCAGCATTGGCCCCCTTACCCTGCGCCGATCATCACTGGTATTTGCCCCTTACCTCCCCTCACTTGATCATTACTGGTATCCCTATTGCTCACCCACCTCTTCCCCACCCCCACCCACCTCTTCCCTGCACCCGCACAAATTGATGAATCCCCACAATGCCAACCTGTGCCGGGGGAAGTACCCCCTGGCCAGGGGGTGGTGCAATGCCTGGCCATATCCTTCTTCGCCAAAGGCTGTAGTGACCTTTGCAATCTAGAGGGATCCCCACAACAGGTTTAATAGTTGTTGACTTTGCTGATAGTGATAAGAAAACCTTATGGGGGAAAGTCTGATGAGGAGGGGGTTTTAATTAGATTTAAATGATAGAAATGAATATAAATCAGGCCCATGATAGATGTGAACCTCAATACGTAACCAGCAAAGGCCGGTGATAATCAGAAATCGCAATCTCTGTGATGAGATTCGCAAATTTCAGGTTTTGCCAGAAATTGAGCCCCACCAGCGTTCTCACAGATGGACAGTGTGGGCTCAGCATCCCTTCCAATAAAAAATTATAGCTCTTTCCCATCTGTCTGCATGTACAATTAAAACAGCACTGTAAACTCAATGTGTTATTAATAAGCATTAAAGTTGGGAGAGAGCTTCTATGTATGATTGAGTAAGAAGTCTCACAGCACCAGGTTAAAGTCCAACAGGTTTGTTTGGTAGTAGAAGTTTTTGGAGTGCTGTCTCTTTATCAGGTGAGTACAGGATTTAGTTCACAAACAGGACATATATAGACACAGACTCAATTACAAGGTAATGGTTAGAATGTGAGTCCCAGCAGGCATACATACACATATATATAAAACAGATATACATGATTGATCAGCCTAAGGGTAGGTACCATGCTCATTTCCCCACACTGCTAGGTTTTACACAGTTGCTCACAGGAACCTCTCATTTTATTGCTCATGACTGATGCAATGCAAACATAGACAAGTTGGTATTCTAGCTTGAAAATCAAACGTTGTTTGTTATGTCTGTTCTGTAGTTCCCTCTGGTGGGTCAACTGGGAATCAGCTAATCACTTCTGACAGAGATTTGCAAAATTGGCATGCTGATTAAGGTCTGGATTTTCGATTCCCTTTCCTGAGCGTGGAGTCAAGAAATTTCCCAACTACACAAAGCTGACTTAGGAAAAGGTGCCTGGAGATGGCGGGGTGCAGGAGGGGCAGATCACTTGCGTTAACAAGGATCGGGCTGTCCACTCCTGCAAACAGTGCAGTGATGGCCATAGGTGTTGCCTACTGTGGTGGCAGGTTGTTTAACAAGCCAGACTTGCTGCTCCGGGTCTTGTAGGAAGAATGTGAAACTACAAGCTGGTTTTGAGTCTTCACTACTCACTCCATTTTCAAGTTTGCTGATGACACAATTGTTGTGGGTCGGATCTCAAATAATGACGAGATGAAGTAAAGGGTAGAGAATCTGGTGAAATGATGCGACGACAATAATCTCTCCCTCAATGTCAATGAAAGAGATAGTCATTGACTTCAGGAAGTTTAATGGAGGACACGCCCCTGCCTATACTAATGGTGATAAATGAAAATGGTTGATAGCTTCATGTTACTAGGTGTCCAGATCACCAACAACCTGTTCTGGTCCCTCCACACCGACACAATAGTTAAGAAAGTCCACCAATGCCTCTATTTTCTCAAGAGATTAAAGACATTCAGCATGTCTGCTACGACTATCACCAATTTTTAGATACACCATAGCTTTGTATGGCTCCTGTTCTGATCGAGACTAAAAGAAACTACAAAAGGTTGTGAGCATTACCTAATTCATCACACACACCAACCTCCCATCTATTGATTCAATCTACACTTCCTACTGCCCCAGAAAAGCAGTTAACATAATCAAGGATCCCACGCACCCAGAACATACTTTCTTCCACCTTCTTCCTTGTACACCAGTCACTGAACGTAAGCATGCAAGTGCAGCAGCCAGTAAAGAAGGCAAATATTATGTTATGCCCTCATAGTGAGAGTTCAGGAGCAGGAATAATTGGTGCAGTTATGCAGGGTCTTAGTGAGACCACTGTGTGCAGTTTGATCTCCTTATCTGAGGACGGATATCGTTGCAATGAGTAAGTATAGCAAAGGTGTACCAGACTGATTCTTGGTATGGTGGGACTGACATATAGGGACGAAATTGAATCAGTTAGGATTATACTTGCAGGAATTTAGAAGAATGAGGGAGGATCTCGTAGAAACCAATGAAATTCTAACACAACTACTAAGGGAAAATGCAGGAAGCTTGTCCAAAACCAGGCGTTGCAGTCTGAGGATGTAGGGTCAACCGTTTAGGACTCAAATGAAGAGAAATTACTTCAGCCAGAGAGTGATGAGCCAGATGGAATTCACTACCACAGAAAGCAGTTGTGGCCAAAACATTGTTTGTTTTCAAGAAGGAGCTAGATATAGCTCTTCAGGGTAAAGGGATCAAAGGATATAGGGGTAAAGTGGGAACATATTACTGATTTAGATATTTTCTAATTTTCTATGTTTAAATAGTGAGAAATTGCAGCGTTCTGAGACTCAGAGAGATCTTGGTTTCCAAGTGCATGAATCGCAGAAGGTTAGTATACAGGTACAGCAAGTAATTAGAAAAGCACAACAATTATTATCACTTATTGAGAAGACAGTTGAATACCAAAGTAGGATGTTATGCTTCAGTTGTACAAGACACTGCTGAGACCACATCTAGAATACTGTATATAGTATTGGTTGCCTGAAGGAAGGATGTAAATGTTTTAGAAGTAGTTCAGAGAAGGTTTACTAAACTAATACCTGGATTGGGCCAGGTATCTTACGAGGACAGTTAGGCTTGAATGCACTGGAATTGAGAAGGGTAAGAAATGACTTGATTGAAACATAAAATATCCCAAGGGATTTG
Source organism: Sphyrna mokarran (assembly GCA_024679065.1). Classification (NCBI taxonomy): domain Eukaryota; kingdom Metazoa; phylum Chordata; class Chondrichthyes; order Carcharhiniformes; family Carcharhinidae; genus Sphyrna; species Sphyrna mokarran. The sequence continues at coordinate 22,949,363 of JAGIQG010000024.1, read as the reverse complement.
ACGGGATGGATGTGGAGGGGATGTTTCCTCTTGTGGGAGAATTTAGATCTAGGGGGTCACAGTTTAAAAATAAGGACCCCAATTAAAACAGAGACGAGAAGAACTTTCTTTCTCTTGGAGAGTACTGAATCTTTGAAACTCTCTTCCTCAACAAAAGAGTCTTTGAATGTTTTCAAGGCAGAGGTAAACAGATTATTGAAAAACACAGGGGTGAAAAGTAACTGGGGGTAGACAGAATGTTACAGCCATGATTTTATTGAATTGTGGAGCAGACTCGAAGGGCTCTGTGGCCTATTTCCTGCTCCCAGTTTTCCTGCTAGTGAAGCGTGGAAAAATAACCTGTCAAATCATTGGATTGAATATCTTTTAGTAATCCTTCAGGGGTGTGCAGGACATTGGGCTCTGATATGTCCTGCATATCAGGACATATCAGATATGTCTGATCTGATATATCTTGTTGCACCCATTATGCACCAATAAAGCAGAGGTAAGAAGGTCTAGTTTCCACCCAAGAGCCCTCCAAGAGCGCAAACCTGAACTTTTCCAGGACTCCAGTATTTTCCAATTCTTTCCTTCATGCTACACTCAATGGACATTTAAGCTACAAATGTGACCAACATTTAATTAACAAATGTTGTCTCCTTCAGTTGCTTTGTCCCTCTATTAACCTCCCTGTCCTCTTTTACAATGCTCCTTATATAAAGTTTTTGGTCAATTTTCTGACCTTCATTTGATATGATGTCAAATTTTGGTTGATAACATTCCTGTGAAGCACCTGAGGATGTTTCACTGTATTTACTGTGCTTCATAATGCAATTTATTGATGTTGGTTGGTACTTCATGAACTATCTAAAACGGAATCATGGGGCGAAGCTTGCCTGTTCCCACCCAATATGGTTCCCTGGGAGCAAACCATACAAGTTCCATTGACTTCAGGCGGAATTTTCCTGATGAGTAGGGCCAGAAAATCTCATCCGTGGTTTTCAGGGTTAGCAGAGGTCTCCATGTAAAATCCATGCAATTGTGTGAACAGTGGCTCAGTTGGTAGCACACTTAACTCCTGAATGAGAAGGTTATGGATTTAAGTCCCAGTCCATGGCTCGTGTACAAACATCAAGACTGACGTTGCAGGAGTGCAGTTCTGTAGCAAGTGCTGTCTTTCACATGAAACATTAATCTGATGGTCTGTCTATTCTCTGATGGGGATATAAAATATCCAATGGCACTATTTTGAAGAAGAGTTAGTCCTGGTGTCCTGATTTATTCCTCAGTCAACATCACAAAAACAGATTTTCTGGTCACATCACATTACTGTTGGTGAGAGTTTGCTGTGAGCAAATTGGCTGCTGTGTTTTCTATATTACAACAGCAACTGCACTTCAGAAGTATTTAGTTAGTATAATGTGTTTTGAGATGTCTCATGATTTTTAAAACAGCTATATAAATACTAATAATTTCTTTTAGCCATGTACCTATACTTCAAATTTATAAAAATTCATTAATGGAATATGAGGAGAACTAGGAATAGAGGGATACACACGGATGGTCTAGTTAGAATCATATAATCAGTGCAGGCTTGGAGGGCCGAACAACCCATTTCTGTGCTGTATTGTTCTTTGTTTGTTTGTTTTTTGTATGATCGCCATTGGCTAGGCCACCATTTATTGCCCATTCTTAATTGCCCTTTCACAGTAACTTCATTGCATAACAACATAACATAAGAACATTGCAGTGTTAATGTAAGCCTACCTGTGACACTAATAAATAAACTTTAAACTTAAAGTGCTGCTTCCCATGTTGTTAATTTAAAATAAGACTTTTTTTGTAATTCACAGGATGTTGGTGTAGCTAGCTGGGATGTCATGATGTGGAGATGCCGGCTTTGGACTGGGGTAAACACAGTGAGAAGGCTCACAACACCATTTGTTTTAAGATTTGGTTTTGCATCCCCAGCTCATCCGTTCAGTCTAAATTAATTAATTAATTTCACCCCAGCCATAACTAGGGGGCTCCATATTGAAACTTCAATTCTGAATAAAACCAGAATGAGGAGGAGGGGGGGAGGGGGGCGGCCTTCTTGAGCGCTGCAGTCCAAGTGGTCTAGGTATATCCACAGTGTTATTAGGGAGGGAATTGCAGCATTTTGACCCTGCAACAGTTAAGGATTGGCGATATAATTTCGAGTCAGTATGATGAGTCACTTGCAGGGAAACATTCACATAGTGATGATCCCAAGTATTTGCTGTCTTTGTCCTTCCACATAGCAGTGTTCATAGGTTTGGAGGCATTGCCAAAGGAATCTAGATGAGTTCCTGCGGTGCATCTTATAACTGGAATACACAGCTGCCACTGTTCATCAGCGTTGGAGGGAGTGAATGTTTGTGCGTGCGGATCAAGGGAGCTGCCTTGTCCTGAATGGTGTCGGGCTTCTTGAGTGTTGATGGAGTTGCACTCATTCAGATAAGTTGAGAGTATTCCATCGCACACCTGACTTGTGTCTTGTAGCTTGGTATGGTGGCAGTGTTTTAGTACTGCTGCCTCAAAACACCAGGGATCTGGGTTTGATTCCTGGCTTGCGTCACTGTCTATACAGAGTCTGCACATTCTCTGTGAATTTTCTCCAAGTGCTCCAGTTTCCTCCCACAGTCTGAGAGACATGCTGGTTTGATGCAGTAGCCAGGATGAATTGCCCCAGAGTGCAGCAACAAAGGGATTTTCACAGTAACTTCATTGCAATGCTAATGTAAGCTTACTTGTGACAGTAATACATAAAAAAGTAGATGGTGAACAGACTTTGGGGAGTCAGGAGGTGAGGTACTTGCCATGGGATTCCTAGCCTTTGACCTGGTTTTGCAGCCACAGCTGTTAGATGGTGAGGTGAATGTTAAATCTACTTAAACATATGTTTTTTCAGACTATAGGGGAGACAATGGTGTAGTGGTACTTTCACTAGACTAGTAATGCTCTGGGGACCTGGGTTCATAATCCCAGCATGGCAAATGGTGGAATTTGAAATCAGTAAAAAATATCTGGAATCTTCTGATCACCATGAAATGATTGTTGGAAAAACTCATCAGATTCACTCACGTCCTTTAGGGAAGGAAATCTGCCATCCTAATTTGGTTTGGCCTACATGTATCTCCAGAGACAAAGCAATATGGCTGACTCTTAAATACCCTCAGGAATGGCCATGCAATTCAGGACCAATTAAGGATGGGCAATAAGCGTTGGCCCAGCTAGCAACAGTAAGAAGTCTCACAACACCAGATTAAAATTAAATCTGCCCCCCCCCCTCATTCTGGTTTTATTCAGAATTAAAATTTCAATATGGAGCCCCCTAGTTATGGCTGGGGTGAAATTAATTAATTAATTTATACTGAACGGATGAACTGGGGTACAAAAACAAATCTTAAAACAAATGGTGTTGTGAGCCTTCTTATTGTGTTTACCTCAGTCCAAAGCCCGCATCTCCACATCATGACATCCCAGCTAGCTACACCAACGTCCTGTGAATTACAAAAAAAACTTATTTTAAATTAACATGGGAAGCAGCACTTTAAGTTTAAAGTTTATTTTATCAGTGTCACAGGTAGGCTTACATTAACACTGCAATATTCTTATGTTATGTTCTTACACAATGAAGTTACTGTGAAAATACCCTGGTCGCCACACTCTGGCGCCTGTTCCGATACACTGAGGGAGAATTTATCTCGGCCAATGCACCTGAATATACTTATTGTCAAGCTGCTGCGGCATTTCTAAAAAGGGCTGCGTGCTTCTTTTCGTTATCTAAATCAACAAATGGATGCCATATGTGACTGTGTAAGCAAATATTAACGAAAGTCACCGATCGCGTCAGCGCTCCTCAAGCGACAGAGAGCTCGGGTATTTCCGTCACGCGGGCGAAGCGACCTCGGCCATTTCCGTGACCCGGACAGCGCAGACTCGGCCATTTTCGCCACTCGGTCGGCGCGGCCTCGGCCATTTCCGCCACACGGTCGGCACGGCCTCGGCCATTTCCGTGCGCCGGAAGCCCCCCCAGGAGCGGGCGGGTAGACCGGAAGTGAGCGCTCAGGCAGCCCCTTCACAGACAGACAAGATGGACGCGGGGTTTTTCCGCGTAAGTAAAGCAGTGGTCAAGTGAAGTCCTGCTCTTGAGCACGACTAGCAAGTTCCTCCGTGTTAGCGGCGGCCAAAACACTTCAGAGGGGACCGGCGGATCTGTTCCGGTGTTTTAAACACATAAAACTCGAGTCTTTCTGCCTCGAACACACAAAGCTGCGGATTCGGCCTTAGCAACCAGGCGGGAATGAAAATGGCGGCGGGTGGCAGGCAGGCGTTTGGGGGGAACCGTGCTGTAAGATTTTGTTTTCGCCTCCCCAACTCAATCGTTCAGTCTAAATTAATTAATTCATTTCACCCCGGGCATAACTAGGGGGCTCTGTATTGAAACTTTAGTTGGGGATAAAACCGGAACGAGGAGGAAGGGGGCGGCTTTAATTTTCCTGACGAATTGACTCCATTGCGGCAGGCGATGGAGGCGAAGGTTGACGAAGTGGCTATCCGATTCCGAAATGTTTTAACTGAACTCACACATGCTTTGTCGTGAATATTGACTTTTTTTGTGGGGGGGGAGTTGGTGGTGGGGAGTGACATTAAATGTGTCTACTTGGGTCTAACTCAGTAACAACGCGCTCGCAAATTAGAGCGCGGTGTGGTTGGAGACTCAAACGTGGGCCCCACAGGCAAGCGTGCAACTCGCTTGGGAGCGTAACTTGAAAATTGTTTTCCAGCTCAATTTACACGAGTTGTGCACATTCAACTTGACCCGTGACGAGATATAGCTCCAAAGAACATTCATAAATATTTTCATATCGGTAATAGCATTGTTTTAATGAAGGACACAGGTACACGGGAGTGAGTTAGAGTTACAATTTATACAAGATTCTTGATTTCCTTTGTAGCCTTTTGTGGAGCTCAAAATAGTTCCAGAAGTAAAACGTCGCCAATCTGTCGCAGTATTCTGTGCAAAGTTTCTGTTTGTTCTGAGTCGAACATTGCGTGATTGTTAAACCCCGAGCTTCACTGTTACAGATACAGGACACTTAAGTACCTGCTTCAGTGTTAAATACAAATTGTGTTTCATGGAAACTGAGCACATGGCAATACTTTATTGAACCAGTGGAGACACCAAAACTCATTCGTCCCTTTCTATCATGGTATCGCGCCTTGGGGGATTGTTTTGTTTTTTTAGCCTGGAAAGTTATAAAAGTTTCTTCCACAAAATCTTATGTTCATTTTGTTACAAAATTATCCTTTAAAAAGAAATAAAAGAAAAATGCTCTCCAAGAGATCTGGCAGCAGCTGTGCAGAGAAACATTCTAGGTCTGTGATCTTTCATAAGAGCTGAGAAATGTTATAGGTTTCTAGCAAATGAGCAGGGGGAAGAAATTGGTCATGCTGCAAGGCTAATGCAATGATGGGGCAAGTAAAGAAATTAGATATGACTGGGGACATGTGATTGGCAGGATCATGAATGAAATCCAAAAGAAAGAACATAAAGATATAAAAAACAAAATGGAGACAAAATGCATAATCTTGAAGGTTAAGTGACTAGTCAAAAGATAAGGTACTGTTCCTTGAACTTCATTAGGGCACAAAAGGCTGGAAAAAGAAGATTAAGTAATATGGTGGAGATTGAAAACTTGGTCCCACTTGTGAACTGATAACAAGTTTCACAAAGAGATTTCTCAGACTGCACTTGGTTTCATCACAGAAGAGATTGCAAGATGAATATAGTACACTAAATTGAAAGAAATGCAACTAAACTTGTTCATCACCAGGCAGGTACATGGGGCCTCGGATGATGAGTGGATTTGGTGAAAGGATAGGTGTTGCATTTTCTGTTAGAAGGAGCATAATGGAAGTGACTCAAATGGCAGATCAGGCTACTACCAAGAGAACAATCCTCTTGGCATGCATAAACAGGAGTGAATGGAATGGTACGTTTTGGAGATGGTGCAGAAGAGAGAGATAATCCATTGAACGTAGGTTGGTGGAAGCTGAGTGGAAACCCTGTTATGGTTCTGGGAGGGTGGGTGAGGTACGCGATCAGGAGCATGTGAGTGGAATATAAAACATTGAGGGGAATTCTCAGTTGAGGAAAAAAAAATATTAGTAATGCAAACAGAACAGATGCAAAGGGAAACTGGGAAATTGGATTAGAATCAGATATGAGAAAGTGTAGTTAAAGTACCTAATGGGAGTCAGTGGGCTCTTAGTGAATATTGGGTTAGAACCCATGTTCTAGAATTGGAAATTGAGAAATTTGATATATTGGCAATGGAAAGATGGTAGAACTGTGGAAATTCAACGAAGTCAGTGAAATTTTCTAATTCTGCCTGTAAGCAAGAAACAGCACTGATGTAGTCATCAACAAAAGTAGTTTGGGGAGGTAGGATGGGGAGGTTACAGAGGACTAGAGTGTTCTTTGTATTGCACACAAGGCAGGTACGTGAGTGCCCAGAATAACATTGGAAACTTTGCAACCTTCACAACACAGTTCAATAACTTTAGATCATATCCTTTGCTTCCATTTTGGCTTTTTTTCTGATTTTTCTTTTCTCTGTTTTCCCCTTTGCTTATGGATGGCAGCGATTTCTGATCCTGAAGTTTATATGTTCCTCCTCCCCCAACATACTTTAATTTTATGTTCCATTATCAGTCACTTTGGTCTTGTACCAAGAACACATCATCTGAACTCTCCTCATCTCTACCCTATCACTGACTTTCCCTTTTGTCCTTCTAACTACTCACTTTCTCAAAATTATTTGCATTTCTGATGAAAAATTGCAGGCTTGGAGCCCTGTTTTGCTCTTGCTACAGATGATGTGACATCTGTTCAGTATTCCCAGCATTTTCTGCTGATTGGTTCTCATCTCCAGCATCTGTAGTATTTTGCTTCAGCTTTCAAAAAGGATGAACAAATTTTGACTAAAATCTTAAATTTACAGGCGTTTAAATGTTTCCTTTGATCTCTTTTAAAATTATAAAACTTTGGTGCAGACTTGGTTACAGCCACAGTCTGAGTTAAGCAAATATACAATTGCTTCCTTCCCTGATCCATGAATTTTGCATCTGAAGCTTTGCTGGTATTTAATATTTGACATATTTAATTAGGTTAACCAACTTGCACATGTAGAATGTGTTTTTTTAAAAAAAGGTAAACTAGAGGTGTAAAGAAAAGCATTATGCTGGATCAGATAAGGGTTTGACCAAAAAAGCATGTAAAGCTGAGTCTAGGGTTGATTGTAGGGCTTGAAGTTTAAAGGTAGGAAGTGGTGAGATAAAGGGTTAAAGCACAGAGAGTTTTATTTGTGTCATTTCAGCCAGTGTGGGTTCTACAAGACAGGATTTATGGATGAGTGCCCACTGGTAACAAAGAGGCAAAATGAAATAAAAACAGAACATGCTGGAAATACCCAAGTATGGCAGTATCCGTAGAGACAGTGACAGAGTTAACATTTTAAAACTAGATATGGGCACTGTAGCTTGGAATAGGTTGAAGTTTATGGTGGATTGGAAGACCACCACAAGAATATGGTAATATTGAAGTCTTTAGGGGATGAAAAAGGCATGGCTGTTAGTGGGCAATTTCATTGGACATAACTGGAAGTTGGATGTTGATATGGGGCAATATCAGGTCATCTACTTTGGTTCTGAGAATAAGAAATTAGAAGGTTTTCTGAATACTGAGAGACAACTGGAGAACTGAAGGTGAATAGTATACACATCTCTAAAAACTAGTGCATAGGTACAAAAGACACATCAAAATAGCCAATGGAATATTTTTATCTGAAAGAACTAGCAGTTCAAAAAAAGCAAGGGTGTGATTTTTCAGTTGTACATGCCCATGTCAGATCTCATCTAGACTACTGTTACCTTTTGGTGCAATGTTTCAGGAAGGACAAATTTGTCTTGATAAGAGTATGATGCAAATTTGCCAGGGTATCAAGGCTTAACTTATTAAATTGAGAATAGATTGCATGAATATGGCTTGTATTTCTTTGAGTTTGCCATGACTCAGGCGGTAGCGTTCTCAGCTGTGTGTTTATAAGGATTTTTGTGTTCGAATCCCACTGCAAATTTGATACGTAATCGAATCTGATACTTCAGTGCAGTACTGATGGATTGCTGTATTGTCAGATATGCCATCTTTTAGTGAAGCGTTAAACTGAATTCTCACTTTCCCCTCGAGTGGACATAAATTATTCAGGTTATTAAATATCCCTCAGCCAACGTAACTAAAGCAGATTGTCTGGTCATTTTTATTACTATTCGTGAGACCTTGCTGTGCACCAATTACTAAGTTTCCTACATTTAAATATTACTTTAAGGGTGTCCTGAAGTTATGAAATGCGTAACAAGTAAGTAAGCAAAATAGGTAAGTTTTTTTTTGAGTTTGGGATAAGGGCTGATATAATTAGGGTATCTAAAATAATTAAAAGATTTTAAAGGTAGATACAAAAAAACTGTTCTCTAAGCAGTCTAGAATGAGAGAGCATAATTTAAAATTAAGGCCATTTAGGAATGGAATTACATATGTTTTCACACTATGTAGTGCTGATCTGGGACTGGCTATGGATACTGGATAAATTGCAATTCTCAAGAAAGATTGATATGTATTTGTCAGATATCAGATATGGAATGAAGCTGGTAAAATGGAGCCACGTACAGATCAGATAGGCCAAATGACCTTTTGCACCAAATTTTGTGATCTAATTTGCATGGGTACAAGAAACTAAATAGCCTTTTCTCATGTTCTTATGTTAATGAGTGGTCTTTTTGATGGTAAAGAAGTGGGATTATGCTGGAATTGTCACGTAGTTCAATTTAAAGTAGGGTGGGGAAGCGTGTGGAATTGATGATGGTACAGTTTGTGGCAGGGATAGCTTTGGTCCCTGAGGATTTAACTAGAGGAAAGTGGAACTGATTGAGGTTGACAGCTCAAGTATTGGGTTGCATGGTGGCCCAGTGGTTAGCTCTCCTGCCTCAGTGCCAGGGACCTGGGTTCAATTTCCGGTTTGGGTTGTTGTCTGTGAAGTTTGCACATTCTCCCTATGTCTGCATGGGTTTCTTTCCATACTCCAACAATGTGTGGGTTAGGTGGATTGGCCATGTTAAATTGTCCCTTAGTGACAGGTAAACTAGCAAGGATAAATGCATGGAGTTATGGGTGGGATTGCAGTTGCTGTAGACTTGATGGCTGATATGGCCTCCTCCTACACCTGTAGGCTTCTATGATCGAAGTAGTTCTGAAAGGTAGAACTGGACATCAACAGTTCACCCACTGCTACTTTTTTAGTTTGTAAATATTGAACTTCTCTAATCCCTTGTCATGTATCATCTCACTTAATGTTGGTGGATTGTATTGCTTGTGTCTAATGCAACTGTATCCTTTTTGTGAATAACATATTTATGTGTGGTCTGGCCAGTGTAATATAAAGCATACCCATTATAGATTTGTTCTGCCTTCACATTGTTAGTCATTTTAACTGCATTGTAACATTGTATGTTGAAAGTGACATGCAGCACTTATACCCAAGACTTGTTCCAAATCTTCCTGTGTTGATTTACGTTTTGTTCATTGTATGCTGATATTCGCCAAGTCTTCTCTATTCCCACTCCAGTTAGTGAGTCATGCTGTGGTGCAAATTCTCTATGAATGTCTTTGTATAATAGTCCACGTTATCTCAGTTTTGTGTCTCAAATATTAGGGCATCATCAACTGTATTTTATATTGCCAAGTACACCAGCAGCTTTCTTTCAGCAGCAGCCTGTGGATCACAGTCCTGAATGTGATTCTCTTTAATTAAAAACAAAATATTATGGATGCTGGATTCTGAAACAATATCAGAGAATATTGGAGATACTCAGCAGATCTGGCAGTATGTGTAAGGAAAGAAAACAGTTAATATTTTGAGTCCATATGATTCTTCAGAGTTGATGGGAGGGAGAAATGTGTTTGATTACATTCGAAATAAGAAATGGTGGAGTAGCTTGAGCAGAGTGATGGTCAACCATTACTGGGAGCTAGAAAAGATTGTGGCAAAAATGTGGCAAACTTAGGAACGAATGGCAGATGCCTAGTGGTGGTGATGGGGGAGCAGATGGTTTGTTTTGGGACAAAAAACGTTTGGATATAATTTGAAAAATGTTGAGATGGAGGAGCAAAGTCGCAGTATAAAGTTGTCGGACTCAGCCTTGAATCCAGACAGCTGTAAGTGCCCAGATGGAAGATGAGGTGGTGCTCCTCCAGTTTGCATGGGCTTCACCAGAGGGTTTTTTGTGAACATTTATAACGAGCTTTTGTGAACATCAACACATTTATCATATACATCTCTATTTTAGCTGAAATTAGAGTAGGACTGCAATTGCATTTAGAACTTTTTGGCTTTTATGGATTGGTGCAATACCACCCATTGCATTTAGATCGTTCATTCATTTGTTACGTAAATTCTGGCCCAGTGTCTTAAACTGAAAGATTGAAGTTTATAAACATTAATAGAAATGTTGAGACAGTACTTGTAACCTTTAACTCACTCCTATGTACCTATATATTATCTACTAGCATATTTTATGTATAGCAATTGCATTTTTTTATTGCAATGACTTTCTGACATTTTTTTTCCCCCAAATCATTGGTGTTCACTTCAAACTGCTCAATAAAAAGTGGCAATCCGCTTAATTTTTAAGTTCAGTTTTGTGAATCAAAATTCAGAGGATAGTTTGAGGTTTGTTGTTCTGGCTTCTTATTAATCAGAATTCCTTTCTCTTCCACTGATCAGATTACAAGACAGCATTAACCATAAGGTATCCTCTATAATTTATATACTGAATATATATTTTCTTTTAAATGCCCTTATTATAACAGTGAGCTCTTTAGGCAGTGTGTTGTAAAATGGTAATATAGTTGATTGTTATATATAAAAATGCATGGTATTGTATGATTAATATTTTGGTAGTAAATTAGTTTTGAATGCAGGTATATGGATTATTCTGTTAGTGAACTCATTAAATGCTCTCTTGTTTAATGGTATATTGGCAATCTTAACAATATGTCACTCAAATTTATTGTACGGCTTATTTATTTAATGGCTATTGCCATTAGTTGTTATAATTCCTTTCAATGATGAAAGTTAGGATTTTTTGAGCTGGATTTTGTATTTATATGTAATGAAATATTAAGTTTTTGATTTTAGCCCTATAACATCATTACAGTTTATACATTCTTTAATGCATCCTTCTTACCGAAATTACTGTAGTTCTTCTGGGTTATTATGACCTTATTTTCTGTAAAGATGGTATTGTTTCTGTGCAAATCTTGCCTTTTGGGACATTTAGATCATGGTTTAAATTAGAATCTTATATATGATGCTCTATTTCTTGCCAGCAGTTTTTAAGCAAAAGAAAATTCTATCTAAGCTGGTTAGCAGTCATAGAAGACCTCTACATATGTGGAAGTAGTGAATTTAATTTGCATCTACAACTGTTCTTACTCAATATGAAGAGACAGTGGGTATGTTTGAATGTTTATTTAGGTTCTGACATTTTGAATGTTGTTTCAGAATTCAGAAAAGTTTGATCAACCTGGGAATTGCTAAATCAGAAGAATAAGATAGAAATCTTATTTTGGGGAAGGAATAATTTTTTTTACAATAATTAATGAAGCACCTTTGTACATTCAGCTCAGTGTTCTTATTTCAAGTAGCGCTCAGGCAAGAAACGAGAGCTCTCCATCGAATTCTAGACTTTTTGATGTTCCGTTTTGTATACTAGCTACCCTTGGAACTTTGCTAATTAGGTTTATCAATATATTTTGCCTTAAACCCACAAGCATAAGTATTGGACACAAGTATCCAGTTCGGTCATTTGTTTAAGGCACCTTACAGACAGACGTGATGTTTCATCCTATCGCCTTTGTCAAATCTTCATTTCATGGATACAAAGTCATTAGAAACTGACTTTAATTTACATTGTCATGCTGCTTTTTCAGTTTTCATTGAGTACTGATTTCAATTTGAAGCTAATTTTTTCAGATTGTGCTGCCTCAATTTATTGGAAATTGTCAAATGTTTTCTGTGTCCATGTATTCTTGTTAACATGCCGTAACATTGATAACTTGCTTGTTTTGCACATTTTTATCCCATCAACAGAGCAAAATAACTTTGTTTTAACCTTCTAAACCACAACATGTTTAAAAATGTACAAAACTATTTCATTTGAAGAGCTTCCCAAAGACTCAACAAATTGGTCCACTAAGTAAGTGAATAATGCCTACCAAGATTATCTCAGCTTTGATCCCATTTCCTTTAATGATCTTTGATAGTGCTATAATTGGCCTTGGCTTCCATAATTTGGGCAGTGCTATTGTTTGGATGTTTTGTTGTTTCCTGTGGGCTCGTACATGTTGAGACTTGTGTACAAATTAATAGTTTGTCAGATAAGGTGTTGAAATTTTTCTGTAACTTTATCTCAGTTAGTATCTTAGGTCGGGGGAGAAAAGAGGAGGAATTTGGTATTTTGGAGTAGTATTGAGAAAGCCCACGTGGAGTGAAACCACATAGGACAGAAGATGTAATTTGTCTTTGTTATATTGGCTTTGTATTACTATTTATATTCATTAGCATGTAGAAGAGAGCATAGCTTCAATCTGAAGATCATGAATTTGAGGCCCATGGTGTCAGTTGTTGTTGGTTGAATACTGGATGGAACATTTTGAAGAGGAAAAGCTTATGATTGATCTTTAGTTTGGAAGCATAGTTGTAGACAACAACTAGAGAAGCTCTGGAAAACTTGGTAGCTAGACAGTTGGATAGTTTTTATTCTATCTACTATGTGAGGTCTTCTATAACAAAATTAATTTGCAAGTTTTTAAATGTCTGTAAGTGGAGAAAAAACTTGACAAGAATTTGGATAGATACATGCACTCGTATTTGGATGGAATGCAGTCATATCCATCTTACAGAACACCTGACTTTGGAAATAACAAGATAGGATGCCAGATCTTGCAAATGTGCAATCATTCAACATTGAACAAAAAAATCTGTCATGTTTCCCAAACTAGGATCAGGAAGATGAATCTCGAGTTCTTTATAAATAGAGATGTCTTTTTTGAAAAACTTGGATCTAGAAAATGAAAATTAGCTCAGAGAAGTGCCATCGAAATATCTAACTGTTTAGATAGACATGGCTGCATGTTGTCATTAGCAAATGCAAACAGGTTTTATGACTCCCCTTTCTGCTACACTCACTGACCTGATAAGGGCAGCATTCAAAGTATCATTAGCTCCAGGGCTCATTGTCTGGGTGGAGGTTGGTTCCCATTTCTGATCAATATTCAGTGATCCAGTGTTGGAAAGTTTGTGTGTAGTCATATACAGGGAAAGGATTCAGCATGGTTGTGGTCTATGCTGTAGTGCAATGGTTTGCTGATATTGTCTAGGCTGACAGCTAATGAATGTACATTTGGTTAAGATATCAGAATACTGCCGGTACCTCATGAAAGTGTATTTGAGCAAGAATAATACTTTGGGAAAGAAGGAGATAAAGTTGTAATAGGGAGAATGAATAAAAACAAGCTGCAATTAATTGGTGCATTGATAATGATTTGAGATTGGGTCCATCTGTGCGACAACCGACTCATTTTGCACATAAAACAGTGATTGGCAAGAATTCATAACTCCTTGCCAAAAAGATATTAAGGTCTGAGCAAAATACAGTTTCTACAACTAGCAGTTACTTTTTGCAGTACAATCAAAGGCAAAACAAATGTTGATGTGTCACAAACAAGCATTTCACTTTGAATAATTTAAGATTTCTGTTGCAGTTCAGGACAATATCATTTCTCAGCTGTGTTCGACTTAGTGTAGCATCTGTTATCAATGCCAAAGGTTATGAGATGTGCTTGGTATTGTTTGTCCGGTTCAATTTATTTAGTGAAGCAGTGATTGCTATAGAATATTTCCTGTTTTAAAGCCATACATTTTAAATCCAAAATTCCCTTATTGATCAAAAATCTATCTATTTGTGACATAAACATGTTCAACGAGATAGCCTCTACTGCTTCAATGGGCAGAGAGTTCCAAAGTTTCACTACCCTCTGGGAGAAGTTCCTCCTCAACTCTGTTCTAAATTGTCTCCTCTGTATTTTGAGGTTGTGCCCTGTAGTTCTTGTTTCAATTCTAAGTGGAAATAACCTCGCTGCTTCTACCACGTCTGGCCTCTTCGTTATCTTATGTCTCTAAAATCTTCCCTCAATCTTTTGCACTCCAGTGAATACAGGTGCAGTCTACTCACCTGTTATCTTATGTCTCTAAAATCTTCCCTCAATCTTTTGCACTCCAGTGAATACAGGTGCAGTCTACTCACCTGTATTGTATTTCCTCATATGCTAACCTCCTCATTTCAGGAATCAACCTAGTGAACTTTCTTTGCACCCTCTCCAAAGCCAATATGTCCTTCCTTAAATAAGGGGACCAAAATTGTACACAATACTCCAGGTGTGGCCTCATCAGTACCTTGTACAATTGCAGCAAGGCCTCCCTGCTTTTATACTTCATCCCTCTCGCAATAAAGGCCAATGATTTTGTATCCTAAATTTGTCTCTAACGATTGCAGATAAATGCAGATGAGTTGATCAGCCTAGAAAAATAGAACTATACAATATTTACATTTGAAATAGAACTTTAAAACTTGTGATCTCTACCCACAATTTAGTAACTTTGTGTAAAAATGTTAGTTATATACTAACAATTCTGGGTTATCATTTAACACAACTGCATTGATTACAAACCATGGTTGCTTTTATACTCTTGTGGATGTTATTAAAAAAGGAAAACTCAAGCATTTATGCATTGAATTTATTGAATTGCTGTCTGGAAATTACCAATTCCTTGTGGAAAAATGTTGCCCCAGAAATGTGCCAGACTTTGATCAACTTTCATGATATTATTCGACCTAATTTGGTGTTTTGCTATGTTCATTCACCTTTAGGTTATGAAATCTGAATGATGGTTCAAGTCATGCTTCTAAATTTTTACAGCTTAGTTTAATAAATCAGCTGATGTTTCTATAAGCCTATTTGAACTGTGCTGTAAAAATGAATGGTTACATTAGTTTGTTTTATTGGTTAGCTGCCTGAACCTGTTCTGGTATTTTGATGTCTTAAGAGGTATGATCAGTATGTTGGGCTGCATCTTGCCGACACAAGGCATCTCATGCATGTCTTAGTTTTCCTGCATCCTTCAGCTCAGAACATTTGTGCCAAAGCTTGCTGGACAAATGAGCTGATAGCATTGTGGTGAGTGTAGTAAAGGCATATAGCATCTCTGAATGGTGGAACAAGCTGTCCTCCATTCTGAAACAGAAAGAATGGTGGAGGATAAATTACAGTGGGTGAGTTGGAGTCAAACGGGTGCAGTAGGTGAAATAGGGAAAGAAAGGAATTTGGATTAGGAGCGAGAAAAAGAAAGCAAAAGAGAAGTATACTGAATTTTAAGTTTACCATTTTTAAAACTTGCCAGCAATTGTCTACATGCAGAAATGAGTTTTTAACCAGAATGATTGAAAAGCATTGCATTAATAATTCTGATATCATTAAAAGAGTGCCAATACTTCGAATCACTAGACTTAATTTTCCATGGAATGTTTAACGGACAGTTATGCACAAAAATGGCTTGTGCTCTTTCAGTAAGATCCCATTCTTAATTTCCAACAGTCTTGGCAGGTGGAATAATGTTGTCATCCTATTTAATATGTAATTT
This sequence comes from Sphyrna mokarran, assembly GCA_024679065.1. Lineage (NCBI taxonomy): Eukaryota > Metazoa > Chordata > Chondrichthyes > Carcharhiniformes > Carcharhinidae > Sphyrna > Sphyrna mokarran. The sequence goes on along the minus strand of JAGIQG010000024.1, from coordinate 22,933,539 downwards.
CACAATATCTGATATGCTGTACTTAGTAATTTTTGTTTTTTTTATAGGGAACTAGTGCAGAGCAAGACAACCGTTTCAGCAACAAACAGAAGAAACTCCTAAAACAGTTGAAATTTGCAGAATGTCTTGAGAAAAAGGTAATGTATTCTAATTTTGGCTTTGCATTTTAATTCTATACAGCTACCACAGCTTGCATATATATTATGCCTTTAACATAAGTAATGCATCACAAAGTGCTTGACAAAACTGGCTGAAGAAGTAATTTTGAATGAATGCCTAATGGAAGCAGAAGAGAGGCAGGAAAGTTTGGGGGTGGTGGTGGGTGTGCCGCTGGGCCTGAATAATTTACAATCTATATTAATGTCTTTGACTATTAATGGATTGAATATGCTGTACCCAGATTTGCTGTGATAGATAGATAAATAGGAAAACCAACTGCAGAAGATACAAAAAATCGACCAAGGGCTATAGATTGGTTAAATGAGTGGGCAAAAATGGGCAGATATAATGTGCTACTTTGGCAGGAAGAATTGAAAAGCACTTATTTAAATTGTTTCAATTAAGAGTAAGGGAGTGCCAGAAACATTCCTAAGAAAAAAAAGGTGTTAGCCTTGCGAAGCTACAACACAGGAGTAATTTTGTGTGAAGCAGTATAACCAGCAAGTAATAGAGTTACACAATTCCGCAACCAGTGAATCAGATCTAAGCCTTGCCGCATCCAGCTGTAAATGATGATGGACAATTACACAACTCACTAGTGAAGAAGGCTCCACAAATATCCCTCTCCTTGATGATGGAGGTGCTGAGCACATCAGTGCAAATGGTTGAAGCATTCGCAACAATCTTGAAGACCCATGTGGTCCATTTTGGCCTCCTCTGGAGGTCCCCAGCATCACAGGTGCCAATCTTCAGGCAATTCGATTCACTTCATGTGATGACAAATGGCTGAAGATATTGGGATTCTGCAAGGCTGTGGGCCCCAACAACATTCCAGCACGATTTGTCTTCCAACACTTGCCATGCCCCTAGCCAAACTGTTCCAGTGCAGCTTTGACACAGCATCTACCTGACAATGTGAAAAATTACTCAGGTATGTCATGTAGAAAAAAAGCAGGACATATAAAATCCAATAAATTACTGTCCATTGATCTTTTTTTGAACAGTAAAGTAATGGAAGAGTTTTATTTAATATTACTGTCAAGCAGTACTTGTTTAGCAATAACCTGCTCATTGATGCTCAGTTTGGATCATCCCTGACTTCATTACAACCTTGTTTCAAATATGAACAAAAGAGCTGGATTCCAGTGATGAAGTGAGAGTAGCCACCCTTGACATCAAGGCAGCATTTGACCAAGTGTGGCATCAAGGAGCCCTAGCAAAACTGGAGCCTGAGAATTGGAAGTAAAGCCCTCTGCTGCTTGGTGTCATTCATGCCTGACACAAGGGAGGGTGAGTGTGGTGGTTAGAAGTTGATCATTTCTGTTCCAGGGCATCACTTCAGGAGTTGTTCCCAGATTCAACCTTCTTCAGCTGCTTCATCAACAACCTTGTTTTCATGTTTTTTGGTAATTGCACAATGTTCTGTACCGTTCACTATGACTCAGGTGCAGCACAACTTGGACGCTATCCAGCCTTGAGCTGGCAAGTAACATTTGCACTACACGTGTTCCATTCAATGACCGTCTCCAACAAGAGAGAATGTAACCATTGCCCCTTAACATTCAATATTATTACCATTGCTGAATCTCTACTGTCAAAATCCTGGGAGTTATCATTGATCAGAGACTGAACTAGACAAGCTGTATAAATACTGTGGCTACAAGACAAGATCAAAGGCTGGGAATCCTGCAGCATGTAACTCATCTCCTGACTCCTCAAAGCCTGCCTACAAACCATAAGTCAGAAATGTGATGGAATAGTCTCCACTTACCTGGATGAGTACAGTTCCAACAACACTGGAAGTTTGACAACATCCAGGTTAAAATGGCCTGCTTGACTGGCACCTCTTCCACAAACTTTCACTTCCTCTGCATCAATGCAGAGTGACAGCAGTGTGTGCCATCTATATGTTGCACCGCAAGAACTTACCACCACTCCTTAGGCAGTAACTTCCAAAACCCGTGATTGCTATATCTAGAAGGAGAAGGGCAACATATGCATGAAAGTTTCCCTCCAAGTCACTCACCATCTTGACTTGAAAATATATTGCAGTTCTTTTGCTGTTTCTGGGTCAAAATCTTAGAACTCCCTTTCATCTATGAGGCTCAAGAAGACAGCATACCACCAACTTCTCGAGGCAATTTGTGATGGAATAGTGAGGTCATTTGCCCCATCAAGTCTGTTCCGACCACAATCCCACCCAGGCCCTATTCCTATAACCCCACACATTTACCCTGTCAATCCCCCTGACACTAGGGTTAATTTAGCATGCCAGTCAACCTAACCTGCTCATCTTTGGACCGTGGGAGGAAACTGGAGCACCCAGAGAAGACCCACACAGACATGGGGAGAAAATGCAGACATTCACCCACGGCCAGAATTGAACTGAGTCCCTGGTGCTAAGACAACAGTGCTAACCACTGCCACCATACCGCCAACCTAGTTAGCAATACCTACAACCTATCAACGAATTTTAAAAAACGGAAAGAGTCTGAAAAACGCTGTATGTCCGTGAATCTCAGAAAAGCAGCATGTAGGTACAGCAAGTAATTGAGAAGGCAAATGGCACATTTACTTTTATTGCAAAGAACATGAGTATTAAAGTAAGGAACATTTGCTGCAATAGTAGTGTTTTGCTGAGACCAAACTTGCACTTTTATGTGGAGGTTTGACTTTCCTTAAGTAAGGAGACTGTAATTGCATTGAAGGTGGTTCAAAGAAGATTTCCCAGGCAGATTCGAGGGATGAAGGAAAAGTTTAGCAGGTTGGACTTACGCTCATTTGGCGTTTAAAAGAGTGGGAAGTGATCATACTGCAGCATAAAAGATTCTTAGTAGGCTTGACAGGGTGGATGCTGAGAGGATGATTTCTCTTTACCCAAAGGGTGGTTCGGGAGTGGAATGCCCTGCCTGCAGCAGTTGTAGATGCGCCAAGTTTGGTGGCGTTTAAGAGGTTAGTTGATAAGTATATGGAAGAGAAGGGAATGGTTTAGTTTGGAGGGGTATTGCTTTTTATATTGGTCGGCGCAACATCGAAGGCCGAAGGGCCTGTTCTGTGCTGTTATGTTCTATGTTCTTCTAGGAAATCTACAACAATGGGCCACAATTTCAAAATAATGCTTCTCTAAAGATGGAAATAAGAAATTAATCTTTGGAATTCTCTTCCCCAGTGAACAATGTAGGTTGGGTCACTGCATATGTTCAAGGCTAAGTTACAGATTTTTGCCAAGGGAGTTGAGGGTTAGGAAGGCCAGGCAAGGAAAGTAGAGTTATGGCCACATGAGGCCAACAACAATTTTATTAACTAGAGGACTTGAATGCCTATTCCAGCTCTTACTTTGTGTTTTTATGACTAAACCAATTGAAATCATAGCTGCCAGTTGAGGGATTAAAATCTGGGATGCACAAGACACCAGTATTCGAGGTCTGCAAGATTGTAGGACTGTAGTGATTTGGAGGGGCAAACCTGTGAAAGGATCTGAAAATAAGGATAAGACTTTTTCATTTTCAATGTTGTAATATTGGGACCCAGATTCAGTTGCTGAATCTTGCTTGGGTGTGGTTGTATATAGAACTTGAGTTAGTGAATGGGTCAGAACTTTGGATAAGCTCAAGGTTATATACATGCAAATTGGAGAATGGGATGTTTTCCACAAGAGTTTAAAGTAGTCGAGTCTAAAGACAAAGGCAAATGCGATGATTTTGGCTGCAGGTAGAACATAGAAAAATTATAGCACAAACAGGCCCTTCAGCCCACAAGGTGCACCGATGATATCCATACCAATTAGGCTTATCTATAACCCTCAATTCTATTAAGTTCCATGTACTCATCCGGAAGTCTGTTGAAAGATCCTATCAAATTTGCCTCCACCGCTACCGATGGCAGCTGATTCTACTCACCCACCACCCTAAGTTGAGTGAAAAACTTACCCCTGATATCTCCTCTGTACCTTCTCTCCAGCACCTTAAACCTGTGTCCTCTTGTAACAATTATTCCAACCCTTGGAAAAAGCCTCTGAGAATCCACCCAATCTATACCTCTCATCATCTTATACTTCTCTCTCAGGCCACCTCTCATCCTTCGTCTCTCTAAGGAGAAAAGACTGAGCTCCCTCAACCTAGCCTCATATGGCATGCCACCCAATCCAAGAAACATCCTTGTAAATCTCCTCGGCATTCTTTCAATAGCTTCCACATCCTTCCTGCAATGAGGCGACCAGAACTGGGCATGGTATTCCAAGAGAGGTCTGACTAGGGTCTTATAAAGCTGCAACATTATCTCCCGACTCCTAAGCTCAACCCCTTGATTGATGAATGCCAGTACATTGTACGCCGCCTTAATCACATCCTCTACTTGCGGTGCCGATTTAAGGGTCCTATGGACCTGGACCCCAAGGTCCTTCTGATCCTCTATACTGTTAAGAGTCTTATCCTTGATGTTATACTCTTTCATTCCATTTGACCTGCCAAAATGGACTGCTACACATTTATCTGAGTTGAAATCCATCTGCCACTTCTCTGCCCTTGCATCCTATCAACATCACACTGCAACCTCTGACATCCCTGCAAACTATCTATAACACCACCAACCTTTGCATCATCAGCAAGCTTACCAACCCATCCCTCCACTTCCTCATCCAGGTCACTTATGAAAATTAATGAACAGCAAGGGTGCCAGACGGGTCTCTGGAGCATCCCACTGGTGACTGACCTCCATTACAGAAAATGCCCATCTACAACCACTTTCCACTTTCTGCAAACAAGCCAGTTCTGAATCCACAAGACAACAGCCCCTTGGATCCCATGCCCTCTCACTTTCTCAAGAAGTCTTGCATGGGGGACCTTATAAATGCCTTGCTGAAGTCCATATAAATTCACATCTACCGCTGTTCCTTCGTCAATGTATTTAGTCACGTTTTCAAAGAACTCAATCAGGCTCGTAAGGCACCATCTGCCTTTGACAAAGCCGTGCTGACTACTATTTGAGCATACTAAACTTCTCTAAATATTCATAAATCCTGTCCTCCTTCTCCGTCAACTTACCAACCACTGTGGTTAGACTCCCCTTTCAGTAATTTCCTAGGCTATTCCTATTCCCTTTTTCGAATATAGGAACTATATTTGCAATCTTTCGGAACCTCTCCTGTTTCCATTGATGATGCAAAGATCATCACCAGAGGTTCTGCAATCTCTTCACTGGCCTCCCACAGTAACCTGGGGTACATCCCATCCGGTCTGGGCAATTTATCTATCTTGATGCTATTCAAAACTTTCAACATATCCTCTTTCTTAATGTCGATGATCTGAAATGGACAGAGTGAAGCTATGTGTTGCAGGTTGGTTGAAGTAAGAACATAAGAAATAGGAACAAGAGAAGGCCATCCAACCCCTCGAGCCTGCCCCACCATTCAACAAGATCATGGCTGATCTGTAGTGGTTCAGTACCACTTTCCCGTTTTCTCCCCGTAACCCTTAATTCCCTTGTCAATTAAAAACCTATCCACTCTTGACTTGAACATATTCAGCGAGGAAGCCTCCACCACCTTATTAGGCAGAGAATTCTAAAGATTCACCAACCTCTGTGTGAAGAAACCCCTTTGTGTAACTCTGATCCGACTCCCCCAATCTTGAGGCTGTGTCCTCTAGTCCTGCTATCTTTGCTAAGTGGGAAGAGTCTCTCATCCTCTACTTTATCCATCCCCTTCATTATCTTATACGTTTCTATAAGATCCCCTCTCAGCCTTCTAAACTCTAAAGAGTACAAACCTAGCCTATTCAGTCTCCTCATAATCCAACGCCCTCATCTCCGGTATCAGCCTAGTAAACCTTCTCTGCACCCCCTCCAAGGCCAGTATATCCTTCCTTGAATGCAGAGACCAAAACTGCACACAGTATTCCAGTACGAAGTAGATATGAATCTGAATTTCATCTCAAGGTCGAATGGAACACATAGGTTGTGAGTGGCTTGGTTCTCTCAGACTGTTGCCAAGGAGAGGATCGAGTCAGTGACGAGGGAATGCATTTTGTGACAAGGACCAAAAATAAACTCCTTTGGTATTTCAGATATTTAACTGGATTAAATTTCTGCTCATGTAGTAGTGGATATCTGACAGCCTGTTTAATCAGTGACAATAGAGGAGTTGAGGGAGCTGGTTGAAAGTCTGCTCAGGTTCTATATGTATGCTATCCACACTAATTGCTAAAAGAGCTAATGGTGCACTGTGTCAGAATATTACACTTGAGCTGTTCTACGCTATTGAAAGTTTGTAGTACGTATTCAGTTGAAATCAAATAGAATGAGTTTAGACTTGATACTAATTGACATTACAACCCTATGGTTTAGTATTTTGGATCAAGCACAATCCTAATCAAACTTTGTATCATGGAGTCATGAACACAGAAGAAAACAGTTTGGACCATTCTGCTGGCTCTTTTAAATCCACATTGACTGCCTAATCAGTCCATGTTTATCATGCAGTCACTGGTACTTAATTGTGCAACGCCCACCCCACAGAATTTTAGCACTAGGCCTGTGTTTTGATCTTATGGTCATGTAAGATGTAGCAGGCTTTTTGGAAATAAGATAACATTAAACATCAAATAATGGAGTAAAAGCATCGATTGTCTAACTGGAAAAACTGGCACCACTAGCTGTTTGCACGACAAGTGTGAAAAAATGCTGAGGGCAATGATAGGAGATACTTTAATAATGAGCTTCTTGTGCTCGTGCTGTGAGCCATTAGCAGCGGTTTTGCTAGTAGTTTTAATTTGCATCAGAAGGCATTTTAAGGTATTAAGTGAAATGGATAAGGTAGATAGAAATTATTTCCTCTGGTTGTCAAGGTATAGAACTTGGGGACAGAGGTTTGGCTCCAATATTTAGACTACGTTGAAGACATTAGAAGAACCATTACATACCAAAAAATGGTGTTAGAAGTTTAAAATCCTCTCCAGACTGCAATTAATACATCACTTAAACCTGAAATGGATAACTTGTTAACCAAAGATTGAGGACCATAGGGTAAAGTCTATGAGACTAGGTTGCAGATCACCCACAATCTAATTGAATGCTGGAAAGGCCATATGGTCTACACACCTGTTCTGATCAGATTAATTTTATTAAAAAGTAACAAATGTATAAGCATTTGAAGAAAAAGGCCTTTGCCGGAATGCAAAATACTCCAGCATGTTGAGATTTCATTTTGGAAGGAACCTATTCAACTTGAGTTTCTTTTCATGTTTCAAATTATGTGTGAAACGATATAGATTGTGCAGTTTCTGCACAAGCTCTATGCATAATTGATTTCAATTAACAGCAATAAATATTTAAGAAAGCAATGCAATCCTATCAGGTGCTTTATAATCATCAAATGTAATAAAACTATATACAGGTTGGTGGAAAAAGTCTTATTTTGCCAGGTAAGGCACATTAATATTTTACTGCATTTCTGCTTTTCTTACTAGAAAATGCTTTTTCTTCAGTTTTTGTCTCTCACAATGACTCCGAGGATTATTGAGTGACCTACTGCTTCTGTTGTTGCTAAGCAAGCTGCCACATCAGCAGAAGTTGGGGGTGGCATAACTTTCCATCTTGAATTTTTCCTCTTGCAATCCTGTTTAGCACTCATAAGTATTAGGAGTGGAATTAAAAATCAGATATAATTCTATGTCTTTGATTGTGTGTATTGGTGTTTCATTCTGCTGCATTGGGTTGCAAAATAGTTCAATAGATTTAGACAAAATCTTTCACTGAGGCTATGAATTGAAAGTTGCAAGTGCCTGTTAATTTTATTTTCAAACTGGGTTCTAGGTGGACATGAACAAAGTAAATTTGGAAGTGATCAAGCCATGGATTACACAGAGAGTGACAGAAATGCTTGGATTCGAGGATGATGTTGTGATTGAGTTCATCTTCAACCACCTTGAAGAGAAGGTAATAATTGGAAACACGAAAGAGTATTTAATAAATTATTGTGATGTGGTTTTTCACCTGGACTTTTGGTGAAAGAAAGTTATGTAAAGTGTCAGGTTTGCTTGTTTTCTACACAGTTAATGTTGAAGACAGTATAAAACGTGGTTAAAAAGCTGCAAGGATAGCTTTAAATATGATAGGATTCTTCAGGGACCATTTAGCACTTTCAACTACTTTCACAAGGGTACATTGAGAAATTTTTCCTGACTTGCTTTCTTCTGAAAATACTCATTTCAAATTAATTTGGGTTCCAAAATGAAATTGGTGAATGCTACAGACTTTTTAAAAAAATACTTGGGTCACTTCAATTGAGTTTACTTTGTTGAAATTTTCCTATCTTAACGAAATTAACATGAATGTTGATGAATTATATTTCTGATCAGTCAGTTGAATGTATTTGCACTTACAAGATTGGGTGTTCCTAAGAGTGCTTAATATACTCTTGTGAAATAGTTGAAAATATTGAATGACTCCTTCAGTTAGCCCTCAGGTAACAAAAAGAAAATCCATCTTGTATGTGTTCTTACTTGTTTTGTTGTATAATAAGCGCCTTTGACAGCATTTTTCTAATGATCGTGTGATTTATGATTTAAAAGGCCTGAACCAAAATGGATGTTATTCCGTCTGAAGTATAGCACCATCACCTTGTTAGGTCACAGCAAAGTGAATTCCAATGTCGCTCTGACCCTCCTCCCTTGATGATGCAGTGTGTGTTTGGAGGTGAGTTGTGTAAAGTGACCAGACGAAAATCCTCATGCCACTCAATGAAGAGCACTCGGACAAACTTTACACTGCTCAGAAGTAAAAAGTGGAAAGCAAAACAGTAGCCAGTCTAGATGAGGAAAAATGTACTATTGCAGATAAAATTGTTTCTGTAATCTGAAAACTGGACATGGCTTTTTAGTGATGCTTTAGGCTTATTAATAACCAGCGTGGAAAAAAGTGCTTTTTTTTTGAATCCTTAATTTAAAAATCAGGATGCTGGAATATTTCTGGAGGGCTAATTGTTTTAAAAAAAATACTCAAAACTTCAACTCGCCACTGCAACCCAAGGGATACTGAGACTCCATCTTTCATTTTGGGGAAGAATGTTTAGACATGATATATAGGAGGAAAGTCATGTTTCATGTGGAACTACAGATGGCACATAGTGATTTTGTGCTGCTGTAAGGTTCTATTTTCATGCAACTGAAATGTATCCTTAACATTTAATGTGTCTGACCTGATTCGTCCAAATAGAAATGTTCAGGCTTTTTTATTTTATAAATGAATAACATGACAGCAGCTGTGCTGCTGGATAGAATTCTACATGGAAGCAAGGTGTACATCTTTGAAAGAAAAATTATCCTGTTTGCTCTGCTTGAATTGTACCTCTTAATAACTGACCATGGGAGTGGCGTTGATGGTGAATAAGGAAAAGTTTGCAGCTCAAACCATGCTGCCCTCCCAGTTGCAGGAGGGTGCAAGCAGCTTGCAAGCAAGGAAAAGAGAAGTAGTGTAGTTTTCCTTGTTAGCCTGTTGCATTGGTAGATTCAGTGAGAGTGGTATTGCTAGCATGTCTGAAACCCCCTCAGAACTGCCAGAAGATTCAAAGTAGTGTTAAATTTTAATGCAAACTTACGTGCATTTGCTTACAAATTAAACAATATTTTGAAAGCATTTTAAACAATTTAGATACTGAACAAAGATGTTTTTTGTAGATTAAAAACTTGGCATTAATGTTGGAATATTTCTAAAACGAAGTTTTTGAGCAGGGCTTGTCCAGGTTAGCAGAAGAACTATCTTTGCAGCCCTGTATCTACTTTGTTACTACAAATTTGGATGTTTTGATCATTATAAGCACGATCAATTAATTTAATGGTGCTGCAGTATGCTAAAATTCATAGCATAATTCTCCAATTATAAAGTAATATAAATAGCCATGTGATAGATTATAATCAGTGGAAGGATCAGCATGTAAATGTTGTAGTTCATTGAATAAATACATTGTAACATAGTTTAGGTGCTTGCATGTTATTAGAAATTGTAGTTTAATGTAAAACTCAGATTTGGAGAGGTAGCAACAGCTCTTTCACTTGGAGCATGAAGGCAAGTTTATTTAAGCAGAAGTTTAATATAAACTGTTCATTTTTCTTTTTTGTGGCTGTTTACTCATTATTGCTTGTTCGTCTCTTACAATTTAGATAAATGATATAACATTATACTCAAGGTGATTGAGTTGCAGTAGGGAGTCGGAAGCAACCCAAGGGAACATCTTTCTCTACAGGGGACTTGGAACTTTGGGTTCAGGAGTCGACCAGAAGAAATTGAAGACCTCAGGACTCTGTACTTGCTTTATGGTGTTCTGACACGTTTGTGTGTTTTTTTTACTGGACCTCGTTGCTCTGGCAACCTATGTGCAGTACCCATTCACTAAAACTACAGAAGGCCCATTGGCTTTTGTCAGGAAATAGTGAGAGGCAGTCTGGCCTCGTAAATGGGATTTAAGTGTATTGTTCATATTGAAAGAAATCTTAAGACAAAGCTGATACTCAGCCAATTTATATAGGCTGATAGATGAGGGAAATGGTACACAGCATAGAAAAAAAATTAATGTAATTTGCTATTATCTAAAGCATTGAAATTGTCAATTTTGCCTTTAGAATACTGAGGTAGATTGAAAGTAATGGAATGAACTGCTTTTGGATTTTTCAAAATAACCTTCCTATCTTCATCTTGTGTCTGTTGCAGAACCCAGACGCAAAGCTGATGCAGATTAACTTGACGGGATTTTTGAATGGCAAGAATGCAAGAATGTTCATGGGGGAGCTATGGCCGTTGCTGTTGAGTGCACAAGAAAACATCGCAGGAATCCCCTCTGCCTTTCTAGAACAGAAGAAAGAAGAAATCAAGCAGAGACAGGTAAATTGATTTGTAAATTACTGAAGTTGGTGGAGTGGTGGGGTGGGGGAGGTTTCTGGTTTGAGATTCAGTGCGTTGAACAGACCACTTTAGATCGTTTGCAAATTGCGTATGTGACTGGAATTCTATAATTTGCACAAAGATGAAACAATTCTGTTTGCTTTCTTGACTAATTGCTAACAATTCTATATTAGTATCTGATCTAGGAATAGTTCAGAATGGGCATGATTAGGCTAAGGTAATCAGGGTGGCTGAGAGGAGAATGGAATACAAAAATGAAAATTAAAAACTGAAGAGAAACATTAAGTTAATTTGTCACATTTCACTTCTGTGGTCGCTTAATTTATGTCTGCTTACCCTTTTGGCCATTGCTTGTAAAGCGATTGATGGCTCCTGCTTTAATTTTGGTGTTGAGAATCATCCAGTTTCTAAGCCAAGTTGGCATTTGATGCTGGGTCCAATTTGATGACGAGACCATAAGCTAACTTTAATGGTTTGCTTTGGTACGCAAAATAGTTCTGGCAACAAACAAATGAAGGATTTGATTGCTTTGAGGTATGAGATGGCACTTTCAGATGCAATGCTATACATTCATTCTAAAGTCTTCGTTTTAAACATAGGTAAAGAAATATCAGAATTATTTCAGTTTTGTTCACTTCGAAGCATTCCTTAATTTATAAATGGCTTTCTCCCTTAATTTTATGAATCTGGGAAATAGCTGAAAATACATGGCAATTATCATCAGTGGAACAATGAAATGCAATATTAGGGATATTAAAGATTTCCCTCTATTCACAGCTTATGAATTCCCTTTCATTGCAGATTGAACAGGAAAAACTGGCTACCATGAAGAAACAAGATGAAGAAAAGGAAAAAAAGGACAAGGAAGACAAAGAAAACAGAGAAAAGAGGGATCGTTCCAGAAGTCCAAAGAGGTGACTAAAAATACAATCTACATTGTTAGGTTTCAGTTGAGTTCAGTAGCTGGATAGTATATAGTGACCTCTTAATTCAGTCTACCCATTGAGATCATATGGTATTCAGTTTATTAGCACAATTATTACTTGATAAGTCCATGATTTGCCAGTGGAATGATGCATTGGCAGTCCAGCATATAATGCACCTTCAGTCCTTGTGTTCATATATGCTATACAAATCAGATGCACTTAGAAGGATAAGATAACCTTCTTCACATCCTCTGTTTTACCATCCAAAGGAAAGTTGATTGTGCTTATTACATCTCGAGAAATTTTGCATAAATTTAAGTGTTTGACAGTGCTGTGTATTTCAAGTTTAGTGTATGAAATAAATGTTCTGGCTAACACCTACTATGAGTATTGAACATTCAGTATGCATGGTTTTAGGACTGACAAGGTTTTAGTTTTTCTGGGAAATAGTTCATGCCTTTTCAAATTAAAATAGTTTCTACAGTCTTTTATTTACCTTTTATCCTTCCTTTTGGCTTGTGGTAATGTTTCTGCAGTTTAACTATCTTCTGTTTTACATGTAAGCATTTTATTTATACATCTCTTGCACTTCCTTTCTTTCCTGGTTCATTATTAAATGCTCATTGATAATTGCTTCTAGTTTAGGAATCCAAACTTGTCTGTTCTATCCATTGATGTTGCCTGAAGTGCTGAGTGTTTCCAGTGTGTTCTGTTCTTGTTTTGCTTGCATGTGTAATTTATTTCAATTCAGTACTTAATTGCATCTGTGGTTTCATTGGTTCATCTGAAATGAGTTGGTTACTTGCATATTTGCTCAACACCGTAGTGACTAGCCTGTGCTTGAAGCTTCTTTGTTAAAGCTGGATTATGGCCACAGCAGGTGTTATTGCTGAGCAAGCCAGGCACCAGAGTGAAGTCTGTTTTGCTGATTTTCACAATTAAAAAAGCTTATAATGAGGATGCAGTGCCATTGATCTGAAAAGCATAGAACTCCATTGACACCTTGAGCATCTCTGGATGGCCAGTATTTATTGCCCTTGTCAACTGAGGGCAGTTGAGAGTCAACCATATTGCTGTGCCTCAAGTCACATGTAGGCCAGATTGGGTAAGGGCAGCAGATTTCCTTCCCTAAAAGACATTAGTGAACCAGATGGGTTTTTCCAGCAATCAACAATGGCTTCATGGTCATCAGTACATTCTTAATTCCAGATTTGTTACATTGAATTTTAATTTCATCATTCACTATATACTAACCAATGAATTTTTGCTTCATCCAGAAACTTGTTGATCATACCCCCTACGTTTAAGTTTTGTTAATGTACACTCAAATACCAAAGATCCCAGCACCTGGCCCTGCGGACTTCCGACCACACAAGCATTCCTGTATCATCACCCTCTGCTTCCTGTCTCTTAACTAATTTAGGATCCAGTGTGCCCCTTTGCCTTGGAACTCGGCATAATCCCTCAAAAATATTTAAAAATACGTCTCTTATCACAGATGTAATAAAAAAAATGTAGTGCCAAAGAGCATGTTGCATTTTATTTGTTTTCTGTTGAGAGTACCGTAAATAAATGCTGAGGGACTTGATATGTATTTGTATAAGTCCTCTGAAAAATATTGAATTATCCTTGATATTTAATGAATTTTAAGTTGAAAATCTGTTTTCCAGTGGCTTTTTGGTGATTTCTGATCCAGAAAATTGTTAGAATTCAAGGATTATAACAACTTCCATTGAGAGAAGCTAAACCATCTGCTTTAATCCATAGAATCCTACAGTGCTGAAGGAGGTCATTTGGCCCATCAAGTCTGCACCAACTACAATTCCACCCAGGCCCTGTTTCCATAACCCCATGCATTTACCCTAGCTAGTCCCCTGACATCAAGGATCGATTAGCATGGCCAATCCACCTTCCAGGAGAGAGAAACCCTTATGACCAGCTGTGATTACCACTTCCTCTTTAAAAAAAAGCTCAAACTATCTCTGCAATCTGTCAGACTAGAGAACCAATAGTATGATTAATAACCAAAAATGTGCACATCTTTGGTTAATAATCATAATATTAGTTCTCTAGTCTGACAGATTTCAGAGATAGTTTGAGCTTTTTTTTTAGAGGAAGTGGTAATCACAGCTGGTCCTGAGGGTTTCCCTTTCCTGGAAGCACTTCAACAAAATCAATATTGTAATTAAGTAAAACATTTCTGGTGCTTTAAACATAAAGTTCTCAATATTTAAATTCAAAGAGGATATAAACTCTTGCAGGCGTAAGTCAAGATCTCCATCACCAAGGAGGCGGTCTCCAGCAAGAAAGGAACGGAAGCATTCTGTCTCCAAATCGCCACGTCGTCGGACCAGAAGCCGGAGTAGAAGTGCTTCTCCGGTGTCGACAGTTAAGAAACCAGAGCAACTGTCACCGGAACCAGACCTCTCACTTAAAGAGAGGAAAGAATCTCCAGCTCCAGAAGCAACTTCAACAAGGTTAACAAGTGATTTTATTTAAACTTATCTAACTCCAGTGGAGAGCATGTAATATCTTGCCAACACTGATATGATTTTGTAGAAGAGTTCGTAAAATTTAAGAAATAGATCAAGAATTATTGTGGATTAGGCCTCTAATTAATAATGAATTTAAATTTTCGTCAGCTACGATTTTTGTGTTATGAAAATGTATTTGATGGGTTGGATTTTGTTCAACATCAATTGCAGATGTGGTTATTGTGAACCGAGATTATGTTTGGAGAGATTTGGACAGATATGTAGAATATCTTTTAAGACGTCATTGAAACATCCAAAGAATTTTGTGAATTTTAAGTTGTTGAAGGTCTTCTCTGATTTTTATATGCATTTCTAACTTAAAATATCAGAATTAAAGGACAGAATAAAATACTATGTAAGTATGGTGAAATCAACTCAAATTTGAATGACTATAAACTGTTTAAGTTGCCCTCGTGTTTAAGCATTTGAATCTCTTAAGTAGAATACTGCTCATCAAACATTTGGACTTAGATAATTTTGGGACAAAGCAGAAAAACTTGCGACTAAAATATAGTGAGAGTCATGTAAACATTCTGACGTATATGTTATAGCTATACCTAGTAAGTCCCTAAATTTGGTGAAAAATTTAAGATGCTAATTTTCTGCTCTCCTATAGTGATATTCTGAAAGAAATCAAGCCTGCAACACCAGAAGTGAAAGAAGTTTTATTAGAACAACCTATAAAAAAAGAGAAGGAAAGAAAAGAAAGAAATAGGCATCGATCACGTTCACGGTCAAAATCAAAGTCTAGGTCCCGTTCACGCTCTCATTCACGCCCAAGGAGACGTCCTAGGTCCCGATCGAGGTAAAAATTTATTCTCCTTTTCACCACTGACATTTTAAGACCACTTTTCATCGTTTCTGGTTACAAATCGCAATTGCATAATTTTAGGTCCTATTCACCTCGAAGACGACCCAGTCCAAGACGGAGGTCTCCTCCTCGAAGGAGGAGTCCACCAAGGCGTCTCCCACCACCACCACCTCCATCCAGGCATAGAAGAAGTAGATCACCTATTAGAAGGTATGTTTTTAATTTCGAGCCTATTAAAGAACTATTAAATTAATATTCATTCCTCTTTCACAGAAGGTAACTTTTAAACTTTTACTTTGAGATGAACATGTTAAGTATACTTGTCAAATTAACACCTTTAATGATTTCACAAAAGTGAATGGGATATGAATATTTGGAAAGCGCTGTAATAGACCAACACTCTCTTGAGATTATTAGCACTAAATATATTTGCTATCCAACTGTGCGCTGTAATGAAACAAGTTACAAATAGGCTCCATTTCTTAGCTTTTCAACATTCAGTTCCCTTTTAGAACATAGAACACTACAGCACAAACAGGCCCTTCAGCCCACAAGTTGCGCCAATCATACCCATACCTACTAGGCCATAAAACTATCTAACTCCCAATCCCTTTGAATCCTATGTACTCATCCAGAAGTCTCTTTTAAAAAAAAACCCCAGCAAGTTCACCTCCACCACCACCGATGGCAGCTGATTCCATTCACTCACCATCCTGAGTGAAAAACTTACCCCTAACATTTCCTCTGTACTTGCTGCCCAGCACCTTAAACCTGTGTCCTCTTGTAGTGACCATTTCAGCTCTGGGAAATAGCCTCTGAGAATCCATCTATTCCTCTCAAAGTTTTGTAAACCTCTATCAGGTCGCCACTGAACCTTTGTCTCTCCAGTGAGAAGAGACCTAGCTCCTCGACCTGTTTTCATAGGACATGCCTCCTAGTCCAAGCAATGTTCTTGCAAGTCTCCTCTGCACCCTCTCATAAGCTTCCATATCCTTCCTGTAGTGAGGCGACCAGAACTGCACACAGTATTCCAAGTGGGGTCTGACAAGGGTCTTATAAAGTTGCAGCAATACCTCACGACTCCTAAACTCAATCCCTCGATTAATGAAGGCCGGTGCACCGTACACCTTCTTGACCACATCCTCCACCTGCGAGGCCGATTTAAGAGTCCTATGGACCCGGACCCCAAAGTCCTTCTGCTCCTCAACACTGCTAAGACTCCTACCCTTGATATTGTACTCCTAAAGCTCTTGAGATAAATGCCTCAGTCTAACTAAAAATGTTATGTTGAAGTTGTGACTATGGAGTCTACTTTTTGCAGTTCACAACAGACTTCACATTCTGCAAATCTGTTTTAACTTCTGCCAGAACAATTATTTTCCCATTTTTCTATCTAGATTCCAAAAGGTTGGTGATTGGAACAATTTTAAAGATGATATCCTAGTTTGACAGTTAAAATAGAATTGCTCGTCATGTTCTGCCTGTAAAACAGGGCATTTCTATGGCATTGTTCTCTCATAGAATTTGATCATTGACATAGATCTACTGAAAACTTACATTTCGTTCACCCACAACATCTGGTGGGAGAATGGCAGAATGGTCCTGAATTGGGCCGAGTCCTGACAAGATCTTGTGTGGGCAGGAGTCTCTTTACTGCATCAAACAAGGTCTGTGATGTGGAGGAGGCGTAGCTGGGGACCTGGGTGCTTCCCAGGCCTCAAGTTTGTCAGTCTTCAGCTAGCCATTGATGGGGCATCCTGGGATAGGATTAAGTATGAAGTGTCGTAAATCTTTGAAGAAAGCAGAATCTTGATGGTGAATTTTATCCTCTTAAAGGGGCCTTTTAAACCTCACCTTCGCACACAGGCCATTTTTAGATGATTGCCATGTCAATTTATTAATGTCATTGATTTTAATGGATTGCCTTTAAATTATCATTGTATTGATCATCCTCTTATTTCTCTTGAACCAATAGTGAAGATGGAGACGGGCAGTATTAATGTAATTTCAAGCTAGTTCCACAGTATGTTTCAACTTTATTTCTGCAGGCGCCGATCTCCCTCAATTTCCTCTTCGGGTAGTAGTTCCTCTTCCTCTTCCAGATCGAGATCACCTCCAAAGAAGACAAAACGCATATCAATCAGCCCACCTCGCAAACCTCGCCGATCTTCTCCGTCCCCTGCAACTCCACCCAGGAGACGACATAGGTCACCTGTGTCTACAACAAGTCCAATTCATAAGGGACCACGATTGTCATCTCCTCCACATATGAATCGTTCAAGGAAAGGTTACACTTCTGTTTCTCCTGCTAGGCCAGGTAAATTTTATCCAAACAATCATGCAGACTTATTTGCCGTTAAGATGATTTAACGAATTAGAACACCTGCATTCTGCAACTTAAATTTAAATAGCATTATTTCCTCTGGGGTGATGAACTGGTTAATCTGATTTGAAAGACCGGTTCTTTTCATCCTTATTATAGTGCACAACTTGACATCCAGCCCTGATAATCAATTAGATGATTTTATTTTAGAAAATGCTTTCAACTCTGTTACTAAATGATGCAGATAACATGCAAGTTTTTCAGATGTTTAGATTATTCTAATACTATTTAGACTATTTAAATTATTTTGTTTCAGCACCAAAACGAAAAGGGAGTGTGAAGCATGATTCTGTTTCACCCCCTCCTAAACCAAGAAGATCAGAACCATCGGACTCTGGTTAGTATTGCCACACTTTGATGGATGTGAATGAGGAGTGATCAAATTGCTGTCAATTGACTTGTATAGAGCAGTATACAATGAAATGTGATTGACTGTTTTTTAAGTACAAATAATGTGACCTGAAGCCCCCTCAAATGCAATTATAATTCTGATCCCACTATAAACCAGTGCTTAACTCATTTATTGTTGGAGAAAATAAAATATATTGCTTTGTTTTTTTATTCAGAATACCATTTTCTTCCAATAATTGTGTTCTACTCCCAGTCAATCTTTGATCGGATCACATGATTTATAACTTCAGTGTCCTATTGACTCAAAGATGTTTAGCCCTATATGTTTTCCATTGCAAAGAGTGTCCGTTTCTCATCTTCTGTTTCTGTGGCTTCATCAGGTTTGATGAAACCTTCCTCTATGTCCTTTGTCACTCCCAGACTCTACTCAACTATTTAGTGCTCACCTGGTGGAGCTCCTTTTCTGTCCCTTGTGCAAACTTCAGTTCGTTCCAAACTTCTTTGCCAGTATTCTGTCCAGTTTACCAAGTAATATTATCAGCCCATAGTGCCTCTTAAGTTTAGCACCTTAACATCATTTAAATCCCTTCGTTCTTTGCCCTTTCCAGTTCCTAACCTCCAAGTCTCACAACTCTAACCAACATCAGTTCTCTTTTGTTCACATACCGACCTCACCCATCGTTGACAAGAAAGCTCCAACCATTTAGGCTTTGCACTCATAAACCCTCAAATTCCTCACTCATCCTTTTATACCTCTCAAAATGTTTTTGACCAAGCTCTTGGTTTCTCTTCCAAGTAGCTGTTATTTGGCTTGGCATCATACCTGGTTTTAAACTATTTTGCCTTGTGATGCATTTCTATACTGAAAGGGCTTTTAAAAAATCTTCTCAATATAGTTGATGCCAACACTACTATGTTTATTGTCCTTTGGGACGATGCTGGGGTGTTCTGTTGAAATTCTGCAGTCCATGGTTAAGTTGTATTCTGTTGCTTGTAAAGGAGTTCTGGGACATTAGCCAAATGGCAATGAAGAAACTTATGATCTCTTTCATGTCAAGATATTGAGTGACTTGGAGGGGAACCTGAAGATGATAATGGTCTTGCACATCCACTGCCCCCCCCTGTCCTCTTGGTGGAGATTGTGGATTGCAAAAGAATCCAACCCATGGGGATTTGCTGCAGTGCATCATAACAATGCATAATGCAGCCATATATGCTGTTGATACTGGTGAAGTGGACTCCTTGGGCGTGAATGGCATTCTTATAAAGTGCTTCATTCATCTGCTTTATAAACAGTATAAAAGCTTTTCTAATGTAACCATGGCATTTATTTTACCAGTCACATCTGACTTCTAGCTATTGATGGTACAGATTTTTAATGTAGCGTATGAGCTTAACTCTCTCAGGGAGGTGGTTAGACACTCTTGCTGGAGGTATCACTCCCAACACTTGTGTGGCATGATTGTTACTTCTTATCATTGAAGCCTGTTGTACATATACATGAACGTTTTCCTTACTGCAGAAATTGAGAGTGGACTTGAATGCAACAAATCGATGTGAAGAGTCCCAGATCTGACCTTACGATAGAGAGAGAGGTCCTTGATGTATCCACTGTTGAAAACTTGGTGAAGGATCCTGCCTAGAGGAACCCCTGCTACAATGTCCTAGCCCCATTGATCCCAACTGTCTTTGTATCAGAAATGTCTCCAACCATTAGCATCTTGCCTCCATGATCCCATTAAATTTAATTTTACTACAGCTCCTGGGTGCTCCACACTGTCAAATGCTGGCTTGACATCAAGGGCAGTCACTGCCACCAACACTTCCGTTTGAACAAATACTGTTTGAAGTCTGAATTTTAGTTTGAGTTCTGCCAGAATCTCAGAGATGGTAACTGATGTCATTTGATAGCACTGTTGATTCCTCAGTTACTTTGATGAATGGGATCAAGCTAATGCAGAAGTAATTTGCCACATTGGATTGTCCTGTTTGTTGTGGACAGGATATGCCTGGGTGATTTTTCTGCATTGTTGAGGCAATTGCCAATGTTTATAGCTATTCTTAAATAGCTTAGGGTACAGCTCATTCTGGAGTAAACAGGCTTCCAGATCGCTCCTGCTCATACCAACTTTGTAATTCCAGGTTTGTTTTTTGCAACCTGTAGAAATGTAGTGAAGTAGTCTTTGGGCCAAAATTCACCTAATATTTATTTTAATGATCACAACCTAGTTTGCCAGGTTGTAGTATGTGCTGCCAAATTGAAGCATTATAGCCATTGTTATGGATCTTGATAAACAGTTATTAGAATGTTTTATTGTTGCAGAAGATGATAAAGGAGGCAAAGCTGCAGGAGTGGAATCAGTGCAGCAGCGACGTCAGTATCGCAAACAGAACCAGCAGACCTCTTCAGGTGGGACTCTTGGCAGATGTTTTACTTACGTTTTTGTTTTTATTATTGACACTTGATCTACTGACAAGTGTTTGAAGATTTAAATAAACTTGTGACTACAGATACGCTTTTTATATGGGAAAGAGAAATTCACTGAAATAGAATAGTGAAGATTATTATTTGCACTTTCTACAATTTTTAGTCACCCAGAATTATTGTGGAATTCGGGATTCATCTAAAATTGCCACTGAAGAGAGATTTTGAGTGTACCTGCTAATTCCAGTGGCAATTATGGGAAATAATTCAATATTAACTCGAGTATTAAGCTTTGATTGGATCCATATATTTGATAGCAGAAGTTTAAATCAACTTTAGTGTGAAGTTTCAGAAAAAGAATTAATGATCAAATAAAAAAAGTGAAACAAAGAATCATATTTTCCAGAAGGGTGTTCACCCACTCAAAAGTACCATGACTAATAGATAAACATAGAATTCTGACATTATCATTTTTGTAATGATTTTCAATTATAATCACACCTTGTGGTACAAAAGTTTTATTTCAGGTAGGCAGTATGGGATGAGATGTTTACTAGAATATTTTCAGTAGTCCCAATACACTTACTTTCAGCAGCCAATTCTCTATTATTAAAAAGGGGTAAACATAGTGGTTGGTGTCTCAGTGCCAGAGATTCTGATCCAATTCCCAGCTTGGGTCACTGCGTGGAGTCTGCACGTTCTCCCCATGTCTGCATGGGTTTCCTCCCACAGTCTGAAAGATACGCTGGTTAGGTGCATTGACAATGCTAAGTTCTCCCTCAGTGCACTGGAATGTGGTGACTATAGGATTTTCACAGTAACTTTATTGCAGTGTTAATGTAAATCTACTTTCAATTAATAAATAATCTTTAATTTTACTTTCAAACCTGATCCTTAATAGGATACTAAAGCAAGTAATAGAACTGGATTAGATAGATATTTGCAACAAAAAAATGTACAGCACAAGAGTGTTATTTGTAAGATACAAAGTAAATGCTGTAAAATAATTGTGTATTTGTGAAATTTGTTCATTTGGCTCATTTATGTTGCATGTTACAGTTTTTATCACTAATCTGATGGTAGGAAAGGAACTGAAAGGAAAGGAAGTACTAATATTTCTCAGTACTCAGTTTTGTACTGTACAGACATTTGGTTGTTGGAAAGTTGAGACAAAGGGACAAGGGGTTAAGTATGGAACTGCATTTTAAATGGGTGTGATACATTTAAGTTGTCAGAGTTGATTAGTTTATATGTTTTAGATTTTTGGTTTAGGAATAGAGAATGGGGGAAATCTCAATTTCTAACATCTTATATATGCCGAAGCAAACAAGGCTGAATTACAGTTCAAAGAAAGGGTCATATTTATCAAAAAGTTGGATGTTACCTTCAAAGTTTAGAACAGAAGGCTTATAAAACAGGTGGGGGAACTCCATATTTGTGGGCCTTTTTGGTGGAGGCATGATATCTGTAATCCTTGTCAGAAGGGTGAGTGTTTTGCTTTGGGAGTATGAGCTAAATTAATTTAAAAACATGAAGTAGTCTGAATGTGTTTCTTGTAAATGCAGATCTAGACTGAAACTATTGATCAGTGTGTTACAACCACTTGGCTGTTTCTAAATGGATAAGAATCTTCAGTGTCAATCCTATGTGTTGTTAAAATGTGGTATAAAAAGGCTCACATTTATAAAGCACGTTTCACCACAACCGGACATCGCAGAAAAGTTTTACAGCCAATATATTTCTGAAGTGTAATGTAAGAAGTCAGTTTACACACGGCATGCTCCAACAAACAAGTAGGAGATAATAACCTAATTATCTTTATTCATAATGTTCAAAGGGACAAATATTGGCGGGAACACTAGGGATAATTTCCCTGCCCATAGAAATAGTGCCATGGGATCTTTTATATCTACCTGGCAGATGGGTCTTTGGTTTAATGATTCACCTGAAAGATGCCACCTTTAGCAGTGCAGCACACTCAGTACAGCTCTGGAGTATAAGCTTTTGATTTTTGTGTTCAAGTGCTGAGGTGGAACTTGAACTTGAAACTGAACCTGCAACTGCTGATTCTGAAGTAAGAATTCTATAGTCGAGCCACTGTTGACACACCCGTTACGCACTTGATGACCTTTCCTATGTAAAGTATTTCAAAAATGTACTACATAGAGTCATGGAGTATTACAGCATGGAAACAGGCCCTTCGGTCCAATTTGTCCATGTTGCCCTTTTATGCTTGTATTTGGCTCATCAGGACTAAACCAAACCTGTTTCCAGTGAAAGATACACATCTAGAAGTGTGTCCTTGAGGTTAAAATACCAGGTGAAATGTTGTTTTATTATTGGTAGAAGCAATTTGAAATGATGAATTTTGAGTGTGGTGTGAGGAAAATAGGCCTAGTCATGCTATTATTCCACTGGAAGGTGAAGCTGCAGACCTGTTGACTAAAACTATTTCAGCTAACTGTTAGTGCTATTTATAGTGAATGAGTTTAGTGAGTCGCATCATCAGTAAGCTGTGATAAATAATAATATGTGCGTACCTAAACTTTGGCTTTGATTTTTGCACTAATTTTGAATGAAAGTTTAATTTCCATTTATTCTGGAATTTTGTATTCTTACCCTATTAGAATTGGTATGTGCTGTGTAGTGCAGATTCATTTTGCCATTTTAATTTACTAAATGCCCCTTGTGCAGAGTCTGGATCTTCATCCTCATCTGAAGATGAAGCACCAAAACGAACAAATGCAAAGAATGGTGAAGTTCGAAGGAGGCGCCAGCGTTCATTGTCACGGAGTATATCCCCACCTCCTGCAATGCGAAAAAGGCATAAGGATTTTTCACCAAGGTAAAATGCAAATAATATTTACTTTTGGTATATTTTTGTTGCATAAGTTTTGGAGTTTAGTAATGTGGAAAACCTTTAATTATTTTTCAAAGATGAAAGTTTCAATTTTAGAATGGCTTCTGTCACCATGCATTTTTGTACAAAGATATGAGGTTCTTAGAAGTTGGCTTGGTCTAATCAGTCCCTTGAAATATTTCAAATTTTGCTGAATTATTTTTACAAGTAAAGGTAAAAGTCTGTGAGGGGAGGATGCTTTTGTGCAATGTGGGAAGAATAATAATTCAATTTATCTGCTTTATTTTGGTCCTCATTGTGCATAAATCAGTCCATCTGCAAATTCAGAAATCTAAAACTTCAAGACAACCATTATTAAAATTGTTGGGCATTTGAGTTTGAGGATATGTGCAAGGACCACATTAGTCAAATATTAAAATAACTTGCAGTCAAATCAACTCCAAACTTTAAATTTCTCTCCATATTTTCAGGTATTTCACTTGATTTAGAGTGTTAATTTTATCTATTATGGTAAGGAATACCATATTAAGAACCAGGTAACTTAAAGGGGACCTATCATGCTGGGGGAAGAAGGTGCTTTTAGTTTAACATGTTTCTTACTCCAACCAAAAAAGTTGTTTTGTTTTCTACTTGCTAGAGGACATTTCAGTTTGGAAATATTACAACTTGCCCTGTTGCAGGTGTGCCATAGTGTGTTTCCTACTTGAAAGAGCTCATTCACTTATTATTCAAGGAGATCTTGGTTCTGTCTGATACACCATTGGGTAATTTGATATTTCCATCTCCGTGTACACTGATAGGTAAATGTTCAAGTTTTAATTATCAGGAGAAATAGGATAAATGAGAAATTTTCTGGATGAATACTACAAATTGGAAGTAACTCTTTCCTAAAATTTAACTGTGATATCAATGAAAAATTGGCATCATGAGAGAGAAAGTTCTCTTTATAAGTGCTGGAATCCTTTGGGTGGATAATTCATTTATTTTTACACAATATTTAATATCTTTCAGTTTAAAACAGAAGTGCAGAAGAACAATTTTTAAATTGAGCGTGCAACTCTGGTTGTTTCTAAGAGGGTGAATTGGGATTTGCTACCTTTGGCTGAGTCACTAGGCATGGCACTAAGCAGAGGCTGGGTGTCTAGCCTGTGGAACAGATAAATCATCCCTGCTCCACATCAAGTTACACTTATAATTTCTTATTGGTTGGCCCTTATCTGGGCATTGAAGTTCACTGCCAGCTGCTCTTCCTGGCTGGTTCTCAGAATGTGAAATCTGAGAAACAGAAAATGGTGTGGAAGGTTATTTAAAAATTAAATAATTGTATCGTAGTTAATGATTTGAAATGTAAATCAACCAGAGAGTTACAGTCTGTATGAATTATTGGTTTAAGATACTTTGGTTAGAGGTTGATCTGTGAAAAAACACAGCTTGGTTTTGTTTTCTCTTGCTATCAGGATGCCGCTTGGAAAGAGGTGGCACTTCCCAGTGGCGAAAAGGTTGGTTTGAAAATGCTGATCACTGAAAACATTAGCCTGTTTAAGGTTCCTTTAATTAGCAACCTTATTGCACTGCGTTTTAGACAATGCAATCCAGTTTCATTGGCGTGCTGAGATAATTATTACATCAAATTTTTAATTGAACAGGAAATTAAAAGCACTTAATTCTTGGGGTGAATGCTTGAAATTGATTTTTGTTAAAATTTTGTGAATGGGAACTTTAAACTTACTTTCAAAGAGCTAATTGTGGATTATCTGCTTTTGGTGAATTAAATACTTGAACTATGAATACAGTGGAACCCACTTGTACTAAATTTGCCACATTTAACATTTAGGAATACAAAATTTAAGAGGTTTTCTAATCCTTTGAGATGTGGGTGTCACTGGGTTACACTTTTGTTGTCTGCTCTTCATTGTCATTGAACTGAGTGCTTAGACATATCAGAGAGGCAGTTAAGAGCCAATTTTGGTGCTGTGGGTCTGGAGTCATGTGTTGTTCTGACCAGTAAATAATTTTAGAAATGTATTGTAATTGTACTGTGAAATCAAATGAAATCTAAGAATATAATTTGGAACTTAGGGCTACTTGCATGCAGTTAGAATTATAGAGCTAACATTGTAATTAAAATATTTCCAGCTTACTAGTCCAGGCCTTCAATACAAACTCCTGGGTTCTTGCTTTTGAGTGTTGTAGATGTTGATATTTTTAAGAAGCTATTATCCTTCTATTTACTTGTATTGCCGTTGATTAGATGGGAGGCATTTCTGTCAGATATCCTCTTTTAATTGAGTTAGGCCAGACATGTTCTAGCCAATTCGGTTTATCTTGAATCTGTGGGTCACCTGATTCTGTGAAATACTAAGTCAGCTAAACTGACAATTAACACTGCTGTCTGTTATTGCCAGGGATCTGGGTTCAATTCCAGTCATGTAGTTTGCACGTTCTCCCTGTGTTAGCAGGGTTTCCTCCCACAGTCCAAAGATGTGCAAGTTAGGTGGATTGGCCATGCTAACTTATCCCTTAGAAAAGTGTGTAGGCCTTTGGGATTAGTGGGATAAATACAAGGAGATAGGGCAGGGGTGAGCCTTGGTAAGATGCTCTGTCAGAGAGTTGATGCAGACTTGATAGGAGCAAATGGCAAACATCTGTCCTGCATGGATTCTATGATTCCATGAAGTATACATGCAATCAGTAGAATTCTTGACTTCTGAATATAGGAGCAGTATAACTACCCTAGACAATAAGCATAGTGTGCATAGTGTAGTGAAGAGTTCTCTAATTTTGATATGATTTGAAAAGGTCCAAGACAAGCAGTCATTCTACTTAGCATTCTATGTAGTTTGGCTTTAAATTGGATAAAAAAGCACAAGTGGTTTTCACTGTATGTGGGATGATATAGTGGTGATGGTCAGTTTTCTTTGAAAGACCCATAACATAATAAAATAAGTGTCACCAATGATGTGCTGTAGTTATTGCTCAGTTTCTAATCAGGTTTTAAACATCAATGGATATTCGGATTTAATGGCTGACTGAGAAATTACATCATTTTAATTGATTACTTAAAAAGTCAAAACTCAATTCAAAGCTTATTTCTGAAATTTTTTTTGCAATTTGTAATATATCGTTTTCAATTTTGAAACATTGGTATTTTTAAAAATTACATTGAAATGACTTGGATTTTTGAACGTTGGTTTAGAGAAAGCTGTTGAACATTGTTCCATGTTCTCTAAGCAGTAGAAATTCTAATCGTTTTAATTCACACTTTTGCACAATTGCATTCCAACAGATTTACAGTTTAATAATTACATATAAACTGTATGTTTTAAAAAAAACATGGCTTGCTCCATAAGCTTTGATGTTTTGAGGTGAAATTCATGGGCGATGGTAGTGGTCTGCTACTTTATTTTGTAAACTCTATGAATGTAGACAATATGTTGGGCTTTGCAGGACAGTACGGCCTGGCTTAAATTTGACCTTGTTCTCAAATTAGGTGGCTTGATAGCAATTATCAGTAAAAGCTGTTTTAAAATAAACTCTTGCTGCCTTAAGTACGCCAAGACTGGTTGTAGCGTCCAGATTGACTGAATCAGATCAGGGATTTGAGTTGGCATAAGAGAAATCTATGGTTTAGGCAGAAAATTTGGAGGGGTATTGGTACAGTTAGCTTTAAACAAAGTTGGGTGGCAGATGGCTTGTGTGAACATCAACTCTAGAATAGCCCAAATGACCCGGTCTCGTGCAATAAATTTCGCCTGATGTGGTTGTTGATGCATCTAACTTTAAAGAACAGTGCATTGGGAATACCACTACAATTCTGCCTAAACCATCAATTTATTTTTTTCTCTCTCACACACCTTAAAACAGGAGCAATTCTGTTTAATTTTGACACCTACATTTTAAATGAGCTTTGGAAAATTGTTCTGTAACCATGATTTCATTGTACAACTGGAGGTACACAGAAAATTGTTCGACAGAAAGCAATGTCTTTTAAAAAAGCAATCTGGATCAGAATATATTCCCAGAGTAGTTATCAGGGTCATGCTTATTTGCTTTGCAGTTTTATCTCTTGAGGCTGGGAGTTAATAGGAGTGGTGAGAGATCTATAATTGAACGTTTATTTTGTGCTGACACCTTGAATGTATGCTCACATGCTGATATATGATAAACAGGAGAAGGAGAAGCCCATCACCACCACCAAGACGTCGGCGAACTCCATCTCCTCCTCCTCCTCCTCGAAGGCGCAGATCACCTTCTCCGTTGAGACGCAGGTTAGTACATGTTCAACATCCAGTTGTCAAATGTTGTCCTGTTTAGAGGGAAATCTGTAACTTGCTCATTTCTTTGGGAGCTCCAAAGTGATAAATGTGGTGGTAAAATTCACTTTGGATTCCTTATTTCCAAGTTTGTGGATTCATTAAAACTATGGGCGTAGATTATTTTATCTGTTATTCCAAAATATATATGAGAGAATATGAATTTTGCTTGTTTCTTGTTTAAAAAAAAAAGATAGAAATTGAATATATTGTGGCATGATGGATAGTTTGGCAAAATTACAAAATGAAACTGATACAGGTGCATTTGCTTAGTTTCAATATTGATGTCACTTCTCCAGAAATGCTCCCCCAAATTATTTTAACTTGGTGTAAATGCTTTTTGTCTACAGTTTCAGCACTTGTTTCTCTTTCAAATGAGCTATGTTGTAGCTTATACTGGCAAGGTAGAAGTCAAGTAGTGCAAAAATAAATGGTACTCATGATTCTGTGGTGTAGCATTCTTGTAATATTCTTTATAACTGGAGTTATATAGTAACTAAATTATGTATGAAGTAACTCAATGTAATTCAGCTTTAATTTTCACATTGGCTTTGGACTGAAGATTCACAGTGATATTCTGGAAGCTATATCATTTTGACAGTTAGGTTTTGCTCTGTTAGATTATCTGAAACATACTGCTTTGTTTAGTTTCTTTTCCCACCCTTTCAAATCCCGGAACTTAGTGTATTAAATAATTCCATGTTGTTAGTATCGATTTGTGAATGGTAACAGTCTTATAAATATTTAAGTTTAATCATCTAGAAATAGTTGCAATGTTTTTACACTCCAACAAGCAAATTTTATCGTTGTGGTTTTATTCTAGAGGTAACTCATTGTTGCTTGTGTGGACTATGTTTCAGTTGTACTTTCATCTAGTTGAAATTCTTCAATTCCTCGTGTACATTTTTTGCCATTTTCCTTTTTCCTATTCTGATATTAGTGTAACTTGGGTTTTTTTTTAATCATGTTCTCTGCAGTGCACTCAGCCTCAATTCTCATTGTTGCCACACTGTCTGTAGAAGTCCTTTTATTGCTAGATCAGTGATTTAAGTGCAGTTTGTTTATTTTTACACTGGGATCTTTCCTAACCCTGCATTGTTAGAAGGAAGACTGGTAGGCAGGTCATGTATTCTGGGCAGTTTTGTTTCCTTCCTACTGAATTTAAAGTTTCATTTTCTGTTTGACTGGCTGCATTTTTAGTTTTAGAAAGGGCATCAAGCTGAAAAGAGCTATTTCTCTCCTGGTTTTGGAAATGCTGCTTCTTGCCTTTCTGGAGTAAAAAAATCTGCTGCTGGTGACTTGACCAAAGAGTCTTTCTGATGTTCTGGGAAGCTGTTCTGACTCAAACTATCCTGGGTATATCCAGAGGGTGCTAGAAGTTATCAGGCTGACAAGTCAGGGTTTCAATTTTCCAACCAAAGGATTCAGTTCCAGAATCATATGAGCATCAGTCCTTGCTGTTAAACTCATAGTGAAAGTTTTGGTCATGGGATTTGTTTTGTTGGAAAGGTGTTGAGTAGCTATGGGCTATACATTATCAAAGTTGTTTTGCTTTTGTTTAGAACTGATAAAGGTTATTGCTAATTTTCTTTCTATACATGTTACTATATTCTTACATAAATATGTTTGATAAAAGCTTCTTAGTTGGTCATTTGAATCCTATCTGAAGTGAAGTATCATGCTTAGTCTAGTCAAATTCAAAGTGCAACACTTCTGATCCAGGTAGACTTCATAAAATGCTTTGAATTATAGCACTATAGAATAAACTGGGTTGTTGTTACTGGAAAGACAGAGGCGAGACCTGACAGAGGTCTACAAAATTATGATAGGCAAAGACAGAGTGGATAGCCAAAAGGCTTTTTCCAAGGATGGAAATGTCAATTAGAAGGGGGCACAGATTCGAGGTAAGAGGGGGAGTTGTAAGGAAATGCACGGTAGAGGTTTTTCATGCAGAAAATGGTGGATACTTAGAATGCGCTGCTAGAGATGGTGGTGGAAGCAGGCACATTCGCAACATTTAACATATGGATCGGTACATGAATAGGGAGGGAATGGAGGGATACGAACTGAGTAAGGACAGAAGGTATTTTTTAAGCTTAGTTAGGACATAATGATCGGCACAGGCTTAGAGAGCCCGTGCTCTAATTTTCTTTGTTCACCTTCCAAGGGCAGTGACATATGTAGTCACCGCTTTCCACCTGTTGCTCAAACTCCATGTGCACGTACTGTTGGATTGGACGTTCTTCAGTTTGGAAAGTGTCACAGCCAAATTTCAGCCCGTTTACATTCAGTGTATATATGAATTCCTTGCATCAAGATTATGTAATCCGAAAGGACCTGAATTGTCTTGGCTAATGTAGTTTGAGACCACTTATCATGGTCCTCTTGACTGGAAACCAAAGCTGGAAGTTTTCTAGTTCATGTGTAGCTCCTTAATTATGCCTCTGGTGCTTGAGCTTTTGATTATTATTATTATTATTAATAGCCCAACTTGAAATTTTATCTCCCTTTATGGTTGAGGAATCTTATTTCTCTATATAGTTGGTTGAAAGGAACAAAATGTAATAATTAGGTTTGCACACAGCAGGATTTTTTTATCAGAAAAAAGTCAAAAATTGATTAGAATTATAAACTATACATTTTGAATTTTTATTTTGATCGTTAATATATGGACAATTATTAATTTGATTTTTTCTTATTGTTTTGTCTGTTTAGATCTCCATCTCCGCCACCACGAAGACGTTCAGCCTCACCTAGGCGCTATTCTCCTCCAATTCAGAGGAGGTATACTCCATCACCACCACCAAGAAGGAGGGGATCCCCATCACCAGCAGCAAAGCGCCGTAGTTCCCCTTCACCCTCTTCTAGACGTAGGAGAGGATCTCCACCTAGTCGTTCTAACCGAGATGTTCGCTCACCACCAGTACACAAACGCCACTCACCGTCCCCACGACCAAGAATGATGCGTGGGTCCATTAGTCCACCACCAGCACGAAGAGTGTCAGTATCGCCTCCACCACCGCAACGGCGTCATATGTCTCCATCCCCCAGTAACAGGCCAATCCGACGGGTTTCACGGACCCCGGAACCCAAGAAACCTAAAAAGTAAGGGCATTAATGTTTAATATCAGGATTACCATCTAATAGTAATCCAGTACTGTTGTGGTGCCTTTCTAATTTTGGTTGTTGACTAAAATTTTAAAACAAGTGTTTTCTGTCTTATCATATGAATTTACTTTATGCGTTTTCAAACTTTTCTGTCTGTAACCTAGTATTACATTCTAAAAATTATTGCAACTATAGCATGTAGTTTACTCCAGCTTTTTTGGGTTCAGTTTGAAACCTGCTCGAAAATACTTGGTAACTTCAATCCAGTTGTGGGAAATAAATTTTATAGATTTTGGTACTAATTCACAAGACCATTCATTTTGGAAACACTAATTTGTAAATCTCTTAGGATCTCGCCAAGCCCACAAGCCGTGAGAAGGGCTACATCTTCCAGATCCATATCTAGATCACCAGAACCTCTCCCCAAGAAAAGGCCAATTGCTTCAGTCTCCAGGTCACGATCCGTCAGCAGGTCACCAACACCTGTTCTTCCACCACCACAAAACAAGAAGGCAAAGAGTGCTTCAATTAGTCCGTCTCCTGTCAAGGTAATTGTACTATTACATTTCGGTACTTCATTTAATATTTTAAAATAGATTCTTTAAAGATCAAGTCCAATAGAGTAAATACTGCCCCCCCCCCCTTCCCCACAATGAGAACTTATTTTGCAGTGTTGAGTGGCCCTTCATACCTATCTACAAGAATCCTTGCTTACACTTGTGTAACTTTTGTACAGAGACCTAGTGGAGAAATTGATTCCCATTAATGAGCCAGTTTCGATTTTGCTGCATTCTTAATGAGGCATTTTTCTAGCTAATGCATTGTTCAGTCTTGTAAAATTGAGTTGAGTTATGAAAGATCCAAGATGCTCCAATTAAGATTGGGTGGATTAATTTATGTAACTTGGACTTCATTCAAATTTTACAGAACTTGATTTGTAAAATTATAAAATTTATTCAACAAAATTTTTTAGATTAGGAATTAAAATGATAGGGAACTCTTTTTTTTAAAAACGGTAGCAGCTTTCATATTTGATGCAAGAGCTAATGGGCTGAGCATTGTTCATTTGATATAGTGCTGAGAGGTTTTTTTTTCCCCCTGCAGATAATTCCCACATTGACTTTTTTGCTCTCTCATTTTTTTTTAGTTTCTTCTTGCTACTCCTTATCTGTGTCTGTGCAGTCAGCTGCCTTGGTGGGGCACAGAAGTAGTTTGGATTTCATTGCCATTTCATAGTATTAGGTGTAAGATTAATCAAGAAGAATTATGGCTATGAGCCCCCATTATCAGTCCATATTGATATGTAGGTGCTTCAATTTGTCAGTAGCATTTCTGACATTTGATTTTACACATCTGCTTTCTCCATACAGGGTACTAAGATGGGTAGATGGTATTCTATAATATGTTATTCAGCCACTACCTTGGGATATTTAAACTGTACATCCATTCTTGTAACTCTGTTACCAGCTATTTAAACTAAATTTTATATTTTGTAAGTGAAAATTTTTAGTTTAAAACAACTTTCCTGCTTTTAAGTACTTTAAGGTAATACTGTCTAGTATCTTTTAAGATCTCTGATCAGGAAACTGGAGGAAAGAAGAAGAAAAAGAAGAAGGATAAAAAACATAAAAAGGACAAAAAACACAAAAAACACAAGAAGCATAAGAAAGAAAAGGCTGCAGCGGCGGCAGCAGTAGTTGAAGAACCACCGATAGAGCCAGTTGAAGCTCCAGCAAAGTCACCCCAACCAGAAGCTTCAGAACCCATAAAGGTAAGTCAGTGTCTCAAGAATAATTAAAATGAGAAATCAGTACAAATAAAATTGGATGTTTCCTTGTAGTAATTGTCAGGAAGTAGAGTAGTTGTAAGTAATCTGTATTGTTGGATATTAGAAAGAAAGTATACATTTAAGTGAGTTAATTTTGTGTTTGTGTAAGGGTAAAATCCTAGTTAGACTCATGTTAAACAAAGGTGCTTGTGTGCATGGAGGTTTTTGGTTTCAGTTCAAACTGTTGTGCTTGAGAGTTTCCGCATGCAAAGTAAACAAGCTATGAGAAAGAACAAACTGTTGCTTAACAATCAGGGGCACCTTTAGGGTAGAAAGGCTTTTTGAGTTTAGTTTTAGCTGGAGTTTAGCAGTCAGAGAGAAGGTAGCTCTCTCAGCCCTGTTCAAAGCAGAAAAGCTATGTGATTGAGTAATAGGTGAGAAAGCTAGTTCCAAAAACTAGGTGAAAAGGAAACCAAAACTGGAATCTAAGCAGTCTGTTTATTGAGGTTAGAAGAGTAGAGCTGATGAGGTTGGCTTAAGAAAAGCCAGAGATCTGAAGAAATCGTAAGGTTTGCTATCCTTATTTCCAGTCTTTGAATTCTATTGGTGACTGAAACCCTGAGAAACTGTCTGAAAGGTTAAATACCCGTTCCTATTCAAGACAAAGAAATACTGAGAGTTGGATCCTTGCTAAAAACAGCTGAGGGAAATCGTTTTTAAGAAAATTCTAAAGAATGTCTTTTTGACAGTGGAGTTTGGAAAAACTCGTGTGACGATCATCTGGGGGGAATTTGAAGACAAATCCGCAGGAGTTCGATTTGGTGACATCAACGACTTGGTTGTGGAATGGGTGTGTCCAGTAGTTGATTTGCAAGGACTGTGTTTATTGAAAATCTTATAGCATAAGATAACTTTTGTAACCTGTGCTATCCTTTAAATCTGTGTGTACGTTTGTGGAAGTAAATGGGGGTGAAGGAGTGTATTGTATTATGAACAA
This sequence comes from Sphyrna mokarran, assembly GCA_024679065.1. Lineage (NCBI taxonomy): Eukaryota > Metazoa > Chordata > Chondrichthyes > Carcharhiniformes > Carcharhinidae > Sphyrna > Sphyrna mokarran. The sequence goes on along the minus strand of JAGIQG010000024.1, from coordinate 22,900,011 downwards.
ACTTTTCCATGTTTATTAAATGTCTTTTTGTTATCCGAAGTCCTGTGACTCTCTTCATCCTCATTTTCTAAAATAAACTCTTTTGAGTCAAGGTTCTGTTCTGGGACTTTCCTGTCCAGTAGTAACATTAACAGGGATTATAATGTAATTACAATGCCATGTATAGTTTACAACTTTAAAGAGTACACTTTAGAATTGCCTAATGTTGTGTTGCTTTTTGCTCATTTTTCAGCTGTATTGTTTGACAGAGAATTGTTCCATCATGGTATGGTGAATAGATTAGTTCAGGCTTTCAAAACATGTTTTGCCAGATGGGAAAAGCGGCACAGCTTGAGGCCTTTGTGGTACTAACTGTTGCTGACTACAGTGGCAACTTAGGTTATCATAAATATGAAAGGGAAGATGTCATTTGAGTGGTCCATATTCTACTGTGGTGGTTGCTGCATGTTCATGTGCCCATATAATTTTGAGAGATCATTGCTTGTACCACTGGTGTGAGGTTCAAAAATAATTTGGAAGCCGAATGTACATTGTAATGCACCACCTTCATGGAGGCAGGGTGTACTTTCGTTACAAATATTGCTTTGTAATATTTAGGTTATAATAAAGCATATTCTATACTGTTCAAATTTTATAATCAAGAAATAGTCAAATTAATTTAAGCAATGTAAAATGTGCTACTTAGATTTGACTCCTGACGTACAAATTTTGAATGTTTGACATCTTGATTCTTTTCAATTAAATTACTGAGCACTTGGTACTGGAGTTTTTCTGTTAAAAATGACATTGTAACATAGTTCTACATGAGTTTCATCTGATTAATTTATTATAGGGGTCAGAAAGTGAAGAGGAAAACTTAGATGATCTAGAAAAACATCTCCGAGAAAAGGCTCTACGGTCAATGCGAAAGGCTCAAGCTTCACCGCCATCATGAAGGAGTATACTGAATAAACCTAACTGAAGGAGCTCATTGGATTAGGCACAAGGGCTTTGTACATTTTAAGATTGGCTGCTATAATAATGCCAGTATATTAAGATGGCTGCCATGCCACTCATGAACACTGCCTCTTAGCTATACCAGAAATGATTTTTCATAAAGGCAAATCGTAATGTTTTATTACAAATTAAAACAAAATTCTTACATGGCTTTCATTTTCACGACTGCATCTCATTTTTAAATGCAATAATATTTGGAAAGCTATTGGTTTTGATGGTTTGATGGTTGGCTTTAATCCAAGTTGTAGTTTGCTTAACATCGTTTACCATGATTGAGTGAAATTCATCCATTTGTGTCTGCCCTTGAGATACATCTCTGTGGCAGAGGTGGTATTTCATTTTCTCCCGTCAACTCAGTGAACTTGCATCACGGTTTCTGCCGGCTGGTCTTGGAACAGACTGCTAGAGATCTTGTGGTAGTCCATAAACCCAGAATGTCCTGACTCCTTTGGAAATTGTCAGCTTGAGGATGAGGAAACCTTTGTGGGGAAACTAAAAATCAGATTTATATGGAGTAAGTTACGTGAATTTGGAGTAAATCAGTTTTCAAATGCAGCCATAAGCTACGTTGGATTTACACCAAATTGACTGAATTTATGCTGTTTGTGATGAAACATTTAATGTATTGGTATCAGTTTCTTTCTGTTTGCAGTTCTTGTCTTGGCTGTCATTATGTAATGGTATTTTGTGACATCGTTTATGTAACTGTACAAATCCTTTGTGTTTAATCCACTGATATGACCTGTAGTGTAGTTTCTGCAGAGTTTGAGTTTTATTTGAGCCGTTTGATTGTCCACAACATTCTTTACAAAGAGCTTCAGGTGAAAATGCGCTGTATCTAGAACACTGGAAGTCTCTTTTTTTTTAAAAAAAACGAAACATGTTATAGGAAGAGGATGGTACTACCAGGATCTGATGGATTTTAAGATTCCCTGGTTGGCAGTAGCTTTGGATTGTATTTTGCTTTGTGTAACAGGCTGGTTTCATCCAAACTGTTAATGTCTTCTACTGTTACGGTTGTTCTGGGAGTAAAAACTTGTTTAGATGCTGTTCTTTTGTGGGAGCTTAACAAAATCTGTAATGAATATTTTGAATTTGTCATCTTTTGACTTAAAAGGGTTTTTTTTATAAACGTTGAATTATAAAGCTGTAAAAAGCTGAGGTAATAAATGGAAATTAAATTTCTAAATTCAATTTTCTTCCCTTTTGACATTTTTTCACCCCCACATGAAGTAGTTGCCGTTTGTACTCTAGAACATCTACCTACATTTTTGGTAAACTATAAATGTTGTTCTGGCCAAAATTAGTTAAAGCAAAGAAAATGAAAACAAAAAAGCAGTAATCTTTATTTAAAGAATAATATAAATATTTTTGTATAAATTTGAAAAATACATTAGCATGTGCCTTTTTCAGTTAAAGACTGAAATGATGCAGAAATTTGAAATGCAATGATACATTATCAAAATCAGTTACCAACACTGGTTTTGTATTTTGCTGCTACTTATGTACCAAAGGACTTTGGGCAAAGATGTTTATAGTACAAAGTCACCAGAAGAAAGCCCAGTTGCTGCAGGAGAGAATATAATTATATCAAATCAATAATACTTATTCTCTAAACAGGGTGATTTTTCAATAGTTCCTGGTGCAGTATTCTAAAACAGGTGATACTGGAAATTTAAGATCTGTATATGACTAGTACATGTCATTTTTTTTGGGGGGGGGGGGGAGGTGGTTGCGTTAAATCCACGTACTCTATTGAGGGACATTTGGTTTTGTGATGTTGCTACAGTTTGTGGAGGAAGTACAGAATTTGTTTTCTGTAAGTAAATGAATTCAGGTCATCAAAAATTTGTTATGGTCACATGAAAGGGGGAAAATATTAAAAACATTTACTTCTTAGGATAAGTTAACCAGAGTGGTACTTTGAAATAGGTGGTTGACTACATTAAAGGCAGTATATAAATTTGTTATAGACCACTGGTAATTAACAAAATGAAGGGAATATGCTACTTTTATTAACGAGGATAGATATCAATGTTCAGCTAATGCAGCAAATTAAACTTAATATACTCAAGTTGACAATGATATTGTGGGTCTCTGTCCCTATTTTGTTTTTGCAATAACTGAGATTATTCTAAGACACTGATATGAGAGTAAGGCAGCATTTCCACAGAAGGAAAACATTCAAATTGCCTGTGATCAGTTACTTGTGGTTCCTCATGGTCAATTATTTTGTTGCATGATGCATTTGTTCATGCAGTCTGATTTCTGTATGCCTCCTCAGTACTGCCTGATTACCAAGAGGTACAGGCAGCACATTGGTTAGCATTGCTGCCTCTCGGTGACAGCAACCTAGGTTCAATTCCTGACTAGGCTTCCTGTCTGTGCAGAATCCGCACGTTCTGCCTGTATCTGTGTGTATTTCTTCCAGGTGCTCCAGTTTCCCCTCTGTCTGAAAGACGTGCTGGTTTGGTGCATTGGCCATGCTAAATTCTTCTTCAGTGAACCCGAACAGGCACTGAAAAATGGCAACTAGGGAATTTTCACAGTAACTTCATTGCAGTGTTAATATTTGTGACACTAATAAACTTTTAGATTTGTTTTATCATACACCTATCTTGCTTAGCTATTTTATAAAGTTAGTGTCAAGTTTTTCTTCACTGCATAACATGCAGTATATTGTTAATTGCCAAATTTGCAGGGCAACTTCTGACCCTTAAAGGTAAATGGAGTGGATCAGTTAAACACAGTCTCTTGCAAACACAGGAGTTCATTTTTCAGCCACATAATACACAAGCACTCCAGGTAAGAAAGCACAAACTTGTAATAAATGTGATGGGAATACATCTTCAGGGTATTCCCAAGTGCTTCACAGCCAGCAAAGTATTTCTGGTGTCTTATTGCTTGTTGTCCAATGAATTTGTGCACTGAGGTTCGCAAAGATAAATACTCAGACAATCCTGATTTATCACTTGGTTGAGAGAGAAATGGTTGCCTCAATCCCTTGGTACTGTTGAGATTTTTTTACATAGCCACTTGAGCAGGCAGGCACAACATTCTAGTTTGACACTAACAAACAATATCTTTGGCAACACAGTTGTCTGGTATTGCATTGAAGCATCAGCCTAGATTATGTGCTCAGGTTTTTGGAGCAAAACTTGAAATGTATCAATATTAGAGGAAAGTTAGAATTAAAGAATTCCTGCAGTGCAGGAGGCCACTCAGCCCATCCAGCCTTCACTAACAATAATCCCACCCATGGCCAAATGCTCTAACCCCACATATTCACCCTGACACTAAGGGGCAATTTGCCTTGTCCAATCCATCTGACCTGCACGTTTTTGAACTGTGGGAGGAAATTGGAACACCCAGAGTAACCTATGCAAACACAGGGAGAGAGAATGTTCAAACTCTGCACAGACAGTGATCCGAGGCTGGAATTGAACCCAGGTCCCTGATGCTGAAACAGCAGTTCTAATCACTGTGCCACTCTTGAAGTGTGCAATTATGGAGCTATGGTAACTGTTTAACATTTAGATGATTGATTCCCTGAAATACAATTAATGTGAAAATTATGTTGGAGTCCTCAAAGTCTGCACCATTCATAGTTCTCATTATCCTGGCCTTCTTGCAAGACTTCCCATGCTTCCTTCCCCTCCTGCTATTCTACTCCATTTACACCTCTGGTCCATTGTTCCATTATACTGTTTGAAAGTCACTCTGCTGATCATCTTCCACAATAAATACGTGTGTAGAGCCTATATTCCGATCATCCATCTCATTACAAACAACTTTTTTTTTCACCACTCTTGCTCTGTATTGCTCAAAAACTGTTAATCTCCTACAAAAAAATCTATGATTCAGCACATAAGGCCACTGGGCAACTGCTCCCTGTACTAACTGATGTAACCAATTATTCCTACAACCTGCTGTTTCTCTGTAGTCTTGCTACTTGTTCTTGCTAGCAAAATGTATCACTTCACACGCACTGATGATTTTTGTCTGCCATATGTCTGATTATTTCACATTCTTCATGTACTCCTGAAGTCTTGCTATCCTTTCCCATGTTTACAAATTTGAGTTCTGTGTCAACTGCAGACTTGAAATTATGAAACAAAAACAGAAAATGCTGGAAAGTCTCAGCATCTGTGGAGAAAGAGCCAACACTTGAAGTCTGGATAACGCTTCAACTGACAATTAACTTGGTTCCAGATAATATTGTCTCAAAGTTTCCCTATCACTGATAAGCTAACTGGTCTGTAATAAGAGATGTAATCCTCCTCCCCCTTGTTTTTTTAATGATTCTGATATTTGCAACCTCCAGTCCTCTTGATACCCTGTATGTACAATTTGGAAGATCGTGATGAGAGCTTCCATGTTTCTACCCTAACTTCCCTCAGTGATCTTCTGAACTGGGTAACACTTGAATGCTGTTTGCCTTGCATTAAAAACTAAACATCCAATTTCTCTTCTATCTCTTACTGTAACATTGGAATGTTACAGATGAAAAGTACACCTATGTTTTCTGACTCCATAATCTGATTACATCCTTTTATTTCATTCCTATTCAATTCAAGCTTTTGATTTTCAATGTTTCTTAAAGACTTAGATTCTTTTCATGTTGGCCTCTACTGTATTCTCATACTGTCTGTACACTTTGTTTTTTAAAGAACCCCTCTGTGATGTATTCAGTTTGGTTTTTCTACCGTTATGAACATTTACTGTCAAAAGCTGCCACTCCAATTCTATTTTAATCTTCCCTTTATTGAATAATAATTTGAATAATAACAATTTGTGCTGGTGACCAGAAAGGAACTTGTGTAAGCAGTCATACTCTGTCATAGAATCCTGACAATGCAGAAGGAGGCCATTTGGCCTATTGGGTCTGCACTGACCACAATCCCACCCAGGCCCATAACCTCATATTTACCCTGCTAATCCCCCTTCCCCATGATATCACACTAAATTGATGATTTTAGAGAACTCCACCCCCCGCCCCACAGACGTGTAAAATCATGAACTGCGTCTAAACCATGAGGCAAGTTGCCACACACCTGTTCCCAACTCAGTAGTTATTGCATCAGTTACTATATTTGTGAGTGAGACTGACTCGATGTACATTTAGTCAGTTTGTCTCTGTCCCTTGGGGGAAGCAGCTGGTTTCCCCTCTGCCCCTTCCAATAATTGTGACTAAGTTTAGAAACTCAATAACTTTAATATCTCCATTAGGTGCTGCTCTTGAACATTAACTATTGGGTGGGATTTTCTCTGCAGAGTGGCACAGTGGGCGGACAAAGCAGGGTGAAGCTGCTGGCCCCAAAAACAAAATAAAGATAGAAATCACCTTACTTCCCACTCCCAGCCCACACCAATAAGGAGACCCCTCCACTGACACACAGACCCACCCTCACCAAACACTCACCCACACAATACATCCCCTCTAACACCCTCTGTCACTGTCTGGTCCCTGCTCAGGGCACTATCTGGGCTTGCCCCTCTTTCCCTGAGGGCTGGACTCACCTGCACCTCTCCAGCAGCTCCTGCTTGTTGTGGGGGACCTGTCATGATTCACCTTGATGCCTTCACCTCAATGTGAATGGACAATTTAAGGGGATGGAGTGGAAACGAATGATTTGTAACAGGAAATCCCTCTTGTGCTACACCCATTTTGGGGATTTATCTGGAAGTGCAAAATTAGTGCAAGTACTTTTTAGACACTGTGGGCCATGCAAAAAAAAAACTGTTTTACACATTTGGATTAGCATTATCATTTTTGTCTGATAAGGTCCATTTAACCATTGCCTATCAGTAAGAGTTTAAATAAAATTTGTGCAGTTATCTGAAACATATATCCAGCTTCACATTCACTGCTGGATAGCTGCATGCATTTAACTATTTTACCATTGGAGGGCAGTACAACATAAGATCATCATGGTTAACATGCTTTCTGTCATGTCAAATTTACTCCTAATTTTTTGGACACATTGAATACAACTTAACTGTTGCACCTGCCTCATGATTCAAGTTAGGTTGCTATTGCAAGATACAGTGCTGTGTCTGTAATGCAACGATTGCACTGTATAAAGCCTTGAACACGTGAAAATCCCAAGGTTACTGATTAGAAGAGACACATCCTGTGGAACATAGAGGGGCCCATTTGAGAAGAGAACTGAACATATTTTCAAAGAGAGTGTTTAAGGGTAACAGTCAGTATAAGTTGAAACAACTGGAGACACAAAATTGCACAAAACACATCTTTTGTCGTGAAATTGAGATATCATGATGCAAACTTAATGCTTCCATCATTGATACCTCATGACACTAACTAAACTTGTGTGATTAATTTATACTACACTCTGGTAATTATAACTTCCTTCAAAACTTAAGTATTCACATCAGTTGTGGTACTCTATGTTTAGTGTATAGTATTTGTAGTTCTGTGCTGAAAAGTCACATTTTGATAGATATTAGAGAAATGTCCCCTTTAATTTAGTTTATTTTTTGTAGTGAGTGGGCACTTTTAGTATTTTTACATAGCTACCTGCCTGTATAACTTATAAATTTAAAGGGATTAACTTGTGCATAGCCTGTGTTGAACATTTTAGGTTGTGTGGCCATGTGCAGTGCCAGGGACCCAGGTTCAATTCCCAGTTTGGATAATTGTCAGTGTGGGTTCCTCTGGGTGCTTTGGTTTCCTCCCACAGTCCAAAGATATCCAGATTAGGTTGATTGACTATGCTAAATTCTCCTTTAGTGTCAGGGGGTTAGTAGGGTAAATGTGTGAGGTTTGGGAGTAGGGCCTGAGTGGGATTGTGGTTGGTGCAAACTTGATGGGTTCAGTGGCTTCCTTTGGCAGTGTAAGGATCCTATGAACTATAGAGGCATATTGGCCAAAAGAAGACCACCCGGCTCATCTAGTTTATACCAGTCCACCATAGAGCAATTCAGTCAATGTCATTCTCCTGCTCAATCCCCATAGCACTGCAAGTTTGTTTTCCTTAAGTGCCCACTGAATTTGAAATCATTGCCCCTAATTGCACCAGTCTCATAGGCAGCAAGCTCCAAGCCATTACCACCACTGCATTAAAATTTTCATCCCAACCCGCAGATCTCGTGCCTAAAACCTTAAACGTGTCCTTTTGCCCTTGAAATATCGGCTAATGAGAAGATCGTTTCTTTGTCTACCTTATCTAAACCTGTCAGAGAGAACATTTCAGCAGAGCACCTTCTATTTATAGGGAGTATAAATCTCACTGGCACAGTTGAGGTGGGTATTTAATGTGCCTCATGCAGGCTAGGAAGAGGATTATTGCTGACACATCAAATAGTATGAAGGGACGGCAGCGTAATCCAATCACTGAACAAAGAAATTTGGTAAAAACATTTCCCTAAACGAAGTATATTAAACTGGATGCATGTAGTATTGATTACGGGGAGCAGGGATCTTAGCCGTTTAGGAACAAAGAAGTTTCCAGCAAAAGTGAGGGATTGTTTGGCCCGTCTTCTGGTGCTGACTTCATTGCCAGGGAACCAAAGGCAAAATGCTGTGGATGCTGGAATCTGAAATAAAAATAAAATACTGGAGATCTTAGCATCTGGAGGTCTGACCGCATCGGTGGAGACAGAATAGAGCCAAAATTTCAAGTCTGGATGGCTGTTCTGAAATACCCATTCCAACTATGCCGGTGAGGTTTATATTCCTTATAAGTAAAGTTGCTCTGCTGAAATGTTCCTTCTGACAAAGGGTCATCCTGACTCAAAACGTTGGCTCTATTCTCTCTCCACAAATGCTGTCAGACCTGCTGAGATTTTCCAGCATTTTCTTGTCTTTATGGCTAAAATGGATCCAACCATTCTCTTTGTCTTCCTTTGCCTGTGATTTTTGGTATTTATTTCAAAAAAGACACAATAGTCTTTGCTTGAGCTACTCCTTGTGGTAAAAGACTCCAAGCTTTAGCAACACTTAATACGGTAAGATCATTCTCCTACCCATTCACTTTATGACAATTTGAAATCAATGACCATTCATCAGTGAGCACTCCTCATCCCACCTACTACAACTTACCCTGCCTACCCCCCTCCATGACAAGCAGAAGAAACAGCTTTTTATTAGGTATGGTTTTCTTAATAAATTTAAAAACCTCTATGCAATCTCCTCTTAACCTTGAGGCAAATGCTTAATTGCAGGAGATGTAAGTAACCATGATTTGTGTCTATTACTGTGTTTTCTATAGTGTTCCTGAAATGGTGCTTATTATTTCCAGAGCTCTAGCTCTTAATTCACTTCTAGCTTGTAATCTGCTGTTTGTTTGCTAACTAATTAATGGCCAAAATATCCCATATAAAAACATATTCGGCTGACTGATCAAACAAATAGCTCAATGAGAAGATTTAAATGATCATTAGAGATTCAGACTTAGTTATTTAGCACTCTTGGGGCTAGAATAAACACTGGTTAAACTAGCCGAATTGGGTCATGTGGAGCAGATCACTTTAAAAATGCACTGTTAATATTAAATTTTATTTATTAGTCACAAGTAGGCTTACATTAATACTGCAATGAAGCTACTGTGAAAATCTCCTAGTGACCAAACTCTGGAGAATTTAGCACCACCAGTGTACTAACTGGCATGTCTTTCGGACTGTGGGAAGTAACTAGGGCACCTGTAGAATACCCATACAGACATGGGGAGAGCATGCAGACTCTACACAAACCGTGATTCAAGTTGGGAATTGAACATGGGTTCCTGGCACTGTGAGGCAGCAGTGCTAACCACTATGCCACTCCTCAAAGTTTACAATTGTTTTGCGTCCCTTAAAATACCGGGTTACGGCTGATACTATTTAAGCCGGTCTGCTGCCTTTGACAATTAAAAGTTGTTCATTTTTCAACAAACACTGATTGCTAACAGTATTCTGCAGCTGGAAGATCTTGGTGCTTTGAAAGACATTACGGCAATGAGGCAATATAGCAAATGTTCAGGGAAAATTGTGCATGAAATTTTATTCTGTGGTTTTCTTCTGTTACCAATAAATACACGAGGCACATAATGTGTAGAATAAAGTGAGATGTGTTCTCACAAAAATGCTGTTACTGATGGAACGATCTTAACTAGTATTCACTCCATTCTCCTGCTGCAGGAGCTCATAGAGCTTGGGTGACATAGTGGTTAACACTGCTGCCACACAGCGTTACGGACCGGGTTCCATTCCTGGCTTGGGTCACTGTCTGTGTGGACTCTGCACGTTTTCCCCCTGTCTGCGTGGGTTTCCTCCGGGTGCTCCAGTTTCCTCCCACAGTCTGAAGATGTGCGGGTTAGGTTGATTGGCCATGCTAAATTGACCCTAGTGTCAGGGGGATTAGCAGGGTAAATATGAGAGGTTGAGGGAATAGGCCTGGCGGGATTGTGGTTGGTGCAGGCTCAATGCGTTGTACAATTCTCTGATTCTATGAATTTGGCACCCAGCCTCAGTCTTCTGTTGTTCCCATGTGAGAAAATAGACTCGGCACATTTACCATTACAATCACACAATTACTTGATATTGCTTGTGCACCAGCTCATAAATTTGATTGTAACAGAGTGTCATGCCGAGTACAGAGTGTTCTTTTAAGCCTTTTTGCCGGTTGTTTTATTGGCGCCCATTGAGAGTTCTGAGAATGTGCAGGCTTTGGTGGACTTTTGACCGGTTTTACTAATGCTCTTATTTTCATAGTCACTACTGTTCTGCTGAGTTGTTAATATCATCATAGACTCATAGAATCTTTACAGTCCGGAAAGGGGCCACTTGGGCCAGTGAGCCTACACCAAAAACAATCCCACGCAGGTCTTATCCCCATAACCCCTGCTAGTTCCTCTGCTACTAATTTTAGCATAGCCAATCCACCTAACCCCAACATCATTAGACTGTGGGAGGAAACCAGAGCACCCAGAGGAAACCCACGCAGACATGAGGAGAATGTGCACATGCCACAGACAGTCAACCAAGGCTGGAATTGAATCCGGGTCCCTGGCACTGTGCTAACCACTGTGTTATTGCTAAACTGTATTATTTATGTTTTTAAAATTCCTTTTCTAAATCAATGCACTTGACCATCTTGTTTGTGATCTTGAGCCACCAGGCTTTTCTGCCGATGAGAAGAAATCAGATGCCTAGTGTGGCAAAATGAGTTGCATTCAACAAATAACTAGTTTACATTGCATATTCATCCAATGGAATTTAAATTTAGCAGCAACCTGACTCTGGGAGCGGTGGGTGAGTTGGATGGGGGAAGAAAAGACTGGGATGAATACGTGGAGAAAGTGTAGCATTTTTTATCAAATGGCAGAGAAGATGGGGTGAAGTAGTACTCGATTCTCCTGAGTCTGTGTGGGGCAAAGACTTATTTGTTGATGAGGAATTTGGCTGCGCTACAGAAGCCAGGGAATATTTCATTTGCGGATTTAGTTGCTCTAGTCCAGAATCACCATAACCCAAAGCCCTTGATGATTGTTCAAAGATTCAAATCTCATGGTCATTTTCAAAAAGTAGGTTAATCAGTAACTAATTTTGCAGCAGGATTATGCCAGCTTTCAGAGCACTCTGATTTTGGAGCAGTTTTAGAAGATGTGCTCAGAGAAAGGTTTTCTGTGGCATTAAGGAGGACAACATTCAGTGTTAGTTGTTGGGGGAAGCCACACTGACTTTTAAGGAGTCTCTAGAAATTTGGCAGGGCTTGGAAATAGCTGCCAATAAAGCTAAAGATATTCACAGGGCTAATGTTGGTGCCCATATGGGGGGAGCTACATCAAATGAAGTAAGAGGTTGCATGCAAAAACATGAAGGGAAGCAATGTGATAGGCCACAATACGTGAATCATTGCTAATTTATGGATGCTGTTTGTTACCAGTGCAACAAAAGGTGACATCTAGCAAAGAAATGCAAGGGTGTGAAGATCAGACGAAGGCTGAGCAAGAACATTTAAACTGGAAGCTTCAATCAGCAGCACATTTTTGAGACAGCTCAGAGCAGGGGAAGGCAATGCAAATACAGACATGTTAAGTCATCTTCCTTTACCAGTTTTGCCATCCAAGGTATTGTGCCCTCCTGAGACAATTTTCTTACTTGGGAGACTTACATATTCCCCAGTAAGCACAAAGCTGATAAAGCAGTTGATGGACAGAGATCGTGGTCTGTTGCAAGTTAAAAGGTTTTTGATGCAAGGATAGCCAGCTATCACAGAAGATGAAACAAAAACAGAAAAATGCTGGAAAATCTCAGCAGGGTCTAACAGCATCTGTGGAAAGAGTAGAGCCAACGTTTCAAGTCTAGATGACCCTTTGACAAAGAGTCATTTGGACCTGAAAAATTGGCTCTATTCCCTCCCCACTGATGTTGTCAGACTGTGAGATTTTCCAGCATTTTCTGTTTTTGTTTCAGATTTCAGCATCTGCAATAATTTATGTTTTTCATAGAAGATGATGAGGTGGAACCTAATGTGAAGCGTAGAGATGAGTTAAGCATGCAAGGTAGATGCATACAGTGGAGGTCAAGCTTGGACATTCTACCCCCTGAAGAAGCACCTCTTGCAAAGCCCTCAAGCTCTGACAAAGGGTTATCCTGATTTGAAACATTAGCTCTATTCTCTCTTGACAGATGCTGTCAGACCTGCTGAGATTTTCCACCATCCTCTGTTCTTGTTCTGCCTCTGGTTGTTCACAAAATAGGATTAAATTCATGAGGTTCATCCAGGTGCTTCTAGAGTGGATAGTCTAGCCAGGATATACGTTTGGTGACCTAATATGGATCTGGACTTGGAGAGAAAGATGGAATCCTGTTGGGTATGTCAGATGAATTAAAGATGGTACCACCAGCACCAATTCATTCTTAGGAGTCGCCTGATCGGCCATGGTCCAGACTACATGTGGACTTTGTGTTCCCTATCATGAACCATATGTTTTTGGTTGTTGTAGATACACATTTAAAATGGTTGGAGCACATATCATGAGTATTATTACAGCTGCTGTGACAATTGAGAAGCTATGTGGGTGGCATGGTGGCACAATGGTTAGCACTGCTGCCTTAAAGTGCCGAGGACCTGGGTTCAATTCCCGGCTTGGGTCACTGTCTGTGCGGAGTTTGTACATTCTCCCTGTGTCTGTCTGGGTTTTCTCCGGTATCCTTCCTCAGTCCAAAGATGTGCAGGATAGGTTAGGCTAACTTGACCCCAGTATCAGGGAATTAGCAGGGTAAATATGAAGGGTTACAGGAATAGGACCTGGGTGGTTGGTGCAGACTCAACGGGCTAAATGGCTTCCTTCTGCATTATTAGAATTCTGTGATTCTATGACATACTGGTTAGGTACATTGGCCATGCTAAATTCTCGGTATGGCAGAGTATGGGGTTGAGGGGATTTTCACTAATTTAATTGCAGTGTTAATGTAGGCCTGCTTGTGACACTAATGAATAAACTAAAAAACATCAAGTTTTTGCAACCCATGGTCTACCAGATTCGCTTGTTTTGGAAAGTGGTTTTAGATTTGCAAGTATTTGAGTATTTCAAGAATTCATATAAAAGAATGGGTGTACTGCACCATTCCATTTGGCTTCGAATGGATTGGCAGGTCAAGCTGTTCAAACTCTGACAGAGGAATTGGAGAGAATGGCAGCTGATACTTTGAGAACAAAGCTTTCAGGATTTTTATTTCTGTACCTCATCACACCACAATCCATAACTGGGTTCGCTCCAGTAGAATTGTTGTTTTGTAGAAAACTGAAGCCTCACCTGGATCTGTTTCATTTAGAACTCAGTAAGAAGTCTGACAAGATCAGGTGACAATTCTCCATTCACCTGACGAAGGGGCACACCCCGAAAGCTTGTGAGTTTACTATCAAATAAATTGGTTGGACTTAAACCTAGTGTTGTCAGACCTCTTCCTGTGTTTACCCCAGTCCAACACCGGCATCTCCACATCATTCAGACCTCACAGCAAAGTGATCAGGGGGCAAGAGAAGTAGAAGGAGGGACGTGATAATCACAACAAAGAGAGGCAGTTCAAACCGGATTATCAGATTTACATCAGAAACTTTGGTAGTAACCAGAGATGGCTGCTGGGACTCATTTTAAGCCAAAGAGGTCCAATACTTCATCCAAAAGACAGCACCAGAGAATGCAGCAAGTCCTCCATACTGCACTGAAATGTGATTAGATTATGCGCTGTAACAGGGCTTGAACCCATGACCATGATAATGAGAAACCAGAATGGTGCCAGTGAACTAAGTTGATGTGGTGACTTGAGACCACAACCATGGAACCCCTATAGTTCAGGAAGAGGCCATTTAGCCCATCGAGTCTTTGCTAAGCCTTTTCTCTTTTGTGAGCCACACCCACATCCCAGAAAATGAATTCTAAAAAACACATCTGATTTCGTTGCAAATTTGTTCCTTTCTCTACATAAAGGCCTATGGAAAAACACTTGTGCTTCTCTATGCCACCCAAATACATTTCTGTCTTTATCCCCTCCATCAACATCTTCTTTTTCAAACACTACAGTGTGTTCTGTGGCGGCACCATAGTACATGGTTAGCACTCCTCCCTCATAGCGCCAGGGACTTGAGTTTGATTCCTGACTTGGGTTTCTGTCTGTGCAGAGTCTGCACCTTCTCCCCATATCTGTGTGTGTTTCTTCCAGGTTCTTCGGTTTCCTCCCATAGTCCAAAAGATGTGCTGGTGAGGTGCATTGGCCATGCTAAATTCTCTGAAGAAGTGCCAGACTGTGGCGAATAGGGGATTTTCACAGTAACTTCATTGCAATGTTAACGTCAGCCTACTTATGACACTAATAAATGAACTTTAAACTAATCAGTTCTGATACCCACCTCCCTCTATCCCTTCCCCATGCTTTTAGAACACTTTGTACCCAGTCATTGCCATTTTTAAGATATGTGGGTTAGGGGGATTTGCCATGCAAATTGCTGTTTAGTGTCAGGGGGTTTAGAAGATTAAGTATATCTGGTTAAAGGTATAGGGCCTGGATGGATTGTTGTCAGTGCAGGCTCAATGGGCCAAATGGCCTCCTTCTACATTAGGGATTCTATGATTCTCTATAATCACATTTCCATAATTGCTACATCACATTCCCACATGGCTATTTGTGTTCGTAACTCACCAAACATGTTTAGCATACTTTGTGTTTACATACACACATTCTAAACCTGTCGTTGGATTCCTTGTAGTTCTCCTTCAGCTACCTAATATGGGACTACTTCCTTCCCTAATACTATCCAACACTTTCCCACATTTGTACAACTTATTCTTCTTTTCTATTTCTATATGCTGGTGCCTATCTCCCTGCTAAATTAGTTTAAATCCTACTCAACCACACAATTAAACCTCTCTTTCCTGGTCTGCTGAAGTACAATCTGTCCTTTTCACATTGGCTTCTCTGGCCCAGAACTAGCCCTAATGTCTCAAAAAGCTGTTGCTCGGAGCCATATGTGGCTCCTCTCTGTCTCCCAATATCTACTCTCACTAGCACATGGTACAGAGAGTAAACCAGAGATTACTATCTTCATGGTCTTACATTTTAACTCCTTCCCTAACTCCACTGAATGATTCCTGGTTAGCACTGCTGTTTCACAGCAGCAGGGACCTGTGTTCAATTCCTGGTTTGGCACACTGTCAGTGTGGAGTTTGCACATTCTCCCCATGTCTGCGTGCATTTCCTCCAGGTGCTTCAGTTTCCAAAGATGTGTGGGACAGATTGGCCATGCTAATTTACCCTTAATGTGAGGGGGACCAGCTAGGATAAATGCATGTGGTTACAGGGTGGGATCGTTGTCAGTGCAGCCTTGATGGGCCAAATGACCTCCTTCTGCACTGTAGGATGCTATGATTCTATGATGTTTGCACTGTGGGAGGAAACTGGAGTATCTGGTGGAAACCCACGCAGACATGAGGAGAATGTGCAAACTCCACACAGCAATGCAACTGAAGGTAGTAAAGCTCATTCAACACAGGAAGAAAAATGCAGAGTGACTTGTTCTAGGTTAAAGGGATAGGCCTGGGTGGGATTGTTGTCGATGCAGACTTGATGGACAGAATGGCCTCCTTCTGCACTGTAGGGATTCTATGATTTCTCTATGCATTAAATGCCAAAATTCAACACAACCTCTGACTCCCTCTCTTCACCCTGCAGAATATTCTATCTCTTTTCCGAAGTGGTCTTTAACCCATACCAAGGAGTCAACCCACCAAGCAAGAGTCAAAATAATTCTGTGTTATCCTTTTGGCAGCAACATGTCATAGAATATGGTTGATTAAGAGATATATCTGTGGTAACTACAAACAAAAGAACTACAAACAATAGATGCAGTCACACTGTAGAGATTATTATTAATAATAAAATCAGTGCAAAACATTATGGTTAACACTGATAGTAAAATGCCAGGGAATGTATTGATTATGAGGGAGCTGAATTAGCCATTATTCAGGATCACCCAGTCGCTGTTAATTACTGAATTTAATGATAACTTAGCTTCCTTGCATCAACAACCTCAGATGCTGCTCCAAGAGTAGACCTTTCACGTCAAATACACTAATCTTCAAGCAAAGTTAATCTTAAAACCCAGACAGAATCTTGAGAAATTAGCCAACTAAATTGCTTCATAGAATCCCTACACTATAGGAGGAGGCCATTTGGCCCATTGAGACTGCGCCAACCACAATCCCACCCACATAACCCTAGCTAGCCTCCCTGACACCAAGGAGCAATTTAGCATGGCCAATCCACCTAACCTGCATATCTTTGGATCGTGGGAGGAAGTCTGAGCACCCAGAGGAAACCCATACAGACACAGGGAGAATGTGCAAACTCCACAGACAGTGACCCAAGCCGGGAATCAAACCCAGGACCCTAATGTTGTGAGGCAGCATTGCTAACCGCTGTGTCACCGTGCCACCCTTAACACCTTTCTTTGTGTTCAATTTCCAAAGGGATACTTCTGGGTTTACAACAAGTTTGAACTGATTTTTCCGGTGGGTGTAATAGTCTTGTAATAATCTGTAATAATCTTTTTACAACTTGAATTGACAAAGTTTGATGAGGTGTGTTGTCAAGCCGTCAGCACTGAACTGGAGGTTTCAGGAATTCAAAACTGATCTCCTGAGAAGTATTCTATGAAGCCTCTGAGTGTCATGGAATCCCTACAATGCAAAAGAGGCCATTCAGTCCATCGAGCCGACACCAGCAACAATCCCACCCAGGCCCTATCCCCGTAACCCCAAATATTTATCCTGTGAATCCTCCTGACATAAGGGGCAATTTAACCTATCGCACACATCTTTGGAGTGTGGGAGGAAACCCACGCAGACACGGGAGAATAGTGCCTGAGTAAAATCATTGGGGCACAAGGCTCCACATACTCTTATTCATCTAATCCCATTAATATTTGTCCATTTTAACACCTTATGTGTGTATCTAGCTCCCCTTTAAGTGCATCAATGTTATTCACCTTAGCTACTCCCTGTGACGTCGAGTTTCAGATTTTGATCTTTCTCTGGATAAAGGCATTTTTCTCAAATATTAGACGTATTAATCCTATACTGACAGCCCCTGGTTAACACGCAAGAGGAAGCCTCTTTTCTATATCTACTCTATCAAAAAGTATAATCTTGAAGACATATCAGATTATCCCTCTGTCTCCTCTTTAGCCTGTTTAATCATTCAAGTAGGTATAACTTGACAGTGATGATATTAGTCCAGTAACTACTTTGTACCTTTCCAAGTGATGTTTTTTAATCTTTGTAAAATGGAGACCAGAATTGTTCACAATATTCAAGTGTGATCAAACTATGGTTTTGTACATCGTTCTTGTGGGATAAAAAGATGATTAATGTCCTAATGTCTGCAGAATACCAAATAATTAATGTCTTCTTCTCAGCAATATACTTGATTGTTGGCCGAATGACGGATTAATTTGCTGCAATCACAAAACGATCAAGCAGGTCGAAGCGGATCAGTGAAATTCTCAGAAAGGAGGCAATTCATTGCATTCAATTTCTAACATCCTTTGGGGTTGTACATCTGTTAGGCAGTTTTTTGTAAGCAAATTGCATTTTGCATCCCTTGAGTGTTTATCTATTTAAATAGTTTTATTTTTCTTTCTTTTGATTCCCTTTGTTTTGATGTAACATAAGAATTGTAGATCTATACTTAAGCTCAAGTTGCAAGTAGTTAGCAAAGGGAATGTAACCAATCAGAGGGCTCTGTGTTGGAACATTTCTATATTAAAGCGTAGCTGCAACGTCCCTGTAGACATTTTTGTATTGAGGGGTAGTTCAGAAGAGCCTGATCAATCTGTCAGTTTATTCTCTGTATGATGGTCTGATATAATGTATATTCTTCAGCCATATGATCACATGACAATATTTAAGGCAGCATGGTGGTTGCCTGACAGTGCCAGGGACCCAGATTCGATTGCTGACTTGTTCTGTGCAGAATCGGCACATTCTCCTCATGTCTGCATGAGTTTCCTCCAGGTGCTCCGGTTTCCTCCCACAGTCCGAAACACATGATGGTCAGGTACATTGGCCATGCTAAATTCCCCCTCAGTGTTTCCGAACAAGCACCAGAGTGTAGTGATTAGGGGATTTTCACAGTAGCTTCATTGCAGTGTTAATGTAAGCCTACTTGTGACTAATAAATAAATAAACTTTAAAACTTTAATATATTTCAATAAGTTGAATAGCCCTGTTGAAGATTCTGCCATGTCTCACTACAATGATCTAAGTATTGGGTACAAAGTGAGGCAAACTAAGGGACATAAGGTCTACTTATAGTAGTTGATGAATCTAAATTCGAGCTGAGTATCCTGCATGGGCTACACATAGAATAACACTGATTGTCTGAAATGTTTTGAGCAGTTATTTTTTTAATTATGGAGAAGGGATGAATCAGTGACTGCTTGGCATTTGTTTGAACTTGACACCAGGCTGATTACACATAAAATTTTCCAAGCTAATGTAAAGTGGTATTATCTTTAATATAATTGTTCTGACCACTGTTAGAAAATTTTTTTGAAGGAAATAAAGAATTGAACCATATTTACTGTTGTTTGTGAATCATGATAAATACCAGTTTAGATTAGATTATTAATATGCCATTTCAGTTTGTATCTGTCTGACAAATCCGAGCTTTAAATTCACTTTGCAATATTAAACACCACAAAATGACAAAGCAACCACTTGAGATCACACCTAGTTGGATGGGAGTCTACTCAATAAAATATGATGGTTGCATTTTGTTAATTTGAGCATCATTGGTGTTCAAATGATGCTATTTTCTCATTGTAAAAACAGAGCAGAATTTCCAAAGCACTTACTTTCTGCATCAATTACTGACAATATTGTTTTGCAAATCCATCTACTATAAAATCCATTTTACAGCATCATTAGCTTGCTGACATAATTAGTTAGGGTATATACCTTTCAGCTGAGAAGCATCAAGCCATTGAGTAAATTTTACATACCAATTATCCAGGATGATTAACTGATTGTTGCCATAATGCATTTGTTTACATCAAGTTTTTGAACAAATTCAAGCTGTTCCTGAAGTTATCATTTTAACAAGTCAGATTTTTCAAATGTGTTCCTGGTGATTTCTACTAATCTCCTTGAAGGAAGCTCAAGTTAATACTTACAGCTGATAATGTGAGAAGCCTCATTCTGGTAGTTTTAATTACCCCTCCATGACTGTCTAATAGAAGGGGTGATTTCACAGAGTAATTTGGACTGTGCCAATATTTTGCTGTGTACTCAAATAACGTCCCTGCAGACAACAAAGATAATTAATTTAACAGAGACAATTACCAGCAAACCTGGAATTCTATCAAGCGGCATGCAGCACAGTGGTTAGCATTGCTGTCTCACAGTGTCAGGGACTTGGATTCGATTCCAGCCTCAGGTCACTGTGTGGAATTTGCACATTCTCTCTCTGTTGGTGTGGCTTTGCTACAGTTTCTTCCAAAGTCTAAAAATGTGAAGGTTAGGTTGATTGGCCATGCTAAATTGCTGTTTAGTTTCGGGGGACTAGCAGGGTATATTTATGCGGTTATGGGGATAGGACTTGGATGGGATTGTCATCAGTACAAGTTTGATGGGCCAAATGACCTCCTTCTGCACTATTTCATGATAGCGTCTTCCATAAAGCAGTTTCTTGAGTGTGATTAATTATAAACAAGTCTCAGTTTTAAATTAGCATGGAAAAACATTCTGAGGTACTGATTAGAAAGATATAGACACCGAGCCACAGAAGAAGCTATCAGATGCAATGGCCAAAAACTTGGCCGCAAAGGAAGATTTTATGAATGCTCCTGGGAGAGTAAGGATAAGGGATGTCCAGACTTGAAATGTTGGCTGTATCCTGTCTTCACAGATGCTTTCAAACCTGCTGAGATTTTCTGTTCCTGTTGCAGCCAATTTTGATAATCTGAAGGTTTAAAGTATTTGCTACAAAGCTCTTGCCATATGTTGTTATGAAGCCTCACTGAAAATCAAATTGTCCTCTGACTACTGAAAACCCTGCCCTCTCTATTTTAATGTGTTTCAAGTGCTGAACTCACATCTTATCTTTATTCCATCAATAGATCAGAATAGAAAAAGGTTTCCCTGAGGAAAGACAATGCCTGACTAAAGATGTTCAAAGGAAAGAAAATCTATAACAATGCTGAAGGATGTTGGAAGAGGAACAATTTACTTTAAACTCTCTGATCTCACAACTTCCTCTGGCTTTTTTTCAAAGAATTGATATTCATTCTCTCAAACTGGCATCTGTAAAGGTTATATCCTTTGGTAATGAAGTGTATCATAGCATAAAGTACAATGTAAATATAAGACTACAAAAGAATCTCTTAATCCTTTAAGAATGCAGCAGATGATCATATTTTGGAAATAAGGAGTAAAAATATTTGTAATAGTTCTGGTTTTCATATAGTTTAATCAGTAATTAATTATAGTTGGGTCAGCTCCACATTGCTCATTACAGAGATTTTCAAATACAGCTACCTAGCCTGTATTATTCTCTCTTTTTCTTTCATAATCTGAATGGAATCTACTTATATACATTTTCTTCATTTTAACATTGCTTAGCATTTTCGTCTGCTCATCAACACCAATGCAAATGAAGCAGCAATTGTAAAAGACTCCTTCCAGCACAATGTGCCAGACATCCAACATGTCTGCTTTGACAGCAGACAGATTATTCACCAAATTATAGCATTGAAACCTTGAAACTGTTCATTTTCATTGGTGGAATAAAGTCCCCACAGTGCAGAAGGAGGCCTTTCGGCCCATTGAGTCTGCACCATAACAATCCCACTGAGGCCCTACCCCTGTAACTGCATGAATTTACCTTGTTAATCCCCCTGACATGGAGAGGCAATTTAGCATGAGCAAGCCACCTAACCCGTACACATTTGCAATGTGGGAGCACCCAGAGGAAACCACACAGACAAGGGGAGAATGTGCAAACTCCACATGGATAGTGATCCAAGGCTGGAATTGAGCCCAAGTCCCTGGTTTTGTGAGGCAATATTGCTAATGTAGTCCAAACGTATGGGTTAGATGGATTGACTATGCGAAATTGCCCCTTAGTCTCAGGGAGACGAACTAGGGTAAATGCATGGGGTTATGGGGATAGGGCCTGGGTGGGATTGTGGTCAGTGTAGTCTCGATGGGTTGACTCTTCTGCTCTGTAGGGATTCTATGATTCTAACCACTGTCCCACCATGCAGGATTAGTCCTGTTGCAGGCATTAAAAGGCTTAAGGGTGCTGGAAGTATTTAACACCACTTCAGTATTTGGGATTACCTGCAAAAGAAATACAACTGAGGCAAATTTTCACATTTTGAAGCTTACAATTTAGAGTCAATTACTCGTCGATGCTTTTGGACACATTAATCTTTAAACAAAATTGCCAAAGGAGAAAGATTCTAAAGCTACATTAAAAATACATCAGGTGATCCATCATTGTGTCAGGCAGGATAAAGGAAAACACCTTGTTTGGATAATGAAGCTTTTGCTGCTGGATTGGAGACAAAGGAAGAATGTTGTATTCTCCTGTCACCAAAGGAAGGTACTGACTGTGATCCATGAGGGTGTGCTAAAAAAAATGTCTATAACCTTACTAGCTGGGGTGCAGAATGGCCAGGGAAGTGGGCAAATAAATGTAAATCTTTATATAAAAAGCTATTTGTTTCCCTTAGCAAGAATTTATCTAGTGCATCCTATCTATCTATCCTCATTCCAATCATACAATGTAAATCTGCAGAGTTTTTTGCCCACATAGGAATATCCCCTCAGTCACAATCTAAGACATTCCATGCAAGTACTTTTATGGATCAAATGCATTAATGAATGTTAAAGCAGCAGCACGAGGAGTAGTATTGGCGGGACCCATGATAAACTGTCGATAGTAATGAAAGGCTCGTTCATCTTTCCAGAAGAAAGCTACTTGCTACTGGAAAAGTTCCTGCTACAATCCAGGAATTAATTGGATCTAACTAATGAAGGGAGTAGCATGGTGTTACAATTGTTAGCACTGCTGCCTCACAGCACCAGGGACTCAGATTCGATTCCCAGCTTGGGTCTCTCTCTGTGTGGAATTTGCATGTTCTCTCTGTGTCTGCGTAAGCTTCCTCTGGATGCTTCAGTTTCCTCCCACAGTCTGAAAGACATGCCGGTTCGGTGGATCTTCCCGAACAAGTGCCGCAATGTGGCGACTAGGGCAATTTCATTATAACTTCATTGCAGTGTTAATGTAAGCCTTACTTGTGACTAATAAATAAACTTTAACTCTATTAAGTTGTGGAACAGCAAGGACTGAACATGACAGAGGTGTCAGGAGTTGGAGCAACTGAATGTTTGCTCACTGACGTTTCAGCCCTTCCAAAACCAATAATTGCCACCATATACACTTTGATAATGATCCCTAGAAGATGAACGTGATCAGATGGGTGGATGAGTATCCCTCAACTTCAGTCAGCAATTGTTCTAATGAAATGTTCTCAGTAGTAAACCACCCCGTAGCAGCATCCGATCACTGAAGGCAGCTAGGCACAGAGACTGTAATTTTACAAGCACAGCCACCCTGAAATCAAAAGCAGGCAAGGTTTGCAGAACGGAATTCCCCGTAGGCCTCAGGCGCAATCTTACAAGCCTCTGGCAACCATGTTGGTAAAATCCGGGCCAGTGGGTGAATTTGAGAATTTGGCAGTTGAAAGAATTTGGTGCAATAAGGGAGGAGGGAAACAGGTCAGAGATTGCTTATTAATCTTTCAAAACTCAGGGTATTTAGTAGTAATTGTGAGGTTTTGTTAGTTGTTGTAAGGAAAGATGTGCGGGTTAGGTTGATTGGCCATGTTAACTTTACCCTAGTGTCGGGGGATTAGCAGGGTAAATGTGTGGGGTTGTGGGAATAGGGCCTGAGTGGGATTGTGGTTGATACAGACCCGATAGACCGAATGGGATTCTATGAAAGCTGTTTGGGAGTAATAGGGTTTCTTAATTGTAAATTATGGAAATAATAGTGAATTAATGCATAATAAAGGTGGCAGGGCAGGCAATGTGTTGCGACTGCAGAACGTGCAAGTTCCTGGACACCAACGTAACCCAGAGCAAATAAGAAGTAAGTGTCAGGAGCTTGAGAAGCTTCGGCTCAGAGTCAGTGAGCTGGAGGTTGAGCTGCAGACAATGCAATGCATCAGAGAAGGGGAATGATATCTGTTCACTTTTCTTTCCAAGCAGCAGTAACACCTCCCAAGTTAGGATCTTCTTACTTGGTCAGCAGTCAGGGACAGGAGGGGGTGACTGTGAGTGAGACAGGTATGGGAACTTTGAAGAAAGTAATGGAAGAGCCTCAGTCCTTGCAATTGTCCAATGCAACTTTTGGGGATAAAAGCAAGGGCTGTAGGGTGAACAAATGAACTGATTATGGCACCATGGTACAGAAAGCCATTTGGGGTTGGGGGGGGGGGGGGGGGGTGGTGGTTAATAGGAATGTAATGATAGCAGGAAGCCATCAAGTAGTTTGACACAATTCTCTGCAGCTGTGATTGTGAGTGCAGATGGGTTATCTGCCTAATGTCAGGGTTCAGGATATCTGGAAGAGAGAGCTTTACACTAAATAGTGTGAGAGCAGATGTAGTAAATCAAGGGCAACAGGAAGGTACTAAAAGAGGGTAGTGATTTGTTACAAGATAATCAGAAAGGGAAAGAGAGTACAAACTTAAGAATATATCAGCAGATAAGGTTAGAGATTACAAAAACGGTAAAAGAAAGTTAAAAACTTCTTATCTGAATGCGTGCAGCATTCGTAACAAAATGGATGAATTGTTAGCACAGAAGGCAGACCCAAATATCATCACAGAGACCTGGTTGCAGCATGACCAAGGCTGGGACCTGAATATTGAATGGTACATAACATTTTGAAAAGGTTATCAGAATTGATAATTAAAGACATCATTAGTAGAATAGTGAGAAATGGCCTTGGCTCAAAAGAACAAAATGTAAAATCAGTTTTGGGTTTGAAAAGTAAGCAGTCATTTGTGGGAGTATGGGCTGTTACAGTAGTTAACACTGTAAGACAGGAAGAAATAAGTGAGACTTGTAAGAAAGGCAATGTAACAATCATGGGTGATTTTTAACCTGCATGTAGATTGGATGAGTCAGATTGGTAAAGAAAATGAGCACTTACAATGTGTGCCAGATACTTTCATAGAGCAGGATACAATCTAGAACAAACCAGGGAGCAGGTTATAGAGTACAATTTAGAACAAACAGTGAACAGGTTATAGAGTAGAGTATAATCTAGAATAAATCAGAGAGCAGGCTATTGAATAGAGTGCAATCTAGAACAAACCAGGGCTCAGGTTATAAAGTACAATCTAAAACAAACCATGGAGCAGGTTATAGAGTAAAGTACAATCTAGAACAAACTGTGGAGCAGGTTATAGAGTAGAGTACAATCTAGAACAAACCAGGAAGTAGGCTATTCCAGAGCTGGAGCAATCAGACAGAATTCATCAATAACCTCATGGTAAAGGAGTCTTTAAATGACATCAATCATAACATGCTAGAATTTCCTTCAGTTTGAAAGAGTTCAGTTTGCTGCTGGGCACAATGGTGGCACAGTAGTTAGCATTGCTGCCTCACAACGCCAACCTTCAGACTGATAGGCAGAATGTTACAAATGCCAAGAGCATGTGCACGTTAGAATGGAGGAAATTGGCACTTTCTCTTTATAAAGCTTCCACATCCATAATGACCTAATGACACCCTTACTTCCACCAGCAAAGCAGGCAAGCCCAGGCACGTCCACCGAGATGAATGAGTGGCAGCCTGAAGCTGATCCATCCGGTGATGTGACTGGTAGAGACTGAGAGCCACATTGGGTTCTGGATGCTGACACTAACACACAGCTGCCATCCTTCAACCTTAAGGCACACTTCAATAAAGCACCAGACTAGTTAGCCATGCACAAAAAAACACCCACTGTTAGAAAGAGAAAGCACTGTGATGGAAAGAATTAAGCTGACAGTTCACAGCTTGGAATCAGTACAGCGAATGTGCTGCTTGCGGATTATACTGTGTGCAAACTACTTTTGATGTCACTAGCTGTTGAGTTTTTTTTTGCTGGAGATAGTTGGAAGGTCCCTTATAGTTTTTTTTCAGGGATTCTTTTTATTGCAGAGTAAGAATCATGAGGGAAGGATGGATTCTAGCTGTTGTTTAATGATGGTACGTTTAAGAGAAAGGTTTCAGAATGGGACTCCTCCAGATGACTGAGCCAGTTGGCCTCTGACTGCTCTGCACAGTCATACAAACACACGACATAGGACTAGAAGTAGGCCATTTGGCCTCTTGAGCCTGTTCCACCATTCAATAAGAATGTGACTGATATGTTTGTACTTTGAATTCCACATTCCTATCTACTCCAATAACTTTTGATATCTTTGCCTAACAAAAATATTTCTGCCTTAAAAATATTCAGTGACTCTGCTTCCACTGCCGTCTGAGACAGAGTTCCAAAGTCACTCAGCCCTCTGAGAGAAAAAAATTTTTCCTTGTCGATGTTCTAAAAAGGCAGCCACTAATTTTAAAACAGTGCCCCTAATTCTCGATTAGCTACAAGAGGGAATATCATTTCCACGTCCACCTTGTCGAAACCATTCAGGATCTTATATACTTTAATTAAGTCATCCGTCACTCTTCTAAACTTCAGTAGAAAGAAGCCCAACCTGTCCACAGAAGGTAATTCCAGGTATCAACATAATAAACATCCTCTGAACTGCCTCCAATCCATTTACATCATTTCTTAAATAAAGAGACTAGAACTGCACACAGTATTCGGGAACTGGTCTCACTAATGCCCTGTATAACTGAAGCATATCTTTATCTTCATGGTCAATTCCTCTCATAGTAAAGAACAATAGTCTTAATTACTTGTTGTATCTGCATATTAGCTTTTTGTGGCTCATGCACTAGATGATTTAGATCCCTCTGCACCTCAGCTTTCTGCAGCTGTTCCATATTTAAGTAATATTCTGCTCTTTTATTCTTCCCACCAAAGTGAAAAACTTTACATTTTCCCAAATTATAATCCATCTCCCAGATTTTTGCCTGCTCAGTCAACCCCTCTATCTCCATCTGCAACCTCCCTATATCCTCTTCATAATATATTTTCTATCCATCTATGTATCATCTGCACATTTAGCTACAGTTCCTTCTCCCTCCTCATCTAAATCATTGATATAAATTGTACAAAGTTGAAATCCCAGCACGGACACCTGCAGGACACCACATGTTACATTCTGACAATCAATAAAACACTCATTTATGCATACTCTCTGTTTTCTCCGAACTAGCCAATCTTCTATCCAGGCTAATATATTACCCCTTACATCATGAACTTTAATTTTCCACAATAACCTTTGATTCTGCATCTTAGCAACTCTCTTCTGGAAATCTATAGGCTCCTTATTATTCACAGTGCAAGTAATTCCCTCAAGGAACTCCAATAAATTGGTTATATATGATTTCCCTTTTATAAAACCAAGCTGACTTTTCCAGATTAACTTGAGTTCTCTAAGTACTCAGCTATAATCACACCAATGATAAAATTCCCACATTCCTCATGATAGATATAAAAGTAAGTGGTCTATAGTTTCCTGTTCTCTGCCTCCCTTCCTTCTGATATACAGATGCCGGCGTTGGATTGGGGTGGTAAGAACTCAGTAAGAATTTAGCAACACCAATTTATAATCCAACCGATTTATTTGATAGTAAAAACGCGAGCTTTCAACACTCTGGCATTTGCCTGAGGAAGACACAGAGTGTTGAAAGCTCGCGTTTTTACTATCAAATAAATCGGTTGGATTATAAATTGGTGTTGCTAAATTCTTACTGAGTTCTTCCCTTCCTTCTTGTCAGGAAGGGTTATATTTACTATTTCCCAGTTTGATAGAATCTTGCCAGAACCTAGCGAATTTTGAAAACAAAACCATATCAACTATCTCATTAGCCATCTTTTTTTAAAATGGATTCTATCAGGACCCAGAGACTTGTCAGCCCACAGCTCCATCAGATTGTTCAGTTCTGCTTTCCTAGTGATCTAATTTCACCAAGTTCCCCTCTCTCTTCCACCTCTTGATTTACAACTATTACTGGTACATTTCTTGTATTCTCTATAATGAAGGCAGAAGCAAAATAATTCATCCATCATTTCTTTATTATCTACTATTAACTCCACATTTTCACTCCTTAGAGCACCATCACTTTACATGCTATTTACCTTTTTAAACACCAGTAGAAATTTCTGCCATCATTTATCACATTTCTAGCCACCTTCTTCTCATACTCTAATTTCTTTCTCTTGATTAACCTTTTATTCATTTAATGCCATTCTTTACATTCTGACGAATTGTCTGACTTGTACAGCTATATACTTTTTCCTTAAGTTTGATGCTTAACTTAGTTCAAGACTTCATCATCTGACACATTCTATTGTTCCTTCTCTGCTTTATTCCACATTGTTTTTCTACATGGATATCTTGCATCTATGATACACAAAGTATCCAATTATGATTTGAAGTATTGTTCTATGGATTGCATTGCAGGACAGTCTCTGATTGCTACCAAGCACTGGATCTTCTGTTTTGGAATGCTATTGGTGTTTTCAATGATCACTGTACAAGTTTCATTGTATTGTTCTGCTTGTTAAATGATGGGGTGGCACAGTGGCATAGTGGTTATAACTTTTGCCTCACAAAAGGATCTTGAGTTTAAATCAGGCTTCGGATGACTGTCTGTGGAAGTTTGTAGATTCTCCCCATATCTGCGTGAGTTTCCTCCAGCTGCTCCTGTTTCCTCCCACAGTCCAAAGATGTGCGGGTTAGGTTGATTGGCCATGCTAAATTGCCCCCTAGTGTCAGGGGGTTTGGAAGGGTAAATATGTGGGTTTACAGGGTAGGAAATGGATGGGGTTGTTGAAGATGCAGACTTAATGGGCCAAATGTCCTCCTTCTGCACAGTAGATTCTATGAAATGGAGTCTCTGTCATTAACTGTGGAAACGTTGGATATTCAAGATCAGATAGCAGCCAGCATTTTGGTCTTTGAGCTTCTCTAAACAATATAGAAATGGGCAATTTTTTGAAAATGAAGGCATCCTGCAAACTGCCAGGGAAGCTGAGCTTCACCTGCTTAACTTTATGTCAGTGACATTAGCTGGGCATTAATCCATTCCCTTGGATTCCTTTAAGGGACACTGCATGGACGGCAGCACACTGTAACTCAATGGTGGAGGAGGTGGAAAGGTGCTGGTGTGATACCCCATTATAGTTGCTTTTACATCTGGCATTCCTGTGGTTCAAGCTACAGGAACGTGGTGTCTAAATGCCAACTCCCTACTCTTACATTGTTAACACAAACCCTTTCATTCCAACAAAAAAACTTGAGGTTGTGATTCTTACCACTGGGACATGGCAGCCAGCTTTGCAAACTCCACGTAGTGCTGAAATTCTAAAGGAGCACTGTGTAGCTGAATGTACCATTTTCTGGATGAGAGGATAAACCAAGGTCAGTATAAATTTTCCAATAATAGGACTGCACAGGGCGTCAACACCCTCTGTGGACGATTATCATATGAATTTAGAAATGTCTAATATTTACTCTTTGAATTCACATCGAATTACAGTCAAATTAAGCAGGCTCAATTATAAATTCTGAAGATCAGCAGTCTACTATAAAAAGCTTGCAGAAAGCTAATTGAACTCTTGAATCTTTATAGAATAGAATCTATAATTCTATTCTATAAAGAGTGAAGAGTTCAATTAACTTTATTTTAATAATTTATCATGATTCAGCTATAATGAAAGTAATGTATTTATTTGTGAATTATATTAGTCCATAATTAAAATTATGAAAACAGTGATTCAATTTGTTATGCTGTGGCCATTAGCCCTTATTGGATGTTAACTCCAATATTATTGCTTTTATTGATTGATTTGGCGACTATGAGGTGCTTTGTAACCTCTAAGGATTTATGTAAAGACAAGCTGTTGTACCTCTTGTTGTTATGTGTAATCTCCAATTTACCCTTCCAATATCTCCACAGTCCTGGAGATATTCCAATATGTTTCCATCAGTTAATCCCTCCAAAGTCTTGTCAAGTAGACAAGACTGTAGAGAAGGCATATGGAATGCTCTCTTTCGCTGGTAGAATTCTAGAATACAAAAGTAAGGATACAATGTTGGAATTGTATAAAACATTGATTAGGCCACAACTGGCGTATTGTGTGCAATTCTTGTCACCATATTACAGGAAGGAGGTGATTGCTCTGGAAGGAGTGCAGAGAAGGTTCACAGCAATGGCTAGTCCAATGTGTAACTATGAGGAGAGATAGGTTAGGCTAGGGTTATTGCAACAAAGAAGGCTGAGGGGTGACTTGATAGAGGTGTAAAAAATTATGAGGGCAAGAAATAGAGTGGACAGGATAAAGTTGTTTCCCTTAGTGAAGAATTCTAGAATGGGTGACATAGATTCAAGTTAAGTGCCAGTAGGAGTAGAGGGGACATGAGGAAGAACCTTTTAATGCAGAGGGTGGTGTGTGTCAGAAATGAGCTGCCAAAGATTGGTGGTGGAGGCACAGACTCTAAACTATTTTACAAATTAGCTGGATCTGCACCTTAATTGGTATAAGCTACAGGTTATAGCCAAGCGCAGGAAGGTGGGATCAGAAAGGGTACCTGGTTGTCCTCAGGCTGGTATGGAAAAGATAGGCCAAATGGCCTCCTCTGTGCTATAACTCTTCTATAGATGAACTCTGATTTGATACCCATTCCCATTTCTTCCACTCTGATTTGTTCAGCATTGGCCTTTAAGAAGATTTCAACAAAGGAAGAAGTAGTGTTTTTATTTAAAAATATTCAGATAATTGCCAGGACATAATGAAACTCAAACAATTAACTTGCTTCCACTTTCTATTGAGGATGGCTTTTTGTTTTTTTTTGCATGTAGTCCTCATAAAGTTGTCAAAAAGAGAACAATGTGATTCACTCCATAGAATTAAAGAATCCTTACAGTGCAAAAGAAGGCCATTCAGCCTTCTGAGTCTGTACTGACCACAACCTCACCAGGCCCTATTCCACATAATCTCACACAAAATAAATTTCACATTTATCCTAGCTAGTCTCTCTGACACTAAAGGGAAATTTAGCATAGCCAATCCACGTAACCTGCACATCTTTGGACTGTGGAAGGAAACTGGAGCACTAGGAGGAAACCCACATAGACACAGGAGAATGTGCAAACTCCACATAGACAGTGCCGAACCTGGATCCCTGGTTCTATGAAGCAGCAGTGCTGAACACTGTGCCACTGTGCCATCTTTCAGAATCCCCAACAGAATTCCAGTGAGCTGAGACACAATTGCTGCTGCTTCTTTATACAGTTGCTGCAAAGCCAGTCTAAACATTACTATTGCTGCTGCTACTTTGCCTACCATAAAAGCAACAATTTCAATTTAACTAAAACATGTGGTCCACAGACTAGATATCACTTTAGAATTGTGGAACACAGCAGCTTTAACAATAAAATCATTTTCTTACTGATGAATTGGCTCAGTGAAGAAAATAGATGAAGTTTATGTGACTTGTTACACAACTTAAAAGGATAATCACATCGGGTGAATGCCAAGGAGGAAATGCCTGGGTGCCAGATGGAGCTGGTTTCTCGGAAGTGCAGCTGATGAATTTTCAAGTGGATGATGTGTTTGTCATAAATGATGATTTCCTTTTCAGACTTAATCGTTTCTCAGAAACTTTTGTTCATGCTCTTCTTTCACTGGGATTCTTCCTTGATGGTCAAACTGAAAAGGATTGCACCAGACATGATAATCCACTCCATATTTTGGTGCATAGTGGTTAGCACTTCTACTCACAGTATCAGAGATGCAGATTCGACTCCCAGCTTGGGTCATTATCTGTGCAGAGTTTGCATGTTCACTTCATATCTGCATGAGTTTCCTCCGAGCGCTCTGGTTTCCTCCCACTATCCGAAAAATGTGCTGGTTATGTGCATTGGCCATGCTAAATTCTCCCTCGGCGCTTGAGTGAGGCAATTAGGGGATTTTCACAGTAACTTCATTGTTGCGCTATGAGAGCCTACTTGTGACACTGACAAATAAACTTTAAACTTTATTGGCACATTCCTGCCATTTTTTTGATGGCATATCGTCTCTATGACCTCCTCACCTGAAGGTATAGTGACCGGTGGAGGATTTACAGTTAGTGGGGCCCAGTGTCCTGCTTCATTTTGCACCCCAACCTCCCCACCTCCCACTTAATCTAAACCTGTTCAATAAAAAATGAAGTCACCAATTTCTAAAGAATGGATGTGTCCTAGTTAAATATCTCAAATGCAGCCAAGCCCTTTAGTTCCTCCTAGTGATGCATAAGTACAAATGAATAATAAGGACCAAAAATCCCTAGAACAGCCCACAGGATGGAAGGAAAGTATCACGTTTATAATTTGTTAAACTTCTGAAGTTTAGTTAATTTTTGAATTTACTGGTACATCGACAGGTCGGGATAGGTGTTAAAGCTCACGGGGTAGATTGATTGAAATCACTGGTTTCTGAGGCAATGAACATTTTAACAAATTCACAAATAAAATATCCCTCCAGATCTTTACAATATTTAGATGAGCAAATTGCCAGTTTGACTGACCCATCAATTCAAACTTGCAAACTAAAGTGTATAAAAAAGTTTAATAATATGTGACTAGTTCGTCCATGATTTTATTTTTGAACTCACACACATAGTCACATCCCATACTTCTTCACATTTGCGCACAGACAAATGCATAGCCCTTAACAAATCTTGTGATATAGCAGTGAGTACGTGCAGGTGTCATTTTTAAAAGTTCATTCATGGGACATGGGCATCACTGTCTGGACAGCATTTATTGCCCATTCCTAGTTACCCATGAGTAGTTGAGAGTCAAACACATTGCTAAAGTTACATGTAGGCCAGACCAGGTAAGTGCGGCAGATTTCCTTCCCTCAAGGACATCCCTCAAAGACGGATTTTTTCAACAATTGACAGTAGTTTCATGATCAATAGTAGATTCATAATTCCAGATTTTTTTATTGATTTCAAGTTCCACCATCTGCCGTGGCAGGATTCGAATACAGTCATGAGAACATTAGTTGAGTTTCTGGATTAATAGTCTAGCAATAATACCACTCGGCCATCTGACACCCCAGATCTGTTTTTGCTATTTTTCCTCATATTCCTAGCTCCCAGCTTGTAAAGGTAATGTCACCATAGCCCCAGATGACTACCATAGGCTGCTCTTCTGTTTAAGGGGGAGAGCTGACTCTCTCTCACCTGAGAGGTGGTGATTTAGCCTGAGGATCACTGCACTTCAGGCAAGGGGTAAGGTTGAGATTAATCACAAACTGTCTTAGCCAGTACAAGAATTGAACCTGTGCTGTTGGCATTGCTCTGCATCGTGAACCAGTTGTCCAGCTAACTGAACTAAACCAACCTCCAGGTATACCAACTAGTACAGTAATCAGACAGTACAATGGATACACACTCCTCTCATTGGGACTCTAATCACTGGACTTTTAACCATTAATGTCTTGAATGTAAAACTAAGCAGTGATTATACCCCGTCATTGCTGCCTTCCTGAACAGTTGGGGTGTGATACTGAGAGGCACACAGATCCATTTCCACACATCAGATTTAGTAAGTCTGGCTTTTTGGAGTGTTCCTCTCACTGGGAGAGAAATTCAGGATCCACTAATAGAAGGTAAAGATAAAGTTGCCATAATCCCAGATGACCATAGGCTGTTCTCCCCTTCAACTGGAGAACCGACTGGTGGAGATTGAACCTGAATGTCACCCCAGGTGAGGGGACAAGTTGAGACGGCAGGCAGTAATGAATAACCTTAGCATGTACGGATCTTCATAAATAACACATAGGAACAGCATTGTGAAGCAACAATTACCATCTGTGGACTAAATTGAGAGGGAGATGATCAGAGTGTGAAGTAGTTTAATGCAATGGATTCTCCTGAAACAATCCACTTGGATACATTCCTGCTGGAGATCTGAAATCAGTAGATACAATCAGAAAAGAGAATAGTTTTTTAAGTATCGTGATTCTTCGGGGCTGATACATTTAGAAAGAACTGCTACAATTTTGTAGTATTTGTAATTCTTGAGCAGATAAAACCACATCCTTACCAATGCAAATGTTTAATCGTTTCACAGAGAATCTGCCATTTGCATATAAGTAGATACACACTGTTATGCTAATCACTATGATTCAAATTCATAAATAGTGGAGCAGAAAGGGGTGAACTTGATATTACATTGTACAATCTTCCTCCACATTCAGTGACAACGCCCAAAGCCTGGATTCAATCTTGACTGCATCTCCAGCTTTTTTTAAAATTTTTTTTAAGCAACACAGCACGGGAAACAGGCCCTTCGGCCCAACGAGCCCACGCCGCCGTCATACTATATAGTAGCAAATCCATTATCCTACTTTAATATTCCTATATAATAATATATATATTATTCCTAATATGGAAAATTCTCACCATAGGGACAATTTGTTTCCCAATCAGCCTAAGAGCGAATTTTTGGGTTGTGGGAGGAAACCGGAGTGCCCGGAGAAAACCCACGCAACCACGGGGAGAACGCGCAAACTCCCGCAGACACCGGCCCAATTCCAAGTGTCTGCACAGCCACATCGATAGTCTCTGAGCTGTCATGGTGCCCTTCAGATGGTCCACATAAAGCACTCATTTACGACATGAGGTACCAGGCAACCCATGAATCAACATCCAAGAGCTGTACCCGCACCACCTGCCGAATGCATGCTCATGGTCAAGTATGGACCGAATTACCTGTGGAAAAAAGCCGTAGTTAAACAGTCCTAATATATCCCTCTATCTGCATACCGCTCATGTGGCTGTCCAAGAGACAGCTTCTCACACAGGGAAGAGCCATGGGAAGCAGACAGGAAGGAGAGACAGGCCAATCAGAGGCAGGCCTAGCCACCAGCACCAGCCAATCAAATGCCATGCTGGATGTGATCCTACTTCAAGGAGAAGTGCAGCAGCCAATAAAAAGGTACGTTTCAGGAAATAACCAAGGTGTTTAAAAGAGGCAACAAGGAAACAAGAGGCAGGGGAATGAAGAGTGCTTTTTGAGGTGGCAGCTTGAGCAAATTCACCACTCACTCATCATTATAGAAGAATCACTACAGTGCAGAAAGAGGCCATTCGGCCCATCATGTCTGCACCAACCACAATCCCACTCAAGCTCTATTCCCATAACCCCTCATGTTTACCCTGCTAATCCCTATGAACACTGCTCGACAATCAACAGGTAAGAGTGTTCTCTTCATGTTGGGGAACACTTCAGCAGTCACAGGCATTCGGCCTCTGATCTTTGGGTAAGAATTCTCCACGACACATGACAGTGCAGAGTCGCTATCAGAGATTGATAGCTAAGTCCCGCATACATGAGGATGGCCTCAACTGGGATTTTGGGTTCTTGTCATACCATCTGTATCCCCCATGACTTGCCTGGGCTTGCAAATTCTCATTAACTGTCCTGGCTTCAGACAGTACACATCTCTTTAACTTGTGCTTAACCCTCACTCCACTCTTGTTTTCTGTATCTTTAAGACTTGATTACCTGTAAAGACTCGCATACAACCATTATTTTGTAAATTGAGTTTGTGTTTTTATATGTCCTGTTTGTGAATAGAACTCTCACACCTGATGAAGCTCTGAAAGTTAGTGGCTTGTGCTACCAAATAAACCTGTTGGACTTTAACCTGGTGTTGTGAGACTTCTTACTGTGTTTACCCCAGTCCAACACTGGCATCTCCACATCATTAAAATTTTAGTCACTTTAGTGTCATGTGACCAGTTGAATTTGTGATCGATAGAACTAAATTCACAGTCGATTTCTGCTGTATGTATTTAGTGCATTTTCAGCTTACATAATGAGCAATATATTCCTATTAAAATTTTCAAATTCGCCTCCCCTCATTTTTCTCCTGAAATTTCTAACTCATGTTGATTACATCACTGCAGATGTAGTCACACTCTGGTACCTTAATCAAATTGTCATTTTTCCTATGTGAGTGTTTCATGGTTATTTCATCTTGGGGCATGATCACTGCATCTTACCCAAAATCTATACATAAACTTTGTAGCTGCAGTCTTTAAGAAAACTGTCCAGATCAGGCACTCTGACTGATAATTACTCCTTTCGGGCTAGGGGTGATGATTCAAGTCAATTGTCATATTACTGTTTCTGATCAAGCAGAAATAAGCCAACTTTAGGTGCTGAATTTGGGGATTTCCCAATTGGTAATACTTACTACCACATAAGGTTTGTGTTCACTTACAGGGTGGCATGGTGGCACAGTGGTTCGCACTGCTGCTTCACAATGCCAGGGACCCAGGTTCGATTCTGGTCTTGGATCACTGTCAGTGTGGAGTTTGCACAGTCTCCCCGTGTCTGCGTGTGTTTCTTCCAGGTGCTCCGGTTTCCTCCCACAGTCCAAAGATATGTGGGTTAGGTTGATTGGCCATGTTAAATTCACCCTTAGTATCAGGAAGATTAGTAGGGTAAGTGTGTGGGGTTATGGGAATAGGGCCTTGGTGGGATTGTGGTCAGTACAGACTTGATGGGTCAAATGGCCTCCTTCTGTGATCACACAGACATGAGGGGGGCTTTCTGTCACATTTTTATGTCAATACTGGAATCAGACTGCTGCAACATTTCCTGGCGTAAATGTACACTTTCACAGACTTCATTGGTGAACACAAAAAGCACATATTAACAAGAATTATACAGCCGTGGCTGGATTAAACAGAGAGTGAATAATGGAATTATTGATGTTAAGCTCTTCCCCATTTTATATTTGTAACATCTTGGTTGAGTGATTACTCAGTGATCTTGACTTAGCTTGCACTACTTTATTAAATGCCCTCTTTTGTGACAATAAAAACACTCAGCCCCTTTAAACCGCCATGTTCAGGAATGTGGTTACCTCCATATCAGTACCTTTCCACTTTAAGCATATTGAGTAATTGCCTATCTTGGTTTTGTTGGTGGTTGGAATGTTTTTCTCTGTGTTGCTCCGGTGGTTTTGGCACCATGGTTCCTGTCCTATCTAATGAATGGCACCGTTTTGTGTTCTGCACTTGTGTACCTTTTTCAGCACTCTCCATGGTCAACTTTATCTCCATTACTCCTTTAAATTTATCTCTTCTAGTAATCTGCACTTAATAGTTCATGCCATAGACTAACCTATCCTATAACATGTCATTTAGGGTAAATAGTCTGATAATTGCTTCAGTTTAGCAATGTAAGGTGAGACCTATTCACCTGGAACTCAAACTCAAATTAAACACGAATCCCTGGAGTATGACTGATGGTTGTGGTTGCAATTGAGCCTTCACTAATTCCACAAGCTCACCTAATGATTTGGAGTTGAGCATTCTTAGGGCTATAAAACTGAATCAGGTTATAGGTCTGAATTCCGCAAACAATTAGAATTGCTTTACATTTCACCTCCTCCCCTATTTCATTTGCTTTGAAATAATCACCAAGATACTTGATGTATTGTGACCAATCCTCTGAGGAGGAGTCAAATTGGTCTATTTGTCCAAAAGGAGGTATTCTGGTGAGTATTTTCTTTTTCTTCAGACTTCAGTTAAAACATGATACTCGCAGATGTCGGGCCAGTTTGATGAAGAGCCTCTGGATTTGCCTCTACTTCAGTTGCTGGGGCTGCAACACAAGCTCAGGAAGGGATGTGTGCTGTACTCCTTAGATTGCAAGGCAGAATATGCAGAAGCCATGGCCTAGAGGTAATATCACAAGACTAATAATCCAAAAACTCAGCTGATGTTCTCGGGTCCTGGGTTCGAATCCCACCATGGCACATGGTGGAATTTGAATTGAGTAAGAATTATCTGGAATTAAGAATTTCCTAATTGTTTTTTGTTGGGAAAACCCATCTGGTTCACTGATGCCCTTTAGGGAAGGAAATCTGCCATCCTTACCCAGTCTGGCTTACATGTGACTATAGAGCTACAGCAATGTGGTTGACTTTCAACTGCCCTCCAAGGGCAATGAGGGTTGGGCAATAAATGCTGACTAGCCAGCAATGCCCATGCACGTCCCACGAATGAATTAAAATAAATCACCTTTGTCATATTTTGGCATTGACCTGACTGTTTTCTCCCCCACCCCCATCATCCCTTCCACCATCCCTGACACCTGTTTGTGTTCAAATGTCAGTCTGTAGTGCAATGACACCACCCGCCCCTCCCACTTTTCCCCGTTGCTCTTGCCCTGGGGTTCCCTACTCCCTGACACTGCTGTGCTTTCCCCAATATTACAGCCAACCATGTAGAAATCACTGGAGAGACTTGCCTTGCCTTACGCTGGGATCCTCTCTGCGCAAAGTTCCCCTCAATGTTCAGGTTGCCAGGTGCACACCTTTCACAGGCAGTTGGAAATCAGACCATCTTGGCAGAGTGACTTTGGAACGTGGCCACAATAATGAGATACAAATGCATTCAGATTGGGTTCCTGTCATTTGCCAGTGATGAACATGGCCCAGCATTGGTTGGAAAGGGGAACAATTGCTTTCTGATTTGCTCCACTAGGAAACGAGCCTAGGGCCTTTGTGTGAGACTCTCCAATTCCTGCCATTAATGGGCGTGGTAAATCCTAGCTACTGTCTTTGCTGACATGGGACCAATAGCCACATGGACAAAACAGTGGAGACTGAGCAATACGGCTGGACCTATACCCTTCACAGTAACTTCATTGCGATGTTAATGTAAGCCTTATCTGTGACTAATAAATAAACTTTTTACTTTACTTCATACCCCAGCAATGTGTCAATGGATGGGATTATCCAGCCACATTCGTGTGGTTAGCTGGTGATGGAACAGGGGACTGGGACATTCCCCTCAGTTGTATTTGGAACAGGAAAAGAACAGGAGAAAAGAGAGAGAATAAATTATGAATGTTCATTATAATGCTCTGATTTTCAAGACAGCATGAACTTTGAATCTGCTCAAGTTGCTCGGATCCTGCTTCTCTCCTATTTTCCTGTTGCTACCTAACATACTTAGGCGAGACACTGGCATAGTCACTGGACTAGTAATCTAGAGACTAGGGTACCAATCTGTGGATCCAGGTTTGAATTTTGCCACGGCAGATGTTGAAATTTGAATTTGATAAAAATTTGGAATTAAAAGTCTAATGTTGACCATGATGCGTTGTAAAAACCCATCTGGTTCGCTAATGTTCATTAGATCATGAAATCTGCCTTTACCTGGTCTGGCCTATATGTGACTCCAGATCCACAATAATATGGTTGAATCTTAACTGCCACTCAATAGAAGAGCAATTAGGGATGGGCAACAAATGCTGGCCCTGCCAAGCGACGCCCACATCCCTCGAAAGAATAAATAAAATTGTCTGTGTCCTTGGGTGGGATTTTCCCATCCACTACAATTCCTGTTGACCTCGGGCAGGAAATTTCAATCTTGGGGCGAGTGCAGCCAGAACGCCCTGCCCCTTGTTTGTAAATTTCTCTAACCAACCCACCAATGATCAACAAACTACATATTGTATGGGAGATGTGCAAATCAACTGCTTATCCTACTTTTTAAAATACATTTCATCCACTCAGCTTGAGGTTATCTGTGAAACCTAATTATTTTTAGGCAAACATCTGCTCAAAACGCATATTAAAATCTAATTATATCTTTTTCTCAGAATCACGGCCAAAATAACCCAAAATATAACATGTATTCAAGGGTGTTGCAGGATACAGCAGCTGTGCAAAAACCCCTCCTGTACTGAATATAAGACTATTAGAATGTGCTCATTCATTCTTTATTCCCCATCACCATGTGTCTTTTTACTATGAAAGATTTATCTTCAGTTAGACGGTTGTAAATGTATGAGCAGCCATCATCAAACTTGCTAATAATCCAGATGGGTACAATTTACAAAAAACAAAGAAAATTACAGCACAGGAACAGTTCCTTCGGCCCTCCAAGCCTGCACCGACCATGCTGCCAACTTAACTAAAATCTCTTAGCCTTCTGGGCGCCGTATCCCTCTATTTCCATCCTATTCACGTACTTGTTAAAAATCACTCTTACATTGGCTTCCACTATCTCCCCTGACAATGAGTTCCAAGCATCCATTGCTGCCTGTGTAAAAAATCTGCCTCATACATCTCCTTTAAACCTTGCACCTCGTAACTTAAAACTATGCTCCCTAGTAATTGAGTCTTCCACCCAGGGATAAAGCTCCTGACTATCTATTCTGTCCATGCCTCTCCATAATCTTGTCGACTTCTATCAGGTCTCCCCTCAATCTCCATCACTCTAGGGAGAACAACCAAAGTTTCTCCAGCCTCTCCTTATAGCTAATGCCCACCATACCAGTCAACATCTTGGTAATTCTTTTCTGTACCATCTCCAAAGTCTCCACATCTTTCTGGTGGTGTGGTGACCAGAATCGAACACTATATTCCAAGTGCAACTTAACTAAGGTTCTAAAAAGCTGCACATGACTTGCCAATTTTTACACTTAATACCTCAACCCATGAAGACAAGCATGCCGCATATCTTGTTGACTACCTTCTCCAGCTGCATTGCCACTTTCAGTGACTGATGGACCTGTACACCCAGATCCCCTTTGCTTACCAATACTCTTAAAGGTTCTGCCATTTACTGTATATTTGCTATCTGTATTAGACCTTCCAAAATGTATTACCTCACAATGTTTGTTGACCTTGTCATGATGATGGGAAGCTGTGATTGCGTGACAACTACCTAAAACCTCACTACAGTGAACTGTTTAAAGATTTGCTTAAATGTAAAAGAAAGAACATTGGTTAAGAATAGTCAACACAAGTCAGTTGATGTCTGATTCTGTAAATGGACTACTTCAAGTTTCTTTATGCACTGCACTGCAGACTTGTTACATTAAATTTTATGCTTGATGAGCCGCCATATTCCATTTTAAATGGAGATTCTCTTGAAAGGAACACCAAATATCCGAAACTAAGGGTTGGGAACCTGAGGAAATTTAAGTGACAAGGACAAAACGGTAGCAGGGGTCAAGGTGGGGGGGGTGGGGGTGGTGGGGGATGGTAGGGAAGGCCTGGGGAGTCATGATGTGGGAGAACAGGTCTCGGAGCACAGGTTGGGGAGTGGTGGGGAGGAAGGTCTGGAGGTCACTGAGCCCTAAAGGAGGATGTTCTCAGCTAGAAGGGAACTTCTCATGGAGATCAGGCACCCTTCTCCTTTCCGCCCATGATCAACCTTTATTGTATTTTGGGTTCACCCTCATGATCTATCATCTGCTCACTGGTCCTAAGGTTGAATCTTAATGGAAAAGACTCCTCAAGATGACTGTTAGAAGGCTACTTCAGATTTTAATTGGAGCAAAGGTGGGCTTCCTATCTAAAGGTGGCCTACCTCACTACAAAATCATGACCAGGTTATGGAAGTTGGGATACTGGATTGTATCTATGTAATGCTGTGGCCCCACCCACCCCATCTCAGAACCTGCCAGAACACACTGAGTGGGGATGGGGGTGTAAAATCCTGACTCTTGTTTCTGATAAGAGGTCACAGACCTGAAACTGTTCCAAAGATGCTGTTTGGCCTGTTGGACAGGGTGGGGAGAAGTGTTGCAATGGCAGAGGAATGCCTGTCGGCACTTTGGAACTACACGACAGCGAAGAGTCAAGGTTCTGGAAATTGGAAAGGGTGAGTATTGATGTGAATTTTAAAAAAAGCACTCATTCGCTCAGCTTAAATAGAGTTACAATAATGCCTAATAAAAGGGAATGACTTAATCAAGTATTTGCTTGTCCAACATTATAATGTTTGCCCTGCAATGTCACTCAGTCATTCTATTATACTTTGTTTTTGTTCTGATATAATCACCTGCATGAAGCAGAAATGTATCTTTGACTTATAAACATGTTCTCTGGAAGCAGCTGACAAAGGCTAATCAACGCTTTGTTGCTCCAGGCATTTTTACATGTTCCAGTGCATGCTTCTAATTTCAATATGTCAATATTTTCTTCAATTTCTATTTTTATTTTTCAATTTTTGACCTTAATCTCTGCCAGGGTATTACAATGAGAATGCTTTCTACTCATTTTGAATGAATTTTTTAAAAAAAAATCTGCTCCTCCCTTGATTAGAGATATTTTCATGTACTTGCCAAAGTTTCAACTGGATTTTGGTGCTGTTTAGGCCTAAGGACACAAAGATTCCAGAGAAACTCTGCTTTTAAAGCTTGCACGCAGCAGTAATGTTCTGATTTGAGTGTTGATATTTCCCTGAGGTAGGTGAAACATTATTAATTGCTTATGATTCTACAATATATCAAGGGGGAAAATGTTTTCAATACTTATACACTAAAATAGAAGATTTTCCTTGTCAGGTTTAAATGAAACTAAAAGCTATATAAATGAATCATAAAATCCCTACAAGTGCAGAAAGAGGCCATTTGGCCCATTGAAACTGTGCTGACACCCCGGCCCTATCCCTGTAATCCCATGTGTATACCATATCAATTTTGCTGTCACTAAGAACAATTTAACATGGTCAATCAACCTAACCCATACATCTTTGGAGTGTGGGAGGAAACTGGAGCACTTGGAGGGAATCCCACACAGACAAGGGGAGAATGTGCATTGCCAAGAGAGATGATTGAGGCAGATATGTTAGCGACATTTAAATCTTATCTGGATAGATATGTGAACAGACAGGGAATAGAGGAATGTAAACAGTTAGTCTAGATAGGATAATGTGATAGGCACAAGCTTGAAGGACCAAAGGGCCTGTTTCTCTGCTGTATTCTTCTTTCTTCTTTCTTCTTTGTTCCACACAGACAGTGACCCGAGGCTGGAATTGAACCCAGGTCCCTGGTGCTATGCTAACCCCTGTGCCACTTCACAGTTCAGAATCAGACACATGGCAATGCTGTGACTGTTGTGTGAAAGGTATGATTGTTGCCATGTGTGGAGTAGCCAGGGAGGTAATACTGCGTGGGGAACCAAAGGAGAGCTTTAGTAACTTTTACCATAACATTCAGAGACACTGACAGAATCTTTTAAATAAACGGAAATGTAAACTTATCAGTGTCATCCGGAGCTGGGAAGGGTGAAGGCAAATATCTAGAAATATGATTGGGATGTGTTTGAACCTTTGTTTAATTCTGAATTTAAATTGCCGTTTAAATAT
The DNA here is from genome assembly GCA_024679065.1 of Sphyrna mokarran. Lineage (NCBI taxonomy): Eukaryota > Metazoa > Chordata > Chondrichthyes > Carcharhiniformes > Carcharhinidae > Sphyrna > Sphyrna mokarran. The sequence goes on along the minus strand of JAGIQG010000024.1, from coordinate 22,857,143 downwards.
TCAGTACTTGTCATCATGCAATGCTCTCATTTAAGACCTGTTCAGTAGGTTGCCAGGCAATGTGGTACATGGGAGAAGAAAGAAGCTTCCGGCTGGGCTGTGGTATTATAATTCCTGGTGTTTTATTGCTCAGTACACTCCAGTGCAGGGAGAGATCAATCTTTTAATAACGCTTGTACAGGAGTGAGGAGTACCTTTGTCAGCAGCTTCCAGAAAGCGTGTTTATAACTCAAAGGTACATTTCTGCCTAATGCAGGTGATTATGTCAGAACAAACACAAAGTATAATAGAATGACTGAGTGACATTGACAGGCAAACATTATAATGTTGGACAAGCAAATATTTGGTTAAGTCAATCCCTTCAATCAGGCTCTGCAGCGCTGACCCGAGTTAAATGTACACCTGATCATGACATTGAATTCAAATGTACGAAACATGTCTCCTTTATTCCCATTATGTTGAATCCTTGACTCAGGAATAAATTCTCCCACCTTATTAGATTTTACAGCCCGGAAATAATCAATTCACTCTCAAATTTTCATTTACAGGCTCCTTTTGATCTGAAGTGTGCCAGGCGTTGGTAATGGAAACAGTGTGCATGCATTTGTCACCCTCTGCCAACATGTAGAACTGGCAGATCATGTGATGCCAGCTCTTCCATTTGGGCACTCTTCAGTTGGCATTTTGGCAAGTTACACAGCTCTGAAAATGACATTAATCAGCACAAAGGCCCATCCCAACCAGCCAGTATTATTTATTAACTTTCAACTACTTGCTGGTTAATTACTTGTTATTTTATTTCTTTTGGTCTTTATGATGTGCTTTTCATGTATTACTTGGTTGTTTCAAGTTTCAAAACCTTACAGGGTGTGGCATGGTAGGTGTTGAAGGACCTTCTGTTGGAGGCCTCTGCATCAGCTGGTTGCTCCTAGATATGGTTAGACTGGAAAGGTCCCCCTTTTTCAATTGAGTGTCACCAATGACTGGGAGAATGAGCAGAGGTCACGCAGAGCAGGACAAGCTGCTGGAAGAGGGAGGGGGTGAAGGCCGATTCAGGTAGTCAGATGTGCTCACTGTGGCCAGCGAGTGTTTCTCCTTCCTGAACCTCAGTGACAGTTGATATTTGAGATAACTGAAATTCTGAAGGAGGTTGACACTGTTACCTGCTGACATTGCAGTCACATTCCCCTCCCTACCACTTCGAATTAATCATTGAATCCCTATTGTGACAAAGGAGGACATTTGACCCATCAAGTCTGTACCAACAATAATTTAACCCAGGCCTTATTCCTGTAACTTATTTACCCTGCTAGTCCTACGACATTAAGGACTAGTTGGTAGGGCCAATCAACCTACCCTACACATCTCTGGAGTGTGAGAGGAAATCCACGCAGACATGGTGAGAATGTGTAGACTCCAAACAGACAGTCACCCAAGGGTGGAATTGAACCCAGGTCCCTGGTGCTGTGAGGCAGCAGAGCTAATCACTGTATCACCATGCCATGTTAGGTGAAAAGTGGAGGAACTGGAGCATGAAGTGATGAAGGTGGATGGGGATGAAGGGGGAGGGAGATTACAACCTGGACAACCCCTGTCCGTACAAGCTATACATGAGGAGCTGATTTGAGTGTGACACCAGTAACTTCAACCCCAATTCTCTACTCACCAACAGTCTCACATTCCTTCCGTCTCTGTCAACCTCTTCAGCCCAATTCAAGAATAAGAGCAAACACAAAAATTATAAATTAAATCAGACCATATTTCAGGCAAAATTAATTTAAACACCCTGTCATGCATTGCCTGGAGTGACACGTGAAGAATGGTTTGCAATGCTGTGACTTCTGTTGGGAGAGAAAGCGATTGGAATAAAAAAACAAAAAGAGGCTGTAAAAATCAAATCAGAATATGCTGTCGATTAAAAAATAATTTTACCCTTCCTAATTTTGATAAATATTTTATTTTACATGGCAACTCTGTAATGTACTGCTTGAAGGAACTGTGGAAGCAGTTTCAATGTAACTTTTACATTGGACTTGAAGAGGAAGATTTTGTGGGACTATATAGGAAAAGTGTAGGAGGATGGGACTAACTGGATAACCAGCACAGGCATAATGGGCCAAATAGCCTCCTCTTGTGCCCTGAGATTCTACTACTCTGCAATCTCACACACTTTGATGGTGAATCAACACTAATCACCACTAGCTCACAACATGCAATTAAATATTCAACATGAGATGACCCTCCAGCTTACCACCTTCATTTGCACTGTTGTATGGAGTTTTCTCATTCTCCTTCTGTCAGCATGCGTTTCCTCCAGGTGCTCCAGTTTTCTCCCACAGTGCAAAGATCATAAAATCACAGAATCCTACAGCGCAGAAGGAGGCCATTCAGCCCATTGAGTTTGCACTGAAAACAATCTCACTCAGGCCCTATCCCCATAACCCATTTACTCCAGCTAGCCCCCTGACACTAAGGGGGAATTTAGCATGACCAATCTACCTAACCCACACATGTTTGGACTGCGAGAGAAAACCAGAACATTTGGAGGAAACCCACACAGACATGAGGAGAACATGCAAACTCCACACAGGTAGTGACCTAAGCTAGGAGTCAAACCCAGGTCCTTGACGCTGTGAGGCAACATTGCTAAATACTGTGCCACCATGCTACCCCTAGATGTGCAAGTTAGGTTGATTAGCCATGCTAAAATGACCCTTATGTCAAGGGAATTAACAGTGTAAATATGTGGGGTTCCGGGAATAAAGCCTAGTGGGATAGTGATCAATGCAGACTTGATGGGCCAAATGGCCTCCTTCTGTACTGTAGAGATTCTATGATTCTATGCTTGCTCAAATGTTGTGCAGTGCTGGACTCCTCTAACTTACTGGGTGATGGGACAGAGGGAAATGGTGCAGGAGTGGAGTGAGAGGGAAGCTGTAAAAGCCTTAATGACAATTCCAATCACACCTTCACCAGCAGATTTTGAGGTAACTTTGATCACTGGTGTAAAGGGCTGGGATGGATGTTCATGTTTTGTCCTGGCTGAATTATACCTGCTGTAAAGTGTTTTATTCAATAGAATAAAAAATGAAGGAAACTAGTATTATTGTGGCATGTAAAAAGCTGCAATGGAACCTAAGTTTGCCATTCATTACAGCCCCAGTGTACATTTTTCTGTTTCTTGCATCACCCTGAGTGCAAACTTAAAGAACATAGAGTTACTACAATGCAGGAGACTATTTGGTCCATCGAGTTCATGCTAGCTCTCTGTAGAGCATCCTGCCAGTTCCATTCCCTGGATCTAACCCCCAGCTCTTCTACCAATTGCTTTTGAAAATCATTAATCATTCTGACTTCCACCAACCTCATGGGCAGTGAGTACCAGCTCTTTACCATTTATTGTGTAAAAATAATCTTCCTCAGATTCTTCCCCCTAACCTTAAAGCTGTGACTCACAGACCTAGTGCTATAGTAGCTCATATCCAGCACCCATTGGGACTGAGGTCATGCCGGGTTTTGAATATTTCCAGATTTCGGGTTGGGGAATTTGGGCCGTGGGCAAGTTTGTACCAAGCCGAGTGGGAGGGAGACAAGGATTGTTTGCAGCACAGGATTAAAGTTAATTTATTACTCACAAGGTAGTAACACTGCAATGAAATTACTTTTAAATTTCCATAGTTGCCACACTCTGATGCCTGGTTGGGTCAATGCACGTCTTTCAGAGGATGTGGGAGGAAACCAAGGCACTCAGAAGAAAGCGACACAGACATACGGAGAACATGCAAACTCCACACAGAGAGTAACCCAAGCCAGGAATCAAACCCGGGTCCCTGGCGCTGAGAGGCAGCAGTGCTAACCACTATGCCATCGTAACAGAGCAGAATGCAAAGTAGCGAAGCAAGTAATAAGTTTGAAACCAAACTATGCTGATGCAGCATCTGGTCAAATTGTCCAGGGGAGATTAATTTTTCTCATTTAAAACCAATGCAGGGAGGTTTGAATAAATGTCCAGTTTTCAGATACTGCTGGTTTTCGGGCAGCCTGGATATGAAGTATTCTATCTGTATTAGCCAGTAGCATCAGCTCTTTTGGTCTTCCTTATCAAATCTATCATAACTTTCTGCACCTCAATCAAATCTTCACACAGGCTCTGTGCTCAAGATTTTGCTAAGCTGTGAGAAAGCACTGTATTAGTGGATAATTTGATTGTGCATTTTATGGTCATATTTGAACACTGCTTTACATTGTGTAACACTGTCAGATTTGCATTGTACCCTGTCTTTTATGAGTACAAAGAACAAAACAGCATGGGAAACAGGCCCTTCAGCCCAACGAGCCCGCGCCACCACCTCGAAGTTCCTACTTCTACCCGTGGTCCCTGTCTATGTTTATAGATCTATGGATTGAAACCAAATTTGAGACAATTTAGAGAGAATTTGTTTTGCCAATTAGCCTAAGAGCACATCTTTGGGATGTGGGAGGAAACCGGAGCACCTGGAGAAAACCCATGCAAGCATGGGGAGAATGCTCAAACTTCCACAGACACAGGCCCAAATCCATGTATCTGAACAGCACAGCGATAGTCACTGAGCTGTCGTGTTGCCCATCAAATGGTCCAGGTCAAGCGTACACCAACGACGTGAAGCACTAGGATACTCTCGAAAAAAAAATATCCAAGAGCAGCCCTCTCACGACCCATCGCGTGTACACCCCTTGTTAGACAATAAGGCGGACCAAATTTACAGAATTATGGATAAAATCATGTGACTACTAAACAATACGTTAATGCAGTGGTATAAAGCCCTTCTGCACTTTAACTGCAGATATTATTAACCTGTTTAAAGTAAAGTCTTTGGGCAGGATCTCAAGCCCACTCTCACCCATAGTGTCCACTCGTCCGTGAGAATGATGGTGGGGGCTCAAGATTCAAATCAAAACCTGAAAATCTTGCCTGGGAAATTTTGGATTTTTGTAGCCATAATGGGCATGAATCTGATTTCAATATATTTTAATAAATTTGCATCAAATTAACCCTCCACTGCCAATGTTGAGCCTTTGTTGTAAAAATTTCAAACCTCACCGACGTGATGTCAACATTGGAGAAGTTTACAACAGATTCACCCAAATGTGGACCTACCAACAGTATCCCTCCTAGGGGTGTAAAGGTGAGCATAGCTCCTCCAGTGAAGTGGGACATGGCCAGGAAGTGCCCTCCCAATATGTCGTGGTACTTCTCCCTGGCACAGGTTGGCAACATGACAAATTGCCAACTTGTGCCAGACAGCGGTGCCAAATTAAATCTGAGTTGGAGCCTCATGAGGAAGGGTGGGAGATGAATTCAATTGTGGTGCTTGGAAGGAGTGGACTGGGAGCAAGGGATGCTGGTGATTTCTGTTTGCGTTGGCATTGTCTGCTTGAGGGTGAGGATGACAGGATTGGGTAGTGGAGACAGATGCCAGCTCAGATCATGGAAAGGGGTGGGGCAGTGGTGAATGACAGCTCTGATTGTGGAAAGGGGGGTTGTGGGGAGAGTCCCTGAGATTCCTGTGGACTATGGGAAGAGATATTGGAGGTTTTGAAAAAACATTAAGGTGAACAAGTCCTCAGGGCCAGGTAGGGTCTATCTCAGAACATCGAGAAAGGCAAGGAAAGAACTTGCTGAGGCCTTGGCCAAAATCTTTGTACCCTCTTTAGCCACAAGTGAGGTACCAGAGGATTGGAGAGGAGCTAATATTGTTCCTCTATTTAAGAAGGGTAGAAGAGACAATCTGGGGAATTATAGGTTTGTGAACTTACATCAGTGGAGAGGAAATTATTGAAGAAGGTTCATATTTGGAAGAGAGTAGGCTTATTAGCAATAGTCATCATAGTTTTGTGAAGGGAAAGATGTGTCTCACAAACTTGGTTGAGTTCTTTGAAGAAGTGACAAAAAAATTGACCAAGACAAGGCTATTGATGTTGTATACATGGACTTTAATAAAGCCTTCAAAAGGGTTTCTATGACAGATTGATACAGAAGGTGAAGTCATATGGGATCCAAGGTGAACTGGTAAGATTGATACAAAACTGGCTTGGGCATAGAAAGCAGACAAGTAGTAGTGGAAGAGTACTTTTCTAATTGGAGGTCTGTGACAAGGATCAGTGCTGTGGTCTCTGTTGTTTGTAATATCTATAAGTGATTTATAGGAAAATGAAGGTGGTCTGATTAATAAATTTACAGATGGTGCAGAAATTGGGGGAGTAGCAGATATTAAGGAGGATTGTCAGAGAATACAGCAGGATATTAATCAGCTGTAATCTGGGCTGAAAGATGGCAGATGGAATTTAATTCAGACAATTGTAAGATGATGTAATTTGGAATTGCAAATTCCAACTGCAGAAGGAAAGTATACAGTAAAAGGTAGAGCCCTTAGAAATATTAGCATACAGATGGATCTAGGCATGTAGATACACAGTTCCCTGAAGTTGGCAACTCAGGGGGCAAGGTGGTCAAGAAGGCATATGGCATATTGGCCTTCATTGGTCAGGGTGATGAGTATAGGAATTGGAAAACACATTGCAGCAGTTTAAGATTTTGGTCGGGCTGCATTTGGAGTGTTGTGTATAATTCTGATCGCTACACTACTGGAAGAAAATTGATGATTTGGAAAGGGTACAGGAGAGATTTGCTAGCATGTTGCTTGGTGTGGAAGATATGGACTATGGCGGAAGATTGAACAAACTTGGATTGTTTCCATCGGAGTGTTGGATGATGAGGAGGGACCCGATAGAGGCTTACGAGATTATAATAGGCTTGGATAGAATGGATAATCAGAGTCGATTTCTCAGGATTGAAGGGTCGAATACTCAGGGGCATAGGTTGAAAGTGAGAGGGAGAAAGTTTAAAAGAGATGTAAGGGGCAAGTTGTTCACACAGAAGATATAGAATATCTGGAACGACTGCCGGAGGAGGTAGTAGAAGCAGATTCTCAAACAACGTTCAAAAGGCTTTTGATAGGCAGGGAATAGAGTGATATGGACCACATTGAGCAAGCAAATATTAGATTATAGTGGCATCTGTGTCAGCACAAACTTGATGGGCCGAAGTGCCTGTTTCTGTGCTGTACTGTTCTTTGTTCTTTGCATATGAGCATATGGTTTAAAAAAAACTTTTCGAAATTCAGATAAAAGCAGACAATTAATTCTAACTATTCCATTTATCATCTCTGTAATGTTGTTATTGACATTCGTGAAACATTTGATGCCTGTGATTTGTTTTTTTGTCAAATCAGTGAAAGTTTCATAGGGTGAGATTTTATGGCCTTGCTCATCCTGAAAGTGTAAAATCCTGCCCGAGGTCAAAGGGCGTTTTTCAATTGTTTGTATCTGGCCTGTTCTGATTCCATGGTGGGTGGGATGGTAGAATTGCAGCTCTAGCATCATAGAGTAGGCAATTTGACTCATTGCACCAGAATTTGACCGCCTTGCCCATCACAGGATTGGAGAGGGTGAGGACAGCCAATGGAAATGTCCATTGATCTCAGACAGGAATTTCCACTCTCCCTTGAGCGAGGCCTTAAAGTCCCTCCCATTGTGCCTGTATTAGCTTTTCAGTGACACTAACCAACTAATCCCAATTATTTATATTGCAAGGCCTCTCAATCTGCAAACTAGTTGTGCATGTGGTACTGATCATAACGAGGTTCAAAGGCTTTCAGATGCAGTCAGTATTTTCTTTTATTACCATCTTGGCCAACCTTTGGGTTATTAAGGAATGTTTTGCACTCTTTCTTTTGGAAGCTATGTTAAATTTATATTTACTTTATCTCAAATATTCATGCACCCAGTGACCTGGAGCTATCTTGGCTTTTGGGATCATGAATGCATCTCTTTGAAAAGAAAAATCCTTTTTATTTTGGCTTGCTGATGTTCCATTCCAAGGCATAGGTAACTGAGTGTGTGCAAACCAGGAATGTTTCAGATTCAGTTCCTGGTCTCTGTTGAGTTAGCATGGCATTGGTACAATTGGCCACAGTTCCTTTGCAGATGCATCAGCCAATGTTTCTGCTTTGGCTGTCACTCAGTGACTTCTGCTGGAAAGTATGTGTTTATACTACATTTGAACTGGAGGTTGGATTTATCTTTGATGTTCCACCCCCACCCTGGGTCAAAGTATCAGCTCATGCCTAATGTCTTTGTTTCCAAGAATAATTTTTTTGTTTCAAAATGTTTTGAATATAAAGAAACATCATTTAATAATGCGCAAATAGGAGAGGTGAGGTTCTAGTGGTATTATCATTGGAGTAATAGTCCATAAATTTATCACTAGACTATTAATCCAGAAATTCAACTAATGTTCTGGGGATCTGAGTTCAAATCATGCCCCGACAGGTCATGGAATTTGAATTTAATAATAAATATCTGGAATGATGACCATGAAACTATGGTCAATTGTCAGAAAAACCCATCTGGTCACTGATGCCCTTTAGAGAAGGAGATCTGCTATTTTATCTCGTCTGGCCTTCATGTTACTTCAGAGCCGCAACAATGTGATTGAGGTTGAATTTTTTTAAATTGCAACTTGCAAACTGTTAAACAGGAGTCTTGAAGAAGGTTGCCAATGGAGCAGTAACTATCCCTCTCTCCTCTCTCCCAAGTTCGGAATTTTCTGACCATTGATACGTGGGGTTCTTTGGTTGCACCAGCAGTACACCCCTGCCTGTGAGTTTCCCGCTGGCATGGGGTGAAGTCAGTGGGAATTCCCATTGACCAAAAACACCTATGTCAGACTCTTTTCATTGACTACAGCTTAGGCTTCAACACCATTATTCCTACAAAACACATCTCCAAACTCCATGGCTTAGGGTTCAGCTCCTCCCTCTGTGATTGGATCCTAGACTTCCGAACCCAGAGACCACAATCAGTAAGGATAGGCAACAACACTTCCTCCATGATTATTCCCAAACCCGATGCAATGCAAGCCTGTGTCCTCAGCTATTTTCTATACTCCTTATACACTTATGAATGTGTGTCCAAATTCTGCTCCATCTCCATTTTCAAGTTTGCTGATGACACCACCATAGTGGGGCAGGTCTCAAACAGTAAAGAGATGGAATACAGGAAAGAGATGAGAATCTGGTGAAATGGTGTGACAATAATCTCTCCCTTGATGTCAATAAAACAAAGGAGACAACCATCAACTTCAGGAGGGATAGTGGAGGACATGGCCCTGAATACATTAAACAGGGATGAAGTGGAAATGTTGAGAACTTCAAGTTTCTAAGGTCCAAGTCAGGAACAACCTGTACTGACCCCTCCACAACAACACTATAGTTAAGAAAACCCACTGATGCCTCTATTTTCTCTAAAGGCTAAGGAAATTTGGCATTTCAGTTTCAACTCTCACCAACTTTTACAGATGTACCATAGAAAGCATTCTTTCCAATTGTATTATAGATTGGTATGGTTCCTGCTCTGCCCAAGAGCACAAAAAACTACAAAGGGTCACAGATGAAGCCCAATCCACCACGCAAACCAGCTTCCCACCCACCCATCAACTCCTTCTACTCTATCCGCTGCCTTAATCAAGGACCCGAAGAAACCCAGACATGCTCTCTTCCACCTCATTCTGTCAGAAAAAAGATAAAAAAAAGTCTGAAGTCACATACCAACTGACTCAAGAACAGCTTCTTCCCTACAGCCATCAGATTTTTGAATGGACTTACTTCGCGTTAAACATTAAGTTCTACACTCTACCTATGTAACATTACATTCTACACCCTCTCCTTTCGTTCCCCATTAGTACTTGAATTTATTAACTGGCTAACTAGCTTCTCAGAAAGGAAAAAATTAGTTCACTTCATCCACTCACCAACCAGCTGCTTCACTTCTGCTGATATTGCTTTGTTTTACAGAAAGTTTAACCTAAATATTTTTTACTTAACTTCAAGCACCTATAGATCTCAAACTTTAATTTACTGGTCAATTTGGAACCCTTCAGTATTACTATCCCTTGTTATTTAATTTTAATTTTATCTCCTAGATCTGATTAATTAATAAAGCACTAATTGTAATTATCTGAAAAATTATCTAGCTGGCTTTAGTTTTTATCCTAATTAAATGGACTCATCTTCCTTTATAGTTGATTAAATTAATTTAAAAGTTTACAAATATATTCAACTCAGATGAGTCCTTGGGCAGGTTCTCCGATGTTGTCCATTCCTGGCCCGCTGCCAGTGAGAATGGAGGAAAGTTTATTTATTAATGTCACAAATAGGCTTACATTAATGATGCAATAAAGTTACTGTGAAAATTCCCTAGTCACCTCTCTCCAGCCTCTGTTCGGGTCCACTGAAGGCGAATGTTTGGACTATGGGAGGAAACCAGAGCATCCGGAGGAAACCCATGCACATACAGGGTGGGGTGGGGGGGTATGTGCAAGCTTGCACAGACAGTGAGCCAAACTGGGATGCAAACCCTGGTTCCTGGTGCTGTGGGGCGGCAACACTTATCACTGTGCCATCCCACATTTGATGCTCAGTCAAAACTCTATTCACTGCACTGGCACTGGAGAATCCCGGCCTCGGTCAGAGGTTTTTGACACTTATGCTTTGTTATTTTAGGTGGGATTTTCTGGCTCTTCCCATTGGTGGAATCTTCCAGCCCCACCAAAAACGGCTGACCCATTGCTGTGGGATTCCCGACAGCGGGGCAGGTGAACCACGTAAAACACTGGTCCTGCTGATAGTGAAACTGTGGGTTTCCTGGCAGTGGGGAGCGGGGGGGATGCGAATAGAGTAGGAAACTCTTTGACAATGGCAAGATCACAAGATCCCATCGATAGCCAATAGTGAACCATGTGAGGGGTTGGGGGGGTGGTGGCAAAGAAAATCCACCTCTAGAACATGAAATAGAATATTTATGTTTATGGCAAGGGAAATCACATATACAAGTAGGAGAGTATTGCTGCGGATATAGCAAGCCTTAGTTAGATTGCCTCTGGAGTACTGTGAGCAGTTTTGCTCCCCTTACTTAAGATTGGATATAATTGCATTTGAAGCTGTTGAGAGGCAGTGCACTCAGCTGATGCCTGGGATGGGGTTATCTAATGAGGAAAGGTTGAGCAATTTATACCCTTTGGAGTTTAGAAGAATGAGCAGTAATCTTATTGAAATGTATAAAGATCCTGAGAGAACTTGATAGTGTGGTGCTGTGAGGATGTTTCTCCTAGTGGGGGCACTTGGAACTAGGGAACAGAGTTTAAAGGTTTGGGGTCTTTGTTTCAGGCTGAATTAAGGAAAATTTGTTTTCTCTCAGAAGGTACTTTGTCTGTTGAGTTCTCTTCCCCAGGGAGCTGTGTTTGCTGTGTTATTGCATACATTTGAAGTTAAATTAACTGACCGAGGTTAGTGCCTTAAGCTGATCTGCCATAAACTTACTGACTAGCAAGTAGGCTCATGGGGCCAAATAGTCTTCTGCCTACTCCTATTTCTTATGTTCTTGTGACCTGACATATGACCTTTCCTTTTGTGCTGCCCCGCTCGTGATGACAAAGTCCTGTCTAAGCATTACAAAATTAGAACGGTCAATGAGGCCATAACAGTTTTGACAACAGCTGGAATGTGGGGGATAAGACTGAACTCAGTGTTGAACAGGATATCAAGATTGCGTGAAGTTCAGTTCAGTCATGGAGAATAGGCAAGGAGGGAACTAGAGTTAGTGAAAAGGCAATGACGTGTGCAATTAGAGATGATAGGCAGAACAGTGGTAGAATGGTTAGCACTGCTGCTTCACAGCACCAGGGACCTGGGTTCAATTCCAGCCTTGGGTCACTGCCTGTGTGGAGTTAGCAGTTGCCCCATACTTGCCTGGGTTTCCTCCGGTGCTCCTGTTTCCTCTCAAACTTCAAAGATGATTTGGCCAAGCTAAATTGGCCCTTAATATCAGGGGAATTAGCTGGATAAATACATGGGGTTATGGGGAACAAGGCTTGGGTGGGATTGTTGTTGGTGTTGGCTTGATAGGCTGAATGGCCTTCTTCTGTACTGTAGGGATTCAAAGATGGACCTGGACAATGCAAGTGTTTTAAACAGTTTAAGATCAGTTCCTTTGATGTGTTAAACTTACAGCATTGGCCAAATATGCATGACATGGTAATAATTTAAATATAAAGGTATCAGAGAGGGCCTTGGTCAGATGAATAACACCTACACGCTCACACATATGATAGCACCGTTTATTTCAGATTACTTGGGAGACCCAGTGTAAGTTCAGAGCAGGTATATGGAAACAAGAACCAATAAACCAAGACATGGCCTGCATTAACAATTCACAATAAGTATAATTAATTACAACAACCAGTGAGATGATATGCATTCCTTAGGCACAGGCAGATACATAATACAGGTTCAATTCCAAGCTGGTGTATAATAACTTTATTAGATATTAGGGATAGACCATGGAAAGGTGAGGCATCTCACTGCAGATTTTAACATGTAATAATGATCTGAATATAAAATAACCATTGACGATAGGAAGTGTATTATTTTGGCACAATGGCTTTGGTTGGGACATGTTAATTAGACAACCAATTTAGATTTTTGAAATGAAGATTATAATGTCTGCTACTTCTGTTTTATTTATTAGTCACAAATAAGGCTCAAATTAACATTTCAGTTAACACTCTGGTGCCTGTATGAATCAATGCACCTAACCGACATGCCTTTCTGACTGTGGGAGGAAACCCACATGGACACAGAGAGAATGTGGAAATTCCACACAGCCAGTGACCTAAAGCAGGAATTGAACCCAAATCTCTGGTGCTATAAGCAGCAGTGCTAACCACTGTGCCACTAATGACATTGTGAAAAACAGTCAACAGGATGTAAGGGCAAGGTGTAGACAGATTTCAATGGGATCTGTTAGCATTTATGCTCATTTACATGCCATTTTAGCATCCTGGTGTGAAAAGACAACTCATAATATGAATGCAGAAATAAATACCTAAGACTGTAGTCATTATTGCACTCTGATGGGCAAACTAACGAGCAATGCTATTCGTGTTCATGTTTGGGAAGTTCACATTTATATTCATTCAGAGAAACCCTATAGTGCATAAGGAGGCCATTTGGCCCATCGAGCCTATATCGACTCTCGGACAGAACATCTTATCCAGGCCCTATCACTGTAACCCCATGTTTTTACCCTAATTCCTCCCAATCTATACATCTTGGGACACTATGAGGCAATTTGGCATGGCCAATCCACCTAACCTGTGCACCTTTGGAGTGTGGGAGAAAATTGAAGCACCCAGAGGAAATCCACACAGACATGGGGAGAATGTAAAGACTCCACACAGATAGACAGATTCAAAAGATATTACTGATATTTTTTCCTCTTTTAACATGTCTTAATTTTTAAGTATGTGACTTCATGCTTTTGTCAAGAGAAACTCCTGTGGTTACTGGATTGAATTAAGTGGTCCCTGGATTGGAGAAAGTTAAGATGTTAATTGAGGCCTTTGAGATTTTGAAAGGAATTAATTGGGTCCATAGCGAGAAACATTTTCCATTGGTTGGGAATTCTATGAAACAAGGAAATATAATCTCTAAATCAAAGCTAGGCCATTCAGGAGGAAAGTTAAGAAACATTCTTTCACACGTGGGAGATGATGGTTTAGTGGTATTATCACTGGATTATTAATCCAGAAACTCAGCTAATATTCTGGGGACCCAGGTTCAAATCCTGCCCAGGGCAAATGGTGGAATTTGAATTTAATAAAAAAATCTGGAATTAAGAATCTCCTGATGATCATGATACCATTGTCGATTGTCAGAAAAACCCATCTGGTTTGCTATTGGCCGTTAGGGAAGGAAATCTGCTATCCTTACCTGGTCTGGTCAACATGTGGCTCTAGAGCTGCCTCTCAAAGAAAAGGGTCTAGGATTTGCTCTCATCAGATCAGTAGAAGCCAGCTGAATGAGGTCAATGAATGAGGTGTTTTGCTATTCAACAGTGTTCAGAGTTACCGGTCTGAATTTTAGGTTTGCAGAACGGAATTCTCCATCAGCCTGGGCCAGATTTTATGAGTCTCTCCCGAGTGAGATGGTAAAATCCCAGCCATGAAGTCAAAGTGGCTTTGGGCAACAGGGGATGCTGTCAGTCGTTGAATTTAGGATACAGGGCAGTCATGACTCCTTTAAGTGATGGAACAGGCTCAAGGGGCTGAATGGTCTACTATTGCTTCGATGAAGTTTGTGACATGTTTGTGCACACTTGCTTTGTGGAACATAGAGGGAACAAGTCCTTTTTTTTCAATTGTTCCTCTCTGCTGAGCTTCCTGATGCTGGCTTACAAGTGTCCCCTTCTGTACCTCAAACAAGCAATGATTTTTCAAGTAGAAACTGAGACATTATGGCAGGAATTCTCTGATCACTTGTGGCTGGGATTCTCCGGTCCCTCTGCAGTGAATTGAGTTCTGGTTGAATGCCAAGTTTTCCATTCTCGCTGGTACTGGGGTGTGGCATATGGAATTGAAGAATTCTGGCTTATGTATTTATAGAATGATAGACTCCCTACAAGAGTAGAGGAAGAGGCTATTCGGCCCATTGACTATATACCAACAACAATCTCACCAACGCCCTATTCCCCTAATCTCATACATTTACCCTCCAATGCCGACACTAGGGTCAATTTTAGCGTGCCCGATCAACCTAACTTGCACATCTTTTGGACTGTGGGGGGAAGCCGGAGCACCCGTAGGAAACTCATACAGACACGAGGAGAAAGTGCAAACTCCACACAGACAGTGACCCAAGGTCAGAATCAAACTTGTGTCCCTGCTGCTTTGAGGCAGCAGTTCTAACTACTGTGTCACCGTGCCGATGTTTTAGAAGGCCAGGGGATGCTATAATTGAGTTTGAGTCTATCCTGACCCCATTGCAGCAGTGATCAGTGCATAGCAGTTCAACTGGGATTGTTTGCTGCTTTAGATAAGGATACTTTTTGCCTGATGCATTCCTAAAATTACTGCATAGTTTACCAAAAATATCTTTCTAAAGTCTGTGACAAGGTAGGTATTAATATTCATTAGACAAAGTACCATTTCACGTAGCCAAGTAACAAAGGTGAAACCCGATCTTGAGAAACTCGAGCATGGGTCGTCTGACAGGGGATATCACGATGTAACAAAATAGGGCCGGATTTCCTTGTGGTGATTGTGATTAATGCTGGCAGGAATTACAGACCAACTAGTTGCATATCAGATTTGTGTATCAGCAAGATTAATAATAATTGAAGCCAGAGCAAGTTTTATGTAAAAGAGCTGGTTAAATTAAGTTCTAGTTATTAGCTTTCATGTTGGTTATTGCAAAGTGAATTAAAATGTCACAGTTATAATCTGCATTGTCAGTTGCACTTAAAGTGACAACAACCACCAGGTTGAATTCAAATGGTGTTCCTCTTGCATCTTCCATTAATTAAGCAGCTATCAGTCAATCAATAGAATACAACCATGCTTTTGTTTCCTCTGAGTTTAACAATTCCAGTGCTTTCTTGACTGGCCTTTCACTCTTCAAAAACTTGAGCTTTTTCAAAACTCCGGTCCCTTTTTATGAACTGGCAACTGGTTCTGTTCACCCATTACCTATGTGCTTGTTGACCTACATTGATTGCAGATCCAGCCCAAAATCGTTCATTTTAAAATTCTTATCTACATGCGAGGGTATGAACCAAAAGGAGAGACTGCACAAGTTGTTTTCTCAGGAGCAGTGGAGGCTGAATAAAATTATAAGAGGCATCGATAGGGGTGACAGTTAGAATCTTTTTCCCAAGTTGAATTGTTTACTGCTCCAGGGCATGTACTTAAGATGAGAGGGAGAAAGTTCAAAGGAGATGTGAGAGACAAGTTTTCTGACACAGAGAATAATAGGTACCTGGGGTGGTGGTAGAGACAGAAAAGATATGGGCATTTAAGGGGGTTTTTGGATAAGCACATGAAAGTGTAAGGAATAGAGGGACATGGACAAGGGCAGGCAGAAGAGATTAGATTAATTTGGCGTCATGTTCGGCACAATGCTGTGGGCCGAAGAGCCAGTGCTGTACTGTTCTATGTTCAAATCTCATCTTGTCCTTTCCCCCTCCTTAGTTCTGCAACCTCCCCAGAGCCTGACAATACTCTGGGACCTCTGCAATCACTCAACTCTGGCCCTTTGTACATGCTTGTTTCACTGTTAGTGACTGTGTCTTCAATTGTCTAGGCCATAAGGACTGAAAATGTGTCTCTAAATTCTGTTTTCTCTCTATCCCTCTCTCTGTTTGAGACACAATTTAGAACAAACCTCTTTGACTAAGTGTTTGGTCACCTGTCCCAAATCACAGATAGAATCCTACAGTGCAGAAGGTGGCCTTTCAGCCCATCAAGTCTGCACTGATCACAAACCCACCAAGGCCCTAACCCCATGCACTTATCCTAGCTAGACCCCAAGACACTAAGGGATAATTTAGCATGGCCAATCCACCTAATCTGCACATTTTTGGAGTGTGGAAAGAAACTGGAGCACTCAGAGGAAACCCATGCAGACACAAGGAGAATGTGCAAATTCCACACACTCAGTGACCCAAGCTGGAAATCAAATCTGGGTCCCTGCCTCTGTAAGGCAGTGATGCTAACCACTGTGCTGCCGTGCCTCCCTTTTGCACTCAGTTTCAGTTTTATGCGATTATCCTTTTATCAAGGTGTTTTCTTATGTTAAATGTGCTGTATGAATGCAAGCTGTTGGTATGGTGTGACATTGCCATTAGAGGCAACGCTGGCTCCAAAGAACAAAGAAAATTACAGCACAGGAACAGGTCCTTTGGGCCTCCAAGCCTGCACTAGCTGTACTGCCCAACGTAACTAAAACCCCATTCCCTTCTGGGTATTATATCCTTCTTTTCCCATCCTTGCATGTACTTGTCAAGATGCCCCTTAAAAGTATCTGCTTCCACTACCTGCCCCAGCAATGAGTTCCAGGCACTCACTACTCTCTGTGTAAAACATCTCCTTTAAATCTTGCCCCTCACACCATAAACCTATGCCCTCTAGAAATTGATTCTTCCACCCAGGGAAAATGCTTCTAACTATCCACTATATCCATGCTTCTCATAATCTTGCAGACTTTTATCAGGTCTCCCCTCAACCTCTGTCGCTCCAGTGAGAACAAACCAAATTTCTCCAACCTCTCCTCATAGCTAATGCCCTCCATAACAGGCAACATCCTTGTAGATATTTTCTATACCCGGTCCAAAGCATCCATATCCTTCTGGTAATGTGGTGACCAGAATTGAATACTATATTCCAAGTAACTAAGGTTCTACAAAGCTACAACATGACTTGCCAATTTTTAAACTCAGTACCTTGGCTGACGAAGGCAAGCAGTTGAGAGGCAACCTTCTCCACCTGCATTACCACTTTCAGTGACCTGTGTATCTGTACACCCAGGTCCCTTTGCCTGTCAATATTCTTAAGGGTTCTGCCATATTGGTATATTTCCTATCTGTATTCGATCTTCCAAAGTGCATTAGCTCACATTTGTCTGGATTAAACTCCATCTGCCATCTCTCCGCCCATGTCTCCAGCTGATCTACATCCTGCTGTACCTTCTGATGGTCCTCATCGCTATCCGCAAATCCATCAACCTTTGTGTCGTCCGCAAATTTAGTAATCAATCCAGTTACATTTTTCTCCAAATTATTTATATATTACAATAAGCAAAGGTCCCAGCACTGATCTCTAAGGAACACCACTTGTCACAGCCCTCCATTCAGAAACACACTCTTCCACTGCTATTCTTGGTCTTCTTTGACCGAGCCAGTTTTGTATCCATCTTGCCAGCTCACCTCCGATCCCATGTGACTTCATCTTCTGCACCAGTCTGCCATGAGGGACCTTGTCAAAGGCCTTACTGAAGTCCACGTAGACAACATCCACTGCCCTACCCTCATCAATCATCTTCATTACTTTCTTGAAAAACTCGATCAAGTTTGCAAGATATGATCTCCCCTTCACAAAACAATGTTGCTTCTCATTAATACGTCCATTTATTTCCAAGTGGGAATAAATCCTGTCTCAAAGAATTCTCTCCAATAATTTCTCTACCACTGGCCTGTAATTACTTGGATTACCCTTGCTACCCTTCTTAAACAAAGGAATAACATTGGCTATTCTTCAATCCTCTGGGACATCCCCTGTAGTCTGTAGGATTTCTCTTAAGGCTCCAGCAAGGCCCCACTGCAACAAATGTGAGCTGGGGTTGGTATTATCTTCGAGGTGATATTTCCCTGTACACCAAGAAATGAACTTTCCATTAGCCCCAATTTAAAAACTGAAGAAACCAATGCAAATTTTCAACAAACAAATATTAAAATATGTTTCCCTTGTCATCAATACCTTGCAAAACTATGTTGCTAGGTGACATGACACTTTCAATACGCCCTTCTTTTTATTCTTTCCTGGGATGTGTGTCACTGACAATGTCAGCATTTGTTGCCTCTCCCCAATTCCCCTCGAACTGAATGTCTTGCTTAGCTATTTCAGAGTGCAGCTGAGAGGTAACCATATTGTTGTGGTTCTGGAGTCACATATAGGCCTGACTAGGTTAGGGGTGACAGATTCCCTTCCCTAAGGGACACTAGTGAACGAGATCAGTCTTTATGACAATTGTTTCATGGTCATCATTAGGTTTTTAATTCCAGATTTTTACCAGATTTGAATTCCACTTCTCCCGTGGTGGGATTTGAATCTGTGTCCCCATGGCATTACCCTGGGTCTCTGGAGTATTAGTCCAGTGTCACCATCCCCTCCATCCCTCACTCCCTTCTCAGGACAGGAATCCTTCAGGCACTGACCACTTGAGGGATGGGGACCCCATTGTTGTTGCATTATGCACCAAATAAGATCAAGGGGGCAAAAGGGGACTGGACTCTTGCTAAAAATGTGTGCTTGACACTGCACAGGTGGCATAGACAGTGGGCACTCAGTGCTCAGGTGTTAAATAGCTTGGCATTCTTTGGTCATATTTGGGCACAGTAAATAGGGCAAGAACAATTGGAAAGCCATGTTGCTGTGGCTCTGGAGTCACATATAGGCCTGACTAGGTTAGGGGTGACAGATTTCCTTCCCTAAGGGACACTAGTGAACCAGATGTGTCTTTATGACAATTGTTTCATGGTCATCATTAGACTATTAATTCCAGATTTTTACTGGATTTGAATTCCACCCATCTCCGGTGGTGAGATTCGAACCCGTGTCCCCAAGGCATTACCTGCCCTGAAAGAAAGGCTCCAGCTGACAATGAGGATACGACCGCCAAATTTTGGGCTCAGTGATGATGAGAAATAACACTTTTCTGAAGAAAGGCAGAATCCTGCAAAAGACAGAATCAACTGGAGATGACTGAGAACCAGTGTCAGAGGAGACTGCAACTGTCCACGCAATAGGTCACATCCATCTGTACCCCCATCATTAAAGATCTCACACTTCACAACACTAGTCTTCATGCCTTGATATCAAAGTCACTGTGGCCTTGCACTTCTTTGCTTCTGACGCTTGCAAGGATCAGCTGCAGACATTGGTAGCATCCTGCAAATGGCTGCACAGAACCATAGCTCACCAACTACTGATGTCTTCTTTTCCAGAGCTGGTTGGCACATTCATTTAGTGACCAACATAGCCCCACAGGATCAGAGGAAAGTGGTTCTGCCAGGTATAGGGCATCATTGATTGCACCAATGTGGCCATTAAGGTACAGAGTGACCAGACAATGAGATTCATTAGGAGGGAAACCTTCTATTCACTCAATTCCCAACTGGTTTTCAACCATAATTAAAACTTTCTTTTGGTATGTGCTTACTTTGCTGGCAGCTGCCATGGCTCCCTTCTCCTCTCCCAATCTGTGCTGCTTCAGAACTCCAATTCAACATTCAAAATGGTGTGTGGATGGATCCTGGGGGGACAAAGGACATTCTTTGATGAGATGGCTATTGATGCCTCTCCAGATTGAGATGATACAACCATTACCATCTGCTCAGCAGAAAAACCAATGGGCTGGCTGTTGGCTTCAGAAGAGATGTTTATGGTACCAGGACTGGTTAGGTGCCTCCTTCCAATAGTCTCCTGCAAGAGCCTCTGTCATTGTGGTGATCTGTATAACAATCTCTATAACAAGGCCCTTCAGATAGGTGTTGACCTTGGACACAATGACGCCCTGGTAGGACATTGGGGTAGGAACAGGGGGAGGAGTTGAGGGAGAGGATGTATGGAGAGGGAAGGAAATGACACTCAACAGGCAGTTTCCCTGCTTAATGATGGAATGGTCTCCTTCTGCCACTCTCAGAAAGAGGACATCCCTCTTTACCTCATGGCCTTCAGCAATGGATCCAGGTTGACATTGTAGCACAGTGGTTAGCACTCCTGCTTCCCAGAACCAGAGACCTGGACTTGACTCCGGCCTTGGATGAATGTGTGGAGTTTGCACATTCTCCCCGTGTCTGTGTGGGTTTCCTCCCCGTGCTCTAATTTCCTCCTACACTCCAAAGTGTGCAGGTTAGATGGATTGGCCACGCAGAGGAGAGGGCCTGGATAAGATACTCTGTCGGAGAGAGTTGGTGTAGACTTGATGGGCCAAATGGCCTCCTTCTGCATTGTAGGGGTTTTACATGTGGTATTTTACTGGCAAGACCGCCAGAGGCTCATAAGATCATGCCTGAAGTCAATAGAGAAAGCCATTCTGTGAGCCTTGCCCACCCCATATTGCACGGGTAAAATTAGGGCCTATGATTCTTTGGATCCTATGATATCAGTGAAGGAATGGGCCTGCCCTAGATGCTCAGCCTCTGGCCCTCCTGTGACATCTTACTTATTCCCTTTGGTGCTATGGAAAGTTTTGACAAAATTTGTAGGTCTCTCCATCAGGCCAACTGGCAGCTTCAATGATGCTTGCTCTGTGCTGTCTGAATGTGTCCCACCCTTGTATAACCTACCTCCATTCAGCATCCACTGGCTCAAAGTGAACAGGAGCCCTATCTCCACATTAGTTCCTGTGAACATCTGAACTTTAATCAATTTCTCATGTGGATGCAGGTTTCTGACCCAATAACAGAGTATTTCCTGTCTCTGGGGAGAAAATACACCTCCGTCTGTATTTGCTTCCATCCAGATAGAATATTGCTGGTGCAGAGACAAACCTCTTTTAATTCACCGGTCATTTTAAGACTGCCAGACCTCGACAGTAAGGTATAATGGTAATTCTCTTAACTCCGACTTGGCAATTCCCCTCTCAGGTGCAGCCGCTACCAATTTGCAACCATTTCCCCAATAGCAACAGCCAGTTTTATGTGTCTAATTACAACTGACAGTCTCTATATCTCACAGGACTGTTTCTGCTTAAAGCTATTCTGTAAATAGGCTGTGGCGTGCAGCACTGGCTGGGGGTATTGGAGATCCAGCAGCATGAGTGTTCCTTTCCTCACAGTCACAACATAATTGTGAGTGACAATGTCTACATTTCCAGACAGAGGAACTATTGCCCCCCCCCTAAGGTGTTCATCCTCTTAGCAAAGGTAACACCAGTTCACCAATATTAGCGCACAGCAGTCTTCCAAATTGCAGAGAACTGGGAACACTTATTCTGATAAAACTTGATTCCGGGATCCATAGGAAGAATATGTTGAAACATCAAAGGTTCAGAGATACTGACATCTAACAATACTGCACTTACCTTGAAAACCATTTTTTTGCTAAATTCTTTATGAAATTTGATGCTTAATTATGTGTATCACTTATATTGTTTTAATGAAAAAGATCAAATTCATACCAAATACTTTGATTTGATTTGATTTATTATTGTTACATTTCATAGAAACTGTAAAAACCCTACAGTGCAGAAGGAAGCCATTAGGCCCTTCGAGTCTGTACTGACAACAATCCCCGTAACTCCGATATATACCCTGCTAATCTCTTTAACTTATGCATCCTGGGACATTAAAGGGCAATTAAACATGGCCAATCAACCTAACTTGCACATCTTTTGATTGCAGGGGGAAACCGGAGCAACCAGAGGAAATCTATGCAGACATAGGGAGAACGTGCAAACCTCTCACAGACAGTGACCTAAACTGGGAATCGAACCCAGGTCCCTGGCACTGTGAGGCTGCAGTGCTAACCACTAAACCACCATGCTGCCCACTGTGCTACATGCTGCCCCCACTGTGCCATCATGCTGCCGTTTATTGGGTTATAATGAAAAATATTGTTCCTTGCATATCATACAGACAAAACATACCATTCGTAGAGTATGTCAGGGAGAAGGAAAGGAGTGCAGAATGTAGTGCTATAGTTATAGCTAGAGTGAAAAGAAAGATCAGCTTAATATATGATAGGTTCATTCAAAAGTCTGACGTCAACAAGGAACAAGTTATTCTTGAGTCAGTTGGTATGTGATCTAAGACTTTTGTATCTTTTTCCCAATGGAAGAAGGCGGAAAAGAGAATGTCTGGGGTCCTTGATTATGCTGGCTGCTTTTCTGACATAGCGGGAAGTGTAGACAGTATCAATGGGTGGGAGGCTGGCTGCGGGATGGACTGGGCTACATTCACAGTTGACAATGTAACAGATCCAGTTGTGGATGTAAGAGATCAAATGTGTCTTCTGGGAGTATTGGTTGTTGAATCAGTGTTTACAGCAAGATCTGTTGTGTAATAATACAGGTGGGCAGTTCTTTCCAGGACCTCTTATGGCATTCCTGTTTCTGGGTCAAAAGCTTCGGGTTCAAGTCCCATCCCAGGACCTGACGGCCAAGGAATGTGTGTTCATAATGCGGCCAAACAGGTTGTGTATCAACCTGCAAAATCCTTCCAACATGCCAATGGCTGGTGGTAGGAGCAGGATGGACTCCTGGTCAGCCACGCTTAATGCCAAGTGACACCCCTCAAGCTCTGGCAATAGACTAGCAACCTTTTCCTCGCTGTGTGAAATCTGCCTTGTGAACCACTAGGGTTTGGCAAGAGAAAAAAACGGTAGTTTTTTGATTTGATTTATTATTGTCACATGTATTAGTACACAGTGCAAAGTATCATTTCATGCACGCTTTACAGACAAAGCACGTCCTATATAGAGAAAAATAAAATTTATTTATTAGTCACAAGTAGGCTTCCATCAACACTGCAATGAAGTTACTGTGAAAATCCCCTAATCGCCACACTCCGGCAACTGTCTGGGTACACTGAGGGTGAATTTGGCATGGCCAATGCACCTAACCAGTCAGCGGGAGGAAACCAGTGGAAACCCATGCAGACAAGGGGATAACATGCAAACTCCGCCCAGACACAGACCGAAGCCGGAATGCAAACATGGAGGGTGCAGAATTTTTTTCCACAGCACATAAATGCAGCAACAAATTAAATAGCAGAGGTAACAGAGAGAAAAAAAAACTCTATGACAGTTGTGAGGGAAGAAGCTGTGAAACTGCTGTACAGAAGAAAAAAAAGTGAGCAAATAAAATGATAAATTTTCACATTACAATGTGGGATTTTCCCAGCTCCCTGGACTGGGAGATTGTGCCTGTAATCAGTGAGCTGAAGTGTAATTAGAGTAGATAAGTTTAGTTATAGCCCAGACTTGTACATTTTTGGTCTAGCCATATCTGATTTGTTGGCTGCTAATGCTTTGTGCTTCGACGCTCTCCACAGGCCTGCCCTCAATTGGATGACATCACCAGTTTTAAATATTCCAGCTGCTTCTCTCTGTCTCTCTCTCTCTTCGTCTCAGCGAGTTTGTGTTCCACACAATGACCATGTAGAGTGAGTGGAGGAAACGGCTGAGCTCCAGACATCGCCACCCAGTTCCCCAGGACGTGACTAAAGAAAGCAGTTAAAAAAAAATCTGATTGAGGAAAGAGAAAGATACTGATATTAGCAGCAAGATCAAGAATAGCAGGCTCAGAAGGGAATCTGTTTTTAAAAAAAATTGTTTGAAGAGGGCTTTTGCTAACAGCTGCTTTGGGAAAGGGAAAAGGGAGAGAGTGTAAACTTGGGCAAAAAGTCAGAATCCGTGGACTGTTGAAGAAATCTTGAACTAAGTTCATCATGGCTTTTTCGACCCCGCAGAATGGAGTGGACGGACACAAGGATCCTTTGATAGAGTTGTTTGTGAAGGTAAGATATGCCAGAATCTGACTTTTTTTTAAACTGCAGAAACAGCTGCTTTGGGGACTCTTGGGTTCTGCTATGAACAGTACCTCTCTTTTCTCACCAGAACAATTCTATTTTTAAAACGGTTTTTTTTTAAAAAAAGTGATCGCTGTTTAAACTGCTGAACAGCCTATCCCAAATAGTTGTGTATCAAAAAAAAAACCATAGTATAACATTTTGTACTGAACCAGTTGGAAAATGATGATTTCATTCTATTTCTGGAGCGCTTTGTATACTGCTTTCAGGCTTTGTTACAGTTATATGATATTCTCAAACATGTGTAGACCAGTTACTGGCCAGTTAATGTTTTAATCAAGTTATGCGTGACTGTCAGTCACATCTTATGAGACAGTTCCAGAGAACAGCGGTCTCACCCGGGTTCTTTCTTGGGGTTGAATCTGTGCCGAGGTGGCATTATCTTAAGTGAAATTGAAACGTTGCGGTGGAACTTGTTACTGCAAAAAAAAGTAATCGGTGTGAGAGGATTTCCCCATTGATTATAGCTGGATGAATCATTCTTCTAACTGAAAGATTATATAAATAGTTTCTTTTGGAGTGGATATGAGTTGATCTTTTTCTAAGTGGTCACAAGAAATGTTCTGTGCTTGGCTAACTTCTCATACCGGCTAAAGGTTTAGATTTCATTGCCCCAACAAAGAAATATGTTAACGTTGATATTGTCTTTAAGAGGTTGTTGGGGTGCGGCTTATAAAAATTCCAGGACAGAATGGATTCCTACATAAGCTACCATACATGGACTGGTCAGTAAGCAATGGGGTCGATCACTCCCTCATCGGTATTTGAAAGTTTGTTTTATTCTTCGCAAAAGAAGTTTGCCATCCGATCATTAAAATCATGGCAGAATAAAGAGATTATTTGGAGGAGAATAATTTACCTGGGTAATAGGCTGAAGCGTCAGAATGATTTAAACGTAAATGTCTGAGACACATGCCAGAGACCACACCCATGAAAGTGCTTGATGGCTCATTTGTACATTGACCAGCGTGGAGCTGAATCAGACTGGGCAAGCTTCCAGACCGTACTGAGATAGCTGATCTCAACTGCTGCAGGGTTAGGAGGCACTTCAATTGATGCCTCGCACAGGGAAGGAAAATTCCGAGAGATGCGTTGTTTCTGATCTCTGTACAGTGCTCAGTGTTGCAAAATCTGCATTTGTGTTATCAACTGAGGTCATTCTTAAAAAAAATCATGGGACATGGGTGTCGCTGGCTGGCCAGCATTTATTGCCCATCTCTAGTTGAGAGTCAAGCACACTGCTATGTCTCTGGAGTCATATGTAGGCCAGATCAGGTAAGGATGGCAGATTTCCTTCTTTTAAAGAGCCAGATGGGTGTTTCTGACAATTGACAATGGTTTCATGGCCGCCAGTAAGTTCTTAATTCCTCTTTTCTTTTAAATTGAATTCAAATTCTGCCTTCTGCTGTGGGGGGGATTTGAAACCGGGTCCCAAAAACGTTAGTTGAGTTTCTGGATTAATAGTCTGGTGATAATACTGCGAGGCTGTCGCTTTCCATAGTGTGGGCTAGCCTGTGATGCTTCACTGCTGAATAGATCAGTTACTCTCACTGATTAGGCCAGGGCATCTTCATTGCAGTTTGCCAAATCATCAGGTAGTCAAAACACAATCAATGATTATATGGACACACTTGGGGATCAACTCCAGTTATCACAGTCATTCAGGATAGAAGAGGCCCTTCATCTCCCCCCCCCCCGCCCCCGCCACTCTCCGAATTTGTATTGCCCATAATAAATTAATTCTATACTAATCCCACTTTTATGAAGCAATGTGACAGAAAATTTCTGCACAGCAAGGTGCCACAAACAGCAAATGACTCCATAACACATCAGGGGCTGGATTTCATCTTCGCTTGGGAGGCAAGGGGTCCATAAAATGGTGGCGGGGCAGGTGGAGTCATCTTCCCACCATTATGCCATATTACCAGTGGCAGGGAAGATGATAGATACTACTCCTGGCTATAGGTCATGGCCAATTAATAGCCTCATTCTACATCAGTTGGCCATCAGTGTGGAGTAGAGATCCCAGGTTAAGTCCTGGCAGCCCCCCCCCGGGGCAGGGGTGGTGGAATGTAATTGGGCATCCTTATGTGAACCCAGAAGAACTCCAAGGTGGCAAGGACCATCACTGTTTTCTTCTCATACCAACTTATACAACACTCTGCCTGACTCCTTACTGAGCCTCCAGTGCCCTTGGACCCCACTTACCTGGTTGTGAGGGTGCATTTGCTGTGCCCTCCTTTTCCTCTGGGTGTGCTCTTAGTAATGACCACCACTCCCAGTAATGCTGCTAAGATTGCCAGTTCTGTAGTTAATGAGTAACTGTCCTTAACAGGGACAGCAGACCAGACCAGACAGCAGCCATTAATTAGCTGTTGTTGATGAGATTCAGCCTCTGGTCTGCTGACCCACACCACCACCACCACCACTAAATTCAGCCTCTTCTTAATCAATGGAGGATTGAGAGAGGAATACTTCCCTAGACAAGAGAACCTTTGAGTAGTGCCGTGAATTTGTTTTGTTTATTTGGGTAGGCAGGTAGGACCTGAACTTTCCATCGCACCCGATAACTGGTACCTCAGACAATATAGCATTTTCTCACTAATGACGGCAATGAAAGATTAGACTGTGGGTGCAAGCCTGTAGTGGGCCTTAAACGTACGGTCTTCTAAAGCAGTAGCAAGGGTGCTGCCAACTGAATGGAGCTAATTGTGCTGACTGTAAAAGCCAAAGCTAACCTTTGTGACTTCCATCTCTTGGGTCTTCACTCTGTCGAAGATCCCAGGTTTCTCCACTGGGTAAGAATACTAATGGTCTTAAGTTCATAAAATCCCTGTAGTGCACAGGAGGTCATTGGCCCATTGAGGCTGTGCCAACAACAATCCCATCCAGACCTGATCCTTGTAGCCCCATATATTTACACCTGCTAATTCCCTCTAGACTAAGGGGCAATTTACCATGGTAAATCCATGTAACCTGCACGTTTTTGTAGTTGAACTACATCATTCATTCTTTTCCATCTCCACAACTGATCCCACACCTCCACCGCTTCCCCATTGCAGTTGAAGCCCTTGTCAGTGTTTCGCTCACTTCAATGCCCATCTCCTAGTTAACAAGCTCACCCCAAGCTGCCGCAGATAACAAGTTCTTTTCAATACCACATCGGATCTCTTCACCCGTAAAAGGTCTCACACTTCCTGAACTTGATTGACTTGCACACCTCAGAAAAGTGATTTCAATGTATTATTACTTATCTTCGCTTTCAAAGCCTACATGACTTTGCACTGTCCCAGTAGACAAGTTAAGGCAGTGCTTGTTGACATTTTTAATCCATTGTGCTCCAGTCCTATTGCTTTACTTTCTATAACATTGTCCTGTGAGACTTTCTCCCTCAACTCCCCTCTTTGCTGTTTCTCCACCAGCAGTCGAAGGCTTGCTCAATGTCTTTTACCCATCTTTTAATTTTCTTTGTGTGTTTTTACTGATCATGAGAGGAAAATTGTGTGGAATATAAACATTAGCATAGTTGGACCATGAGGCTGTTTTTCAATGCTGCAGATTCTATTTAATTCTTATTTGAGGAATTAAGTAATTATACATTCAACAAACAATTTAGTTAATGTAAGTATAGAGTGGCACAGTGGTTAGCACTGTTGCCTCAGTGTCAGGGACCGGGGTTCAAATCCCAGCTTGGGTCACTGTCTGTGTGGAAATTGCACGCATGGATTTCAATGTGGGTTTCCTCCACGTACTCAGGTTTCCTCCCACAGTCCAAAAAGATGTGTGGGTTGGGTTGATTGGCCATACTAAATTGCGTGGTGGGATTAATAGGGTAAATGCATGGGACTACAGGGATAGGATCTGGGTAGGATTGTCGTTGATGCAGACTTGATGGGTCAAATTGTCTCTTTCTGCACTGTAGGGATTTTATGATTTTAAATGTTCATATTTTGTTTTATAATGCTTCTGTGAGGGACCTTGGGATATTTTATGTTAAAGGTACTTATATGTTGGTGTTTCAAATTTCTTTGTCGCAATGAAAATCCCTCCATGCGTTTGATCCCAGATATGAAAGATTCTCTTTTTTGGAGAAGTTGAGTAGGTTGGGTCTGTATTTGTTGGAGTTTAGAAGAATGAGAGGCAACTTTATTAAGACACATTGGATTCTCAGGGAGCTTGATAGGGCAGATGCTAAGAGGATGTTTCCTCTTGTGAGAGAGTCTAGGATGAGAAGACATAACCTCAGAATAAGGAGTCTCCCATTTTCTTCTCTAAGCGTAGTGAATCTATGGAATTCTTTGTCACAAAGGGCTGCAGAGGCTGAATCATTACATATGTTCAAAGCTGAGATAGATGCATTTGTAGTCAGTGAGGGAATCGAGGACTACGGGACAAGATGGGAGAGTGGAGTTGAGGATATCAGACCATTCATGATCTTATTGAATGGCAAAGCAGATTTGATGGGCTGAATGGGCCTACTTCTGCTCCACGTCTTATGGTGCAATTCAAAAAAAAAAGCACATAGTGACCAACCCCGGGTAAAAGAAATCTTATTTATTAAAAATAGTAAGATGAAACATTCTAAATCCTAAATAAGGATGTGCTCACTATGTACTTTTATGAAGATGTATCTTATAAAAATACATTCAAAATATAATACCTGTACCTTTCGAATTTAGTGTCAAAAGGATGTTACAGGCTTCTTGTGAGACAAACCAAATCCACCTCATCAGTCCTGAAAGCTTCGACATTGTGAGCAGGAACTGTAGAATTCATCCATCAGCAGTAGTCCATTCAGAACAGCAATACCAACATCAATCTAAATAAATAAATCTGGGGTTTATATTCAAGATGTTAAACTTAATTTTACCAGTAGCTGTGGTTACCAAAGTCTTACTGATTAGGGAGCCTGGGCAGCATGTCTGCATCTGAATGAACACATTTGAATTCCTGAGCTCAGTAAGCAGAAATATGCATCTTTTGCTTGGCTATTTGTTGTCAAGTGGTTTATTTCAGGAGAATGTAATTGATAAAAGCCTTGCAGTCTTGAAAATACTGAGCTCTAAGCCTTAAATAGTGTCCTAGCAAGTCCTTCAAATTCTCACGCAATACACTTCCACTGATGTGCCACTTTCTTCCTCTGTCATTTTCGTTTACCTGTCATAGAATCTGTACGATACAGAAGAAGACCATTTAGCCCATCGAGTCCACACTGACTCTCTGATCGAGCATCCCATCTAGACCTGATTCCGTAGCCTTATGCATTTACCTCAGAAATCCCCTTAATCTACACATCTTGGAATACTAAGGAACAATTTAGCATGGCCAATCCACCTAATCTTCACATCTTTGGAGTGTGGGTGGAAACTGGAGCACCTGGCGGAAATCCATGTAGATGCGGGGAGAACATGCAAACTCCACAAGGCAGTCACCTGGAATTCAACCTGCGACCCCTGGCGCTGTGAGGCGGCAGTGCTAACCATGGTGCCACCATGCCATCTTTGTCACAAGTGTGTCAATACTCTCTTGGCTGTGCTACACAGTTACTGTTGATCACAGGAGTAAAGATACTGGAAATGTTCAGCATGTCTGGCAGCACGTGTGGAGAAACATTTTGAGTCTGTTTCACTCTTCCTCAGATTCGAAACATTGGGTGGAATTTTCCAATTTCTTTGGGTGTTGGCATCTGGTAGGCAAAATGAAGGATAGCCAACCAGTTGCCTTGCCAGGGTTTTTAAACTCCTTACAAAAAAAAGGAAGAGATTCTCATGACAACATCCACCAGCAACCTTGGCTTCTAAAAGTGTGGCCAATTTTTTTTTTTAAAAAAAAGGATTCCCTGCACCCGTAGACACTGAAACCTGCCACCCATCCAGGTAACTCTCTTCTCACAGACAAAGAACCTTCCTCCGTTCGCCTGAGGGAAAGCACCGCCCCCCCCCCCCCCCCCCCCCCCTGGAAGCTGTACTCCTGCCCACATTCCCAGTAGTGCTCTATGACAGTGCCCGTTGGCATGGTGGGACACTGCCCTGTCACTGTCTGGGACTGCTTCAGCACTGTCCACAGCAATGCCAGAGATCAGTGCCAGTGTCTCTACCCCTCCCTCCTCCACCAACCCCCACCAGGGACTGTATTTACTTGTATGGCCCTGGTAGGTTCAGTTCTCCAGATTTCCCCGTTTTTTTTTTTTCCCCTGTCGCATCCGTGGGGTTTACAATGTCATCCTGGCACGAGGAGAGGGGATAGGAGTGTGGTGGCGGGATGGGGGCAGTAAAGAATTCCCTACATGAGGGCTTGAGACATTGGGGAGGATTGTTAAATATATGTTAATGTATTCTAATAGGTTCCTGTCATTGCATGTTGGGAGCTCTGTAACATCACTTGCCAGGAGTAGAGGTGGGGGGAGGTGTAGATTTGGGACAATGGGGAATCGATTAGGGAAATCCTGCATGAAAGCTGTTTGGGGATTTCTCCCTCCATTCCCTGCCTGTGCTGCTACTCTTATCTGCCAAAAACTAGTAACGAAATCCTTGCCCCACCCTCCCACCTTTTCCTCTGTTTCTCTCTCTACAGATGCTGCCAGGCCTGCTGGCTCTATCCAGCGTTTTCTGTCTTTTTTTTTAATTGTTTTGGCTGGTGCAGTACAAGCAGAGGGAAATCTCATACCTCTGCTATGAGAGCAAATGAACACCTCAATACCAGACCCCCCTCAACCCCAACCTCGAGGGTGTTGCATTATGATGAAAAACAAAAAAGATCGTCTCATGCATGAGATGGTGTAGTAAAGGCAGCAGGTTCAGTAAGCAGAAACATAGTACATTTCAAACAAAAGAATAAATAATTAAATCAGGAAGTATATAAGATTAAAGGAAAGCTGCTACAGGAAAAATATTAACAACTCCCATCTGCCCCTCTGAGCACATCCCCTATTTTTCAATGATAAAACATGTTTTCTGTGTTGTTCTAAGCAAAGATTTGTAGCACTTTCATTGTAATGCCTGTCATTGCAGAACTGCATCAAATTTGCATCTTTATTTTAAATATATTATGTAAATTGGTGCAGAAATTGCTCTGCCACACTGAGCTTCCATCTATAGTTGTGGGATTCTAATTAGAAGCTGAAGGAGTGGCTTGTTCTGTGGCTTTGAAAGAAACTGGATGTTTGCCAGGGTAGAAGGTTAGTGTACTTAGATCTACATGCTGCACATTAGAAATTTTTGGGAGTAAACCTTGACACAGCTGTTAGAAAAATGGAAGCCGCGTTTAAGGAGGCATTTATTTCACAGGAAACTGTAACAGTGTATTGCCCTGAGGTTAAGCATCCAAACTCCGCAAAGGAGATATCATAGCTTATGAATTAAAATTTTCTGGAGCCAGATCTGAAACAGATGGTAGTTTAATAGTCTAGTCATTTGGCCAGTTCACATCTGAAGAATATTCTAGCTCCAGCGACTGACCACACTCAAATTTAACCCTTTGGTGATCCACGTCATGAGAAAAGAAATGAAACAATTTGAGTTGTGAATATTTAGTGGAAGAACACAGTCATGTTCCTTGCTTGAGAATACTGGAGGGGGCACAGAGGAGATTAACTAGGTTGACTCCAGAGTTGGGAGGGTTGGCTTATGAGGAGATACTGTGTAGACTAGGACTATACTCACTGGAATGCAGAAGAATGAGAGAGATCTTGCAGAAACATGTAAAATTATCATGCAAAGAGGTAAAATAGAAACAGGGAGGTTGTTTCCACTGGCAGGTGAAACTAGAACTAGGGAGCATGGCCTCAAAATAAGGGGGTGCAGACTGAGGACTGAGTTGAGGAGGAACCTTTCTGCCCAAAGAATTTTGAATCTGTGGAATTCCCTGCTCCCTGAAGCAGCTGAGACTACCTCATTAAATGCTTTTAAGACAAAAATAGATAAATTTTTGAACAGTAAAGAATTAAAGCTTATGGTAAGCAGGCAGGTAAGTGGAGCTGAGCCCACAAAAAAATCAACTGTGATCTTATTGAATGGCGTTGCAGGCTTGAGGGGCCAGATGACCTATTCTGCACCTAGTTCTTATGTTTGGCACTCATTCACTAATCTCTTCCAGCAGTGCCTCATGGCAAAACCAGTCATCCCACAAGAAGAAGCAAACACTAGATCACTAGCAAAAGGCCTGTTGTTTCCTCTACATCTATTTTGTGCTCCCTTGGTTTCTACTAGACACTTCCATTTCCAAAATAACCCTTGAATAAGCTGAAAAAATAATTTAGCTTCCTTGGAAATATGTTTTTCCCCTATATTTCAATTTGTAAAGAAATCTATACTCTTGAGAATTTCACTTCTTCCACTTCGTAATTTGAAAAAAGTCACATTTTTTGCGATGTGTGAATTAGGTTGATTGGTGAAGCTAACATGACTCTTGTGTAAGGTAAATGTGTGGGGTTATGGGAATAGGTCTGGATGGGATTGTGGATGGTGCAGTTTTGATGGGCTGAATGGCTGCCTCCTGCACTGTAGGGATTCTATGATATGTGGGTTAGGTGCATTGGCCATGCTAAATTGCCCCTTAGTGTCAGGGAGACTAGCTATGGGAAATGCATAGGATTATAAGGATAGGGCCTGGGTGAGATTGTGGTCAGTGCAGACTCGATGGACTGAAT
This sequence comes from Sphyrna mokarran, assembly GCA_024679065.1. Classification (NCBI taxonomy): domain Eukaryota; kingdom Metazoa; phylum Chordata; class Chondrichthyes; order Carcharhiniformes; family Carcharhinidae; genus Sphyrna; species Sphyrna mokarran. Next base: position 22,824,256 of record JAGIQG010000024.1, on the reverse strand, counting down.
GGCCTCCTTCCGCATTGTAGGATTCTATAATGCTATGATTATTTCATCGCTAGACATATCGCGTGAAATGGTGATTCGGTGTTCAGAAGGTCAGTGGATAGAATTAGTGAAATATTTGGAGGTGATGTTGGCAGCCACTCAGCTTTTGGAGAATGTAATTATCTTTAAAGTACTTGGTCCTATTTCACTGCAAATTACATCATTTCACCTGATATATCTGGAGTCAGAAAGGAACAATGGTTCATTCATCAAAGAACTGCAATTGGCTAAATCCTCCTATAAGCTCAGGTCAAGTCTGAATGGTTTGATTCTGATCTGTCCATCTCTTGTACTGTGTTGCTGCCAGAATTGGAATTCTGAAAGGAAAGGGGAAAATAAAACAATACAATGTCATCAATATGGGGCAGAGTTCTAACCTTATCTGCTTCAGCCCAATGTTATAAAGAGGTGAGTTAAACCTAGTTTCATTGTTTCTTTATTCAGCTTGATTATTGTTGGAGACGCACACACTTGCTTTATTTCTTTAAAACCTTTCTTCCTATCCTGCATCTCTGGGTCGAATTGTACATGTGGACGCACGTGCTTTGCAGTCCCCCAGTCTCTTAAGTGGCTGTATTGAATTCTTATGTTTACATATTAATGTCACAAGTAGGCTTACGTTAACACTGCAATGAAGTAACTGTGAAAATCCCCTGGTCACCACATTCTGGCGCCTGCTCAGGTACACTGAGGGAGAACTTAACACGGCCAATGCACCTAACCAGCATGTCTTTGAGACTGTGGGAGGAAACCGGAGTTCCAGGAGGAAACGCAGAGAGAACATACAAACTCAGCACAGATGGCATGGTGGCACAATGGGTAGCACAGTGGTTAGCTCTCTGCCTCTCAGCTCCACAGACCCAGGTTCAATTCTTGGCTTGGGTCACTGTTTGTGTGGAAGTTTGCACATTCTCCCTGCGTCCGCGTGGGTTTCCTCCGGGTGCTCCGGTTTCCTCTCACACTTCAAAGATTTGTGGGTTAGGTTGATGGGCCATGTTAAAATGTCCTGGATATGTATGTTAGAGGGATTAGGGGATAAATATATGCAGTGACGAGGATAGGACCTTAGTGGGATTGTTGTCAGTGCAGACTCAATGGGCTGAATGGCCTGCTGCGCTGTAAGGTTTCTATGATCATTCTGCCAGGCAGTGAAGCCAGGAATCAAACTCTGGTCTCTGGCACTTGAGAGGCAGTGGTACTAACCCCTGTATCATCCTGACTCTCAATATTATGTTCAGGAAGCTCACCTGCACATACTCCGTGACAGGATCAAATCTCTTTTGGCTCATTTGTAAACCACTAGCAGCTGTCCTTATTCAAGCAGGAATTCATTTCAAGCTGACCTGATGACAATTGTTTAGATTTTACCCTAGGCAGGAATCCAGAAGCCTATTATTGTTGGGTTAAAAAAAAATAGCTAATGCACAGGCAAGACATTTTTATTTTGTTGGAAAGAGTTGAATAGAAAGACCTGGAGGTGGGACCAGGTTACCAAATTTATTTTAACAATCTTGATGGAGTGAACTCGAGGCTACAGTTTCATGGTCACCGATTCCTTCTGGTATCGTGCCCAAGCAAACATAGACAGTTACTTGCAGCTGGCTGTGCGTGCACTGGGGAATCTCAGCTGAACCCAGTTCTCCGCAGTTCCACATACACCTCCACTGAGATTCTGCACAGCAAATAGGGCAAAGATCCAGGCCAGTTTGGGTCTGGTTAATGCAGGGTGCAAAGCAGTCGGTAGCATTCTGACTGCTGCCACTCGGGCAATTCAGTGCAGGCAGGGAATTCAACCTGAGACCTTGCAGCATGAGAATTTGACTCGGAGTTAAACAGCTCCCTTGTTCTGTTTATTGTGCTGTTCCACAAGGGGTTCAGACATCTCCATTGGGAGTCTTCAGATAAATGTCTGTGTGGGAAATTCAGTTATTTTCATGGACAGTGGACACGAAAAATGAGAGGCTTCCATGCCCCCCTCTCCCCCTTTGTCTCAGCTGTGGCTGAGTTGGCTGCACAGTTGTTTGTAAGTCACAAGGACCAACGTTTGTGTCCCGTTCCAGGACCTGAGCATACACAAGTCAAGACTGGTTAGTGGATTACTGAGAGGGCTTTGTCGGGTGGAATAAATGATTCCGTGGAACTATTTTAGGAGAAGACGAGGGGAATTATCTGTGCTAACCTGATCAATACTTGTCCTTCAATTAACATTTCAAATTATTAGAAAAATTCTGGAAAATCTCAGCAGGTCTGACAGCATTTGTGGAGCAAGAATAGAGTTAATTTTTCGACCCTTCATTAGAGCTTTGATGAAGGGTCATCTGGACAGAATGGAACCAGTGTTTCGAGTCTCGATGACCCTTTGTCAGAGCTCTAATGAAAGATTGAAAAATTGACTCTGTTGTCTCTTAACAGATGTTGTCAGACTTGCTGAGATTTTCCAGCATGTTTCTGTTTTTGTTTCAGATTTCAGCATCTGCAGTATTTCACATATATCGCAAATTATTATCTGTTCATTATCATATTGCATTGTGTGGGAGTTTGCTGTGTGCAAATTGGCTGTCGCATTTCCTACATTAGCGGTGACTATACTTGGAAGATATTTCATTGGTTCTAATGATGTGGTTGTGAAATCGCAAGCCTTTCTTTCTTTTAGCCTTAAGTTGGCACGTTATCTGTCCTTTTGTGTTTGGATACTATGTCCGCTCTTGTACAAAATTTATTGAATTGCACTTTGATCTTGAATTTCATTAAAAGCATTAGGGTAAAAATCAATAATTTCCACAGTGAGATGTGGCTACAACATAGATAATTGTGATTAATTACACCATCACATGTCTCTTTGTTTAAGGATCTGGTGTAGTGTCTGCAAAACCTTGCTGTGCATCATCTCTTTAATCTCCTCAGCAACTATTATTCTGAAGTCCCAAAGAGATGGAATGGTGGCTGTGTTCCTGAAACACATATTTCATTCTTTGAATAGCTGGTAATTGAAAATGCAAAAGCAGATCAGCTCATTGTATGCATATGTCCCCTTGCCTGTTTCCATGTTGACATACATTATTAATTCAAAGGATCTGGTGCCATTATTTCACTAGATGAATTAAACTAGCCCTGCTTGTCATTCACTGAGTGATTTTGGTTGCTGTGGGTCAGTGGCAGAGATCTGCTGTTTATATTAAACCGACTGTTTTGAAAATGTGATGGTTCATTGCAAGCAGTTGTTGGAAGGCAGTGAGCAATGCCACACTGCTGTTGTGTAATCTATTTTCTGTTAACGTGACAGTGAGTAATTCATGGATGTCTCAGCATATTTAGTCTGCCGAGCCACCAGATCAGTAACACTCAGGTTTGAATCCCAGTCTGTGGTGAGTTGACTGATCTTGACTTGTGCGGATAGCGACAAGGACTCTGCAATTTGGCAATCGGCTTTTTGGATAGCTACTGACTAAGGGACGGAGACATTCGCTGAGAAACATGAGGACAGCACAGTGGTTAGCACTGCTGTTTCACAGTGCCAAGGACCCCAATTCGATTCCCGGTTTGGGTCACTCTCAGTATGGAGTTTGCATATTCTCGTTTTGTCTGTGTGGGTTTCCTCCCGCAGTCCAAAAGACGTGTTGGTTAGGTGCTAAATTCTCCCTTGCTGTATCTAAACAAGCATTGGAGTGTGGTGAAGAGGAGGTTTTCACAGTAACTTCATTGCAGTGTTAATGTAAACCTACTTTGTGAGTGACACTAATAAATAAACTTTAACTTTAAAAGCTTTCCCTGGAAGTGGGTTGGTGCGGCCAGCACAGGATTGTAGTTTGCAGCCAATGTGACTGAATCGCTCGCTGGGGCTTGCTGACTAACTTGTACTCGATTGGTGACCATTTGGGAGAGGTGACAAAAAGAACCTGTGAAACCAAATCCCAATAACGTACCAACACCTTCAGGAGGGGAGGAAGATTGGGTATTGTTTTTCAAATGGACTTCATTGCTGATCTTCATGAAACTAGTATGCTCAAAACACACATTGCAATTACCAAAAGATTTTTGGGGAAATCCACTGACATTGTACTGTTGCAGATTCTGGAGAACACCCAGTAGAAAACACAAACATCTGTAAACATCTTCAATGTTTAGCAGCGTGTTTAAATATTTAAACAGTTTAGTGTGAGAGCAATAGTCTTTTTTTAAAAATAAGCATCTGATTGCTTTTGGTTTAAACAAAGGTGCAACTTCCAAAGGATCAATTCATTGCCTCCGTAAGAGACATACGAAGTATTGCCTTTTGACAAATTGATTGAATTATTTCTGATAGAATTTAATTCACTTATGGCAAAGACAGATTGGACTTGATATTTATAAGTGCTCTGTATTTATGTGGGACTGGGCTGGCAAGACTCATGTCTCGTTCAGAATAAAGCGTGGGTTGAATTCCAATTCTGGCTGAGGTAGATTTGAGATCTCTTCTGTCTGCTCCTGAGAATGGAAAGTGATGACAAACTAGCGGTGATGAAACAGCTCAGGAGTAAGCATCAGCAGGAAATCAGCCAAGAAACTGCCTTTGGACAGAGCACACATCCAATACCATACCTAATGATGTGGGCTTGCTGCTTTAAAAAGACAATGAGTACAAATGAATCAAATACTCACAATTCTGTGTATTTTTTTTTAAATTTTAATGATTATTATGGATGCTTGGACTCATCCTCCACTTAAGAATTGAAAAGGCTGAAACCGTTACTTTCTGCCTTGGCACCAATTCCGTACCTTCACTTCCTTTTATCCTCTTTCCCAGGCCTTCCAAACTCTCTTCAACCTCCAGTGTTTCATTCAATCTGAAGCTGAGCTCCTAAAACTATATTCAGTTCATCACAAAGATCACCTTTTACCCCCCACGACCGTCACCGTGCCACCTCAGCCCTCACCTGCTGACCTTCTCATCCTTACTCATTGTTATCTCCTCACTTGATTGCTCAATGTTTCTAGCCAGTTCCTGTTCTCCACTCTTTGTAACATCAACTAATTTAAGCTCCATGGCACGGATCCGAACCTGTTTCAAGTCTGCTCTTACATCACTGCTTTTCCACTGACCTACGTTGATGTCCTCTCCACCACTCCATCCAATTTAAAACTCTCTTCCTCATACTTAAACCCACTTGTTGCCTCACTATTCCCTGCTCTGTAAGCTTGTGCAGTCCTCGTGCCTGTGTCACTTATGCTGATATTATTTTTACCCTCTTGCCCACTGCTGGTGGCTGTGCCTTTAACCATTTATTCCCCACGCTTTCTAAGTCCGGCTGCATGTCCATTTCTCTTTCCTCCGTTCATCAGGCATGATGGTGGCACCGTGGTTAGTATTGCTGTCTCACAGCAGTAGAGATCTGAGTTCAATTCCTGGCTTGGCTGTATGGAGCTTATACGTTCTCCCTGTGTTTGTGTAGGTTTTCTCTGGGTGCTCTGATTTCCTCCCACAGTCCAAAAGACATGCTGGTTAGACACATTTGGCCATGCTAAATTCTCCCTCAGTGTACCTGAACAGGCGCCAGAGTATAGCGACTAGACGATTTTCACAGTAACTTTGCACTGTTAATGTAAGCCTACTTGTGACATCAATAAATAAATTTTAAAACACTTCTTAAAGCCCACCTTTTTGATCAAGCTTTTGTTCCTGTACCTAATATCTACTTATTTTTGACTCAGCTTAAAACGTTGTCTAATTATGTGTCTGTGAAGCATCTTGGCATGTTTTTTCTGCATTATCTTTAATACAGAAAACATTTTTTAAGGTATTGCACAAAGGTGTGAAGATACTAGGTAAAAAATCAGATTGATGTGATTGAGATATATAAAACTGTCTGTCTAGGGGAAAGGAGGTTTGCTATGAATACTTATTTTTCTTTTGAGTCAATTAGCTTCCTGCCCTCACATGCTCACACACATGTATACAATCCAGCCATTGATTTAGATCAATATTTGCGTTTGGGGATTTGTTTCTCATACCCACTAGACTGGGCTGAAACAACAAATCAGATGCTGAAAGGACAATAATGTACAAAGTTCTTGGTCGACACTGTACCACCCAGTCCCATGTGAAATTGTCATGAATAAGAAATTGCTTTTGTGCAAGAGTAACACAAAAGAATAATCTGGAGGGATTAATTGAATCTGCATCTTTTCTGACCATCAAACGTTCGCGTTATTCTCAGAACTCAAAACTTGAAAGTAGCTTTGAAGCTGATGTGAACTTATAAACAACAAACAATTTGCATGTATATAGTGCTTTTAACACAGTAAGCCAACCCAAGCCACTTCGCAGTACCTTAATCAAACAAAAACTAAACCAAAGTTGGAGATGCTGGGGTAGATAAATAAAAGATTGAACAAAGAGGTAAATTTATAAGCAAAGTGAAAAAAGTTTAAGAAGGGAACGCCAGAGTCCAAGGATGGAATTTTCCTGTTGCACCCACCATGGGAATTGTAACAGGCAGGACACAGACCGTGAAAAGATGCATTGCCTTCATGCATGAATTTCCAACCCTGGGATGACGCAGCTGGAAAGTCCTGCTCCAAATGTCTGAAGATAAGACCATAAGATGTAGGAATGGAATTAGGCAATTGACCCATTGAGTTTGCTCTGCCATTTAACATGGCTGATACTTTCCCTATAACCCCTGATCCCCTTATTAATCAAGAACCTATCTATCTTTGTCTTAAAGACACTCAGCCTTCTTTGGCAAAGAGTTCCTCAGATTCATCACTCTCTGGCTGAACAATTTCCTTCTCATCTTTGTTTTAAAGGATCGTCCCTTTAGTCTGAGGTTGCGCCCTCTGGTTCTAGATTTTCCTAGTAGTGGAAACATCCTCTTCACGTTCACTCTAGACAGGACCCTCAGTGCTGGGTTAAAGCAAATTGGGTTTTGTGAAGGCCAGAATTACAATGTAATGGACATTTTGGAAGGTTGTAGGGTTAGGAGAGGTTTTAAGGATGTGTTGAGGTGAGACCAAGGGATTTGAACACAAGGCTGGGAATATCAGAATCTCATTGGTGCAGTGTTAGTAGACCAGGAGCAAACAGAAGATAGTGAGCACAGGGATAATAGGTGAACTTGAGTCACTGCAAGCTGTTACGGACAGTTGAATTTCGAACAAACTTGAGTTTATGGAAAGCAGAAGGTGGGAGGATGTAGGATTAATTGCTTCTGGAGATAAACGAAAACATGAACAGGTAACACATTGGAGGTGGAGATAGATGGTTTTGGCGATGGAGAGGATATGGGGTCAGAAACTCAGTTCTGGATCAATAAAAAACTGAGATTAGAAAGAGTCTGGTTTAGCTTATGAGAGTGACCATGGAAAGGAATAGAATCTGTGGTGACGTAATGAAATTTGTGGCACCTACACTTTAGTGAAGTCCTTTAGAACTTCAGAAATAAGCAGAGCACTTGCATTTTGCTCCCGTTCACCCGACTGGAGTTCTGAAATCTTTAGACGATTATTCAGTACATACAACATGTGTCCTACCTATTGTCCATATTATTATCCAGTACACTTCTTGCAATAAGTAGTGTGCAGCAATGGCCCTGGAAAACATGAATCTTTTGCTACTAGAGATGGGTAAAACAAAATTGGTGATTCAAGTTAAAGGAGTGATGATGTACCACTTCAGTAGTAGTAGCAATCTGTACTTAACGTTTAATAACTGACTTTAAGGAAATTATTAAAAGTTATTTTATTGAAGTAGGGACCGTTGTTGAGTACGTGCAGAACTGCTTGTATCAACTCAACTGGAATATTTGGTATTGAATATTTTGAATATCTGAATATTTTTTCAATGCATTGGCATCATAATGCTGAACAGCTAAGTAATTAGAAGGTGACCTATGGAAACATAACGATTATATTGTGCTCCACAGCAATAGCACAGTCCGTAGCTGAATCCCCAGCCCCCACATCTTGGAAAGGCCACTTTTTTTTATATATCTGTTTGTGGGATGTGGATTTTGCTGACTATTCCTAATTGCCCTGAGCAGGTGATAATGAGCCTCTATCCTGAGAATGGTGTTCCTGTATCCATTTCTTCCAGTCACCTTTTAGTGGTTAACACATAGGCCAACATCTTGCTCAGATAATGCTTTTGCAACTTTATCCGTGCTTTTATAACTGGTCGAAAAATGTGCACTTTCTCTTTTTTCAGTTAACACTGGAATGTTGGAATGTTAATTTTAAAAGTAAATCTTAAAAAAAGACTCCAAAATATTGATGTGATATTGTTATAATTTTCAGTAATAGAGGTGGACGTTTCTAATTGAAATAATTGGTCATTTACTTCCTTAAACAGAATGGAAAATGTATCTGTTTGGCCATATGAATAATTGCAATTTAATTCTGAGATTAATTGACATTAATTCACCATGGGAAACGGGACACAGTGTAATGAAATGGTTGATGGAGGACATACTGAGAGTGTGAACAGTTTATTATCCAGTCAACTCCAATCACTGGTGTTTCAGCAAAGCATTTTATACAGTACAGTCATCAGCTATGAAGACTGGACTTCAGACAACATTCTACCTGTGATTGGCTGCTGCTGTGAGCACTGGCAGCTGTAGTACTCAATCTGCATGGCTTCCGGTTCTGTAATTGTCCCCAAACATCTGCTCTAATAACCTGAAGATGACACTGATTTTTACATTAAGTTGATTCAAGGTCAGTTATGATGAAAGTTCTCCTGTGCAGCTCACTCAAGTGGCAAGAGCTGGGGGTGGCACAATGGTTAGCACTGCTGTCTCACAGCGCCAAGGACCTGGGTTCTATTCCTGGCTTGGATCACAGTCTGTGTGGAGTTTGCACATTCTCCCTGTACCTTCATGGATTTCCTCCAGGTGCTCTGATTTCCTCCCACAGTCTGAAAGACATGCTGGTTAGGTACATTGGCCATGCTAGGTTTACCCAAACAGGCGCTGGAGTGTGACGACTAGAGGATTTTTACAGTAACTTCATTGCAGTGTTCATGTAAGTCTTCTTATGAAGCAAATAAACAAACTTTAAGAAGGACATTTAGGAGGGCATCTGTCACTTCTAAGAAATAGATAGCCACAACATATTACGCAGAAACAACATAAAATTGTGCATTTTGTATATCTGCGCAGGATCTTGTACGTTTTGAAATGTGTTGAGGTTTTGGTATCAATGTGACAGCATAGCCAGGCGGATATGGCCTATTGAATTGAGGTGTGTCATGTGTCCTTTGATAGCAACGGACAGTGCTGCAGTCTAATTGCACTGAAGCTGCAAATTCATATGTTGGCAAGCTATAATTCCAAGAAGCAGGGCACATCCCTGCCTGCTCCAGCTGTAGCAATCTGAAGGAAACCAGGACATATTATAGTAAAAGAAAACAGTAATACAGGAAAATGGAAATGCAGAAGGATCGTAAGTCCCAGAACGCCTGGGGTGTTTGTGAGTCATTCAACAGATGTGGATTTGTTTGTATGTTTACATTAACTTGCAGCAATCCCAGACAAAGGAGAATCTGTTTCACTTTTTTTATCCCCTGGATTTCAAGCACGTGGAATTCTAAGAAAATGTGTTCAGTGCTTCTCTTGTGCAATTCCTTCGCAAACAGCATCATTGCTTGAAATAACGGCATAGCCCTAATGTTGGCTGCAGTCAGAGCAGTCCAATTTTATATGGGAATTTGATCTCCCCAATTTAATTTAAAAAGAGGCTACAAATCCTGTTTTAGGCCTTAGTTGTCTCTTTCCTTGTCGTCTCTACGTGCTTGTCCCATCCATTTGGATACCTAACATCAGTGTTGTGTCTGAAAAACTGTCAAGGCGCCCCAATCCTCTTATCTGCTTTCTCCTAGATTATTCTTTATTCATTACTGTTCTTTGTTCTTTACCAAAAAAAAGGCAGGAAAATATCAGACTAGAGAGGCATCCGTGTCGACACAGACTTGGTGGGCTAAAGGACCTGTTTCTGTTCTTTGTTCATTCTTTATTCATTTGTGGGCGGCCAGCATTTGTTGCTCATCCCTGGTTGCCAGTGGAGAGCAGTTGAGAGTCAACCACATTGCTGTGGCTTTGGAGTCAGATATAGGCTCGGCCAGGTAAGGATGGCAGATCTCCTTCCCTAAAGGGGAGATTAGTGAACTAGATGGTTTTCTTTGACAATGGTTTCAAGGTCATCGGTAGGTTCCTATTTCCTGATATTTTAAAATTGAATGTAAATTTCACCAACTGCTGTGGTGGGATTTGAACCCGGATCCCCAGACATTACCTGGGTTTCCAGATTAATAGTTGAGCGATAATGCCAGTAGGCCATCACCTGCCGTTAAGGTTTTATGTATTAATGTCACAAGTAGGTTTACTATAATATTGCAATGAAGTTACTGTGGAAATCCCTTAGTTGCTAAACTCCAGCACCTGTTCAGGTACACAGAATTTAGCATGGCCAATGTGCCTATCCAGCAGACTGCAAGAGTAAGCTGGAATTTCCAGAGGAAGCCCACACAGACATGGGGAGAATCTGTAGACAGACAGTGACCCAAGCTGGGAATCAAACCTGGGTCCACCACTGTGCCACCATGCTGCCTACTTAGTGCGTGACTTAGTGCAAAGATAACATTTGGGTTCATTGGGTACATTCGTTAGACTGTGGCGATGATGTGAGGAAAATTATCCGTAAGCAGTCAAATGTTAACATCTGGATGTTTGAGAATTATTAGTTTGTTAACCTGGAGGCACGCTGCCTCCTAAAGCACATAAGGTAATGATTTGTAACGAGAAGCCGAACCCAGCTTGCAGAAGTTGCCTGAATTGTAATAGTCTGTGTCTGCGCTGTTAAGCATTTGGCCTTGGGGCTTGTCATTGTTCCGTCTGAGTAAGATGCTGAAAATTGGGAATGTTGACCTATACCAAAGCAGACCAAAACAAATTATGCTTTGCAGTTTCACTGCTCTTGTTTCCAGCCAGAACAGTTTTGAATATCTGAAAGTATGCATTTCTGGCAAGCTGCAATACAGTTTAATTTAGTTGCAGTTGAGCAAAATGCAGAATTATTAATGATTTTTAAACAGCAGTTTTATTCCTTTCCCTTGTTCTGTCTCACCCCTGTCCCCACCAAAATCACACATGTGTGGGGATCAAACAGTATTAGGCCAGCAGACTTTAGAGGGTATCTCAGTTGAAATGCAGAAGTGTGAGTGTGATTATTTTCTGGACAGAAATCACCAGTTTAGCTGATTAATTTGGTAAAGTCTGAAGCCAATAATATTTTAGAAGGTAGCTTCTGTTGCCAAGACACACACATTTAGTTTCTCTGCAACTGAAGGGTTAGGAGCTTAAAACCATCAAAGTAACTTCCATTTTACAGCCATTTATTAGAATTATTAAGTCTTTAAAACTGTCACAGTTTTTGTTCTGGAGAGATCAAATGATGATGCGTCAGGAACATGTTTATCTTTCTACACCTCACGCCTTTCAGGTTGGGACAAGGGATTAACCTCACTACTCTCATTTGGGATGGGGTTGTTGTGACTGAATTGCGCCTACTAGTCTGGCAGACCTGAAAATTATCCCTGGCCTGGTGGTTTCATGCTGTGAAGATGCCAGCATTGGACTGGGGTAAGCACAACAAGAAGTCTCTCAACACCAGGTTAAAATCCAACAGGTTTATTTAGTGGCAGAAGCCACAATCTTCTGGAGCACTGTCCCTTCTTCGAGTGGATGGGAGTTGTGTTCACAAATAGGACATGTAAAAACACAAACTCAATTTACAAGGTAATGGTTGAATGTCATTCCAACCATTACCTTGTAAATTGAGCTTGTGTCTTTATGTGCCCTGTTTGTGAACACAACTCCCCCTCACCTGATGAAGGAGCAATGCTCCGAAAGCTTGTGGTTTGTGCTTGCAAATAAACTTGTTGGACTTTAACCTGCTGTTGTGAGACTTACTGGTGATTTCAGGCAGCCCTGTGATCAACGTCTACATTTCTGTCGATCAGCTGTGCAAATTCTGAAGTGGTCGGGTCACTTTAACCTCAATGCACCTCCAGTCACCTGGCAGGATTTTAATTCGCTGCAGTACGTCATACTGCAGCAGAGATTTTCCTTTTTCCTCCTGTTAAAAGTTGCAGGTGAGAGTAGACCCCTTTGAAATCCTCAGATGAGATATTAACTTCACCTTGGGAGGGAGGGGAGGTGAAGACACTTGCACTCTGCATTGCACTGCACTCAGTGCCAATATGTACCCACAGCAAACTGCTGAAGATTCTCAGCCAACTGAAACTATTGCACTTGAAGCCTTTGGTCTGAGTCGGATGGACTCCGCATATTTCAATGTTCATTTAAATATGCTGAACCAGTTACTGCCCTTACTGAGCGGGAATTAGATTTATGTCTGGCGGTGGTGGGTGGGAAAATACGACGGGATTTCACGTTGACAGAGAATGTGTTAAATCGCTCACCTGAGAGTCTCCAGCCCCACTCTGCTTTAACACATTCTGCGCCTGGCACAAAGTGGTTAGAAAATCGTAGCTATGATTTATTGCAAAGAAGTTTAAATTGGGTTGATGGGTATTAACAGTAAATTCTCACAGTTACTGACTTTTATTAAGTGGTTGTCCGTTATTTTGGATTCATTGATCCCAAAATCTGGCTCCCTCATGACGAGTCCCTTACTGCTACTAATCCATTATCACCAAAAGTGCAGCCAGTTGTCTACATGCACATTTTTGGTGCTGCCTTGTCAGATGTTGAGCAGAAGGTGAAAAGTATGCAAAGTAGACAGATCATGACATCTGTCAGTGTTTAATGCAAATCTGGTGTCAGTGCCAGTGGTGATGTGCTGACAGCATCTCCTAAGCATGCACAGCATAAAACAGTAAAAAGGCTCCTATTGGAGTCTCAGTGGCTGCAGTTCTTATGAGGGGATTAGTATGTGTTCAGGATGTCTCAGGAATAATGCAGAATAGGCACATCATGATTGTTGTCATATGTTTATGTATCAGAGTTCTATAGAGATGGTAGTGGTTTCTATGGATGAGGTTTTCCAGTGGTGCCCGCCATGAGATTCTAAACTCCTGCCTGAATCAACCTGACCCTTAAATGATCCATCATGTTTTCCATCCTGCCTGCGACAATTTCCTCAGCGGGTGGGACAGGAAAACTTACCCCAACGGATTTTATATGCAGTATTTACCATGTCTACTCCATGCTCCAGTTCCCACTTCCAGTCCTTCCTGCAGTTTGTTTCTGAGTCGACTGGAGCCTAAACTAACCCATCACAGTGAACGTTGATCTGCAGATACACAATCAAACACAGAACAATAGAACATTACAATTGTGCTAATTAACATCCCATTTTGGAGATTAAATCTCCAGCTAATGCCATCTTTAAGATATACATTGAATTCAGCAGCAGGAATGAACTCTTTCCAGTGCAATTTTGAAGTGAAATTATGTTAGTGGCCGATTGATCTCCCGTTGGTTTTCGTTGTGATTGTTGAAGTGTCGGGGTAGTTTCAGAAGGCTGGTAAAGTTGCTGTTTTTTTTTACAGGGAAAGGTGTGACATGATGACTGACTGGCCTGATTTGCAGAATTCTGACCTGGGATGGGGGGGGAAGGGCAGGATATATTTCCCACAGCATGATTCCAAGAGAATGATCAGAATTGACATGGAGCAGGAGAAGCGATTGGTAAAGAGCCAGTGATGCCAAGTGTTCTCAGCAGGAGGGCCTATCCACCTGGAGTGGTCTACCAGGCCCCAGTAGCTAATCAAATCAGTGAATTTTATAGTTTCTCTGAATTCTATTATTGTACTGAAGATGTCTTGTGCATGGGCAGTGACCAAGATATTGTGTGATTTACCAAGGCTGCTAAGGAATATTGCATAATAAAGTGGACAATCCTGAAGGGTTGTTTTGACTGTAGCTTATATTCCACTCATGCAGATCTCCATAGACTGAAATATTAGTGCTTCAAGTCAGCCTGGATGTATGAGGTTCTGCATTGTAGACTTTCTTTTCCTGTCAAGGAACTTGAATTGCAGCAAGGAACAATGGTTTGGGTGACATGAAAGACCTTTAACAATAGTGAGCCATGTCCCACCTCTGGGATTCCCAACCCCATTCCCAGGCTAATTGATATTTTTGAGAATGTGGGCTAGTTCCTGTCAAAAGACAGCATCTGGCATTCTCTCTCTGACCGACTCCAGTGTGGAGATAGGCATCTCTACTCCTCCACAATTTTTTTCATGGAATCAGGCCTCCCCCACCACAGTGGATCCTGATCCCTAGTCTGCATGATGGGATCTTTTAAAAGGTAAATTCAAAATTTCCTCCTCTACCATCCCCTATGGTTGTTCATATTTCCTATATGAAGTTCTGCCCTTTCACCCATCCTCCATAATACCTAATTAAGTTATGGCACTTCAAAGAGCTTTGACACACTATATACTGTCTAGAACCAATGAACTGCAAATTTGAATAGCGATGGGTATAAAAAAAGCTTCAAAAATGTCATTTTTTTTATCCTGATGTTGACAATTCATTTTGTTAAAAGTCAATAAACGTTCAATTATCCAGACCCTTTAAAGTATCAATAACAAAAATCACAAACCCTTCGAACCACTTAAGTAAACAAACCATGCAATTGGCAGCAGAGAGCTTGAGATAATAACTGAACAGTATTTTCTCTGGGAAGCATCTGATTTCATACTCTAGTGGCTGTCTGGGATCTGTTTTGTGCATCATTGGGTTTATTTTTGTACTAGTGGAGTTGGCCTTCACTCTTGCATTGGAAAGGATGAGCTCTAAACCTGTGGCAAATTGATGCTGAACTACCTCATGGTCCTTGACATTGACAGCAGGGTTTTTTAAAATACATTTTATAGGTTAATTACTGATAGATTTCTACTGGCATGCCAGTATCTGAGCTGGTAGTTGAGAGTGCGAGGTCATGTTACATTTTCATTTCCATCTTCTGCCACTGCCTGTCCACGTTACAGTTGTTGGGTATCTGAAAGGAGAAAGGCATGAGACCATGGTGGTAATGGGGAGGGGGTTAGGGAATAAGAGATCCTTGTTCACGCATCCCCCAAGATGCTCAGAGCTTGAAATATATGGATTTAACGTCTGTGAAACCCACAAAGACATCATGTTTGGATACTCTTACACTAGACTATCAGAATGTTTGCTTTTCATGAGTGATTGTGGATAATCTGAGCCATGTGTTACTCATTGTTGACCTGAATAAAATGCAGGACAATTAAAAATAAATCTTTATTTTTAAGATAATAATAAGTAATAGAACATGGAACACGTTAATTGCTGTTATCTTTGCTGTATTCAGTTATATTGTTCCAAGTCAATTCACTTTTTTTGCTGTTCTGTTAACATATCTGGGTTGTGACTTTAGTAGTTTATTGAGCTGTGTTTGCAGTAACAAATCTGTATTTGTCATCAAGGTGTTAGATTGGAGAATGTCCAAATGCCTGAACACATGGTATCAATTTAGAGTGATTGCCCTTTTATGATCCGACGGGAACTTCTAGTTTCTCAAAAACAAAATTAATTTTCAGATTCTACACGATTAAATTTCACATGTTTGGATAAGGAAAGTTAGCAGCAACTCTTGTAACTGTGCCAGTTTGGTGGTGAAACAGGCGATGATAGAGAAGAGGTATTTGTC
Organism: Sphyrna mokarran; assembly: GCA_024679065.1. Lineage (NCBI taxonomy): Eukaryota > Metazoa > Chordata > Chondrichthyes > Carcharhiniformes > Carcharhinidae > Sphyrna > Sphyrna mokarran. The sequence continues at coordinate 22,808,536 of JAGIQG010000024.1, read as the reverse complement.
ATATTCCTGAATTAGGAATGCAAACTCTGAATGATGTATTCCTGCCTCTAACTGCCCCAGCCCCTTTTGCTGACCACCCTACATGTCCATATCCTTCCTGTCAATTGGAAGGTGATATGATTGGATGATTTTCCATGGTCACTGCCACAAGGAACCCATGGTAAAAATTGTAGGGGCAGAGAGAGTCCTTTTTTAAAAGTTCTTGGAAAACACTTTTGTTTTTCAGTTATAGTAGTATTGGACATTGGACAAAAGAAGGCTGTTTGACTGACTAGTGTCATCGAAGAACATAACGAAAAGGTCACCGACCTGAAATGTCTGTTGAAACTTTACCGTCTTGTCTGCCTGAGGCTGGTAAGATCCCGCACAGGGCGAACGGAGAATGTCGTTCTGTGAGCCTCGCGCTCCCTGATTCCCGGGGCAGGTGTGCCAGTAAAATTCCGACTGACAACTCTGTTTTTCTCACTCCGCAGATCTTGTCAGACCCGCTGAGTATTTCCAGCACTTTCTGCGTTTATTTCAGATTTCCAGCATCCGTGATATTTCGCTTGTGTTGGACTGAGCTGTGTTCTCCAGTTCACAGCAGGCTCCCGAGTGAGATCAATTTAAATTCTGCAACGGAATTGTCACCAGCAGAATCAATAAACTCTTGTGTTGCAAGGGACAGAGCCAAACACCCTGCTTTATGTGTGAAACACTGGCCAGAATTCCCCTTTTGTGTCTCAGCCTCAACTTTCAGGCTCTGTATGCAGTCCCATGGGTCTTTTTACTGAACAAATGTGCACAGCAAATTCTAAACCCAGAAATACATTTAAAATTAATCTGTACCACACCCCGTGATTAAAACATCCAGGAATCCATTTGCACACCACTAAAAAAAGGCCATTTCCTCTCTCTCATCAAAGAGCTTTCAACCAAGTACAGCAGCCTGCACCCGTGTGTGAGAAAGGTGTGGCTGCATATTTAAAACATTATAATGATGGTGAATTGTAGCAATGTCAGAATACCATAACATCTGTCAGCGACCACAGTCATTAACGGTGACTGCTAAGGTGCCAGTATTAAACAACCTCACCACTGAGTTCTGTGTATTCCTGTTTAAACTGTATGCGTGTCACCAAGGCAAAACTGCCATACCTTAGTTAAATAAATAACGTACTAAATTTATTGTATTGCTCAGCTCTTGTCCCTTTACTCAGCTGTAGAAATAAAACTAGCATAAAGTGCAAAAAAATCTCTCCACGCAGTGTATAACTTGGGTAGGCAACATATTTCAGACATTTCAAAAGTAAATGTTTTGGATTGACCTTTTGATAAATCATCTAAACTAATGATAAAAACATACAAATACTAAAATGGGAATAAATTCAGTTCCAGGAAAGAATAGCTGAATGGGACCAACTGGATTGTTCTCCAAAAGAGCTGATACTGAGTTGATGGGCTGAATGGCTTCCCTAGAGTGCTATATTATTCTATGGGGACTAAATTGGACTGATCTTGAAAATGGGCAGGAGGATGATGATGCACAGTTAATCCACTGCCTCCTTTCGCTTCTGATGCAGGCAGCACACCAATATCATTCTGCTTGATAATCTGCATGATTGTCACATGAAGCCAGTCCTAATTGCACAGTTGAGTGGTCGCGTGCTTCTGCAGGGGCCACAAGCCTTAGCATCTTTTCAAGATAGCCTGCACTGCCTCAAAGCCAAACAGCCTGTTAAAGGGGAGGTACGTTCAAGTTGGAACAGCTGCTGGAATTGTTTGTGGAGAGGAGTTAGATAGCAGGAATGAACGACGATGCATACTCCAATGTTCTGAAATGTTGGATTGGGCCTTGGTAGGGAATGTGGAGAGATGTGATCTACCCACAGAAGCCAAGAGGTCCTCAAGGTAAACTTTATGAAGGCAGTGGGACCAGATGGTCTAGGCAGTCATGTCCAGAAGTTGAACCCAAGGATCTAGTGCAGTTCCACAACAAGTTCAATGACCTTACATGAATGGTCAAGATCAGCAAATGCATTTATAAGTGCCATATCCTACCAACTGCAACATTAACCTCACACTTGGCAAAATGCTCCATATCACTCACCTATCAACAATCTCAATCTGCCTTTTTTAGCATCAGTTTACCCTCACACACTTAACACTACTGCAAGCCTCACACCAAAACCTCTCAGCTTTCACGGATTGCCAGCTATTCCACCATGATAGCTATTAGCCGAAGGTGATTGCACACCAGTATAATTTCCCTTCCCTTGTAGAACAAATTGGTGCAGAAGCAGAAATAGTCTCTCATACCCCCTACTTCCAAACCAGATTTCAGTTCCTTCTTTGCATGTGCTGCACAGCTGAATTTCTAGACCATTAACTTTTATGAAGATTTTTGCCAGGAGTTGAATGAATCTGCAGTTTCTCTCTAATCCACCGTTTATACTGTTTATCCCACATGTGAAAGAAGCTTGAGTAATCATTTAGTTCAGTTTGACTGCAATGGAAACTGGTATGAGTGGACGCTGTTTCAGAATTCATGTGACAGCATATAATCTGTTACTCCCTTTTGATGTTTATTTGTGAATTATACATATTTTGATGGCTCCTTGTTGCGACAAGATATTTTTATAGAAGTGTATTTTACAGCCTCCTAATGGCTGTAATGCAAACAGTCATTCATGCACACTGGCCATTTTCATGGCGGAACAACCATTTTTCACTGGACTCCAACATTCGTCATTTTTCTTGAATTCTCAGTGTCTTAGTTTATCAGTTTGTAGTCACTATCTTGGAACAAGAGGGAGAACAGGTAAGAGGCAGAATAAAATGTAATGTGGCTCAGTTATTTGCAATGAAGTGGGAGTGGTTTACAATTGGGGATCATAACTGGACGCTATTCATGATGGTGATCCTGACGATTAAATCAGATCTGAAAACTGCCTGTTGGACACGAGTCTAGGTAAGTTAATAGAATCATCATAGAATCCCTACAGTGGAAAGGAGGCCATTCAGCCCATTGAATCTGTAGCAACTCTCTGACAGAGAGAGTATCTTACCCAGGCCGCAGTCACAAGTATTTACCCTGCTAATCCACTAACGTACACCTCTTGGACACTAAGGGGCAATTTAACCTGGTCAATCCACCAAACCCACGCATCTTTGAACTGTAGGAAGAAACCGGAGCATCCGAAGGAAATCGCGCAGATATGGGGAGAATGAGCAAACTCCAATCAAAGTCACCCAAAGTGGTTTCTCTTGATCCTATAAATAAACCATTGTCCCTGGCACTCTGAGGTAGCATTGCTAACCACTGTGCCACCATACTATCGAACAGCTCTGATGAGCGTCATCCAGACTCGAAACATTGGTTCTGTTCTCTCTCCACCGAAGCTGTCAGATCTGCTAAGATTTTCCAGCACTTTGTTTTTGCTTGATTTTCTGTTTGCCAATGATTGTGTATTAACTGCCTCTCCAGAGTTTGACATGCGCTAGAGCATGGACCTATTCTCCAATGCATAGGATAGCTTCAGCCTGACTCTCAGCATGAAAACTGAATGTACAAGCCTGTCTCAAACCCAAGATTTCAGTCCAGAAGCTATCAACAGTGGATGCGTTCACTCTTTTTAGAGCTATCTATATTGATATGTAACAACAGTGCAAGCATTACCAATGCAAGCGTAGCTTTCAGCAGACTTCAAATAGCAGCCTGGAAATGAAAAAATCTAAGTCTGCCTACCAAACTGAAAGTGTCGTATTCTTGCCCACTCTGCTTTTTGCATGTGAGACTTGGACTGTGTACCAGCCTCCTGTCAAAAAGCTTAAACACTTGCACCTGATCTGCCTTTAAAAGCTTCTAAAGATCAGATGTCAGCACAGTACCAGGCACCAAGGTGTCCAGCTGAGTTGGCATGCCAAGTGTCCATACCATATCGAGACAGTCACAATTGAGTTGGGCTGGTCCTGTAGCCAGAATGCCTGATGATAGCTTATCAAAGCAAATCTTCCATGGAGAATTTGCATCAGAGGTATGCAGTCATGATAATCAAAGAATACTCTCTGAAGGTTTCACATTGAGTTTTTTTGGTTTTGAGTCCTCAGAGAAATTCATCAAGGATCACTGCAATGGTTCAACCAAATGAAAAATGATGCTGGTAAAGGCAAAATACTGTGGCTGCTGAAATCTGAAACAAAAACAGAAAATGTTGGAGAAACTCAGCAGGTGTGATTGCATCTGTGGAGAGAAAATAGAGTAAGAAGTCTAACAGGTTTATTTGGTATAACAAGCCACTAGCTTTTGGAGCGCTGCTCCTTCATCAGGTGAGTGGGTTTCAGTTCACAAACAGGACATATAAAGACACAAACTCAATTTGCAAAATAATGGTAGGAATGCGAGTCTTTACAGGTAACATGTAGTAAAGGTACAGAGTGGAGTGAGCATTAAGCACAAGTTAAAGAAGTGTGTATTGTCTCCAGCCAGGATAGTTAGTGAGATTTTGCAAGCCCAGGCAAGTTATGGGGTTACATATAGTGTGATGTGAACCCAAGATCCCAGTTGGGGCCATCCTAGTGTGTGTGGAACTTGGCTATCAGAGAGAATAGAGCCAGGGTTTCAAGTCTGGATGACCCTTCATCAGAGAAATGATGCAGCCTCCTTTGACAATAAACAGTTATCAGAGGCAGGGAGAAGTACAAGGAGATGAAATCTTGAGCCAGCAACCCTTCCAGAACTCCACTGTGCTGTACCTGATCAATAATGAGTTAGAATCTGTAGAGAGAAGGGGACCATTTGGCCCATCAAACCAACAACAAACCCACCCAGGTTCCATCCCTGAAACCCCACATATTTTACCCTCCTAGTCCTGCTGACACTAAGAGGCCATTTATCATGGCCAATCAATCTAGCCCGTTGGAATGTGGGAGGAAACTGGAGCACCTGGAGATAACTTGCGCAGACATGGGGTGAACATGCAAACTCCACGTAGACAGCGAACCAAGGCTGGACTCGAATCCAGGTCCCTGGCACTGTGAGGCAGCAGTGAATAACCACTTTGCTACAATGCCACTCCTGCTCCTATTTGTAGCAGAATGTTCCAGATAAGTAGCTACTAAACCCAGTCTATCAGTCATCTTCCTGAAGGATGAACAAGAGGGAGGGTGAAGCAGGAGTGCTCGAGTGATGTTGTTTTTGGCGTAACATCATTCTGATGCAGTGTAATTTGTGGTGATGTACATTTTGGAAGATATTACAGTCTGTTCTATCTGGGATAGTTTGTTCTCTATAATCTGTAACCGTTTCTATGATGCATGAGGCAAGTATTTGGCTGGATGAATATTGTGTGCATTACGTGTGGAACTAGCGTGATTGTTTATCTTGTTGCCAATACAGCTCAAGAATCAGGACATTCAGTTTGCTCTTTCAGCAACTTTACTAAAACATTTCAGAGGAGTAAAATTGTATTGCTGTACAATTATACAGCAGGACTGGTGGGATCAGCAGCAACTCTGTTCGTTTGAACGAAGAGTTAAGGGAAGATATGATGTTTTCAAAATTAAGACAGGGTTTTGAGAGGGTAAATGGCAAAAGGTGGCTTCGGCTACTGGGCAGAAAGGTAATGTTAAAAGTCGGTATTGTCCTGGTCCTGGGTTGGCTGTCTGGGAAGTGGCGGTGCAAGAAAAATAGCTGAGGAGCTGTGTGGGACGATTTCCTCATTGTCCTGCCACTGGGGAAATTTCCCAGTGGTGCGATTGGGGGTGGATTGGCTGCTGGCTGACTTTTTTTTTTAAATTCATTCAAAGGACATGAGTGTCACTCAGTGGCCAGCATTTATTGCCCATCCCTGGTTGTTCTTGAGAAGGTGATGATGAGCTGCCTTCTTGAATTGTTGCAGTCCACACGCTGTGGGTTTACCCACAACGCTGTTAGAGAGGGAATTCCAGATTTTGACCCAGCAACTGCAAAGGAATGGCGATATATTTCCAAGTCAGGATGGTGAGTGGCTTGGAGGTGGTGGTGTTTTCAATTGTCTGCTGTCCTTGTCCTTCAAGCTGGAAGTGGACGCAGGTTTGAAAGAACTACCTTTGGTGAAGTTCTGCAGTGCATTTTGTAGGTGGAGATGGGAAACCAATTTTAAATAATTAAAGATACTATTAAGGAGTGTTCCCTTAATGTAGTGCCCCCTCTCCCCCATACAGAGTGCCAATTAATAGAGGTGGTCTCCATGCGGCTCTCTGTGGGCACAGTGAGGGAAATGGAGGGGTGAGGCATTTGGAACTGGAGGCTCCATGCTTGAAAGATGGGTGAGGAAAGCTATCCCCGGGGGGGACGGGAAAGTTGTCCCTATGGAACAGACCTGATAGACCAGCTTGCTTGGCCCCTCTGATTTGACTTAACTATCCAAGAGAGTCCTCACCCCCTGTGGGGGTGTCAAGGTTTCAGAGTTGCCATCAATCTGGAGGTAGCCAATCTGGATGGCATCTCCTGGAAAATAACTGAGTCAGCCCTGCTACTATTAATTGTGGGTCCAGAACCCCCAATTGGTCTCAATCTCGGGGTTCTAAAGCCTTTGGTAAAATCTTGCCCAGTAGACCAAAAATGTGTTTTGATTTCTATGACCCTCAGACAGAAAGACAGTAAGAAGTCTCACAACACCAGATTAAAGTCCAACATGTTTATTTGGTAGCAGAAGCCACTAGCTTTTAGAGTGCTTGCTGCTCCTTCAGAAGGAGCTAGTAGCTTTTGCTACAAAATAAACCTGTTGGACTTTAACCTGGTATCGTGAGACTTCTTACTGTATTTACCCCAATCTGATGCTGGCATCTCCATGTCATGACTCTGAGAGAAAGAAAGAAAGAATGTGGGATTTACAATTTGACACCTGATCAACTGGCATAAATTAAGTTCATCACTGAATGTATTTATAAAATCCCTACGGTGCACAAGGAGGCTTTTCGGCCCATCAAATCTGCAGTGACTCTTAACCAGATTTACCCTGTAATCCCATGTATCTACCCCACAAATCCCCCTAACCTATATACTAAAAAGCAGTTCACCTTGGCCAATCAACCTAATCTGCATATCTTTATACTGTGGGAGAAAACTTGAGTACCCGGAGGTAACTCACACAGACATTGGGAGAACATGCAGACTCCAAACAGAGTAACCCAAGGCTAGAATCAAACCTGATTCCCTGGTGCTGTTGAGGCAGCCGTGCTAACCACTGTGCTGCCCATCTTAGAACATAGAACATTACAGCACAGAACAGGCCCTTCGGCCTTCGATGTTGCGCCGACCAATATAAAAAGCAATGCCCCTCCAAAACTAAACCATTCCCTTCTCTTCCATATACTTATCAACTAACCTCTTAAATGCCACCAAACTTGGCGCATCTACAACTGCAGGCAGGGCATTCCATTCCCGAACCACCCTTTGGGTGGTTCCCAAAGAACCGGAGAAGAACCGTTCTTCTCCAGTGTGCTGTATACCCTCAGCTATTGGCAACAACGTTTCAAGCTTGTGAAATGCCATTTTTAAACCTGATCTTTTCCTTTTATTTCCTCATATAATCAAAAGGCCATTTATTTCCAACTAGCCAGGTCTGAAAGCCTGTAGCATAATCTTTGCCAGAGCTGTGCCCTAAATCACTAACAGGAGGTGCATGTACAGGAGGAAGTGAATATCAATTTTCAGTTTTACTTCCTTCTCCTCAACCAGACTCTCCTTCCAATCGCCAGATTATCTGCTTTAATAAGTGGTAAATAAAATTGTATAAAAGATGTTGTAGGATGGATGATGAACATATCTGTCGATACAGCATAGAAAACATCCTTTCTGGATGCTATCATTGCTCGGTATAGTTCCTGCTCTGCCCAAGACTGCAGAAACTGTGAAGGGTTGTGAACAAAGCCCAGTCCATCACACAAGCCGGCCTCTCGTCTATCGATTCCATCTATGCTCCCTGCTGCCTCAGGAAAGTGGCCAACGTAATCAAAGACCCCATGCACCCTGGACATATTCTCTTCCACTACCTTCCATTGGGAAAAATGTACAAAAGTTTGAGGATACGTATCAACTGACAGAAGAACAGCTTCTTCTCTACTGCCATTAGACTTTTGAATGAACCTACCCCCCATTAAGTTGATCTTTCTCTTCACCCTAGCTATGACTATAACACTACGTTCTGTACCCTCTCCTTTCCTTCTCTGCGAACAGTATGCTTTATCTGTGTAGTGTGAAAGAAGCAATGCTTTTCACTGTGTACTAATACATGTGATAATAATAAGTCAAATCAAATATTAGTGCTTTATAGATGAAGGCTAAAGGTAACTTTGTGAATCTAAACATAATGTTAGAACTCACTGTAACCTAATGGCAACTGGTAAATGAGTTTTTAATTAAGCATCCTTAATTTGATCTTATCCAAGTTCTGTAATTCACGGGAGCCCAAAAGGTTTGGACTTGCTTCTGTAACAAAATCCCACTAGATATGTTTTCTGTGCTGCAGGATCCAACATCTAACTAGTGGGTGGATGTTAATGAAAGAGTTTTGTGAAGCTCTAATATACACACTCCATTTTTGAAATATTGTGCCACACCTCAGTGGGGACAGTTATGAAACAGGAAAAACCTTTCCATCGTCATGTACCATGTGCTATTTTTAGCACGACAAAAATAACTTTGAGCAGAGACAATAATTTCCTCTGTCCAAAATATGTTACCAGTTAAAAGTGCATCTTTGAACCTTTACTTGGAATGCACAAGGAATGACTGTTATACTTAATAAAGGGTCTGTGTGTGCAAAGTAATAACTGGCTCAAGGATAGCAAGCCAAAGTGTAGGCTTCCAGTGAACGCACGTTTCTCTGAGTTGCACATCTCATTCATCCCTTCCCAAACCCAACTAGAATGGAACCAAACTCTTCCCCATTTACTCATATCGTACATGACTTTTTAATACAACTAGTGAAAACAAAACTTGAAAGGGAAGGTGATGACCTAATAGCATTATCAACAGATTAATCAATTAATAGATTAATAGAATCTCAGTAATATTCTGGGGATTCATGTTTGAATCCCTCCAGAGCAGCTGGTGGAAATTGAATTCAATAAAAACAAAACCTGGAATTAAAATTCTACTGAAGACCATAAAACCATTGTCAATTGTTGGAAAAACCCATCTGGTTCACTAATGTCCTTTTTAGGGAAGGGAATCTGCCCTCTTCATCCAGACTTATCTACATGCTGCTCCAGAGCCATAACAATGTGGTTGACTCTCAACTACCCTCCAAGCAATAATGGGCAATAAAGATTGTTCAGATAGCGATGGTTATGTCCCACAAATTAATAAAAAAAATAAGTTCGATGGGAGGGAGAGCATTTCTATCCATGCGTTTTGTTATTGCTCGGGAAGTGGTCAATTTGTTCCATGTATACAATTAAGAATCCTTTGGCTTTTAGAAGTTTGCTTACTTCCTCTTGAAGGGGCATAGAGTTTCCCACTTAATTTGAGCGAGCAAGTCTTAAGTTGTGGAGTCTAAGGGACCTTTATTTTTTTTGGAAACGACATCCAGTGCTCCTAAGCAACAGCTTACTTCAGATTGTGGTCTAGTACATCACAACTTTCCATACTGTAAAAAGGTCATATTACTGGGGTATTGCACTTGACAATTTTCCACCTCCATTTTGTCCCTGACAAGGTTCTCTAGCAGATCATAATTTAGTTCTTTTCAGTGAATGCTGATTTAGCTGTTACATGCAAACATCAATTTTATGTCTATCCTACCGTCTCAGCTCCTGTCTCCACTTACACTCTTGCTGTGAAAGGAAAAAAGTGATATTTTTATGGCACTTTTCATGACAATCGGACAGCTCAAAAGCTTTACAACCAAGCGTGTAATTTTTGAATTGTGTTACAATGCTGTAATGTAAGAAATGAAGTCACTCCAAGTAGCAATCATAAAATCATCCAATGTGGAAGAAGATCATTGGCCCACTGAGTCTCTACTGACCACAATCCCACCCAGGCCCTATCCCCATATTCCCATGCATTTATCGTAGCTAGTCCTGCTAACACTAAGAGGCAGTTTAGCATGGCCAATCCATCAAACTTACACATCTTTGGACTGAGAGGAAACCAGAGCACATGGAGGAAACCCACCCAGACATGGAGATCGTGCAAACTCTACATAGACAATGACCCAAGCTGGGAATCAAACCCGTGATCCTGGTGCTGTGAGGCAGCAGTGCTAACCACTGTGCCACAGCACCACCCAATCTGTTCTTCATGACTTGGTGGGGCAAATATTAACAACATTTTGCCTTTCTTCAAAGCAGTGCAGTGGCAGTATTTTGCATCTCCCAATGCAGGCAGCCAGGATCTTGGTTTAATATCTCATTCGAAAAACAGCACCTCCAGGGTGCTGCACTCCCTTGGAGAGTCGGCCTTGGCTTCAGTGGTCAAGCCTTAGAGTACAGGACAGGAATCTGGAAGCTTGTGACTCAGAGGCCAGAGAGCTACCAATTAGTCACTGCTGACACACAACACCAAAGAGGAAGTCCCTGATTAGCAATCAGTAATGTAAATGCTTGGCATTTGTTTCATCATAACTGATGACACCGGACCAGCTGTAATACATTTGTTACTGCTGAATGGCTTCCCTTTCCTGCTGTATGATTCCATAAATCTTTGATTCTAACATGATGGGCGGTCAACTTTAGAATCATTAGTAGCTTGGAGAGTTTGATTTGGTTGGACTCCTTGCCAATAAACTGTATTTCTCCTTGTTTGTAACAAGATTAAGGGTTAAACCATACAACCTAAATGAAGAAACAGTAATCCGTTTGTAAGGAGTTTACTGTCTGAAAACCGGCGTCTCTCAAGCATCACTACTAAAATAGTCCAGAATTCTTAACTCTGACAGCAGTTAGTGAAAGCTGAGGTAGTTGGAAAGAAAACATACTCTGTTATTCTTTTTTAAATAGACTTTTGGTACTTGGACACATTTCAGAAATTTCTCCGCAACCTACTTAAAAACAAGCAAAGTCAGTAAACAAAGGACTGTGTATAGCCCTAAAATATCCTTATGTAGAAGGTAGGAGATGATTTAAACCCCTCTGTTTGTCCCTCTGACCTTACAATATAAGATAACTATTTTATGACAAGTTTATTGATGGCATAAAAGCACATGTCAAAATCTTAATGCTGTCACTTTTTATCCTGAAATTGAGGGCATCTTTTCCAAGTGTTCCCAAGATTTTCTTGATATCTAATTTAAGCATGGCACAGGGTTAGCACTGCTCCATGGGTTGGGTTCAATTCCAGCCTTGGATGACTGTCTGTCTGTGTGGAGTTTTCACGTTCCCCCCCATGTCTGCATGGGTTTCTTCCGGGTGCTCCGGTTTCCTCTCACACAGTCTAAAGATATCAGGTTTTGTGGATTGGCCATGCTAAATTGTCCCTTCGTGTCCCAAAGTGTGTGGGTTGGATGGATTAGTCATGAGAAATGTGTGGGTTTACAGAGATAAGACAAGGCCCCAGGGCAGAGATACTCTGTCTGAAAGTTGGCACAGACCTGATGGGCTAATTGGCCCTTTCTGCACTTTAGGGATTCTATGAGCATTCTGTTCTCTGGACATAAATATCCTTTTTTTAAATCTGAAAGTTGTTAGTACATATTGAATCTGCAATATGTACCCTGCACCTCAACTGCATCAAATTCAAAATCAGCACTCATTTGTGTTTTTGTAACTTTCCTTTAATGGATTACTCTTTCCCACTACCAATATTCTTACATCACTGGATGTGCCACAGAACTAAAACAATGCATGTGATTTTCTGAAACTAATTGCTGTCAAGTGTGAACTGCATATGTATGAATGTGTGGAAAACTTTGGTAATCGAGGGGAGCCGAAATATCTGTGGTCTGACCTGTTTCAGTTCTGCCAAGTATTGCAGAGTAAACCTAGTATTTGCAATATTTGGAAAACGATGTTATGATACTTTTCAAACCATGTTATGTCTGAAACATTGCCTTCTATCTTTGCATTGGCAAGCACCACAGTAGGAATGAACATAAAAGTACAAGAATTGCAAACTTCAGGTCCACTGCTACATGCAGCTGTCAGATTAACACCTACAGAACGAAGATGATCATTAAACTATCCCATTGTGAACCAAACCAATTAGTCAATCATGGAACATCTAGAGTAGAAATATGCAGTTTAATCCATAAATGAACTAGGTATCATTTTGAGTAAGTGCTGCACTGTAATCCCATATTTCTATGGGGAGTGGTAGCTGATGTGACCCATATTCTACTTGGGCGTGGTAGGAGTATTCCTGTTCCCTTTGGCTCTACATTCATGGAATCCCTACAGTGCAAAAGGAGGCCATTTGGCCTATCAAGCCTGCACCAACAACAATCACACTCAGGCACTATCCCTGTAACCTTGCTATTCCCCCGGATACTAAGGGGCAATTTATTATGACCAATCAATCTAACCAGCACATCTTTCAGACTGTGGGAGGAAACCCACGTAGATGCAGGCAGAATGTGCAGATGGGGTCAAAATGAAATCACAGTCTGAGCCAGTATTACTCGAGCTTCATGTGGTTTTAACAGAAAAGGTCACTTGACTTCAGTCTGACCAAGAAAGGAAGAAATTCAGGATTAAAAATAATTCCAGCTATCGCTGATTTCTGGTGACTCAGGCTAGCTTAATTAGGTCATCCGTGGAGAGTCTGAGAGCTGGCAATCAACAGGAAAACTGGCACGCACTAAAGTCTGTGACCGTTAGATCCTCAAGGGTCACTATTTAGTCATCTGTCTGGCCCAGGTTTTACATGAACTATTCTGCCTGATATGACACTTTCCAAATTAACTATCTCGGCTCTACTTCCTGACAGGTTAAGTTATTTGAGAAGAATTATTTATTTATTTATTGTCAGATTTTAGTGTTATGCTCCTTGGAAAAATTGTTTTTTTTTGGCTTTTTATCCACATAATTTATTCATTCTCTTTCTTCCCCCACTGTTTTAAAATGAATTTGCATCAGTGCTCTGGTTTCCTCCCACACTCCAAAGATGTGCAGGTTGGTTGGTAAATTTGCCCCTTAGTGTCCCAAGAAGTGTAGGTTAAGAGGGATCAGTGAGATAAATACGTGGGGCTAAGTGATAGGACCTCGGTGGGATACTCTGGAGAGTCAGTGCAGGCTCAACAGGCTGAATGGCCTGCTTCTGCACTGTAGAGTCTCTCTGACTCCAAAATAGCACCGATTGATGTCTCTAAATCTGGACTAAAATTTTCTTTCCTCATTAGTGGCCGGGATTTTGCCGGTGCTATTGAAAGTGAATAGTATTTTGACCGGAATGCCAGATTTTCTGTATTCGCTCGCAACAGGATCCTGTTGAGCAACTGATGAGCCTGGAAAATCCCACCCTCTGTGAAATGCAGCTGATTGTGAAGCCGGTTAACTATCGCTGGTATTTTTCCAGTCCCTCCGCCATGGTATATATACTGGCGGCAAAAATGGTCCGTCGTTGGCTGGTGGTGGGATCTTCCGGTCCCGCCGATTGTCGAATAGTATTTTGCATCTCCTGCATCCTCCGTCACCAGAAAATACACTGTGGGGAAAGACATTGGATATTGGCAAGACTGGAAGATCCCACCCGCGCGATAGTCTGGCAAATTTCCAGACTAAGACTTTTTTCCAAAGTTTCTCATTCTATTTTGCTGTTATGTCTGTTTAGGCCTTGACTACAGATTCAACATCAAGGTAGGCATTAAGTGAAAATAGAGAGAAAAGGAAGACACATATTTATATCACGCTTTTATGAGCTCTGAATGTCTCAAAGTACTTTTGAAATATGGCCACTGTTGCAATGAGGTTAAAGTTTACTTATTAGTGCCACAAGTAGGCTTATGTTAACACTGCACTGAAGTTACTGCGAACATCCCCTAGCTGCCACACTTGGCATCTGTTCGGACACTGAGGAGGAATTTAGCACGGCCAATTTAGCACCTCACCCAGCACATCTTTTGGATTGTGGGAGGAAACCCATGCAGACAGGGAAAATGTGCAGACTCCACACAGACAGTGACCAAAGCTGGTAATCGAACCTGGATCCCTGGCTAACTACCGTGCCACCCAATGAGGAGAATGCAGCAGTCAATTTGTGTACAGCAAACCCCTACAAACAGCAATGTAATAATGACTGAATAATCTCCTCCTCCTGTGATATTGACTGAGAGATAAATATTGGCCAGCACTCCAGAGAGAACTCTCTGTACTGCACTGTAATAGCTCACACTCCGGGAGTGGGACCTTAACCCAGAGTCTCAGCTAGAGTGTTACCAACGAAGCTACAACTGACCTTCTCGTTATATGTAACCATATTATAGTTATAATGTGAATTCTTCTTAAGATTTCTCTGTGCCATATACCATTCCCCAATCAAAGGGGCAGGGAAGCTACCTGATCTATATGAGAACACTATTATTAGGTATATCACTGGTTTGTCACCTCAAAGCGTACTTTTCCTGAAACGGGCACATTTGCTTTAACAAATTTTAATTAACCGTTTTCATGAAGATTGAGTCAATATGCACAATTAAAATTTCGTACTTCAATTAAAATGATGCCTAAACTAGGCAGATAATTTAGTTAATTCTGTGTTATTTAACCTCCATTAATCAAATTATCTGACAAGCCTACTATGTTTTGCCTTTGCTGTGATCGGAGTTTTAGTGATGTAAATTGGGTGTAAAGTCGTTGTATGGAGCAGTGGAATTCAGGATGACGGTTTGGGGGTTTGAGTGATTGAACAGCGCAGTGTTGATCTCTACAATGCAACATAAAAGATCAATGCCAGGCCCAGAGTTAAATAAAAACAGATGCTGCTGCTGTATCACATGCAAATACACTTTGATGCTACCTTTTTTCTAACCTATTTACTGGCTCTGATCTTGGAGTCCTGCAGCTAGTTCTAATGGACACGGCAGAATTTTACACCCTCAGATGAGTTCTGAGGTAGGGGTTGGGATAGTGGGGTGAATATAAAATTGCATAGACAAGAATCCCTCCTGAATCCTGCCTTCCCCAACCCAGATGCAAATACATGATGGGATGCGCAGGCCATTGGATGAGAAACCTGCCCTTTCTCCTATAAAGGCCCCTAAGTGACCTACCCCACCATGGCTGAAATCACATCCCCTCCCAAGACCTTTTCGACTCCCCACCCTGTTTTAAGTGTGGTCACAGGAAGTAGTTCCAGACAGAGGGCTGCAGTAACAAAGAGAAAATGCTGCAAAGTGTCAACAGGACTGACAACATCTGTGGAGAGAGAAGCAGAGCTAATGTTTCAAGTTTGGATGACTCTTTGTCAGAGCTGAAGACAGTTGGAAATAGGATGAGGTTTGTACAGTTCTGGTGGGGGGCTGTGGGGGTTGGATAGAGGGCCAGCCATAGGTGGAGGCAAGGGAGACATTGGTTATTGTGGCTAAGAAGGTTGCTGATAGTGGCACATTAACAGATCAAAATGTGTTATCACTTCCCACCACTGAGTACTATAGCTGTATGGGCTGGAGAGCTGGCGGCCAATGATGGGATAGAAGTCCCAGCTTGTGCCAGTCAGAGCTCCACTGAGTGAGAAACGGCAATGGAGTTGATTTCACTGCACCCATAGGCATGGATGTGATGCAAAACCCCATTGTTAATGCCCGATTGTGGACAAAAGACACCGTAGACTTGGGAGCTAATCGAGTTGCCTGTGACCAGTGGAGCCTCAAAAAGCAGGGACCTGGGGTTGAATTTAATCCAGACAGCAGAAGTCTTGTCTGCTGGCTAGAGAGAATGCTGTGTGCTCAATGTTGCTGCCTCCTGGAAGGCCCACAATATTAAATGTGTTGATCTTACCAGGGTTTGGGGCCGATATCTCTATCTCAATTTCTTTCTCTTTCCCACCAAACCACCCCCCCCCCCCACCCCAACGAATTTCGCAATCCTCTTCCCCACCCCAAGAGCTGCCGATCAATCAGAAGTTGACAGATCCTCATTGCTGTTGGTGTCACCAGCACCTTCCAGCCTTCAAGTTTGCCTCAAGGCCAGGCATTAAATTCCACACGTTATCCGGTGCCGTTGGTTTAGACAGGTGTAGGAACATCAGTGGCAATCACCAAACTGTTGTGGTGTTCTTTCTGGGGAAGACATCACTGTTTGCTTTTAAAACAAAGCCATTAACAAATATTCTCATCATCCTCCAGCAGTAGAACATATTGGCATAGTGGTTAGCACTACTGTCTCAGTGCCAGGGACCTGGGTTCAGTTCCTGGCTTGGATCATTGTCTGTGTCGAGTCTACACATTCTCCCCATGTCTGCGTGGGTTTCCGCTGGGTGCTCTGGTTTCCTCCCACAGTCCAAAGATGAGCAGAGCAGATCAGATGGATTGGCCATGCTAAATTGCCTTTTTGTGTCAGTGAGGCTAGCTAGAGTTAAATACATGGGGTTGAGGATGGGGCCTGATTAGGTGCAGATTCGATGGGCCAAATAGCCTCCTTCTGCACTGTATGATTCAATGAGAAAAGATGGAAACATCTATTGTCAACCTGAAGTCAGCTTCATTTAGAGATAGCTGATATTTTCTAATCTCACACATAGCCATGACATTCTGCCAATCACAGGCGATAATGGATTAAACACTAGTCCTTCTGACAGCAGTACATTTATTATCTAGAAATTGTGTTCAGGTCACTAAAATTAGCAAGTTTATTTTTAAACGTCTGGCTGGCGAGCCTTGCGTGCCATTTATTCTGGTATTTTCAAAGGCTATTTGCTCTGTTAGGTTTTCATTTGGTTGAGTGTGTTTCGTCAGTCATTCCTGACCCCACCTTTTTTTCCATGAAGTCACTGCAGACTCTGCTCTGAGGCAGAGAAAATTGCTGGCAACCATATCTCGCTCACATCAAGACAATTCTAAGGGGAGCTGCTGGCACTGTGTATTTTCCCCCTCATGGTTTATTAACCATTACTCCCCATCTCTTACTGTTAGGAATATACTCACTTGGATTTTCCTATTTATAGTTTCATGAATCGTTTACTTGTTTTATCTGAAGCAAAATTTGTCTCACTTTTTTGGCTGTCCCCTGTAAGATTTGATTAGTAATCCCACATTGCAAATTACTAAAATACATTCAAAAAGGAAAAGCAAATGGCCAATCATTAAGGAATTGATACACCCCAGGCACAAGCAAAAAAGGGCTAATAAATGACAATTCTTCGAGATGGCCTGAGTGACCAACACCCATTTCTTGCAGCAGTTCATTATTGGTATTTTGTGTGCAAGAAATGGCAGCATGGCGTAGTGGTTAGCGTTGCTGCCTCACAGCACCAGGGACCTGGGTTTGATTCCAGCCTTGGGTCAGTATCTGTGTGGAGTTTGCATGTTCTCCCTGTGTTTGTGTGGGTTTCCTCTGGGTGCTCCGGTTTCTTTCCACAGCGCAAAGATATGCAGGTTAGTTGAATTGGTTATTGCCAAATTGACCTGAGTGTCAAAGGGATTAGAGGATAAGTGTATGGGGTTACAGGAATAGGGCCTGGGTGGGATTGTGGTCAGTACAGACTCGATGGGCCGAATGGCCTCCTTCTATATTGTGCCACTCTGTCACATGCAGAATGTGACAAAGCTTTTCCTATGGGATTAAAAGAAACCAAATCCTGTGGAAATCTCCCCTCCTTCAGAAGCAAGAATTGATTTAGTTTCTTTTAACGCTAAGTAATTATGTTTGATATGCTGGTAACAAATGACAATGGATAATTGGTGTCTTAAGAGTTAACAGGATGTGCTGTCACTCAATGTCCCTGGAGAAGATGAAATGGTGGTTAATAACATTTGGGTTCCGCAAATCATTTTTTCTCAGTAAAGTTTCTCCATGCACCTTCCAGAAAACCTTGGGTGTGTACCATATTTGAACAGAGGGAGGGCGATGTGACTAAATCGAGTCTCTGATTCATATTCTGTGCCATCCTGCCTTGGAGAAATGTTATTTTTAATCTTGGTGAAGGTTGCTTATTTTGAACCTGTGCCACATGCCTACTTAGTGAAGCTTTGTCTGAAATCGGAGGCAGGAAGGAGTGAATGAGCCTTCGTGGCTTTCTTGCACACAAATCCCAGGAGGAGCCGACAGCAAAGAGAAAGGTCTGTGTGAATAAAACAGGCAGCCATTCCACGGCCATAAATCGCTGCCCTGAGACGGTTTTTGGACAGGAAATTATTAATATTTTATTATTTTATTAATATTGTGTGGCTTGGCTCAGCTTCTGACATGACAGTCACCCTGGATAATCCTGATTTCAAGTGAGGAAGGAAAATCCTGCTCATTGTACGATGAGTTCTGTTGGCTTGTTTGGGTTAGGTATAAGCATGGTTTGGGCTTCTCTGTGATGTCTCCATGACAAAAGAGCCATTAATAATCATCACACACACACACACTACTTGGTCTTGGTGCATTTGGCACAATGGTTAGCACTGCTGCCTCATAGTACAAGGGACCTGGGTTCAATTCCAGTCTTGGGTCACTATGTGGAGTTTGCATGCCCACCCCAGGTCTGGTGGGTTTCCCCTTGGTACTCTGATTTCCTCCCACGGCCCAAAGATGTTTAGGTTAGGTCAATTGGCTATGCTAAATTGCCCCTTCGTGCCAGGCGAACAAGCAGGGTAAATACGAGGAGCTACAGGGGTAGGATTGTGTTCGGTGCAGACTCTATGGAACAAATGGCCTCCTTCTGCAGTGTAGAGATTCTGTGTATCTCACCAAGGATTTATTGCTCTCAGAAGGTGAGAAACCAGTGGTCAGAATTTTACCATCTCTCTGCTGGGATTGGAGCAGGAGGGCACGGTAAAATGGTCATGGAAGGCATTGAAAGAGAACATTTTTTTTTTTTGCAACGTATTCCCAGAAACGAGAATGGCAGCAACACGGCTGCCCACTGACCACAGTCATATGAATTCAATTAATTAATGGTCACTTTCTATTTCCTCCGATGACAGATGGCACCATGGCAGGCTGGTTCACCCCTCCAGTAGCTGGGGTCTGCCTGATACCAGCACAGTTTTTTAAAAAAAGGCCTCAACATGAAGGCACTCCCTCCTTCTCTCTGAAGCTTCAGCAGTGGGCAACTCTATTGGTGATATTGCCAAGACTGCCAGCCTTCGGAGCCAGTAGCTCTGGGAGATGGGCTGCTATCCTCAAGGACATGGCTTCCCACCTGCATCTTCTTGATTGGCTACCATTGGTAAAACCCCACCACTGGGTGCTGTGTGGGCTTGTGATCAGTCGTCATTCCCCATGTCGGAATCACACATCTCTTTGTACAATCCAACCCTATGTGTGTAATTCTGGTGAAATGATTTCTGTCACCCAGCTGCTAAATTACTTTGTGGATTTGCAACTTCTAATGTCCCTTACAAAACATAAAAAGCCCCATTAATTAAAAGTCTCTCGCTTCTGCAGATTTCAGGCAAACTGAGTCTCAAGCAATGGCTTAAATCTGCTGGTCTTGCCCTTTATAGGAATCAACATGGGCAGGGCAGATAATGTGATGGTCAGGCGAAAGTTTCACCTCGAGCAGAATTTTCCAGTCCTGAGACAGGTGAAACTGGAAAACTCCAGCCCACGTATTCATAAAACACAACTTCTACCACATGACGCCTGCCTCAGTGGAGTATGTTATCATTGCCACAGAACATTTTATTTCAGGTGAAGGGAAGGATTGTGGCTCTTGATGAAAAGCAAAAATGAAAGCTTTGGAGTGAAAGATACACTGAGTAAACCATTTGGATCCTCGAGCCTGCTCATAACCACAGATGGATATCACATCCTGTTCTGCTCACACGAGTGTCTTGCGAGATACTGTTTGACCACCAAACATCCAAAGCATTTGGATAAATCTGTTCCTTTTATCAGTGAACGTGTTCAAATTAACCTCTCAGCAGTATTGGTATTTCAAGGAAGTCCTCTCTGCAGTGATGTTTACACCATCTGGAACAAATTTTCTCCTCAAAAGTGCTGATGCTCTCTTGAGTATAAGAAATAAGTTATCTGCTCTGCTTCCTACTTTCCCTTTTTGTTGTATGTATATGTACATGGGCTGGTGTAGGAATTTCAGGAATTGCGTCTTGAGCATGCCATGCTCTGAGGTTATGAGTAAGTGCTACTTCGTTGAATCGTAGTATGCCGGCAGTGCAGAAGAGACCATTCAGCCCATTGATGCTCCGATGGAGCATTTTACCCATGCCCTTCTCCCTGCCCTATCCCTGTAACCCCACATATTTACCAAGGCTAATCCCCCTAACCTACACACCTTTGGATATTATTTGGCATGGCCAATCCGTCTAACCTTCACATCTTTTGCACATATTTGACAGGGAATACAGTTTAAAATGATAGCGTAATGATGGAGTCCTTGAATTTCTGTGTTTTCTGCCTGACCTAAGGTTTATCTGTTCAAAATTGCTACTGAAAGCTCATCGTTTAACTACCTTTTGTGGAATGTCTTGTGGAACGGAGGTGGGGTTAGAGGTCTGGCATGGCTCTATTACCTCCTATCCCTGTCTGTCTAGCATATAAGCTCTGTTGATTATCATACAGTGCAACATAAATCATTTGGATTCAAATATTGCAATTTGGAGTTGATTCCAAATTGGCAGAGCTATATCTAATAGTGGAGGACTGCACTGAAATATAAGGCACAAAGCAGCTTGCAAAGTGGGTGCATGAATGTTAAATAACTTTTAATATAATGAAGAATGCAGTAGGTCATTTGGATCAGGAGAATAAAAAGACTTCTTATGCCCCGGAAGGTCAGAATGTAAGTGGAAAAGAGGAGGAAAGGGACACAAAGTTACAATTACATAAGATTGCAGTATAAAGTGCACTGAAAGATAATGCTGCCCTTTTGTTAAAGAGGAATTGAACTTAAATTTAACATTGCTTCCTGATTAATGTAGAATTTTGGCTAGATCACACTTGTGCAATTTTGGTCTCTGCTGTTGCCACATTGCTGTTCTTTTTGGTGGGGTTATTAATAAATGTGCTTTATTTGTAGAACATTGCATTGAAGAGTAGGTCAGCACGGTGAGACAGGTTCTGCTGTCTCAGTGCCGGGGACCTGGGTTCAATTCTGCCCTCGGGGTCGCTATCTGTGTGGAGTTTGCACATTCTTCCCATATCTGCATGGGTTTCCTCCAGTTGCTTCGGTTTCCTACTGCACTCCAAAGATGTGGAGATTAGGTTGATTGGCCATGCGAAATTAACCTTAGTGTCAGGGAGATTAGCAGGATAAATGTGACCGTTTACGGGAATAAGGCCAGGATGGGATTCTGGTTGGTGCACTTTTGATGGGCCAAATGCCTTCCTTCTACACTGTAGGGATTTAATGAAAATAACAGAAGTATTGAAAGCAGATTTATTGTGCAAGTTTTTTGAATTGCACCCATCAGGACGCGTATGAATGCAAATTTCGATCATTGATAATATGTGCTGCAAGAGGAAAAGGTGCCGGTTGGTTGGAAAGTGGAAGCTGGTTGGCTGAGAGATTACCATGGAGAAAACAACCAGGAACTGTAGGCTTCTAAGCCCATGGGTAAATTTTTTTAAAAAGCGAAATGTTTGAACATGCTCATTTGTTCACAGAACGTGGCTCCTCGTGAATGAATATATGGATTTCTAACAAACATAAATGAGCCATATTACGCTTGCTAAAAGTGACGTTCATGTGCAGGGACTTGTTCTCCACAAACAAAAGGAATACGTTCAAGCCTTACACTTTTTAAATTGCCCAGAGCATGGGAATTGTATAGTTCCTCATTGGCTGACAAGTCAACTAATTGGTTGAGACATTGTGTTCTCCAGGGCAATCAGAATCCTATTCCCCTCCAGTATAAATTGCGCTTATTTGAAATTTGGTATTCTTGCATTTGTCCTGATGTGTGCATGATAAAATGCTTCAGGGACGTGTCTCTTTTTAGTAATACTTAAGTTCTGTACAAACAATGGTTAATAACAAAGTATATTGACATGATTGGAGGTGAGTGTAGAGCTGTCATCCAAGACTAATTCATGCCTCTTGATAAAATGAACTCTTTTTTTACTGTGCCTCATTCCCTATAATGTATTTCAGTTCACATGTACTTTGATGATGATTGCTGCAGAAAGTGACTATAATGATCCCTATCCCTTTAAGCCTCTTCAGTACTTAAACCCTGTAGCAGCATGCTGCTTCCTATGTACTCAACTCTTCCCCGCTACATTTAATGCCTCCCACCCCCCCGTACCTCCCAGCAAAGACTTAAAAACCAATACATTTCCAAAATCTGAAGCTCTGTAAAATATTACAATTAGGAACGATCGCAGAAATGGCGGCACATTGGTTAGCACTGCTGCCTCACAGGACCAGTGAGTTCAATTTTGGTCTTGGATGATTGTGTGGAGTTTGCACATTTTTCCTGAGTTTCCTCTGGTTTCCTCTCTCACTCCAAAGATGTGCTGGTTTGGGTTGATCAGCCATGCTAAGTTGCCCTTTAGTGTCAGGGGGATTAGCGGGGTAAATACATGAGGTTACGAGGTGAGCCCTGGGTGAGATTATTCTTGGTGGGCTGAATGGCTTCCTTCTGCACTGCACGGACTCTGAAGTGATAGCAGGGTCAGTGGTCATAATGTTGAGTGACAGTGAATTGTTTTGCTGCTATTTGGCTTGCAGCCAATTGAAAAATCCAGTTTGTAACTAATTCAAAGTCAAACTCAGTATCTACATGCACACAGCACAAAGAGGCATGATGTCATGTACAAATGTGCATCATTGTTTAATGAATCTCCCTCACTGCAGCTGTAAGTGGCAGAAGTCCAATGGAAAATGTCTGAGGTCTGCACTCCCAGCACAGAAGAACCAAAGGACACTGATGAATAACAAAGGGGAAGGGATATCATTTTAAGTGACATTTTTAGAGATATTAGATGGCAGAAGCATTAAAGTTGCAATGTACTCTGCATCAAAGTCCTTAAGCTTGAATTTGGGCTGCTTTCATAAAATCACAATGAATCTTTCTACATAAAAGGGACAGCAATTTGCACTTCAACATGTTTTTGTTCCTTTTTTTTCTCACACAAAGTAATAATGCAGCTCAGAATCCCATGAGCTGAGTCTTGTATGTCTGTGTTTATATTGTCTCCTGAGGCAATTTTGCAGAACAATTATGTGCTGATGCTTTAGCATCTCCAACCTCTGCTCAAAGGGTTAGTGGGTAAAGAACCTAAATATATTATGCTACTTAAAAGCTGCTATTCTACAGTCAGCTTCCGTACGGTTACTAGGTATCTTCAACCTCTTGCAGAAAAAAAATCTCCAGTTCATTAGGATATCTCAATCTATTTTATTATGCAAATCTTTTATTTGTGATTTCACAAATGATTGTGAACATAGCCCATTCCATCATGCAAACCAACCTCTCATCCATTTACTCTGTTTACACTTCCTGCTACCTTGAAAAAGCAAGAACCCCACATCCTTAATCAAGGGCGTGGGGTCCTTAATCAAAAATCCCAGGCACCCCGGACACACTCTCTTCCACCTTCTTCTACAGAGGAAAAGGTACAAAAGTCTAAGGTCACGTACCAATCGACTCGAGAACAACTTTTTTCTGCTGTCTTCAGGCTCTTGAATTGACCTACCACATATTAAGTTGATCTTTCTCTACACCCTAGCTATAATTGTAACACTATATTCTGCACCGCCTCTTTTTCTGTTCCCCAATGCATCTATGAACAACATGCTTTGCCTGTATAATGCACAAGAAACAATACTTTTCACTGTGTTACCAATACATGTGACAATGATAAATGAAAATTGGAAATTATTTGGTCAGTCAGATGGATATCTCAAAGATATCATTTAATCAGTTTCCTGTCATTATGTTAATTGTACTTATTCTCTTCCAAACTAGCTTTTATCCAATATCATTTTTTTTGGGATTTCATTCTAACACCTAATCTTCTCATGTTTGACAATCTTTGGTGTTACTAATAAATATCTTATTATGTTCAGTCTGGCATCCAAGTACTTGCTTCCAAATTCCATTTGGATTTTGGATATGGAAAATTTAAACCTTCAGGCTGATATTCACATTTGTATCCCTGTATCAAACACTGACCGGCAAAGTCCAAATGTGACCAGTATGTGAATATATACTGTCCTTGTTATTTCTAGACGTTGCTTTTCCAGTGCATTCCTGCAGTGGGATGGTGGTGGTGGGTGACAACATGGGAGGGTTGTGCAGGGGTCAATCCCCATTCTACTCTTTATAAGCTAAAGATTGTTCAAGTTCTATCTGCCCGATATCTCTGTGCTCTTTGTCCTGCATTGGCTCCAAGTTAAGCAATGGCTCAATTTTAATATCATTGTTTCCAAATTTCTTCATGGCCTGACCCCTCTCTATCTGCATAATCTCTTTCACCCCACAATATTTTGATGTATCTGAGCTGTGCTCATCTAATTCTGGGTTCTTGAGCATCCCTGGTTTTATTGCTCTACTAGTGATGTCATGTCTTTAGCTGTCTCGACCATAAGCTCTGGGATTTCCTCCCTTAACTTCTCTCTTTTCCTCCTTTTTAAGACTCCTCCCCTTTGACCAAAGCCTGTGGCTATCTGTATCATCTTATGTGACTCAGTGATTTAAATTGCTCTTGTGAAGTGCTTTAAAGACAAAGTTGCTGTTGCTATATCCATGTACGGAAGCAAAAAGATTAGTAATTGACCAGTACTGTTTGTTCAGCATTTAGTGACTGTACAATCAATAATGTTTGCATCTTTTGGATTTGATCAATACTTTTCAACAGTTGGGTTTCCTGGGATGATGTGGAAGTGACATGAAAGGACCATTGTGCCAATGGTTTAGCAAGAAGGGAGGTTGCATTATATTCACTTTGTCATCATGTGATCCTTTGGTGTTCTGCTGATGTGTTATGCAACTGTGCCATCTATATGTGCCGAAACTGCTAGGAACAACCATACAAAATTGAGTCAAAAGCTCTACGCAGAAAAACAGTTAACAACGAATATACTAAAAACAGAATTGCCCTATTTTAAATTTTGTTCTTTCCTTTTGTGGGTGACAGGCTTCCAATAGAAAAGCCAACTTACAGCTGTCGACAGGTTGTTGAGGTTATGAGACTCTTTTCAAGGGTTAAGTCCACAATTTTATCTAACAATTTCCTGGCCTCCTGTATGATTTATACCATGGGGTGTCAAACCACACACACAAATCCATTAATTCAGGAGTTCACCATTGTCTGTCCAATAGACATATGTCATTAAAAGAGCAGATATTGGCTCCAGGGAGCTTTAAAAATAGTTGTAATGCATTTTCCAACAAGGTGAAATTCTAGAAAACTCGACCATAATGTCACATGTAATAAATTAATTGCAGGAATGACTGCAGCTGCATTTAAACTTCGCATTACTTCAGTCTTTTCACTCCATCTCGTAGAAAAATGGTGCTCAGAATGAATTGTTCCGCATTCTATACAATCCAAGCAAAGGTTTCTACACCAAAATGACAGACTCATCCATTTCTAACTGGGTGTACCTTTTATGGTGATTCACAGTCCGGTTTTCCAGACTGGTGTTTTGAATGAGTTATTTCAATCTATACATCATTAAACACATCAGATATGCAAGAACTATAATTCTAATCCAGCAGTGAATTTAAAATGGGTTTAAAGATAGTGATGGAGAAGAATCTACGCCCGTTCTGTCCAAGGCAGATAGCACAGACACTTTACGCTGCTTGCTAATTGACCCAATGCAGTATTACTGCCAGCACTTTAAATCAATGTTGAGCAGCAACCTGGGCAGAGGGCACAATATTGTGAAGAGGCTTGCACTCCTCAAAGCCTGCACCTTGGAAGAGGGGTACATTTTAGAAGCAGAAGCATAGAAAATAGAAGTAGGAGTAGGCCATTTTTAGTTCTTTGAGTCTCCTCTGTCATTCATTTTGATCATCAAATAGCCTGATTTCCCCCTCTTTTTCCCTTTAACCCCAAAAGCTATATCTAATTTCTTCTTGGAAAACACATTGTTTTGGCCTCGACTGCATTCAGTGATAGTGAATCTGTGGAATTCACTACTTTTTGGATAAAGCAATTAATAGAAATAAGTTAACAGACCTTCCAGTTAAGGTCTAATTTGATAATTATCCAATAGAAATCATTGATATATAAATTC
This sequence comes from Sphyrna mokarran, assembly GCA_024679065.1. NCBI lineage: Eukaryota > Metazoa > Chordata > Chondrichthyes > Carcharhiniformes > Carcharhinidae > Sphyrna > Sphyrna mokarran. The sequence goes on along the minus strand of JAGIQG010000024.1, from coordinate 22,782,276 downwards.
AGACCACACTGGGTGCTGATGGAGAATTGTATGTGAAGTTGGATCAAAGAAACAAAGGTAGTTTATGAAGTTGGACTCATGTCTCCTTTACTAAGCTGCAACGTAGAGGCTCAAACAGAAATTTCTAAGTCCTGAAAGGTCTTCTCAAACTATGATTCCTATTTCTGAACTCCTCCACAATTGTGTACATTCTTTCTGAATCCACTATGTCTAATCCTGTTAGAATTATTTTGATTTCTATAAGATCCCATTGCACTCTTTTAAACTTCAATGAATACTGCCCTATCCAACTTTGTTCTCATATGACAGACCTTCTATCCCAGGAATCAGCCTGATGAACCTTTGCTGCACTCTCTCTATATAGCAAGGACATCCCTCCTTGGATAAGTCACCAAACCGCATACAATACTCCAGCTATGGCCTCACCAATGCCCTATATAATTGCAGTAAAACATCCCTATTCCTATTTGAGTGGAACAGGTGCTGGAAGTTATGTGAAAGGGATTGTGACACGGGAAACGTACAAAAAGTAGCGTAACATGGCAGAGAGCAGGCTCCAAGATTTCCTGAAGTTGCACATGATATTGGAGGAGAGCTGACATCTATGCCAGGGGGTGGCACAATGATTGGCACTGCTGTCTCATAGCACTTAAAAACGTGAATTTGATTCCCAGCTTGGCTCATTGTCTTTGCAAAGTCTGCACTTTCTCCCCAAGTCTGCATGGGTAGGTTCAGAAAGAATATTCCCAATGTTGGGGGAATCCAGTACTAGAGTCATAGTAGGGGATAAGGGGTAAACCTTTTAGCACTGAGATGAGAAGAGATTTTTTCACCAACAGTGGTACACGTATGGAATTCACTACCACAGAATATAGTTGAGGCCAAAATGTTGTGTGATTTCAAGAGGAAATTAGATATTGCTCTCGGAGCGATAGGAATCAAGGGATATGGGAAGAAAGTGAGATCAGGATATTGAATTTGATGATCAGCTATGATCAAAATGAATAATGAAGCAGGCAGGAAAAAACGAATGGTCTGTTCCTGTTGAGTTTCTGTGCATTGCCTCTGTTCATTCTCCCTGTCACCCTGTGGTCCAAGGAGAATGCGTACTAATGCATCCATTGCTAGGAGTAAGTGACTTGTCCAGGATCCTTGGAACAAAACTTTCATGTACTATAAGTCATTTCAGAGACTTGGGTAGAGCAGGGACAGGAATGGATGTTGCAGGTTCCGGGGTACAAATGCTTTAGTCGGAGTAGAGAAGGAGGTAGAATGGGGGGAGGAGTGGCGTTATTGGTCAAAGACTGTATCACGGTGATAGAAAAGAAGTTTGATGAGGACGTGTCTGTTGAGGTAGTATGGGCTGAGATTAGAAACAGGAGAGGAGAGGTCACCCTGTTGGGAGTCTTTTACAGACCTCCTAATAGTTCTAGAGAGGTTGAGGAAAGGATTGCAAGGTCAATTCTGATTAGGAGTGAAAGTAGTAGGGTAATTGTGATGGGGGACTTTAACTTTGCTAATATTGATTGGAATAGCTATAGCTCTAGCGCGTTAGAGGGGTCAGTTTTCGTACAGAGTGTGCAGGAAGGTTTTTTGACTCAGTATGTAGAGAGGCCAACTAGAGGTGAGGCTACATTGGATTTGGTGATGGGCAATGAGCCAGACCAGGTGTTAGGCTTGGAAGTTAGTGAACGTTTTGGTGATAGTGACCACAATTCGGTTACGTTCACCTTAGTGATGGACAGGGATAGGCATGAAGCTGGGGGCTGTAGTTATAGCTGGGGGAAGGGTAATTATGAGGCCATCAGGAGAGAATTAGGGTGCATAGATTGGCCTAGGGAACTACAGGGACTGGGAACATCTGGAATGTGGTGCTTATTCAAGGAGCAGCTGCTGCGAGTCCTTGATAAGTATGTCCCTGTCAGGCAGGGAGGAAATGGTCGAGTAAGAGAGCCTTGGGGTACGAAAAAAGTTGATTTGCTGGTTAAGAAGAAAAAGGAGGCTTATGTCAGGATGAGGCTTGAAGGCTCAGATAGTGCAATGGATAGCTATAGATTAGCCAGGAAGGAGGTAAAAAGTGAATTGAGGAGAGATAAGAGGGGACACGAGAAGATGTTGGCTGATAGGATTAAGGAGAATCCTAAAGCTTTCTTTCGATATGTTAAGAATAGAAGATTGGTTAGGGCAAGATTAGGGCCAGTCATAGACAGCAGTGGGAAGTTGTGCGTGGAGCCTGAAGAGATTGGTGAGGCACTGAATAAATATTTCTCTTAGGTATTCACGCAGAGTGCTGGAAATGTAGCTGTGGAGAGCACTGAGGTACAGGGTTGCAAATTGGGGAGTATTGTAGTAGATAGGGAGGATGTGTTAGAAATTCTCGAGGGTTTGAAGTTGGATAAGTCCCTTGGCCGGACGGGATTTACCCTAGGATTCTCTGGGAGGCAAGAGAGGAGATTGCAGAGCCTCTGGCTCTGATCTTCAGGTCCTCGTTGATTACGGGTGTGGTTCCGGAGGACTGGAGGATAGCGAATGTGGTCCCATTGTTTAAGAAGGGGAAGAGAGACATTCCAGGGAATTATAGGCCAGTGAGTCTTACTTCTGTTGTGGGCAAGGTATTGGAGAGAATTATTAGGGATAGGATTTATAGTTATTTAGAGAGAAATGAATTGATTGGGGATAGTCAGCATGGTTGCGTGAAGGGTAGGTCATGCCGTACTAACCTCATTGAGTTTTTTGAGAAAGTGACCAGAGAGGTGGATGGGGGTAAGGCGGTTGATGTAGTATATATGGACTTTAGTAAGGCTTTTGATAAGGTGGCCCATGGAAGACTTTTACAGAAAATGCAGATGTGTGGAATAGAGGGTGATTTAGCTAATTGGATTAGAAATTGGCTGGCAGATAGAAGACAGAGGGTGGTGGTTGATGGGCGATATTCATCGTGGAGTTCGGTGACGAGTGGTGTGCCTCAGGGGTCTGTTTTGGGGCCCCTGCTGTTTGTAATTTTTATAAATGATCTGGATGAGGGTAGTGAGGGATGGATCAGTAAATTTGCAGATGATACTAAAGTTGGTGGTGTGGTAGATAGTGAAGAGGGGTGTTTTAGTTTACAGAGTGACTTGGACAAGTTGCAGAGCTGGGCCGAGAGGTGGCAAATGGAGTTTAATGTGGAAAAGTGTGAGGTAATGCACTTGGGCAGGAACAATAAATGTGTAGAGTATAGGGCTAATGGTAGGGCTCTTAATAGTGTTGAGGAAAAGAAGGATCTTGGTGTATGTGTCAATAGATCACTGAAAGTAGGCAGTCAAGTGGATAAAGTTGTTAAGAAGGCATATGGAGTCTTAGCTTTTATTGGCAGGGGGATTGAATTTAGGAGCCGCAGCATCATGTTGCAACTGTACAAAACTCTAGTGCGGCCGCAATTGGAGTATTGTGTGCAGTTCTGGTCCCCACATTATAAGAAAGATGTGGAGGCATTGGAGAGGGTACAGAGGAGGTTACCAGGATGTTGCCTGGTATGGAGGGCATGTCTTATGAGGAGAGGCTGAGGGATTTGAGGTTGTTTTCGTTAGAAAGGAGGAGGCTAAGAGGGGACCTGATCGAAACATATAAGATGATTAGAGGTTTAGATAGGTGGACAGTGATAGCCTTTTTCCTAGGATGGAAAAAGCTAGCACGAGGGGACACAGCCTTAAATTAAGGGGTGATAGTTATAGGACGGATATCAGAGGCAGGTTCTTTACCCAAAGGGTGGTTCGGGAGTGGAATGCCCTGCCTGCAGCGGTTGTAGATGCGCCAAGTTTGGTGGCGTTTAAGAGGTTAGTTGATAAGTATATGGAAGAGAAGGGAATGGTTAGTTTGGAGGGGCATTGCTTTTTATTTTGGTCGGCACAACATCGAAGGCCGAAGGGCCTGTTCTGTGCTGTATTGTTCTATGTTCTACGTTCTATGTTCTATGTATATCACTCTGTAGACTCCAGCAGTTTTAAAATTTTGAAAACGGTCAAACAATCGTAGCAAGATTCCAATGAAACCTATGAGCAACTAACCTGAGAGTAGCTGATGGTTCCTTCAATTAACCCAGGTGGAGGGCCCTATCTCCTGTTGAACATGTGTGTTGAACATGGCATTAACTCAAAATTCAGCTCCTAAATGGCAGCATTAGTCTCAAATCAACTGACATCATCAGCTACCTGCCCTTTGTGACTGTGCCGGACACTTTCTTTGTGTGTAGTAACACTCCTGCCAAAATGGCATTTGGCAAAGCTACCACCATGGCCCATGTGTGAGCCAGTGATGCCATCTTTAAGAGTTGTAACGTTGTAACCTCTTGTTGCATCAAAGCAACCAGACACTATGGAGCTCAATTTCATGACTTTAAGCTGCAGCTTCCTCTTACAATATGTTCTGCCATGTAGGGCTTTATTCACATTCCATTTATGTCCTAGGAGATTTAGACTGGGGATTCCCAGAATCAACTCTGTGGTGAGTAACTCATCTCCTGACTCCCCAGAGTCTGTCCACCATCTATATAGCACAAGTCAGGAATGTGTTGGAATATTCTCCAATTGTCTGGATGAGTGCAGCTCCAACAACACTGGAGAGGTTTGATACCATCCGGGACAAAGCAACCTGCTTGTTTGGCACCCTATCCATCACTTTCAACATTCACTCCCTTAGCCACGGATGCACAGTGGGAGCAGTGTGAACTGTCCACAAGAGGCACTGCAGGAATCCACCAAGGCTCCTTAGACAGCACCTTCCAAACCCATCACTGCTACCGTTTAGAAGGACAAAGGCAGCAGCTATATGGGAACACCACTACTTGGAAGTTCCCCTCCAAGCCACTCACGATCCTGACTTGGAAATATACTGCCTTTCCTTCACTAATGCTGGGTCAACGTGCTGGAATTAATTTCCTAACAGCACTGTGGACGTATCTATAACCTGTACTGCAGCGATTCAAGCAGTTAGACATCACATCCTTGGGGCAATAAATGATGGCCTGACTAGCGATGGCCTTATCCTGTGATAGAAATTAAAAAAAAAAACTCTGGAAAATCTCCCTAAAGCTTGTTGCCTCTCTGCTTCACTTGGCTCCTTTAAGATTGCATATTTAATCCGAACCTTTCTGAACAAGCTTTTGGTTAGCTGTTCATTCCTAATGTGGCCATTAATCTGTCAAGCGCTTTGCAATGCTTTATTATGTTAATAGTGCTGAGTAGATACAATTTATTGTTACTTAAGGGAACAAGGAGGTTGAGATAACACCAGTCTTGCCACTATTCATATATTCAGAGGTCACAGGAATCTGTTCCTCATTTACTTAACCATGTTATGTTACAGGATGTGGAAATGCCAGCATTGGACTGGGGTAAATACAGTAAGAAGCCTCACAATACCAGGTTAAAGTCCCACTCACCTGATGAAGGAGCAGCGCTCCAAAAGCGAGTGGTGTTTGCTACCAAATAAACATACTGGACTTTCACCTGGTGTTGAGACTTCTTACTATGTTACAGGACACAGAGCAAAGACTTGAACTGCTGACCCCTGAGAATGAATAGCAATGGGCTATTGATTATTGAGGACATCTCTGCCACATTGTACTCTGTATACATCTAGATACCTGTAATTCCTCAGGAGCCTAGCTGCTGATCAAGAGTCGGAATCCTATGCTAGTTTCTCTTTTGTAACTCGTGGAAGTACATTGACACTGCACTCTTGGACTGGCCTGGTTGATATCAGATAATGATGTAAAGATGCCAACGTTGGACTGGGGTAAACACAGTAAGAAGTCTCGCAACACCAGGTTAGAGTCCAACCAGTTTATTTGACAGTAATCTTACAAGCTTTCAGAAACAGTGCTCCTTCGTCAGGTATGTGGAAGGTTCGTTATCAGATGAACTGGTTTGACTGTAACCTGGTCTTGTGAGACTTCTTACTGATATCAGATCATTCAGTACATATCCACAGGTCAAACCTGTTACAGTGCTGATCTATTTGAGTGGCTGTTCGTTGTCTGGCACCCAGTGACAGGTCCCACTGGCTGAAGTATCCACTTACAGCAATGATGTTGTAAAAGTTTTTGATTTTCTGCACCATCTAATGATTTGTATGATCAGATACTGTTTGTATAACACAATGCATCAGGTGTCATTCTGTAATGTGCTGCGGCAATAATTTATGCTGAGTTATCAGGAAGGAAATAATAAATCTGGACTGAATAAAATGCCCTTCCCTGATGCACATTGTATTGGCACATTGCAAGGTCATTAAAAACACAATTATTTAGCAGCACTAATGAAGGTTTGTTTATCTCATTGTCTGCAGGCTGGGAGTGATGGAGAAAGCATCGGTAATTGCCCCTTTTCTCAACGACTCTTCATGATCCTGTGGCTGAAGGGTGTGGTTTTCAACGTCACAACAGTTGATCTGAAGAGGTAAGATTGTGGGCCAGTGTCTAGAATACTGTTGGATTTTATACCCAATATCTGGCAGTATACACAATTTAATCCAACTCTCTTCAGGCCAGTTGGTCTGATACTCGAGCACATGAGCCAACTTATGCACACGTATTTACCGAATTAGAACACAGACCTCAATCAAACAACTAAAAGGTAAGGCGAAACGGGTGGCACGGCTGCTTCACAGCACCAGGGACCTGAGTTCAACTCTGGCCTTGGGTGACTGGAGCTTGCACGTTCTCCCTGTGTCCCCCATGGGTTTCCTCAGGCTTCCTCCTACTCTCCTCCTATGACGGTTAGGTGGATTGGCTGTGCTAAATAGCCTATTAGAGTTCCAAAGTGTGTAGGTTAGGGGGACCGGCAGGGTAAATATATGGATTATGGGTATAGAGGCAGGGGTGGGTTGCTCTATCAGAGAGTTGGTACAGATGGCCCTACTTTAAAAAAAAAATTGAGTCACTTGGAATTATTCTCTCAGTTTGACATAGGGTGGGATTTGCTTCCATTTGTGAATGGGTTTCACCAGTTAAAATTTGCCCGCTTCAAGGAGTACATTTGAGGCTCGGGCACTTTGCTTGTCCAACAGGTGGTTGTGTTCTTACAATTGTGACTGCACTTCAAAAGTACCTTATCAGCTGTCGAGCACTTTGTGAGCTCCGTTGATTGAGGAAGATAGATGCAAGTATTTTGAGACTACAGTCACGGAGGAGATGAGTGCACAGCAGGATTATCCCAGACATATGAAGAGCTTTTCCCATTCTCCTTATCTCTAAACGAAGTAGTGGAAAATTGCATGATAGTTCAAAATTATCTTCATACAGCTCAGCCCCTTCTTTGATCCTCATCCTAATCACTGCAAAACCTGTTCTGAAAAGGAAGCTGCTATTCTTCTAACTGAAGGAATGTGGATAAATAACAGGTGGCATTTTTCAGCGACTGGAAAATATTCACCATGAAGCTCACCTAACAAGTTGATGAATTGATTCCCAAATGAATTCAGTAGTAGATTCTACCAGACTGGTACACATTGAAGATTGTGAGGTATTCTAAGACCATACCATGGGTGGGATTTTCCAAACTAATTCTGTGTTGAATTTGCATGAAAACTGGTGTAAACCCCGCTGCTTTTCTTCAGCAAGATTTTCAAAATGAGCCTCCCACACTCCATGCATCACAGAGAGCCCTAGCATGAATCTTGCTAAAAAGCTGTGGGTGATGCCTTTTCCTGCTGAAGAGGCTGGCAACATGTTCTTGAGTGGGCCACTGCTTGTGTGCCAGTCTGTCAGCACCGAGATGGGCACATGCGCAGTTAACTCTATACTGCTGGCCTCCTGATCACTGGTCTGACCCGCAACCCCACATCACTGCCCCACTGATTTTATTTTTTCTCCCCACCCCACAACCCAATCACTGGTTAAAGCAGCGCAGCGGGCCTGGAGAATCTCTTCCCATCCCCGTGTCTTTTATTGCTGATTAAAAGCCCACTCTCTATGCAAAATCACCATGCCTGAATTATCAACATGATCACGCATGGACAGCACAGTAACCAGAGGCCAGATAACGGTTAGCATTGCTGTCTCACAGCAACAGGGACCTGGGTCCAATTCCCAGCTTTGGGTCACTCTGTGTGGAGTCTGCACGTTCTTCCCCTGTCTGTGTCAGTCATAAAAATATGGAGGTTAGAAGCAGGAGAAAGCCATTTGGTCCTTCGAACCTGCTTCGCCATTCATTACGATTAATGCTGATCGTCCAACTTATTAGGGTCCCCTTCAGATGTTCTGGCTTCCTCCCACGGTTCAAAAGACATGCTGATTAGGTGCTAATTCTCTCTGTTTACCTAAACAGATGCTGGAGTGGGGCAACTAGGGAATTTTCACAGTAACATTGTTGCAGTAAGTCCACTTGTGACACTAAACTTTACACTCGGCCAACATCTTGAAAGCTTTAACTTTATAAATTTATGTTGATCAAATAGTTTGAATAATTTCTTTTAGTAGTTACATCCTTTTAAATTTTCATAATTCAGAACAAGGATGCAGATCTGTTTTCATAATATCCAGAAGTGGATTAACCTGGCAATACAGTCTTATACTTGTAATATATTATGTTAACATCAGCACAACCTTGGTGGTAATTGAATCTGCTGATGGCAGCAAAATCTTACAGCTGAGGGGAGGGTAATGCAAAGGAAGTTGTAAATGGACTTTACTAATATAAAACTACAAAATGATATAATGCATTCAGGGAGTAATATTAAATACCATCTACAAGTAATTATCTGCTCACAAAGCTCTAAGTAAGTACTTATTTCATTCAAATGACATTTTCTCCGTCTGAGATTTTAAGAGGTGTTAACTCAGTTAAAATAAATAGGATACCATCTGCATTAGAACAATAGACAAAAGAAAATAGCTCAATATCCTCAACAGTAAAGACTGGCCTCTGGTCACAGTAGGTCTAATACATCAGAACATAAGTTGCATTGGTGATGGAGGATTTTTTATCTAGCATTTGAAGGAGGTGCACATACCTCTATGGATGGCATACACCTCTATAAATAGTATACATCATTCCAATGTGACAATATTGCTTGTGATGTTCTTACTTTTTTTTCTCTCATTTTGCATAAGCCGAAATTGTGGGTCAGAATTTTCTGGCCATTTTCTGTTCCAGCGGGATTTTCCGATCCCACAGCAGTGACTGCAATTTGTCTGAGCGCCAAATTATCCCTCCGCTCTGGCAGCAGCCATGAACGGCTGGAAAATTCTGGCCATGAATTCCCGCGTACTTTTCCTCCTTCCTGCATCTTGACTGGTGTGTGAGTCAAGGAGTAGTTGCCTATTTCAGCTCATTTTTTTCCAGGATATTAAAACTGTAGAATACTTTATTTCAGTCATTTCCAACTCACTTCAGCCTTCAGGCTTTCAAAACATGGAGTGGAATTCTCACGTGGCCCTGCCAGTGGGTTCAATGGCACGTGGCCAGGCAAATTTGGCAGGAATCCCAAACTCGGTTTTCCCCCAGCATGGCTTTCCAGCGGGATCTTCCACTAATGTCCATCCATGATGGATCAAGAAACCCACCAGAGGCCGGTGTGAAACTAATTTGTATCCTTCTGATGGAATATAGATAAAGGCCCATCCAGAATCTTCCACTGATGCCCAATTCTCCCTGACACATGTGGAAAGGACGACTGTTTCAGACATGCTCCATACAACATGGTGTGCAGAAGCTGGGGCTTGTCTGGACAAGGTGCTGCTTCTGGAGTTCCGGGTGGAGACAGTCAGCGACCCTGGAACACTATAGCAGTGGATGGAAGGAACATCTATTGGTTGACCTTCCAGATTCACTATCACCGAGAAGGTCCATTTCCAACCAGAGTGTGTTCTTGGAGATCTATCTTCCTTCAATGGTGGGTCATTCATATTGGATACAATTTCAATATGGCACTCACATATGATGGCAGAATGTGCATCATCATGCTCACCCCACCGTGGAATATGTTGTTAAATCCCCAGGGTCATAATGAAGGAGATCAGGTCAGAGGAAATGACATGGCTTCCTGCTGGCCTCTGCAGTGGGAAATGCTCCCCATTCCAGTTCCAGCTACAGGACTTAGTCCCAGATGGAGGAATTCCACCCAATGTTTGTATCCCTAACTAATACTTTGTGAATTATGCTATTTCATGTACTTTTTGTGCTTCCCCATGATATGGATCTGTGCTGAATTTAAAAAAAAAAATACATGTGTCTGTGTGAGTTTCTTCTGGGTGCTCCAGTTCCCTCTTGCAGTCCAGAACTATGCAATTAGGTGGAATGGCCATGGTAAGTTCCCTTTAGTATAGGGGTGGGGGAAGGGGCTTGGCTGAGATCTGTCAGAGTCAGTGATGATTCAATGGGCCATGGTAAATACCCTCTGTGACCAAAGAGGTGTAGGTTAGGTGGAATGACCATGCAAATTTCTCCTTAATATAAGGCAAAGGGCCTACTTCTGCATTGTAGGAAATGTTTGCTTCTATGATTATAAAGAAAGTTAAGGGTGGAAAAAGTCATTCAACCTACTGATGCCCATTTATCCAGAGCTCTAACTGTGTTCCTGTAGCATATAGCTGTACTTACAACATACCTATTCAGCATTATTAGGGATCTTGATGAGGTAGATGAGGTTTTTATGGTTGGGGTGTAATGGGTAGTGGCATTATTGTGAATCCACTTAAAGTGCCAGGGTTTCCAATCTGGGGGGAGAAGGGGAAATCTTCAGTTTGACCTGAGCCATGCTGCATAACCACCCTTCATTTGGGATCTGCATCTCTCCCATTCTGTCGAGGTTATTCCAGATTGGCATTTGTACAAAGAGGTTCCTCCTCATGTCTGAGATTAATTTAATTTTGCTGGCTTACAGGTATAACCTCTGCTCTTAATAATGCAGCTTTATATAAAAGTTACATTTGAGATAGACAACCACCAGCCTTTAAGGTGACAAGGAAGAACAAATCTGCAGAAAGTGCTGTGTAGGACTCAGTAGCATTGACATTGTCAGATTTAAAAAGCCTCAGTAGATTACAGAAGCAATGTTTGAGTATTTCTACGGAGTAAATCCTATTCGGTGTAATGGTGAATGCTTGAAGCAAATTCTGTCTTGATTTTTCCAATATTACCCCTCAGTGAACTTTGGATGCCTTAACAAGAAGTGGAAATCTTATGGGATGCAAAAGTAGATTATAGATTCCAATTTTCACTCTCTGTGCAGGCAAGACAGAGAGCCCATTCATCAGGGTCTCTTAGTTCTGTAGTGTAGGGCTTTGTGTGAACACTGAGACCATCTGTTGCCTCAAATTCTTTCATGTCAGAAACACATCATATTTTCCCCTAATTGTAATGATCTGCTCAGTAAAATCTGGGCCAAACCTCTGAAACATCACCTTCCCCTCAGTGCAGCTTACTCCGGTAACCTTTTGGTAAGGACGATGGTATGACATAAGTTGCATTATTTCCAAAAATGTCCATGAAATGTTTGACTATTTTTCACTTGTAAAACTACAAAGAAGGACATTGGATTCTATTTTCTGGTCCTGCCTTTGCAGGAAATGTGTTGGGCAAACTGGAAGATCTCAAGTCCAGAAAATTCCAGCCAATGTGTCTGAAGATCAGATTAAAAAGGCATAACTAGGGGTGGCATAGTAGTTAGCACTCTACCTAACTGCACTAGAGCTCCAGGTTCAATTCCTGACTTGGGTCACTGACTGTATGGACTCTCTATGTTGTCTCTGTGTGTAACCCAGGTGCTCCAGTTTTCTCCCACAGTCCAAAAGATGTGCTAGTTGGGTGCAATGGCCATGCTAAAATTCTCCTATGGCAACTCAGGGATTTTCACATTAACTTCATTGCAGTGTTAATGTAAACAACTTGTAACACTAATAAATAAACTTTAACTTCAAAATTTTTAAAAATAGCATAAATCACTAAAATGCAGCCAGGCTTCCCAGCTAGGTCATGTTTTTTTTTTAAGAGCGACACAGCACGGGAAACAGGCCCTTCGGCCCAACGAGCCCGCGCCGCCGTCATAACTATATAGTAGCAATTCCATTATCCTATTATAGATTATGGTTATTCCTAATATGGAAGACTCTCACTGGGAAACATATTGTCCCTATAATCAGCCTAAGAGCGAATTTTTGGGTTGTGGGAGGAAACCGGAGCGCCCGGAGAAAACCCACGCAACCACGGGGAGAACGCGCAAACTCCCACAGACACCGGCCCAATTCCAAGTGTCTGCACAGCCATATCGATAGTCTCTGAGCTGTCATGGTGCCCTTCAGATGGTCCACATAAAGCACTCATTTACAACATGAAGTACCAGGCAACCCATGAATCAACATCCAAGAGCTGTCCTCACACCACCTGCCGAATGCATGCTCATTGTTGGTCAAGTATGGACCGAATTACCTGTGGGGAAAAAAAAGCCGTAGTTAAACAGTCCTACTATATCCCTCTATCTGCATACCGCTCATGTGGCTGTCCAAGAGACCCTTAAACAGCCCTAGCGTGCCTGCTCCCACCACCTTACTCGGCAGTGCCTTCCACACCCCCACTACCCTTTGTGTGAAAAACTGCCCTCTAATATTCGTCTTATACATAGCCCCCCTCACCCTAAGGCCATGACCCCTCGTCCTATCCATTTCTGAAGGTGGAAAAAGTTTACCTCCATTTACTCTATCTATACCCCTTATGATCTTATACACCTCTATGAGATCCCCTCTAAGCCGACGTCTTTCAAGGGAAAACAACCCCAGTCTATTTAATCGTTACTCATAAGACAGTCCTTCCATACCAGGCAGCATCCTGGTAAACCTCCTCTGCACTCTCTCCAAGGACTCCACATCTTTCCGATAGTACGGCGACCAGAACTGGACGCAGTATTCCAAGTGAGGCCTAACCAACGTTCTATACAACTGCAACATCAAACTCCTACTCTTGTATTCTATACCCTTTTCTATGAAAGCTAACATACTATACGCCTTCTTTATCACCTTCTCCATGATGGTCATGTTGGTCATGATTTTACTGCCTCACTCAAACAAGACCTGAAAATCCCATCTGAGGTCAGTGGATGTTTCCGTTATTCACCTCTCTCATCCTCCAAGGCAGACGGGGCGTAGAATACGGGCAATAATGTCTTTTTTCCTCAATTTGTTCAATTTTCATCCATTATCCTCTCAGTTGCTGACTAATTTTGGGGCTATAGTCTCAATGATGTGACTTACTCCGAAACCTCACCTAAATTTACATTCCGCATAGTGATGTTGACAGAATCTTTCTTTCTGGAGATATCAAGATGGGTCTGACTCCATCTCCACTTGATGATGGGCTGAAGGGCCTTTTCTGCTCTGTATGACTCTATGGGCAGAATTTTCCAACCGTTCGCACCAGCGGGATTTTGTCATCTCACTGCAGTGAATAGAGACTTGGCTGAGTGCCATGTTCTTTGTCCTCGCTACAGTGGGGTATGAACAGCCAATAAGATCATGCCCTCTGATTCCAGGCATGCCAGTTCTGATTACATGTGGACATTTCATCTCATGACATCCTTGCTCCAGCCGGTGCTCGGACTCTGAGCAGATCAGAGAGGAGAACGGTTTATTGCTGTTCAAACAGAGGGAGGGTGGGGGAGAGGGTTTCTGATTCACATGACAGCAGAAAGGCAGTGTAGTAGTCACTCAGTACTGCCCCAGAGTGTCTGCTGAGTACTTGGTGCCCTCGTTTCTGGTGTAGGGCTTAAACCACCACAGTGGGCAGCATGTTGGCACATTGGTTAGTGCTGCTGCGTCAGTGTCAGAGATCTGGTTTCAGTTTCGGCCTCAGGTCACTGTGTGTGGAGTTTACACGTTCTCTGTGTGCCAGTATAGGATTCCTCCAGATGCTCTAATTTCCTCCCACAGTCCAAAGATGTACAGGTTAGGTTGATAAGATCAAATTAGCATAGCCAAATATTGGGGATTAGCAGGGTAAACATGGGGTCGCAGGGCCTGATTGGGATTGTGGTTGGTTCAGAGTCGATGGGCTGATTGGTCTCCTTTCTGCGCTGTAGGGATTCAATGATTCTAAGGACTGACCTGATAAAGGAGCAGTGCTCTCAAAGCTCGTGCCAAATAAAACTGTTGGAATTTAATCTGGTGTTGTGAGACTTCTTACTGTACTTTCTCACTCAGATGGAAATTCTATCAAACCTACCTCAAGCCCAAACTGCCCACAGCAGCAGGAAATCTTTGTTGGCACAAATTTCGTAATTCTGCAGCTCCTTTACGATGGAGGTCTCGCAGAACTCTCTACCTTCATACATCCGCCCCATTAAATAAATTATTATTCATGCCTTTGTTCTGGCACAATTTACAGCTAAATACTATTCAACTACTTCAAATTCTCTCTGCTTACCTCCCATGCCCTGCGCACAATGCTCGCTTTCAACAGCTATGATCCAATTAAGACAATTAAGTTTCCATCACACAAACTTATATAAAAAACAATTCATTGGCCAAATTGAATTTGAAAAATAATTCACTGCTGCCTGTGATAGGATTGAATACATGAATTTTGCACCAATTACCCAAAGAAAAGCAGTAACTACAACACTCAATGGTAACAACAACAGTTGGCAGCTGAAATACTTTCCACAACACGCACAGCTCTGAGGTCAATAAATTTCAAGGAGTTTGTAACTGTCCCGGCTGAAAGAATCATAGAATCCCAAAAGTGCAGAAGAAGGCCATTTGGTCCATTGCATCTGCACCGAAGCTCTGACAGAACATATTACCCTATCCCTGTAACCCCCACGTATTTACCCCACTATTCCCCCAAACATACACATCTTGGTAATTTAGCATGGCCAACCCATCTAACCTATGCATCTTTGGACTGTGAACGGAAACTGGAGCACCAAGAGGAAACCCACGCAGACATGGGGAGAATGTGCAAACTCCATATGGACAGTTTCCACAGGTTGGAATCGAACCCAGGTTCTTGGCACTGTGAGGCAGCAGTGCTAGCCACTGTGCTGCCCTAAAAAGATGCATGATAGTTAAAGGAAGCAATACACTTTTTTGGATCATCATGTAATTACTTTTCTGTGGGGAGCATTTTGTTGTGGTTTGGGTGGCCTAACTATAGGAGTGGAGCTGGTACAGCTGTAACAGGAAGAAATGTTCTATCAACCCAGATGTTGCAGGGGCACTGAATTAAAGCCTAAGGAATTTTAAGGACCACTCGCACATTTCCCACTTGTGAATCAGAAATAACAGGATTCAGCTCATCCTTTATGGTTATGGCTCACTTGATGTTCATAGCTAATGGATTTGGGAAACTATGATTTTGTTTTGATGGAACCCAGTCTGAAAAGATTTGCTTTTGTGGTCGGTGAATGTCATCCTTGTTGTGTCTTTGCCTACGGGGAGTTTCTGCTCCCTTTGGCCTACATTACCCGAATTCCTTGTCTAAGGGATACATTTTCCAAACAGGCCTGCAGAATCCATCAATATACAAGTGTAGGCTGTGTATCTCCCGGAGAATCCATTTCAATGTTCCTTTCCCTTTGCCAATGCACCTTCAGCTGCATAGGCATCACGCTCTGGAATTCCCTCCCTCATCTCATTAAAAAAACTCTTTAAAAACAAATTATTTGATTAAGCTTTTGGCCAACGCTTGTTCTATCTCCTTTGTCTTGGCACTCATTGAAACATAGAAAATCGGATTAGGAGCTTTTTGATGTTGCTTCACCATTCAGCATGATCGTGGTTGATCTCAATGCTGTACTCCAACATTCTCCCCATATTGCTTGACACCTTTGGAGTCCAGGCATCTATTTCTTTTTCAAAGAAACTCATTGATTTTGCCTCCACAGCCTTCTGTGATAGAGAATTAGACAGATTCACCAGCCTCTGAGTGAATAAGTTTCTCCTCGTCTCAGTCTTAAATGACCTATTCTGAATCTGTAACCCCTTGTTCTAGATCCCCATCATCTGATCTGGAAACATCACCTGATCTGGCTATCCCATAGAATGTTATACGTTTCAATGAGATCTCCTCTCATTCTTTTAAACTCCAGTGAATACAAGCCTATTTGACGCAATCTCTTATCATGGGAAAATCCACTATCTCAGGAATCAGTCTGGTGAAAGTTTACTGCACTCCCTCCATGATGAGTACATCCCTTCATAGAATCATAGAATTCTTACAGTATAGTACATTCATCCCATTGAGTCTGCACTGACTCTCTGACAGAGTACCTTACCCAGGTCCTCCCTTCCACTCTGTCCCTGCCATTCGGACCATCGAGACTGCACTGACCGCACTCCCACCCAGACCCTATCTCTGTAACCCCATATGATTATCCCGCTAATTCCTCTGACACAAGTCAATTTAGCAGGCCAATCAACCTAACCCGCACATCTTTGGATTGTGGGAAGAAACCAGAGCACCCAAAAGAAACCCACACAGACATGGGGAGAATGCAAGCTCTACACAAACAATGGCACAAGGCTGGAATTGAACCGAGGTCCTCGGCACTGTGAGGCAGCAATGCTAACCACTGTGCCGCCACCACCTTAGATACCGAGTCCAAAAGTGCACATAATACCCCCAGTTGCTTCCAGTGACTGGTGTATTATGACATTCTGTGTATGTCAACATTTCCCAATCTATCACTGTGTAAATAACACTCTGCCATTCTGTTTCTCTGTCCAAAGTGGATGACTTTACATTTATCCACATTCCACTGCATCTGCCACTTATTTTCCCACTCGCTCAACTTGTTTAAATGACTTGAAGCCTTTTAACATCCTCCTCACCATTCATCTTCCCACTAAGTTTTGTGTCATCCGCAAACTTGGAAATATTACTTTGGGTTCCATCATCCAAATTATTGATGCATACTGTGAATAGCGGGGGCTGAGCAATGAACCCTGCGGCAGTGAACTTATTGATTATTCCTCTGAAGTTCTTTGGCGTGCTTTTCTACATAAACTCCTAAAATAAACTCAGTTAGTAGCTGCAGCAATAGCAATGCTGCAAAGCTAGACATTCTTGAAGTTCTGATGTGTTGTCTATAACAAGTGTTGATAATTTTCAGTTGCATACTTTTTGCATTTAGTGCTGTGGGAGAAGGTATGAGAAGAGCAGGGCTGTTACGTAACTGCCATCATGTCAATACTGATTAGAAGAAAACCTTTAGAGGTTTTTTAATAAAAGGATGGCATGGACAAGATGGGCCAAAGAGCCTGTTTCCTGCTGTAAACCTTTGTCAGAGTTTGTAATATTAGAAGAGAACCCATGTTCTCACCACCTCTGTCCACAATTATCCAGTCTCGTATGCCTGGCCACTGCTGCCAACAAGAACAGACAACTTGACCTGGCCACCACCTCATTTTAAAAGAAACTCTTTAAAAACAGAGTGAAATCTCCTATCCACAGCAACAGGACTGTAAAATCCCAGCTGTGGAAGGTTGGAAAATTCTGGCCTATGTTAAATTATAACAAGTTCCACGGCTGGCATTTGTATTTTGTGCTCAATAGATAGCACTATAGAAAGAGTTCAGACTATAATAGCAATTGTATTAGTGCTGTTGCCTTTTGCAAAGATCTATGGGTGAGATTCTCTGGCCACACTGTCCGAAAACTGAAGAATATCTCGCAAGATCAGTGGACTTTTACATTTTCCGCTCCCCACTCACTGCGCTTGTTATGGCAGGCAGGTCGCGAGAATTCTCCTCCATATCTTTGTGCTTATCATGTTAATCTTTGCCCTAGAATAGAAATGCTCCCATTTATGATAGCATTGAGTAATCCCAAATCACTTAGTTGGAAAAAGCTTATGAGGAAGAAGGTGATTATCCTACTGCACTAATTTTTAACATTGTGGGCTGGGAGAATCCTGCAGAGTGATGTACGGGATTCGTGCATGCTTTCCTGCCTCAATAGCATTTTCCAGCGCCAAGTTTCCAGTGGTGCTTGCGCAGTACAGAAACTGGCAGCAAGGTGGGGTAAGTATTTAAATACTAATTTCAATATAATTTAAATGCTATTAGTGAGCCTGGCACTGAAGTCTCCAGGTCCACTAGCATCTCCCCTTGTGCTGGAATGTTTCACCCCGGGGAGAGGCAGTGATATGGGGGCAGAGCCTTGTGGCCCAATTGGTGAAGGTGGAGGTCCTGCTGCCATTCTGCATAGGGATCGCTAGGGGAAGGCGAGTGACCATCGATCAGGGCTGGTTGGATGTGGGCGGGGGGGGTCAGCATGCTCGGGTTGGGGGGGAGGGGTGCGTCAGGACTGGAGATCTAGGCAGGCCAGGAGCGGGGTGTTGGGGCTGGGCTTGGGAATGGTTGAGAGACCAATAATTAGGCTTTGGTGGGAGGGTGTGGGGTGGAAGGGAATGAGTGGAGAATCAGGGTTACGGTTATTGCAGAGCTGGCTAGCGTTTGGGAGGTTAGCAGTGTGGGACCACTATATATTTATCGTTCTCTGCATTGATAGATTGGCACATGCATGGTGGCCCACTGAGCGTGGTGATTTCAGCCTCTCCAATGGGGATAGGCCCTGCCCTCTGAAATTTAATGACATTCACACTGGTGACGTCCGCAGTACAGTGCGAGAGATTCTTCTCTGATCTCCAGCGTGAATTATTCCAGCTTTCATGCAAATTCGACACTTAGAATTTTTTTGGGAAAGTTTCCAATATTTTATTTAATTATGAGATCTTTTTTATGCAGTGTTGTATACCTATCTTTTAAATCTTATCCTGTATTAAATTTCAGGGCATAGATGCTAAAGTACTTGACAAAAGTTTTTAAGATTCGAATTTCATTACAGGCACATCCTTGGCATGATGAATATTGATTTTGGAAAGTAGGACCTTAAATACTTTGGCTGGAATTCTGTAGTGTCACCTGCCCTGCCACTGCTGTCAGAACAGAGAATTCGGCACCGGCCAAATCTCCATTCACAGCAGTGGGACTGGATAATCCCAGCCATGGGCGAGGGCGGAGAATTCCAGCTTTAATCCATAAAAAATGAGTCTTTCAATCATGTCAAAGTGTTTTTTGAGGAACGCACGACTTCACCATTTGTTTTGATTTTTTTGAATGAAGACAGTTGAAAATTGTGTGTATAATTTGTCATCTGTACAGAATATTTGGAAGTCAGGTTTTGTTGAAGGGTGTCATTTTGACTCCCTTCTTGCCACCTGACCCCATGTTTGTGCTGCAGTGGGAGACAACTGCACAAGATCTAATGTTACAAATGATAAAGCAACTGGCAGCACAGTGGTTAGCACTGCTGCCTCACAGCGCCAGACCTAGGTTCAATTCCAGCCATGGATGACTCTGTGGAGTTTGCATGTTCCCCTCCGTGTCTGCTTGGGTTTCCTCCAGGTACTCTGGTTTCCTCTCTCAGTCCAAACATGTGCAACTTAGGTGAATTGGATATGTTAAATTGCCCCTTAGTGTCCCAAGAAGTGTAGTTTAGGTGGATGAGCCATGATAAATGTATGGGGTTGCAGGGATAGGGTAGAAGGGAGGGCCTGGGTAAGATACTTTGTCAGAGAGTCAGTGCAGACTCGACGGGGCAAATGCACTGTGGGGATTCTATGGACATAGCCACAAAAGATCACAAATTTCATATATTTCTATATAAATAAAATGCTATGAGTGGTAAGATGACTCAAACAGTTATTGAATTCCAGCAATTATACAAATTGCCCTTGGGGTTTAGATAACCTTGGCTATTGACAATGTAGTGCAGTTACATGTGTCGTATTTTAAGAAAGACATGTCAGGGCTAACTTTATTTTTTTTCCCCTCCTCCTATGCTTATGATTATCTTGTGATAAACTAAATGTTATGAAGTCAAGATATATTTAACTAAGGAACAAAGAAAAGGCTTTTAAGTATACAGGGGCAAATTCTCAGACAGATTCTTGTATTACCAAGGGTTTGCAGTGAAGGCTGGCCAAGAATGTCTTTTTATGGACCGAGTAATCAAGTTCGCTGGCCAGCGGGGCTAATTTCTTTTAATGTTTTGTGTTTGTCCACAACCCTTAGCATGTTCGTTTTGTTTTTTAACAATTCAGTTTTAAAAATAATGAACTAACCATTAGATTAATTTGAGTTTAAGACAATCTTGCATTAGAAACTTGCTGCAAGTTTACAACCTTGCAGACTAATTTATTTCTTCAATCTGGATTGCTTAGTTACAGTATCGATATTTTGTGGGTGGACATGGAGCCTTATATTCCCTTCCCTACTGGCCACTCACATGGACTGACTGTTGTATACTCAATGGATGGTTCAGAAGTGTATTCATCTGGCTACCCTGATGTCCAGTCCTTTTGACTAAGATCATAGAGTCTTAGAACCCTATAGTACAGAAAGAGGCACTTTGGCCCATCGAGCCTACACCGAACACAATCGCACCCAAGCCGTATGCACATATCCCTACGTATTATACCCACTAATCCCTCTAACCTACGCATCTCCAGACACTAAAGGGCAATTTCTTAGCATGGCCAATCAGCCTAACCTGTGCGTCTTTGGATTGTGGGAGGAAGCCGGAGTACTCCAAGGAAACTCACGCAGACGCGAGGAGAATGTGCAAACTTCACACAGACAGTGACCAGAGCCAGGAATCGAACAGTACTAACCACTGTGTTACCGTGCCATCTGTCAGATCAAGCCCAAGATGGGGTAAAATGCCTTACCTTGTCAGCTTGGACCTTTGTTGTCTCTTTTGTGGGACCAAGAATTGGGTTCAATTGGATTTTGGTTTTTAGAGCGAGCAACGAATAGATTTGTGTTTGCCTCATACACTCTGATCATTGATTTTGTAACTTTAAAGATATAGGGAACAAAAAATCTAGAAGTTAAGGAGCTGCCCAGTTTACGCCAGTTAAAAACCTCAGATGTTACTCCTTCAGAGTGGCTCCCTTGTTTGTGTGTAATTTTAAACTATTACTAGATTTCAGTGCTGTTCAGCTTTGAATTCTGTAATTAAAGTAAAACATTCATGTGTGGCTATTCTATCATTTTCTATACCTTAGCATTTCTAAAATGCCAGTCTGGCAATTCTTTTCCCAATCCCATGTCGACTGTCATTTTCTTTCTTTGACACATTGATGATAATCTGTCCTAAAGGGTAGGGTAATAATGATGAGTGACAGACTCTTATACCAGTTGTTTCCATTATCACACTGTTTGTTTAAAGTTCTTCACATCTACACTTCTCCATTATTCCAGTTGACTATGGTAACTTCAAACTTGAAGTTGTGTGAGTGAGATTCCATTCTTTGGCAAGCTGTCTGGACTTGCAAACAATGGCTCTTTGTTACTAAGAAGTTTAAGTAGCTTACATATAATGCTTCAATTTTTTTTGGGCTGTACACCAGCTACACTTCTGGATAAATTGAGTAGTATTCTGTTAAATTGCCCCTTACCGTCTTCTGATGTGTAGGCTAGATGGATTAGCCATGGTGAACGTGCAGGATTGCGGAGATGGGGCCTGGGTAAGACGCACTAGACAGAATTTTCCTGTTCCGTCCGCCATGGGAATCATAGAGGGTGGGACAGGACCCTGCAAAGGTATGTTGACTTTAATTGGGTTTTTCAGTCTTGTGGCAAGTGCAGCTCGAAAATCCTACCCTCGGTCTGAAAGTTGGTGCAGACCCAATGAGCCGAGTAGCTGCCTCCTGCACTGTAGGAATTTTATGATTCAGTTTCATCTGCACCCACTAGTTCTTGTGTATCGAGTCTAAAATTAACTTTCAACCTTAGTTACCAATCTCTTTCATTTACTTCTATTCATATGAAGTTTCTAAATTTTTTTTTTGTTTTCCCTATTGTAAGTGCTTATTTGGTTCTGTTCTGTCACATACAATGCAGTGTATTTATTTTTGCCAGCATATAAATATGTTACTTATTCAAGTTGTGAGCGTAGGCTCAGTGGTTGAATACTCACAACTGAGTGAGGAAGTTGTGTCTGCAACTCACTGCAGAGGTTTGAGCATATCATCTAACCTGACAGCTCAGTCCAGCACTTTCCATTGTAATGCACTGTTGAAGGTGCAAATTTAATTGAGACATTAAACTGAGGCCTCATGCGCTGTTCAATGAGCACAAAATAACCCTTTGAAGAAGGGTAGAAGAGTTCTCCCCAGTAAAAGAGTTTAATCGGCCATTCCGTTCCTTATTGTCTGATACTGCAATATCTACCCCATACAGCTTCATAAACACATACGTATAGTGTGCCTTTTCTGTGACAGATCTTTTGTATCGAAGAATTGATTCATGAGAAGTGTGGAAAAATGTCGGAATATCTTTCCTTGAAAATAGGAAATTAAGATTTTTTTAATAAAGGTAGTTTTTGAAAAATGACATTCATCCACACAATGACATAGAATTCTCCACTCACCTGATGAAGGAGCAGCACTCCGAAAGCTAGTGGCATTTGTTATCAAATAAACCTGTTGGACTTTTAACCTGGTGTTGTGAGACTTCTTACTGTGCTTACCCCAGTCCAACACTGGTATCTCCACATCATAGAAGACAGAAGTCTTCTATGGAGTAGATCATTCAGCCCTTCGAGCCTGCTCTGCCATTCATTTTGATCATGGCTAATCATCAAATTCAATATCTTCCTGATTTCTCCCCCCCCCGCCCCCATATCCCTTTTGATCCCTTTAGCCCCAGTATATATTGAAACATAGAAAATGACAATGATGAAACACATGACACAAAAGCGACCAACTCATGGGGTGGGATTTTCTGGCCACGCCTATCCCGAAACTGGAAAATCCCTCTCGTGGTCCACAGACCTTGCCATGGTCCATGTCCTGCACACCACAATTCCTGTGATGGGTGGGGTAGGAAAATTCTGCCCATGGAGTGAAGTGTGAATAGAGAATCAAAGTGATGATACTAAAAATGTTTTAAAAAGTTGGACGCAATTCTGGAGAACGGTGATAATGGGAGAAATCTCAGGTTTGATGAGTTGAGCTGAATGTGTGAATGTCCTCATCTTTGATCAGAAAAGGAAAAGGCTCACTTTCTTCATCTGGCTGCAATAGCTGTGACATGTACTGTTTTTTAAATATCTTTTTAAATATTTTCCTTTATGCATGAAAAAATACTGACAGTGATTATTTACTTTCATTTTTCCTCCTCTTCAATGATTGTTTCTAATATCACTAATTATGGGTCCTTAATATTCCAACATTCAATAATGGAAGAATAATAATTAGATTTATTGTGAGAACAATTTTGCAGCTAATAATGTTCAAACTCCAGATCCAAATGTTTGCTTAATTGTGGGGCAGCATGGTGGCACAGTGGTTAGCACTGCTGCCTTACAGTGCTAGGGACTCGGATTTGATTCCCAGTTTGGCTCATTGTCTGCGTGGAGTTTGAACGTTTTCCCACTATGGTGGCTCCACTTTCCTCCTACAGTCTGAAAGACATGCTGGTTCATTCCATTGGCTGTGCTAAATTTTCCCTCAATGAAACCTACCAGGCATCAGTGTGGCGACTGGGGGATTTTCACAGCAACTTCATTGCAATGTTGATGCAAGCTGACTTGTGACACTAATTAGATAAATAAATAATGGTTTAGCATTTATTGCTGTTAAGACATGAAATAAATTCATTTAGTTTAATCTTTACTGCTTCTGGAAAACAAATGAACATTTGTACTAATGCTAACCTAAATGACCACCATTCTATTTAATGTCAAAGAAATGTTAAAGTTTATTTATTAGTCACAAGTAAAACTTACATTAGCATTGCAATGACGTTACTGCAAAATTCCCCTTTCCCGTTCAAAAGGATTTTTGACTGTATTGGATTGTTAAGCCAATAAAAGTGGTGTTTTCACCAGTACTCAGATCTGGCTAGATGATTTAAAAGACTTGGCATTGTTTGAGTTTGTTGTCCCTTTTCTGATTAAAATGCAGATGGCTGTTGAGTGTTTATGTTCTGTTCGCTTCCTCTGTGTGAGAGCATTTCCTTCCAAAGATGTTTACAGTGAGTTGCATGTACTTAGCTAAAAGCATGAACCTTCTCAGTTTGTAACCTTGGCTTTCCGGCTGCTTCACTGCTGACCGGTGTGCTGTTTGGTCAAAAGGCCATGGAAAGATTGTCAAAAGCACTCAATAATTTCCCGTAATTGTTTGCCAACTTGAATGCTCCTTTCCCTTGAAGCATGACCATATATGGTAGAATGAGTATTTACAATTAAGGATTCTGGCACCTTGAAATAGCTCTAAGAATCAGAGGATCAAGGTGATCTGACGTGAGATGGACAGATGTCTGTGTATTTTGTGACAAACTCTATCGCCAAACCAATGCAGTAAAGAACATTTTTAATTTATTTAAAATGGCTGTGGAATCCATAGTTGCTTTTGAGAATATCTAAAACAGACTTTTAAAAGTTTGCAAAAATTGTAAAAGAATCCTTGAAATTCCTCGGATTATTAGAAATACTGTTTCTAAGACTATTTGTTAATGTCACAAGTAGGTTTACATGAAGCTACCATGAAAATCCCCTAGTCGCCACACTCGGTGCCTGTTTGGGTACACCGAAGGCTAATTGAGCATGGCCAATGCGCCGAACCAGTATGCCCTTTGGATTATGGGAGGAAACCGGAGCAACTGGAGGAAATCCACACAGACATGGGATGCAGACTCTGCGCAAACATAACCCAAGCCAGGAATCGAAACCAGCTCCCTGGCGCTGTGAGGCAGCAGAGCTAACCACTGTGCCACCGTGCAGCCCATGTGACTTGACAATCCTTAGCCTGGTGTTAACAGAAAGCAAGTTAAAGTATGGATGCTAATTTAAGACATAAAAGGAGAGCCTCAGACACAAAGGAGAGCTACGGTCACAAAGGTGACCTACTAGCAGAGGAACTGAAGACACTGATGCAGACGTAAATAGAAAGCAGGCAGAAACAGAAGGAGGAATACAGGAGGTGATTGCCCCAAAAGTGCTGATTTGGTGGGAAAACGATTCGAAATCCTGACTGTTCTGTCAGTTCAGCTTCTCACCTGAATCTCCGCAAACAATGGATTGAAGAGGTCCTGGTTGTGAATATCATTAAAAATCCAGGGGGCAGGGCCTATTTGTGCCAGAGTTTGACAGATCTGGAGTTCTGCACATGTGCAGTGGCTCCAAATTGTCAACCTCCTATTTGCTGACCAGCCTGGGACCACCACAGTGCTTCCCCACCAGCCCTGAGCCCCACCACCGCAATCGCTGCCACCCCTCCATCCCAAACTAATCCTCGCTGCCCACAATAGGCCCCGCCCCCTTGACAGTGCCTGGTAGACAGTGCCAAGATGTCCCCAGGCATGGGCACGTTGCTCCCTGGGCAGTGCTGGGGCACTGGCTGGCACTGCCAGGGTGCCCATGCCCAATGGGCACCAGCCCCCCATCACTTGATCCAATGGTGGGCTCCTGCATTTCAACAGAATCTCACGTTTATTCCTCAAATGTGGGGAGCTAGTCTGAACCCTGCCAGAATGAAGTGGTCTTGATAAGTAACTAATATGTACTTTTCAAACAGATTTAAATGACTTATCTGCCTTTCCACCGGTTTCCAGCATGGTCTTATTGGCAACTTCACCAGCTCTGGGAGACGCACATGTGTTTCTAGTACGTACACAGACCCCTGCTCAAGGCTGCAGATGCAAGTCTTGCAACTTGACGGAAAATTGTGAGTTGCGATGGGAGAATCGCAGCCACAGTGAACTCCTGAGAGGAGAAGGAGCAAATCACGTTTGAAAAAAGTTGTGTGAATAATTTGGAGACGCTAAAGAGCTGGCTGTTTTCCCGGAAGTTTCCAAACTGTGTACCGGGGTGATATTGGTTGATCAGTTGAAAAGGAAGCCAGAAATCTAAACCATCAGCACCATCGTGATCTGCAGGAGAGAGGCTTCAGAGGAGTCTGTCTTTCTGATGATAATTATGAAATTCTAAGGTAACAGTTGTAGTCAGGTAGGATTCTTGATGTACCCAGCGTGAAACAGTACCACTGCAGGGAGGTCCATCGTTGTCTTACTGTGCTTGCACCAGTCCAAAGCCAGCATCTCCACATCATTAAGTAAGGAATGGTGTATTGTGGAACTTCATAGCTACGTAGTTCTACTTTTGTCTGTGGAATGATGCAGGTGCTTATGGCTGCGCAAGGTGTATTTCTTGCATTGATTATTGAAATAAAATGTATCTTCTTAATTTGAAGTATCATCTGACTATTATCCATCTTTAATTTCCTTGGGTTCCAGTTATGTTCAAGTAAAAGATATAAAAATGAAATCTTCTTGGTAATTTCTTCATCTGAAGGCCATTCTGTAAACTTGGTTTGCCCATGAGGATAGTGGCAACTTGCACTGTCAAAATCTGGAGGGGTGGAAACAGTGGTTAGCACTGATGCCTCACAGTGTCAGGGACCTGGGTTCAATTCTGGCCTCGTGTAGAGTTTGCATGTTCTCCCCATGTGCGTGGGTTTCCTCCCACAGTCCAAAGATGTGTGGGTTAGGTGCATTGGCCATGCTAAATTGCCCCTTACCTCCCAGGATGTTTAGGTTAGAGGGATTAGCAAGGTAAATACGTGTGGTTACAGGGATAGGGCCTGGGTGGGATTGTTGTCAGTGCAGACCCAATGGGCTTGAATGGTCTCTTTCTACATAGTATGGATTCTATGATTCTAAAGTACTGACTCTATGAACTTAAATTTTTAACTATCTGACTAGGAGTGTGGTGTTTGCCTGAATGAAGATAATTAAAACAAAATTAAGGAAGCTCTCAGTGAATTGTTTTGTTTAACAATAATCTTGTGTAAAAAAAAAACCTTGAAGTAATTGGAGCTAAAAAGGGAATAAGTATAAAGGATGTAAAAAGGCAGGAAGAAATAATGCTTAACTGAAGCAAGTGTGTAATTAAAAATATGCATTCTGCCGGTATATAAATTATGCAGATGTCTACGTGCGATAATTTCCAATTTGCCCCCAGGAAATCTGGACATTGTTCTGGCTGCTGTACAGCCTTAATTCAGGAGATGACAAACAAAATCACAATGAATGAGTGAAGGAAAGGAACTATGAGCTGAGATAGCATTTTTCCAACTTTAATGTAGAAAGTTAGTATGAACTCTTTAAAATTCCATGCAAATGTGAAAGGTGGCCAAAAAGAGGCCAGACTGCCATTCCATAGTTAAAATAAATAGAATGGCATAAGCATTGCCGAGATTCAGGGCAGCACAATGGTTAGCACTGCTGCCTCACAGCGCCAGAGACCAGGATTCAATTTCGGTCTTGGGCCACTGTCTGTGCGAATTTCCTCCGGGTGCTCTGGTTTCTTCCCACAATCCAAAGATGTGAATTGGATTGACCGTGCTAAATTGTGCAGTCAGGTGAATTTACCATGCTAAATTGCCCTGTGGGGCTAAGGGGATATGCTCTGAATAGGGTTGTTATCAGTGTAGGCCCAGTGGGTCAAAATACCTTATTTTGCACTGATGGGATTCCATAGCAAGAACTCTACCATCTCACTCTCCATGGAATCGGAGCAGGCAAAGGCCCGACAATAGAAATCTTGGAAGGGAATTTCTAGTCTCAACCGAGCAAGACAAAAACATCCTGCCCTATGAGTCCACTGCAGAGGATATCATGCTGGGGTGAAGTTTGAGGAGAAGAGGTAATCATTTCAGACTGAGATGGAGAGATACTACTTCACTCAAAGGGTTGTGAATCTTCAGAGCTCTCTGACTCAGAGACTTGTGCTCTGTTGCTGAATGTATTTAAGGTTGGCATAGTCTGTTTCATGTTTCTTATATTGATCCAATTAAAGCATTGACTCAGCAAAGCCACACAAGTTAACTGGCTGAGAAAGTCAATGGGGAAAGCAACGAAAAAGAATCATTAAAATCACAAGGGAGAAAAAGGATAATTGACATATGAATGTTTCCATTGATAACATCTGTACAGATCTAATGATTGCATGGATCAGCATTGGAAACTGAAAGCTAGAAGAAGCATGTTTTGAAGATGTTTGACGAAAGGACTGCTTAGGAAACAGTAATTATGCATAACATTCGCCCCCCCCCCCTCACTTCTCCACCCCCCTCCCTCACTTCTCCACTCCACCCAAAAATCCTGACTAAATGAATTATCTAGATTGTGTTCAAGAAAGTTTCATTACAACAAATGTGTCCTGAGATCACAGAATCCTACGGTGCAGAAGGAGGCCATTTGTCCCATTTGAGTCTGCACAGACCACAATCTCACCCAGACCCTATCGCCATGCACTTACCCCAGCTAAATCCCACTGACACTAAGGGGCAATCCATCTAACCCGCACATCTTTCGGACTGTGGAAGGAAATCGGAGGAAACTCTGAGGCTACAAGGAGAATTGCAGAAACGTAAGTTGTTGAATGGGAATTTTCCGACCCTCATGCTCTGCTACTGCTGCCAGTGAGAATGGAAAATTTGGCGCTTAGCCAAATCTCTGTTCACTGCAGGGGACTGGAAATTCCCAGCCATGGACAATGTCAAAGAGTTCCAACTGCTTCTCAACAATCCAGGCTCATTATGAAACTTTCATATTGAAAGCAAAAAGGATATTTCAGTTCATGCTGTGAGTCATCTTCTGTATTGAACTGTCTCACAATGTGAACAAGATTAATCTAGGCTAACTGTTTGTAAGAATAGGATATTTATGTCTGGATATTATGACCAGTGCTATTTTGTATAAATGCTTAAAACATTTGTACCAGATTCCCCAGAGGCAGTTTTTCTTTGTTACAAAAGTGTACTTTATTTGTAAAATAGTTGAAAGAGATTTACAAACATTTCAAACTGACCATCAAACAAAGTGCAATAATATTCAGGTTTCCAACTTAGATTATGTTGCTCTCTCAGAGACTTCAGTACGATCAAACGAACTTTACAGGCATTTCAAAATCATCATTACAAATCGTGCAATGGTATTTAGGTTGCCTGCCTAGATTATAGGAACAGAAGCAGACCATTCAGCCTGCTCCGCCATTCAGTATGATCATGGCTGGTTTTAATGCCTTTTACCCCAACTATCCGCCACAACCCTTTACGTTATTGTTAATCAGGAATCTATCAATTTCTGCTTTTAACATAGGATGACCTTTCCCCATTGTGCCTCTGCAGCAGCTGCCCCAATCTTTAGTGCATCCCTCAGCATGTGGTCCTGGGCTTTGGAATGTGCCAGTCTGCAACACTCGGTCAGGGACATCTCTTTGTACTGGAAGACCAAGTTTCAGGCGGACCAAAGGGCATCTTTCACCGAGGTGGTGATCTTTCAGCCGCAGCTGATGTTTATCTCGATGCATATCCCTTGGAAATGCCCTTAGAACACAGAGTCCTGTGTCACAAAGTTGCTCAGAATTGTCTCCAAAAACTAGTGCAGGATAAGAATTTGTGGGAACAGGACTAATCATATAGTCTCCACCCATTCGTGAATATTCCCTTTAATTTTCCCTCACAAACTGCCAAAAACTAGCTGCTAACTTCAGATAGAAACGAGAAGCAGCAGTAGGTCATTCAGCCCTTTGATTCTGCAACGCCATTCATTTTGATCATGGCTGATCATCAAATTCAATATCCTGATTTCTTTAGTCCCAAGAGCAATATCCTGATTTCTTCTTAATTCCACACATTCTCCACCCTCTGGGTGAAGAAATTTCTCCTCAATTCCTTCCAAAAAGGTTCACCCCTTATCCTCAAAGTATGACCCCTAGTTCCGGACTCCCCCACCATTGGGAACAACCTTTCTGAATGTTTAATGCTATTAGAATTTTATAAGCTTCTTGAGATCCCCACTCACTCTTCTGAGCTCCACTGAATATAATCCTAACCTATTTAGTTTCCATATGACAGACCTGCCATCCCAGGAATCAGCCTGGTAAACCTTTGCTGCACTGTCTCTGTAGCAAAGACATCTTTCCTCAGATAAGGACACCAAAACTGCACCCAACACTCCAGGTATGGCCTCACCAACGCCCTATACAATTGCAGTAAAACTATTCCTATATTCGAATCTTCTCTCTATGAAGGCCAGCATACCATTTACCCCCTTTACTGGCTGCTGTACTATTTTAGAGTTATTTAATGTTTAAAAATAAATTTTCAATACATGCTAGAACTTACCTTTCAACTGATTGTGATGCCACTTGTTTCTTTGTCTCTGCTTAATCTTCCTGAATATTTTCTAGCTGTGTGTTCAGTCTTTAATTTCCCTGTTGATCTTTCCCTCTGTGATCCTTCTGTGATCTCAGTTGCCGTTTTAGAATTATTTTTGCTGTCTTTTTAAAAACACGGTCATTTGCATGATGAAAATAAAAGCTGATCAATGTTTAAAATGTACTTTGAACAGGGTAGGAGTTTCCTAATTAGTGACATCACAGACTAATTGTCAATTACATTGCGGTACACACAAACCGCTTGTACAGAGCTAACAAGAAGAATTTGGTCATTATGAAATGACTATCTGAACCCTGGTGCTAAGCAATAAAATATCCATTGTCAGATTTTAAGTACACCTGCATGGATAAAATATTAATTTTCAACTCCAGGCACACATGTCAAAATAGATTTGGAGGACTGGAGACTAGGGCTCAGATTAAAGTCTGTAACTTGTCAGGTTTCTAAATCAATGAATTTCAATTGCAAATTAGGACTGATCCTTTCACTTAATTCCACTACCCCTTCTCGGTAAGCTATGCTTTGCTGAACTGTAAATATGTTTGTGAACAGGCAACTTTCCAATAACTCCTCCACTGAATATCATCCTGATATTGACTTTGCTGATGTTCGTTTATAAAGGCATTATTGGAGCTCAAGAGTAAGTCTGAAATGGCAAATGCTTGCAAGCTACTAACATATGGAGGGCAACTAGGTTAAGGCCAGGTCCCCATGGCCTTTTTGGCTAAGATCAAATGTCAGATAAGCCCAAGGTCAGGTGCAATACCTTTTCTTGTCAGTCTAGATCTTGTATGTCTCTCTTGTGGGGACCATGAATTGAATTCAATTCTAATTGTTTTTTGGGGCAAGCAAGAGCGGACGCACATCCGATAAAATCCAGCCCATTGAAGTATTGGAAGAAGCAGATGCTGCAGTTTTGATATGCTTGATGGAAACAGTCAGCACAGCTCCATACTGGCGTTCAAGAAGAGGCGTTGAGCTGCATTTATATTTCTATTCTGCAGCCCTATTGAAAGCTCTGGTGATGTGGATCTGGGCTGAGATGGTGTCCAGACCAGAAAAATTCAGTGATTCACCACTCGCAGTTTATCTCTGGATGTCCCATAAGGCACATTGAAAGAAAGATTGCCGCTATCGTGTCTTACCATAGTTCTGATTCGACTTCCTCTCATCTTTCATTGGGTCCTTTTAAACTGACCATTCTGCGACCATCTCTAGATTCTTTTCATGTACCTGCAACTCTTGATCAAATGTTTTCAAGCTAACTCTGGCGTGCTTTCTTTGAAGAATGCAATACTTCCCTTTTTAAATGTGGGGGTGTCCCAATGCCTTTAACCATGTGTACCCTATCCTTAGTACAGTTATATTATCGGAGAACAGAGGCAAATCAATTTAACGATGCAAATTAAAATTCATGGGGAAGAATTAACAATTAAAACAAATGGAATATTTACAACTTCTTGAAAATAATTATTCTTCTATAATGTGAAGTCTGCTGATTACAATTAAACTGGTGAATTGATTTTTCTTTTGAGTTCCTTTTTTCAGTACATTACTTAAATAGTATTCTTTTTCACAAACATTGGCAGCACTGAGACCTTCCAAATTACAAGGTCCTATATTTTGCATTATGTCACGTGAACAATGCTTTTATTATTACCCACCATTTATAGGATATACATAGGCCTCTTTAATACTGCTTTTGCATTGTGTAAAGTAGTCTTGAAGAAACAGCAACTAGAAACATGCAGGGTCCTTGTGACTCTTTGCTACTTACCCCTTTTCTCGCTGTGCTCCCATCTAACTCCAGAGATCATAGAACAATCATAGAATCCCTACAGTGCAGAAGGAGGCCATTTGGTCCTTTGAGCCTGCACCATCAACAATCCACACAGATCCCATCCCCACAACCGCATGTATTTATTTTGTTAATCCCCCTGACACTAAATGCAATTTAGCATAGCCAATGCATCTAACCCTGCACATTTTGGAGTGTAGGAGAAAACCCATGCAGTCATGCTATGAATATGAAAACTCCGCACAATCATCTGAGGCTGTAATTGAACTCAAGTCCCTGGTGATGTGAGGCAGCAGTGCCAACCACTGTGCCACCCCAAATATCCTTGAAAAATTAAAAGTAGAATCATTCTATAGTGACAGTCCTGTCACACTACAGTATCAAGATAGAATATCTCCATGTTTTCTTTTGTTGGATGTTGCTCAGTGTCAGGGACAGATGGTGGCTGGCAGAGGAAGCTGGCCAGTGTTGCCAGCAGGTGTCAAGTAATGGATCACGTGGCAGAGCTCAATGCATCAATGGAATGCAACACGAAGGAACCAGGGCCTTGCCTGGTCTGTTTGTGAGACACTAACACAGATTGCTGCATTGCCCACTGTGCGAATACTCTGTTCCCTCTCTATGGATTTCATGATGTATTGCAGCTATCCAGTTATTTTGCTGATGGTAACTGATTCTCTGTCTTTCTAACTCAACAGGAAACCCGCTGATCTGCAAAATCTGGCTCCGGGAACACACCCCCCATTCATAACCTTCAATGGAGAGGTGAAAACCGATGTCAATAAGATTGAGGAATTCCTTGAGGATATCCTGGCTCCACCCAGGTAAGTGGCTCGGAGAAGGGACACAAGTTTCCCGGATATCTACAGTATGATGGCAATATCATATCAGATTCATGGACGTAGAGCTGAAAATGTGAAGTGATCTTCTAGCTCAAGCCCCACCATCACTAATTGCACTACAAGAAAACAAAACATAGGTTCAAAACTTTCGTAATGCAAGCACAGTTTTTATAAGTGAATGACAGGACAAGCTTTTGCAATGCTCTTCTGAACCACTTTTACCAAATTGATCTGAAATGTTATCGGATCTGTAAAAGGTACGTTAATATTGATTGCTTACAAAGGAAAGTATTTTTATACTCATCTCCCAAAGCTAAATGATGCCAAGAGATGCAAGCCCCACTCCAGTATTTGAATATATGTGGTAAGCCATCACTCTGATACATTTTTGAGTTGATGCAGTTCTGTTAAAATGTTGTCCCTGAGGTTAGATAGTCAGTTGCCTGCTCTGTTAGGTAAGGTGAACAATAAAGATCCAACATTAAAGTAAAAAGCAAATTATCCTGGTTCTGTTCAATATCTATCCCATAGATAATACCATCACAGCAGAGTGGCCATTTATCACACTGTTGTTTGTTGGATCTTGATGTGCAAAGTAACTGTTGTATTTACCTGTTTAACTGGAGCCATTGCACTTTAAGTCATTCATTGGATGTGAAATGCTTTGAGATTTTTCAAGAGATATGACATGATGCAATTTTAGTCCACATTTTTAATTAAAACTTGCATTCAAAAATAAGCTTTCTGATGCTCCTTCTCTGCCTGTGCAATCCCCTTGGCCATACCTGAGAGGTCCATCCCAGATTCTCAAGCATTCATCATCTACCTTCTTTCCCTGACTTTGTAGAGCCCAGTGGTCAAAGATAAAACTGGAGTTCAAGTTTACAAACCCTGTCCACCATCTACAAGGCACAAGTCAGGAGTGTGATGGAATATTCCCTACTTGCCTGGATGGGTGCAGCTCCAACACTTGACAATATTCAGGACAAAGCAGCCTGTTTGGTACCATATCCAATCCCTTCAACACCCATGCTCAGTAGCAGCAGTGTGTACTATCTACAAGATGAACTTCAGCAATTCATCAAAGATCCTTAGACAGTACCTTCCAAACCCACAACCACGTCCATCTAGAAGGACAAGGGCAGCAGATATATGGGACACTACCACCTGTAAGTTCCCCTCTAAGCTACTCACCAACCTGACTTGGAAATATATCACCATTTCTTCACAGTTACTGGGTCAAAATTCTGGAATTCCTTAACAACATTGTGGGTCAACACACAACATACAGACTGCAGCGATTCAAGAAGGCAGCTCACAACCACCTTCTCGAGAGCAACTGGGGGTGGGCAATAATGTTGATCAGTCAACGATGCCACTGTCCCATGAATGAATTTAAGAAAACCTATATTAGAAACATACATCTTCTAACCCAATCACCGCAGTTTCAGACTGTTCAAATTTATATCTTTTTGAAAATCCATTACTAATCAAATGCCCCACTTGAAATGGCCTCTAGTGAAATACACGAACACTCATTCCATGGACAACATGCCCTGGAGTGGGACTTGAACCCAGAAACTTCAGCTCAGGTACAAGGGCCAAAATTTTCTGAAAGATCTTGCTGCTGGCTAATAGACCATGGGGAAGAGACCAGAGGAATTGGGGGAGTGGGGTGGGGGAGAGAGGGGTGGAATCCTGTCTGAGATCTCTGCTAATTGAGCCGCTCAAGCAATACTCTTTCCGATTTTGAACCAACCTTTCTGATTGACAGGAGCACAAGTGAATCCAGAGTTAATACCCACCACTTGCATACAATTAAACATACAATAAATATATAATTAATGTGACTCCACCAGTTTTCACATCTGCCACCTTTGTTTTAATTGGGAGTTATGGAATCTTGGCATGCTGCTCACTTCCAAACTCCACTTCCTCACACATCTGCTCTGATGTTGAAACTAATTTTTAAACCTTTGCATCAGTGTCCATCCCTGCAATTACCTGGCCTCCCTGTTACTAAACTCTTGGTCTACGCTTTCTTTGTGGCATTGCTGCTTCACAGCACCAGGGACCCAGGCTCAATTCAGGCTTTGGGTGACTGTGTGGAGTCTGCACCTTCTCTCTCTCTATCTTTGGCTGCTGCAGTTTTCTCGCACTGGACAAAGATGTGTAAGTTGGGTGGATTGGCCAAACTAAAATTGCCCCTTCATTTCCAAAAGATGTACAGGTGAGATTGATGGAAGAACTTGCTTCGCTAGAACCCAATCACTGGACTGAAAATATCATATTTGTATTATGTAGCGCAGTGCTAATTTTACATCTGATGGGGTGAATCTGATTCCCACTGTTTAGGTTGTGACTGCTGTTACGCAGATCATGTGATATATGCATTAGTATGATATCAGTACTTGTTGTGATCCGTTTAGAATTCTCCACCTTTACTCTAAGCCGGTTTCTCAGTTCTCGATGAACTGTGAGAAACACTGTGTTTCCTGGAAACACAATCTTAGTGTGATGCATGTTTTGCTTTCAGCAGCAAGGAGCATAGAAAGGTCAGATGTCATCAAGATGATGGGAGAAATTTATCAGAAGGGAGTAATTTCTCCCCAATCCTTTTGAGCTTTTCAGCAGCATTACACCACAGAGACTGGGAGTTTCCCTGACTATTTCGAAGCTTGAAGGCTATTTACAACTATAAATGATGTAGAAATCTGATTAGATTGAGTTCCAGTGGATAAAGACATGTTGGGGGCGATTCTCTAGCCTGCTGCACTGCTCAAGTACTGCACCAGGTTGGGAGACATCAGCGGGAGTTGTACTGTGGCTTTTCCACTGGGTGTCACCTAGACTGAAATTTCCAGCGTAACTATCTCCATGCCGGAAATCAGCGCAGGAGCTGATTACAATATGGAAATCGTGATTTCACTTTTCAGTATTGGGCCCGGGATTGGCCAGCTAGTATCTCCGCGCCCCACTCCCACGGTTAACACACTCGAGGCTCGTAAATGGGAGATGCATGTTGGCTGGATGTCCACAAACATTGAAGAATGGCAAAACGCAGCGGAGAGCGAGTTCCGTGTTGTACAGATTCTGGACGAAGGCCATGAGAGACGATATGAAAAATAGGAAAGCTCTCTTATGTCTACGGGAATCAGGAGGCTCTCCAGACATGTGGTGAGAAGGCAGTGCGAGCTGATAGCCATAGCTAATGCGAGTGCCACAATTTTGCACCTATATTCACCATGACCATAAGCAACAATGTGGGCACAAGATATCATGAGATTCAAAATGAGAACCCCCCTGGCAAGAACTAATTTTCCAATTTCCCTGCAGTGTGTGTAACAAAGTTCCTGCCCTTCCGGAGGGGGAGAGGGATGTGTCCATGCAGTGCCCTCCATCTGAGGAGGGGGACAGTACAGAATGATTACACAATCCAGTATTTCCACTTGACAGATGTGCTTGAAGTGAATGGGTCAGTAAAAGGGCTACAAGTACTTCACATGCAGATTCTGAATTTTACCCTTATCTAGCTTCTCACAAGAGGTTTAGGATTGGCAAATTGGGTATTTTGCACAGCTTTTGAAGGAACACCTCTTTGGAACTTTTAAAAACTGCCTAATGTTGGATCGTGCAAATCGTAGAACCACTGTACTATACATTCTACACCATGTCCTTTCTTTCTCCCCTCTGATCTCTATGCTTTGTCTGTATTGCATGCATGAAACAATATTTTTCACTGCATACCAACACACGTGACAATAAATCAAATGAAATCAGAAGGAGGTCAATCAGTCTGTTGTGTCTGGGCTAAACCTCTGAAAGAACTGCTTGTTGCCATAACCCTGCAAAAATTTGCCTTTTCAGATAACAATTCAGTTCCCTTTTAAAAAAAACCTCCCTTATACTCTCAGGCAGTACATTCCAGATCCTAATCACTCACTGTGAGAAAGTTGTTCCTACTATGTTGCCATTGCTTCTTTTATTTGAAACTGCCTCCTCTGGTTCCCAATCCTTCCACCAAAAGTAACAGTTTCTCCATATTCTACTCTGTCCAGACAACTATGATCAAGAAGAATTATTTCTATAACATTGTTTATTCAATTGTGCACAACTCTACAATACATGTAACTGTAAATATAATACAATCCATAGTGGCACAGTGGTTAGCATCACTGTCTCACAGTGTCCGGGAGTCGGGTACGATCCCCAGCCTTGGTTACTGTCTCTGTGGAGTTTATACATTCTTCCTGTCTCTGCGTGGGTTTTCTCTAAGTTCTCCAGCTTCCTCCCACAGTCTAAAAGACGTGCTGGTTAGATGCATTGGCCATGCTAAATTCTCCCTCGGTGTACCCGAACAGGCGTCGGAGAGTGGCAACTAGGGGATCTTCACAGTAACTTCATTGCAGTATTAATGTAAGCCTACTTGTGACACTAATTTAAAAAGAACTTTGAAACTTTGAACTTTCTGCCCATTGGACTTCAAGGTTAGTGCCCACAAATCTTCTGAAAATGAAATCCTCTTGTAATTTTTGCAATTTAAAAATTAACTTAATTATGGGTTGAGAAAAGGTCATTTTAGAATAATTTTCATCTGCAAACTCTGCTTTGAATATGTAGGGACCCAGGTTGAATTCTTTAAAGATTATTTATTATTGTCACAAGTAAGATGTATTAACACTGCAGTGAAACTACTGTGAAAATCCCCTCGCACAGCTTGTGGGCAAACATCCTTGAGAATGAGCACCCAGATCACACAACTGAAATAATAAGGTTGAGTCAATGATATCCCTTCTTACATTGTCTTTGGCAGTTTTTCTGTGCTGATTTTCTTAGAGCTTCTATTCCTTATTGCAACAGTTCCTAATGAGACACAAGTGCTCCCAACTCGCTCTGATTGATTAGAGTAATTACATCTTCAGACAATCGTAGAAACAGTCACTGTAAAAACTGCCTATTTATTTTCCTGTCACCTTGCTGCATAGCAATTCATCTTCTGAATGTCTGTCTGACGGCTATGTCTTGCTGCAAGAAAACTGTGTCTCTGTGTGACGCTATGGTGAAATACTCCGTTGCAGTTACTACAGTCAATTTTCGTCTGGTTTCAAATTACTTCAGGGTTTTGTGCTCCTTGGGGTGAAACAAGGTTGTGCTGGAACACTGGCCATTGTTCTCTGAAAGCTCAGTCACAGTACCGAGCCCAGGTTAAGAGCAGTTCTGAACTCTTCCTACAACTGGCCTCAACTCCAACAACACCTCCCCCACCCCTCTTAACTGCAACAGGATGAGATTTCTGAATGCTAAAATCTACGGCCTGTGAGTGAGACGTTAGTGCCACGTTACAGCCCATTTTATGCCGGATGACGGTTGCACCAGCGCATTTTAAATTTCACCCTTAACAGTGAAGGAAACCATGACCTCATTTTGTCCAGGGTTCGATTTGAGCTTTGGTTCAGAGAACAAAAAAAGAAAACACAGTTAAACAGATTGCAACACCAACTGTGCCATATTTCCATTCATGTTGATGTCCCTGATGTAATTTGACCCCCTGGATGTCCATTTCCAAAACACAGTCTAATGTAAGATTTAAAAAATCTCCAAACATTTTGTTACCTTAATGCATCTGTAGTTCATGACAAAAAACAGCAGAGCTGTTGAGTATAGGGTTCAATTCCAGCTGTGAATCACTGTGTGGAGTTTGCACATTTTCCCCATGTCTGCATGAGTTTCCTCCCACATTCCAAAGATGTGCGGTGACGGTTAGAATCATTACTAAATTGATTCTACTGTCTGGGGGATTAGCAGGGTAAATATGTGGGGTTGCAGGAATAGGGTCTTGAGGAGGATTGTATTTGGTGCAGAATCGATGGGCTGAATGGCTCCCTTCTGTAGTGTAGGGTTTCTGTAAGTCTGGTTTGGTCACTAAACGGTTGCTGTAATTTTTGTGTGTGCTGTGTGCATTAATTACTTTGTTTGTGCACTGCAGCACATGAAATCTCAAATTATGTTCATCTTGATAGCATCAGCCAGCCAATCCAGCATCAAATAGCACAGTCTAGCCTTCAGAACGGATCTGAATTTCTTTGCCAGGCAACCCCTGTTCTTGGATTTTACGCCTGGTTTGTAACTTCAAAGAACAAAACAGCACAGGAAACAGGCCCTTTGGCCCAACAAGCCCGCGCCGCCACCCCGATGTTCCCACCTCTACCCGTGATCCCTGTCTATGTTTATAGATCTATACACATCTATCTATTCACTGTGACAATAGCCCCTCCAGCATCTCAGCAGCATTGAACAAAGATCAGAACACTGGAGCTTGGGTTTTCCAATTGCTGTTACTTAATCCCAGCAGCAAATGATTTATTCTCAGGAGTTTGAAGAAGAGAAATTACAGTGATAAATCACAGTTACATTTATAAAGAATCTTATTGTGGTAAACATCTCAATGCAAGTTAAACTGGCTTCAATGTTTTGGAACTGAAGTGACTTGTCATGTTACTAAATCAAAGTAACATTGTTAATCTGAATGGGATTTTGGTGCTGCAGCTTGGGTTGGGGTATCGATCTTGATCAAAGTTAAGTATACTAGCCAATGCAATTATGTGTGGTTCAAGTGTGATTAAAGGGAAAATATTTTTACAAGGAAACCATAATAGAGCCTTCAGATATTCCGTGGCTGGGATTCTCCCAAAACAAATTTTAAACCCCCAATGTGCAGTCCTCCATTCCACCATTGCCTGCCCCTGTTTACTGGCCTTCGCCACCACCCCCTATTGTTGGCTTTGTGAACACCCCCATCCCCTGGCCTCCTGGACCTCCCTGGCCCAGCCCCAATCTGACTGCAACCCCACTCCCAGACAGTCATGATCACCCCAATGGCCAGCCCCAATCACAGTGCAGAGTGGCAGTGAGATTCCCCACCGATTGACCTATCAGGCCCCATTCCTCCCAGTAGGAGTGCCCATTCTGGCCTTGGCACTGCCAGATGCCTGGTAGACATTGACAGTATGCTAATTCGATAGTGATGGGGGCCAGACGGGTACTACCCGAGGAGCATCACCCCTTACCCACAACCTTCCAAGGGGAGCCCCCAATGGCCTCTCTTCCCTCCAGCTGGGACGGCTTCTGGGGAGCAGGAGTAAATCCCGCTGAAGTGAGCCATTACTGATGGTGACAGGAGATGCTAGTGAGCCTGGAGAATTCGGTCTGGAGCCATCTAATGAAATGCAAATTGCTATTTCCATATTATAATGAATTCTGCATTGATTTCCAGCGCAGAGCTGATTATACTGGAAATCTTAGTCACAGAATCTTGCAGGCCTTGACGCTCAGCAGGTGTCACACGGACTGCTGTGTTATCAGAATATGCAGCAGGCTGGGAGAATTACCCCCCGCCCCATATTTAGAGTTCTCTATATTAAAGCTCAATCAAAAACAAAACAAGCTTCATACTAACTTGCCAAAATTTGCTTTATTGTCGGCTTCCATACATATACAAGAGCCAATTAGGGATTTTCACAAAAAGTATTTATAAAAGCTCCCTATGCTTGTGTGGGACAGGACATATTTAGTCAAGTAAGGGATAAAGCAGCACTGTGGCACAATGATTAGCCCTGCTGCTTCATAGCCCCAGGGATTCTGATTTGATTCTGGCCTTGGGTCGCTGTCCGTGTGATGTTTGCATGTTTTCCCTGTATCTGTGTGGGTTTCCTCCGGCGCTCTGGTTTCCTCCCACAGTGTGGATTGGGCACACTAAGGGCCCGATTTTATCAGACGGAGGCAAAGGGCTGGATCCGGCTGTAAAATGGATCTGAGTCCGGAATCCTTGTTCCGGCGCGCCCATATGCTTTTTGCCGGCTCTGATCCAGTCTGCGCTGAGAGTGGGACTTGGCACTGCCGGAACGATTGGAGCTCTGAACTGCGCAAGCACAGATAGGAAAAAAATCTGAAAGTGCACCTGGGTGCGAAAGACAAAAACAGCAGGGAAAGCAGAGGGGGGATGAGCTGCGATAGGTTCCTCCCCCCCCGCCTCAATCAGGCACTCCCCCAGCAGAGCACAGCCCCACCTACCTCGATCACTGCTCTCCCTCTATCCTCCTTCTGACCTGCAGTTGTTGAAGAGCCTGCAGCACTTTTTTGATCTTCTGCGGGAAGAGAGGCTCAGGCTCAGATGGATCTCTGGTTGGAGAGAGGCAGTGGTGGAGATTCTCCAAGTCCATCCCCCTGCCCCCCAACTGCTCCCACCCTCCATCACCACCCACTGGGGGAGGGCTGCCTCCCAGGGGTGTCTGATCCGGGAGGGGGGGTGGTGAGGGAAGTCTGCCAGGGTAGTTAGCAGAGGGTCTGCGAAGGATGGATGAGTAGGATGGGCTTTGGAGTTTCCCCTGTAGAATTGGAATCTGCGTCGGATGGACCTATTAAGATGCTCTTTTTCAGAGAGTCGGTGCGGGCTTGAAGGGCCAAATGGCTGCCTTCTGTGCTGTAGGGATCTTGTGGTTCTAATCGATCAATATTTAGTTGCCTTATTATAGAATCCTACAGTGCAGAAAGAGGCTATTCAGCCCATCAAGTCTGCACCAATCACAATCCCACTCAGGCCCTATCTCCATAACTTCATGCATTTACCCTAAACTAGTCCCCCTGAAACTTAGAGCAACTTAGCATTTATAAGGTGATTGCTTAGTGTTTATCATGCATTGAATTGTTCTTGGGTATATAGCAAATTACTTTGGTGGTTGCTATCTTGACAGATAGGTGTTTGTCTTGAATGTTGGCTTTCTCCAGTCACACTTCACTGGTGTTGAGTAGGAAAAACTCATTGTATTATAGTTTCCATGTTTGGTCAGTAAATCTTGCACTACATGACATTACAGCAACCCAGTTTCTATTTTTAGTTGTTTACGTTTCAATCATAAGTTATTCTAAAAGTTCCCGTTTGAATTCTAATGAGCTTCTCTGAGGAGCAAGTTGCACTTTTGTGCAGCTTAATTAATTTTGACTGGCAATGTTTCAATTAGCTTTCAAAGGGAGATGGGTAAATCCCTGGCTTGGCTCTGTGCAGTGGTTTTAACAGAGCAGCAAATGTTCACTGTGGAAGCAGATCATACAAAAAAAGAAAGTCCCAGGTTCAATTCTTGTGTTCTGTTTAGACTTTTTTAAATTAATGCTGTCTGGGACAGCAGGAGGAAAAGTTACTAGTGCAGTGAGACAGAGCCTGTCTATAGTAAACTGGACAATTTGTTAATGGGCAAATGAACAGAACCAGGAGATGGTCAAAGAAGACATTACTTGCTTACAGCCTGTTTATGCGAATTAAGGGGTAAGAACTCCACTTGTCCCAAAAAAGCAGCCATGTATAACTAAACAGGCAAGTGCCAACATGAAATTCAAAGAAGCGGCAATACAAAAATGCCAAAAGTAGCCAAGGTCCTGACAAATGACAAAGATTCAAAGAACAAAGGAACAGGATGACAAAACAGATAGGAAGAATTGTAAAAGGAATGTGAAAAATAACTTGAAAGGTATGTCAAAATCAAACCAGTTTTTTAAAAATTGGCAAAACTATTAACCGTGATAATGTTAATGAAAGACAGACTAATTGTTCCCATGAAATTGAATATTGAATTAGGGACATAGCAATGTAGCAAAATAATACGGCAAATAATGACACTGCTGATAAATTCCCATTCCAGACTTTTCAAGAAAGTAGTTGAGAGCTTTGCTGAGGTTAATTAAATTCTTCCAAAGTTCTTTCGAGTTGGGAACTGATCCTTTAAATTGAAAAATTGTGCCTTCTCTATTTGAAAAAGGTAAACAGAGGAAAAGTAAGGAATGATAGAGTATTTGGGCAAACATTGGTTGCTAGGATATGATTAAAGCCTATAACTAAGGATGGCTTTGAAAATGTTCAGCTGTTAAGGGAAACCATCAGGAATTTGTAAAGGTATACTGACCAACC
Organism: Sphyrna mokarran; assembly: GCA_024679065.1. Taxonomy (NCBI): domain Eukaryota; kingdom Metazoa; phylum Chordata; class Chondrichthyes; order Carcharhiniformes; family Carcharhinidae; genus Sphyrna; species Sphyrna mokarran. Next base: position 22,739,453 of record JAGIQG010000024.1, on the reverse strand, counting down.
TACATGCAGGTTCTGAAGAGGTGACTGAAGTAATAGACAGGAGAATGGTTATGGACATGACTTCTTATGGATTTCCAGAAGACATTTGATTTAGTAACTGTTAGCTGGTGTTGAAGTTCACAGAACTGAAGGCAAATTATTGACCAGGTTGGGAAATAGGCCAGATGGAAGGAGATATAGAATGGAATTCTCTGGCTGTCCATTCCAGCAGTATCGTGTGGTCCCATTGATAGCTTACCTCCTACTGTGGGTTTCCCATTGACAGCAGTGGGACTAGACCCACCGATACGCCACTTCCCGCTGTGAGAAACATGGTGCAGGGGGGCCAGAGAATTCTACCCTTTCATATCCCCAAAGTAGGGATGGGATGGTGATACACTGATTAGCACTGCTTCCTCACTGTGCCAGGGACCCAGGCGAAATTTCAACCTTGGATGACTGTGTGGAGTTTACACATTCTCCCCGTGCCTGCCTAGGTTTTCTCTGGGTGCTCCAGTTTTCTCCCACAGTCCAAAGATGTGCCGGTTAAGTGGATTGGCTATACTAAATTGCCCCTTTAGTGTCAGGTTAATTAGCAGGGTAAATACATCAGATTACAGGGATAGGGCCTTGGTGGTTTGTTGCCAGTTCAGGCTGAATGGCCTATTTTTGCACGTTAGGGATTTTATGATTCTGAAATAGGCAGGTACTTTAATTGGCAGGACGTCATTTGTGGCAACCTGCTAGGTTTTGTTTTGGGGCTTCAACTAGCAAATGTAACACATTTATTGAAAAAAGGAGGGAAACTATAGGTCAGTTAGCCTAATATATGTCTTGGGGGAATTGCTGAAATCTATTATTAAGGAAGATATAGGTATAGAAAATCTCAATAGGATAAGGCACAGTCAACATGGATTTGTGAAAGGGAAATCATGTTTAATTAATTCATTATAGTATTTTGAGGAAGCAACAGACAAGGTGGATAAAGGAGAACCTTTAGATGTTATGTACTTGGATTTCCAAAAGATATTTATTGGATAAGGCACACATCAAAAATTATTACACAAGATGAGAGAATGGATAAAGAATTGGTTGACTAACAAGAAACAGAGAGCAGGGATAAATGGGTCTTTTTTTCCTAGTTGACAAGCTATAACTAGTGGAGTACACAGGGATCAGTGCCGGGGCTTCAACTATTAGTAATCTTCCTCAACCAGGAGCAAATGCATGGTAACTAAATTTTCCAATTACACCAAATAATTTAAGAAAGTTATTTGTCAAGAGGAGGTAGAGAATCTGCAAAATGATATAGATAGATTAAGTGAGTGGACAAAAAGCTACAGATGGAGTATAATGTGGGAAAATGTGAACTTTAACATTTTGACAAGAAGATCAGAAAAGCAGTATTTTTTTTAAATGGTGAGAGATTGCAGAGTTTGGTGGTACTGAGGAATCTGGCTGTCCAGCTACATGAATCACAAACCATTAGTAAGCAGGTACAGCAAGTGATTAGGTAGGCAAATAGAAGGTTAGGATTATTCAAGGTGAATGGAATATAAAAATGGGGAAGTTTTACTGTGAACCTTAGTGAGACTTTGTCTGGAGCAGTGACCAGTGTTGAGATCTTTTATTTGATATAATTGTGATGAAGCAGAGCAGAGAATGTTGTCTTCTCTGGACTGAAGGTGTTGACTTATGAGGAAAGATTGAATAGATGCGCCTATGCCTTATTGGAGTCTAGAAGAATGAGGGGCCTTGATAGATTGGTACTGGAAAGATGATCTATCTTGAGGGGGAGACTTGAACTAGAGGACATCATTTCAGAGTAAGAAGGTGATGAAATTTTTTTCTATCTCTCAAAAGGCAATTAGCCTGTGGAATTCTCTTCCTCAGTGGAGGCAGAGTCAAAAGATTTAGTCAAGACTGAGTCGGACAATTTTATGACCGACAAAAGAGTCAAGGGAGCAGACAGGAAGGTGGAGGTGAGACCACAGCCATATCGGCCATGATTTTATCAAATGATAGAGCAAGCCCGAGGACTGAATGGTCTGCTCCTGTGTTCTTCTGCTCCACTGTATTTATCATTGACTTAGATGATGGGATGAAAAACCACATATCCAAATTCATCAATGATACAGAAATAGACAGCATTGTAACCAATGTAGATGAGAGCAAAAGATTACAAAAGAGATTCATGAGATTATGTGAATGGACAAAATTGTGCCAGATGGATTTCAATGTCGGAAAACATAAGGTATTTTAGATATTTTTTAAAAATCTGTTTTAGGTACAAAATGACTTTCTATATAGTGAAAAGCTAGAAACAGTGAATGTCCAAAAAGATCCAGACACATCATTAAAATCGGTGCGCAAAATAATCAAAAAGGCTAAAGAATGGCATTCTCCCTTTGTCACATTCCTTTTTTTTTGTCTCCCTTAGTGAGGTGGCACAGTGATTAGCATGGCTGCCTCACAGCGCCAGGGATCCAGGTTCAATTCTAGCCTTTGGTGACTGAATGGAGTTTGCACATTCTCCCCATGTCTGCATGGTTTTCCTCTGGCTGCTCTGGTTTCCTCTCTCAGTCCAAAGATGTGCAGGTTAGGTGGATTGGCCATGCTAAATTGCCTCTTCGTGTGCCAAGATGGGTAGGTTACACAGATTAGCCATGGGAAATGTGTGGGGGTTACAGGATAGGGTGGGAAGAGGAGGACTTGGCTAGATACTCTTTCAGAGAGTTGGTACAGACTTGATGGGCCAAATGGCTTTTCCTGCATTGTACGGAATTCTATTCTATGATTCGAATCTCCCTATTAGTTGAAATTCCTCTTTTTGTCAGTTTTATAAATGATTTTTCTATTGTGAAGAGGAAATTTTATCAGCACTCGTAGTCATTTTTACCTTTTCCCCATTGCTATTCCTCATAATTGACCACTCTTCTTTCTGTGTTTTTTCTTTCTAATCCATCCCTTTATGGCTCTCCTTTTTATTTTTGCATTCGCTCCTTTATTTGCTTCTTTTTTGTTTCTTCAAGCTTTGAGTTTCTGCTACTATTTGTGATCCTGTAATGGTCCCTGGACTGTTCTAACTCAGGGCGTTGCCCTGGTATTCCTTAACAGCTGTCCTTTTTTTTGTCCACAATAATCTCTGGCAACACTACCCCATGGTTGTACACAACATATGTACTCTTCCATTCTCAGACCCATAAACAGCTGGAAGAAGTTGCTCTTCCTGTGTTCTGGGCCTCTGAAGGACTAATTCATACATACTGGCCATTTGACACTAACGACCTTTCATTCTTGAAGCCCCTGTAATCACAAGACTTAAAGCTAAGTGAGATCGGAGCAACACAACACATTCTCTTAACTTTTTTTGAAGTAAGCAATTGGACAGAGAAATCAAACATCTAAAATTCCCACATCATTAGTTATGGCAGATTTAGTTCACTGTTTTTTGCAAAATCAGAAAACAAAATCCCACTCCTCAGCAAACTCAACAATGTTTTGATGACTTGAATGAGATTTAACTTATGGCAGTTATCATTTTGGCATTGGTTAAGTGTTACGTTTTCTGAGTTTTGGGAGTACACCGGAATTCTGCTGCACCCGCCCCCGCTATGGAATTGGAGCGGATGAGGGGCGGACAACGGAAATGCCTATTGACCTTGTCAAGGAATTTTTGGTCTTGCTCAAGCGAGGCCGTGATTCAGTTTGCATACGAGGAATGGAACCTGAGCTGAGTATGGACTGTAGAGAATTCACACGCAATTCATAGTTTTCTTTGTTGATGAGTAGAATGGTGCCGGATGGTCCTCCATTTGACAATCTTTAGTTAACATTTGTGCAAATTAAAATCCTAATCTGAGGTTTCCTGTCGTACACTTACGATAACAGAACCAATTGAAAGAAATAACAACGTGCTTCTGGACAGCAAAATGGTTAGCACCGCTGCCTCTCAGCTCCAAGAATCTTGCTTGGGTCACTGTTCTTGTGGAGTTTGCACATTCTCCCTATGTCAGTGTAGGTTTCCTCTAGGTACTCAGGTTTCCTCCCACAGTCCAAATATCATAAATCATAGAACCCTACGGTGCAGAAAGAGGCCCTTCTGCCCACTGAGTCTGCGCCGACCACAATCCCACCCAAGCTCTACCCCATATCCCTACGCACTTTATCCGCTAATCCCTCTAACCTAAGCATCCCAGGACACTAAGGGACAATTTTTTTAGCGTAGCCAATCAACCCAACCCACATGTCTTTGGATTGTGGGAGGAAACGGCGCACTTGGAAGAAACCCACACAGACAGGAAGAGAATATGCAAACTCCACACAGACAGTGACCCAAGCCGGGAATCAGACCCAGGTCCTTGGAGCTGTGAAGCATCAGTGCTAACCACTGTGCTTGTGCAGGTTAGGTGCATTGGCCATGCTAAATTGTCTGCTAGTGTCCCAGGATGTGTAGGTTAGCAGGATTAGCAGAGTAAATGCGTGGAATTATGGGGATAGAAGTTGAGTGGGATTGTGGTCAGTGCAGACTCGATGGGCCAAATAGCCTCCTTCTGCACTTACAGATTCTATGATTATAGCATTGTTTATGCAATGTATTTTTGTCATATAATGGTTAACTTTGACATCACGGCCTGGATATTTTGCTTCCTAAGTGTGGCATTTCACAGGCCTGAAATTGGGTGCAATATCTGCTTCCAGCTGCACTTGGCCCCAGAATGATACTTCATGCTGGTGTCTAATTGACAAGCACCTATCCTGAAACACATACTGAAAAGGTGCAAATTGGTGTCTCCAACGTGCTCACTTAGTGGACAACCACAGCAGAAGTGCAGGCCTATGTAAATTAAAGAAGAATGGAAAATCCAGGCAGAAAAGCATCTAGGCAGCATAATCGTATATGTAAATCTCAGTCCCCAAACATCTTTATAAATTTTATTTCCGCCCTAATAGTTTATCCTGCCCTGTTGTTCAAACGTGTAGGCCATCTGGCCTGGTTGCCAACCATTAAGGCAGATGGTTACACTGACTGTGTAAAATTGCAGTCAATTTCTCTTTAGTGGGCTGTATTGTTGGCTTAATTCTCAGTGGCCAAGCTTCTAAGTGCTCCTGCGTGTGCCTGTCAACTGGGATATCATGTGAGTGCGCAGTAATATCGGGGCATGCACCTATGGTCTTTTCGTGTGGTTTCACGCTTCTTGGTGAGGGGTGCATGTAAAATTATGGCCAAGACCAAGTTGTTTCTTTGCGTAGTCTGGTTGTAGATGGGATTGTCCACTACAGCTCAAGCATGTCATTTCTCAAAATGATTATTCTTTATTTCCACCAAATATTCACACGTTTGAGGGGTGGGGGGATTCTCCCATCCCACCTGCCACAGGAATCGTAGCAGGGTGGGGTGGTGGGTGGACCATACAAAGATCCATTGACCTCGGGCAGGATTCTCCAGTTTCTGGGTAAGCGTAGCGGGAAAATCCCACCCTTGGACTTTGACACAAGGCTGGAGATTCTCCTTCGGATCTTCTCAGTTACATAGTCTGGCATCACTGTTACATCGGCATCGTATATGTTTGTGATGTTAAGCCTTTACATCCTCACATGCCTTTATCCCTATTATGTTTATAGCCTCGTACACACATCAGGCTCATAGCTTTGATGTGGTTCTGGACAATGTGTGATCTATTCCATAATTTTGCTTTCCCATTGTAATACATCAATAAGCCAACTGGAAAAGAAACAAATTAAAAGTTAAACCACAACTCTCTAGTGCATTTGCACAAGTCCCAACCAGGACAGTACATCACTGGAACTGCTCAGCGATTCACTTTAACAAGGGCTGGGGAGATAAGTCCACCTGGATAGGCTCATTATCACGGAATCTCTCAGGGAGATTCCCACAGGGGAATTCCCATGAGTCCCACAGGGAGCTCAATCAAGAGTTCCCCATAAAAGTCCTGAGGGTTATCACACACATCCACAATTTATATTTCATTTATTCAACATTTATTAAAGCACCTTTACTGAAGTGAAAATCCTTAATTGTTTGCCAAGTACTGGAAAAAGGTAAAACAAATATTAAAACCTCAAAATGAAAGGTGTTCTTCAGATTAGCATTCTTTATAAATTAGCATAATTAATTATGCATCTTTCGCCAGTTAAAATATAGTTTATTGAATGGCATTTGTATAATCAAGTAAGCAGATTTTATTTGTCATGGCAAACATTGAAATACTAGTGAAGTACTTTCAAAGAAATGGTAAAGTAAGTAATTAAGTGTTCAAAAAATATAAATACAGAAGGAAAAAGGAATGAAAAGAGATTAATGATAAGCGGCTAAGTGGTTCAGTGTTGTGTAGCAACCCATGTAACATCATCTACCCCTGAACAATACAATTTTGGAAACTACATCTCGGGTAAATAAAAATGTGAAATCCTGAGCAGACTTAAGTGACAATAAATAAGCTAGTCTAACAGTTATACGGTATTAGTTATCAACCAACTTTTCCTGTATTTCCCAAAGAACAGTTTCTTATGAAATTAGATCATCTGTAGTATAAAACAGTCACTCCCAGTGAAAAAGAGCAAGGGGATGTGCGCCTGTGTCTGTGTGTACTCAGATTCAAAATACCATCAAGGGAACATTTTGAAAGATTTTAAGATGCTCTGAAGGACTGACTCACATCTCTGAGCTTAATCCTTCCAAGAGTTTCTTTTTGTTGGAACTGAAGAAAGAAGCCTTACTCTCATAGGTCAGAGGTGAAAGAATAATGGCTATTATTGATCCACAGGCTAACCTGAAGAGTTTCAAGAGGTGAGCAGAGTCCACACAAAATGTCTGTTTCAGTGCCTTTGTGACTGCTCAGTCGTAACATCTTTTGACTCTCTCTAAATCACAGAACTCAGTATTTTCTTATTCGGTGGAAAGGGTACAGAAGGAACCCAACCTTCAAGGCCCCTGCTTCTTGAGGCCTTCATTTTTATTCATTCATGGCATTTAGAGGTCAAATTGCCTGAAGACTGCCAAAATCGGATCAGCACTTGCCACTGTAAATTGTTTGGATTGTATGTTCTCAATTGGCCCTTTGTGAACTAGACTCTCCAAGGGATAGCTTTCATACCATTGCAAAAAGCACACAGACTATAACACCAGAATTAACTGATGATGGGCTTGTTACTCATAAATTTTCACAGTAGGAGCCCCCATCGCTCTTGGTTGACACAACTTTGCCACACTACCCACCATGTCTCATACACGCCCATAGTGCTGCCGTTCATTAAGAACAAACTCCAGAACACATCGCCAGTACGTTTTTGGAACATCTGTATGTTTGTTGCAAAAATAAATGTAATTTACCCAATAGGGGTTTAACAGTGCACGAACTTCGTTAGGCTGTGGTCAGACTGGGTACTAATTCTGAACCTTCATTTTCAAAAGTGAATTAGTATTTGGTTTTGTGCTGCTCTGCAGTTTCAAACTTGACTGGATTTTCTGTCTATTGCGTGCACCTTCCAGACCCACAATCATGTCCATGTAGAAGGAGAAGGGCAACAATTTCCAAGTCACCATCCTGACTTGGAAATTTATCGCTGTTCCTTCGCAGTCACTGGGTCAAAATCCTGGAATTCCCTCCCTAATGGGATTGTGGGACAACCCACAGCATTGTTCCCTTTCCAATTGAGTTATTATAATGTGTAAACAAACTTATGGAATTGATTACACAATGTCAATAGCCACACTGTAGCCACTAGCCTGATATGTATGGGAGGCTAAAAACATAATAGGGATAAAAGCGAGAGGGGGGAGGAACTGCACCAATTCAAGAAGGCAATTTACCAGTAGCTTCTCAAGGGTAACTAGGGATGGGCATTGCTGGCCGGCCAGCATTTATTGCCCATGTACTGTAAATTCATCATGGATGGACAATAGCACAATGGTTAGCACTGCTGGTTCACAGCTCCAGGGACCTAGGTTCGATTTCTGGCTTGGGTCACTGTCTGTATGGAGTTTGCACATTCTCCTTGTGCCTGTGTCGGTTTCCTCCAGGTGCTCCAGTTTCCTCCCACAGTCCAAAGATAAGCGGGTTAGGTTGATTGGCCACGCTAAAATTGCCCCTTAGTGTCCTGAGATGCGTAGTTTAGAGGGATTAGTGGGTAAATGTGTAAGGATATGGGGGTAGGGCCTGGGTGGGATTGTAGTCAGTGCAGACTTGAGGGGCCAGATGGCCTCATTCTACATTTGTAGGATTTCTATGATTCTATGAAATGAACGAAAGAAAAGAACAGACCAAGCAAACATGAAGGAAAGTATTAAATGAGATTGCACAGAGATTGAAAAGCCTGCAAAAAGAGTCTCATTAACATCTTTTCTGAGGTGCGATTGATGAAAGGAATATTAAATCCATTCAATAGCAGCAGAGTGTAGTGGTTGTGGTTGTGATGTATAACTTATAGGCATCTTAGTTTCATGTTGTTCCATAAGGTTTGCCAACAAACCAGATGAGTGAAACTGAACATGATGGCCATACTTTGCATCAAACTCAGATGCACGGCGGCATGAATTTTTAAATCTGTGGCCTGTGATCCTGGTGGGTTTGCTGGATCGGGTCCAGTCTAGCTTTTCAGCACTGACACTCCCAGAATTTCAGATTGCTATACCACCCTAGCCACAACCCAGTGCCCACATACTCCATGCAGCTCGACTATCTGGAACTTGGTCACCAGTTGAGTTGATCTGGGTTCCTTCCCTAGAATCCACTTTGCCAGCTGGGTCCTGTCTTTTGAAGCAGCTCACCTTTTCCTCAAGGATCAGGTTCCCTCTTTAGCTGGAAACCCCTCTCCTCACTCTGTGGAAACACATGCACCCATGAGGAAATTAATTCATCTCCTTCAGTATACAGATCTTTGTTAACATGCAAGGATCTGAGCAGTGCAGTTCGTTAAATCCCTCCAGTGCAAAAGGAGGCTATTCAGCCCATCAAATCTATACTGACTGTCTAAAAGGGCATCTTACCTAGACCCATCTGATCCCTGTAACCCTGTGTATTTACTATGGCTAATCCACCTAATCTACATATACTGGAACAGGTCGCTGTCTGTTGCCAGGGTGTGAGGGAAATGACCCCACATCAGGAGTGGCTGACCAGCAATTTCTCTGCTCTTAAGGGTAACTTTGTGTGGCCAATCCACCTAACCTGCACATCTTTGGACTGTGGGAGGAAAGTTCAGCACCCCGGAGGAAACCCACACAGACATGGGAAGAATGTGTATGTTATAGGTCTTGTAAGAGGCACATGGAGTTTGCACCCCTCCAAGGCTCCCAGACAATCCTAGAACTGTTGGGGATCTGCCCTGACCGTGCCTTTGCCTTTTTCTGGTGGGTTTTGTCTGAATCTGCAGGAAATGACCTTTCTGTGATGGGATAGTTCATTGCTTATTTCTCTCCAAAGAAATTTGCACAGAGTAAGTTGGCTCGGAGTCAGTTGTGAAAGGAGATGAATAGAAAAGGTACAACTATAAATCAACAGTGGGTGGAATTTTCCCATCTGTGGACCAAATGCTGTGCTGGGAATCACAATAAGAACAAAGAAAGTTCAGCACAGGATCAGACCCTTCAGCCCTCCAAGCCTGTGCCGATTATGATGCCCTAACTAAACTAAAAAAAAAATCATCTGTCCTTACTCGGTTTGCAACTCTCTATTCTCTCCCTGTTTATGTACCCATCCAGATGCCTATTAAATGTTGCTAATGTGCCTGCTTCCACCACCACCTCTGGCAGTACGCTCCAGGCACTTGCCATGTCCCCTGGCATGTGTACCAGGCATCATTGTGAAAAACATCCCCCCAATCATCTCTTTCAAACTTTCTCCTTCATCTCAAACCTGAGACTGGGTGAATACCTGCAGTGCATCTTGTAGATGGTACACATTGCTTCCACTATGTATCAACAGTGGAGGGAATGAATGTTTATGGATTGGTGCCAGTCAAGTTGGCAGCTTTGTCTTGGGTGGTGTTGAGCTTCTTGTGTTGTTGGGGGCAGGCAAGAGAAGAGTACACCATCACATTCCTGACTTGTGCCTTATAGATGCTGGATAGGCTCTGGGGAGTCAAGAGATGAGTTACTTGCCACAGGATTCCTAGCCTCTGACCTACTTTTGAAGCAACGTTATTTATTTGTGAAACTAAAAGATAACTTTAAAAATAAATGTGGATAAATAGCTGATTTTAAAATGATTGAGATATAAAAGAGTAAAGGTTCAGGTAAAATACGGATACTGGTTCTTAACTTCTGTTACATTGGAAATGTATCATTCTTAGAAATACTGGCATATTGGGGTAAATAACATGCAAGGTGGGTTTAAATGGAACAACTGAATCTGTCCTTCATTTTCCTATAAGGACTGGAGGGGATAGTCCAAAGATGTGTGGATTAGGTTGACTGGCCATGCTAAATCGATCCTACTGTCAGAGGATCAGTGGGGTAAATGTGGGGCCTGGGTGGGATTGTGGTCAGTGCAGACTTAATGAGTCGAATGGTCTCCTTCTGCACTGGAGGGATTCTATGATTTGATAGTGGTCGGGGACAGTTGTGAGAAGGAAATCTAACCGAACCCTTCCTCTGGGTGTCTTGTACTAGAGGTAGCCTCATGTTAATTAGAACAGCAAACTTGATCTTGCTTTTCTGCTATATAACTAGCAAATGCTTTGTGAAAAGCACAATAGTTGTCTCTTGTTATTTTTAGATGCTGTTAATTAAAAAGTGGATAATTTATGGCTTGAAGTAGTGACAGCTTCAATCAGGCTAGTCTTTTTAAGCCTTTAAACTTTTGTGTGCTTATTTTGTTTCTTTCTCCTGCAGATTCAAGGCTAGTCCAAGTTTAAGGACATTTCTCTATGTTGATTACATTGGTGCAAACAGCAACTCTGCAATATTAATAATATTAAGAAAGCTGAAGTATGCAGAACTGTCAGGAGCAGATGCTGTATATAACAACAATGAGTAATGTGCTACTATCATCCTCCTGTTAAAAACACAGTCAGCACTTTAGAAAAGGCTTGAAGCGTTGTTTCGAAGTGTCCATTCAGGAAAGATAAGGGGAAACAGTTTTAATTATCATATAAAATAGTGCCCTTAGCACTGCTACGTCACAGTGCCAGAAACCTGGGTTCAATTCCTAGCTTGGATCACTGTTGTGAGGAGTTTGCAGTCTCTCCTGTGTCTGTGTGGGTTTTCTCCGGGTACTCCAGTTTCCTCCCACACTTCAAAGGTGTACAAGTTAAGTGGATTGGCCATGCTAAATTGCCCCTTTAATGTCAGGGGGATTCGTAGGGTAAACGTGGGGTTACAGGAATGAAGCCTGGATGGGATTGTTGTTGATGCAAATTTGATGGGCTGAATGGCCTCCCTTCTGCATTTTAGGGATTCTATGGATTGTAACACAGGCTGCATAGAGTTCTCCACTGGATATTTGAAACAGCAGAACTGCGGATTTCCTTTGTCAGTTTTCTTTCAATTAAGAATGGGTAGTTTTACATCCCTCAGCCTCGATAACATTGATGTCAATTGTAATGTGCTTGCTGCGATCGGTCAGATAACATTACCCAGACCAGGGAATTGAACCTGCCATCTGACTGGGTTGATTTATGAAGCTTTCAGAGAAGCACACAGCTGAACATGTCAAAAGATTTAAACAATCAAAGAAGTAGAACAGAAGCTTATGAAATAGTCCAGGAAGTCTGTTACATGCACTTTCCTTTAAAATACAATTTAGATCTGAAGCAGTTCAGTTTGGCAGTGCAACTCAAACTAATTTATTGAGAGTGATGGAATTATCTGACTGAACTTCAACAGTTGTTTATACAGGTGTTTAGGGCTGTAAAGTCTCTGGACTGTGATGTATTCTAAAAGTGAAATTCCTCCCACGATACACTCTCCAAAATCCTTGGAAACTAGCCTTTGACCTTTATTGAATATGTCATTGATTCCATTGGCACTAAATTGGAAATCTCAGAGAGGCTACAAGGATGGATGGTGTGGAAAGTGGAGAATTGCCATGTTGGTCTAACAGCTTCAGAAGAGAGAAAATGGAGCTACATCTAATTTAGAAAGTTCTTTATCATAGAATCATTGAGTTGCAGAAGGAGCCCATTCAGCCCATTGTGCCTGCATCGACCACGATCCCAGCCAGGCCCTAATCCCATAGCCCCACATATTTACCCTGTGAATTTCCCCAATACTAGGTCAATTTAGCATGGCCAATCAACCCAGCCCATACATCTTTGGACTAGGAGGAAACTAGAGCCATGCAGGAACAGGGAGAATGTGCAAACTTCATGCAGACCGTGACCTGAGGCTGGAATTGAACCTGCGTGCCTGGCATTCGGGCAGAAGTGCAAATCACTGTGCCACCGTGGTCGAATCTTTAAAAGAACAAAGAAAACTACAGCACAGGAACAAGCCCTTTGGCCCTCCAGGCCCATACCGATCATGGTGCCCTAACTAAACTTAAAGAAACCTTCTGCCCTTACTCGGACTGTGTCCCTCTATTCCCTTCCTATTCGTGTATTCATCCAATGCCTCTTAAATGTTATTAACGTGCTTGCTTCCACCACCAGTTCTGGCAGCACATTCTGGGCACCCATCATTCTCTGTGTGAAAAATCTCCCCTGCACATTTTCCTTAAACTTTCCCGTCTCACCTTGAATCTGTGCCCCCCCCTTATAATTAATACTTCTGCTCTGGGGAAAAAACCTTTAGGTTAACCATGATAAATGTGAGCGATGGCTCAGTTGGTAGCAATCTCCGTTCTGAGTCAAAAGGTTGCAGATTCAAGTCCCACTCTTGATACTTGAGCACAAAATCTAGACTGACGTTGCAGTGCAGTACTGAGGGTGTGCTGCACTGTCAGACTTGCTGTTCTTTGGATGAGATGAAGCCCCACCTGCCCTCCCAGGTGGTCGGTCATAAAAGACGAGGTGCAGGGAATTCTTCCGGTGACTGGCTAATCTCTTTATACCTGAGACAGATTATCTGGACATTATAACATTGCTGTATGTGGATGTTGGCTTTGCGCAAAATTAGCTGTTGCATTTACAACATTACAATAGTGGCAATACATTTCAATTTTCACTGCCTGTAAAGTGCTTTGGGATGTTGTAGTGAGTGAACAACTCCGTTCCATCCCATCCCCCCTTCCACCCACAGTACTTATCCCTCCCTACGTTAATAAATGTCGCATTCACTTTTCTAAAAAACTGAATCTTAATTGAATATAACCTGATCAATCAGACTCTGCCTTGAGGAAAGACTGATGCTGATTTCCAATTTGGCTGGCAATACAATTATACAGTAGATGCTGCATTGAAACTAGTACCTGTTTTGGAGTGATGAATAGATCTGTGCATATTTGCATATACTTGTGCTATTGCGTCCAATGTTAACAATGGAAAGGTTCACAATTACCTTAATGAAATTTGTGTTGAACTGATTGAATGATACTGCTCTCAGTACCAAGCTTTGGGGAGGAAATTTGGTTGTTCCTTCCTTGGGGCTGGACAACATCATGGACAGTACTATAAAACTTAATAATAATTGGACTGGAATCTTTAACTCACATTTGATCTTGGTTTTGAATTCCATTTTCCCACTCACCTTCTTCATTCCCGAATAGATCAGAAATCTGCCTTTCCCAGCCTGAAATGTGATCAAACAAATCAAATTTCCTGCTGGAAATACTGGAGTGTAGAAGAATGAGAGAGGATCTCATTGAAATGTGTACAGTGTTGCTCAATGAGATCATTCAAGAGAACATAGTTTGAATAGCACAGTTAGAAGGCAGCATGATATGACTGAAGCTCTTTGCACCACCTCTATTTACATTTGTAATCACTTGTGATTATATAAGGCCTCCACATGGCTTTCCTTTCATTGCCAACCTGCAACTGCCCACATCCTATTCTAGGAAGTTAATTTATAGATCTTTGCTTTATAATGCGCCAAAACTGGCCTCAACACCGCCACTGTGGCTGATTTGCTGGTTGGCTTGTCAGTTGCACTGGCATAAAATTAAATTGAGTTTAAGACATTTATTATTACATTAATTATTAATGAATGCATATTACAGAATTGTGATTTTTCTGCAGTTGAGACTAAGTTAAATATTTCTAAGGCAGCTGTCTGGCAGTATAGAACTTCATTTTCGTTGAAAAAAGACATTCTGTCAAAACTCCCGCACTTGTCGGGACAATCGCAAGGATGCCAATGTCAGGGAAAGAACATATGAACACTATATGAGAAGAGAGTGTTCATCAGTTGGCAAGTGAACACTTGTTGGTAGATGTGGTGGCAAGGAGAATGCACAAGTTGATGGTGACTGACTGTTAACTGCCAATCATTGTTTGAAAATTTAAACCAGGCAACTTGACTCTGGTCAAGGCATCGCCCCCTGAGGAACAAACCAGCAAATGACACTCTCATCTTTTTTTCATTTAGCTGAAATAGGCATAATGTATGTATGTGTTCTTCCTGTCAGTAAAGAATAGAGCTCTGTGTATCCAGTATATGCAAATGTGCTACATTGGGAGTCAGACTGACAATTTTAAATTGGTTATCAGTGTAATTGCAGAATCACTGGACAGTGTGATCAACTGCCTCATTTCAGACCTGTTCCGGTTCCACGATGAAATTCCAGGATACTAGGAACACAATTTACACAAAGCACAGCATGTTATGAGATGATGCAAAGCACAGTTCACACCACCGCCCAGTGTTAAGTTCACTTCAAGATGCCTCCCATTATTATCAGTGCATAGTTAGGAATTGTACTTGTAGAATCATGAAGGTTAATGCAGCAATTTTCTCTGATTGTGGAGGAGTCCCACTATATTTCTAATGTCGGCCGAATCATTTTGGAATGTTACAATGATGTTGAGGTTGGCACTGATGTATTTTGTTTAAATTTCTCACTCGTTATATTTTTTGTTCCCATAGGTACATGAAGCTTGGCACAAAGCACCCAGAGTCCAACACAGCTGGGAATGACATCTTTGCAAAATTCTCAGCTTACATCAAAAACTCTAAGCCTGAAGCTAATGAAGGTAAGCAGAATGGTAGGATGGTGGCATTAACTTGTTGCGTATCCAATTTGGAATTTTTGCTCAGGAACACACACTCTCTGATAGTTAATCATACTGAGATAAATTTTCTTCTTGAAGAAATCATGTAGTTTGGCGATTGGATTAAATTCTTCCATTTGGAGAGAATGGATATGGGATTTCTTTCGTTTCCAGTGAGGAGTTGGGCAAACTTTAATGAATCATTTTGAGAAGCCTGGGCATTAAATCAAAGCCCATAGTGGAGGACAGCACTAAGTTTAAAAAGAATAAAAGAGAAGTTGGAGAAATTGGGAAACTGTGATAAGTGATGCTTATAAATTGTGCTTTGAAAGATTCTCCATCAAGGCTTCCCAATCTGTGGGCTGTAACTCCTAGAACATAGAACACTACAGCACAACCAGGCCCTTCGGCCCATAAGTTGTGCCGATTATGTCCAAACCTACCAGGACATAGAGCTTTCTGTGACTCCCGATCCCATTAAATCCCATGTATTCATCCAGAAGTCTTTTAAAAGAAGTTTACCTTTACCACCACCGATGGCAGCCGATTCCACTCATTCACCACCCTCTGAGTGAAAAACTTACCCCTAACATCTCCTCTGTACTTGCTCCCTAGAACCTTAAACCTGTGTCCTCTCGTAGCAATCATTTCAGCCCGGGGAAATAGCCTCCGCGAATCACCCTATCTGTTTCTCTCAACATTTTATAAATTTCTATCAGGTCATCTCTCAACCTTTGTCTCTCCAGGGAGAAGAGACCTAACTCCCTCAACCTATATTCATAAGGCATGCCTCCCAATCCAGGCAACATCCTTGTAAATCTCCTCTGCACCCTCTCAATAGCTTTTACATCCTTCCTGTAGTGAGGCGACCAGAACTGCGCACAGTATTCCAAGTGGGGTCTGACAAGGGTCTCATTGTGGTGTCAATGAGATAAGATTTTGGGGTCCCAAGCTCTCAGGCAGTAATGGCTACTGTGGAACTCAGACTGATTTTTGCCAGCTCAAAGTCTTTTCAAATGTTTGTTTTTGTCGGTGTGTGCGGCCTAATGGACTGCTATCTGAGGCCTGATTATTGCTGCAATGATAATTTGTGAATAGGTAAGTATTCTTTTATTTTGTGGGTGGCACAGTGGGTTAGCACTGCTGCCTCACAGCAACAAGGATCAGGTTCAATTCAGGCCTTGGGTGACTGTCTGGATGGAATTTGCACATTTTCCCCTAAGTATGCATGGGTCTCCTCTGGGTGTTCTGCTTTCCGCCCACAGTCCAAAAAACACGCTGGTTGGGTGCATTGACCATGCTAAATTGACCCAAAAAAAATGTGTAATTAGATGGATTAGCCGTAGGGAATATAACAGAGTAAGGAGGATGGAAGGTCGGGGGAGCGGGGCGGGGTGGGGGGGGTGGTTGGGGGGAGTAGGTGGGCGTGGGCTGAGTAAGATACTCTGTCAGGGTCATTGCAGACTCAATCAGCCAAATGGTCTTTTCTGCACTGTAGAGATCTTGTGGTTTTGAAGAAACTCTGTCTCTCCATCAACTGTCCCTCTGTCCCCACCCACTCTCAACTCCTCCTTCCCTCTCTGCCCACTGAACAACTCTTGTACCACCCAAAATCTCACTCTAGGCTCCCACAATATGAGGCAATAAACTGAGATCACCCTTGGGAAAGGGTTTGCATAGCGTTATCTGAGAAGAAAAGTAAAGGGAAATCTGATATTGAAAGTCTAAGAAAGAATGAGTTGGAGGAAGAGATTGTCCAGTGAAATTTAGCACAGCAGGAACATAGGGGAATGGAAGATGGTCCAATCTAAATGTTGAACTCTCAACTGTTTACTCCAAGGCACACTAATTGTAGAATTGTTGATATAATTAAGAAAAGTTCAACTGAGAACTAGCTGTGGAACGTAGCTATGTGGGGGAAGAGGTCATCTATCAAAAGCCAAGTTACACTGCAAGCATAACCATGACCCTCCTGTCACTTGTCATTTTAATTTGTGACATTGCTCTCATTCTGTCCTTTCTGCCCATGACCTGCTGCAGTGTTCCAATGAAGTTCCAGGCAACCTCGAAGAACAACACTATAGGGTTGATTCTCCCAGCCCACTGCCCTGCTGTTTTTGCAGCACAGCAGGCTTGAAGATTCAGACACAGGCTGTTTTGTGGACTTCCTGCTGAGTGCCATGGCCTCAGCAAGCTTCCCGGTGCAGGATTAAGTCCACTTTTGAAATGGGCATGGAGCTGAATCATTTATGCTAATTTTAATTTAAATATTATTCACATATAAACTCCACTCCTCCTGCCCCCGCCCCAAATCCCATCAGGAGTGCTTCAGTCCAGCGGGGTTTATAGTACCTCCCCACTGACAGTGTTAGCGGCCCAATTCTACTGGAGTGAAGGAGGGCCATTGCTGCTTTGTGCCCTTGGCTTTGCCAGCTTGACAGTGCCTGCTGGGCCCCCAGCACTGCCCATGGGACAAAACAGAAATGCCCAGGGCCATCTTGCCTCTCTCCAATTTAATAGGTGGCACAGTGGTTAGCACTGTTGCCTCAGCCTCAAGGACCTGAGTTCAGTTCTGGCATCTGGTCACTACCTGTGCGGAGTCTGCACGCTCTCCCCATGTCTGTGTGGATTTCCTCCAAGTGCTCTGGTTTCCTCCCACAGTCTAAAAGATGTGCTATTTAAGTGAATTGGCCATGCTAAATTCTCCCTCAGCACCAGGGTGTGGTGACTGGGGAAGGGGGGAGGTGTGTATCACGGTAACTTCATTGCAATGTTAATGCAAGCCTTACTTGCGACACGAATAAATAAACTAAATAAAAAATCTGCACTTTGCAGCCATAAATGCAATTGTTTAATTTGTGAAATAGGCAAGGCTTAACTCGGATTTTATTTTTTGGAGTCAGGCTTGTGCAAGGTTGCAAGAGGTCCTGTTGACTTAGAAACAAGCAGCGGGGGAGGGGGGTTGTTGGATTTTCCCTCTGGGTTTTTGAACCCTGCCGCTGTCCGACTGAGGTACATAAGTTTAATCTAAAACATGAAGAATGCTGGCTTGTATAAGGTATAAGGCTGACAGTTCCTGTGGGGAACAGTGTAACGTGATTCTGAAGGGAGGTGAGTTCCAGATGTTTTTGTTTCTTATTCCTGCATAAGTAAATTATCTTTTTTATTTTCTGGGGTGAATAACCTTTTAAACTGAAGAAAAGCAGTAGAATATTTTCAGTGAGTTGAACCTAATCTGAGTACCCAGCTTCGCAGCAGCCCTGTGGTCTGATAAGCAGTGTGCTTTAATAAAGAGTGCAATGGGTTCAGGAACTCCGGTCTCTGAAGCAATGAAAGACTGAGTTCACTTCCTTGCAGTCACTGGGTGACTTCTTGGAAATGGAGACAATGGAGTTATTGAAGCCACTTCAATCCCCGCTCTGACTGGCGACTAGGCTAACAGGGCTGGTGAAAACGAAAACACATCATCCCGTGGAGATTAGTCATTGCACAGCTGGGGCTGACAATTTACTGCAGTTCCCTCAGCATCAATATCACTTTTTGCTGAATAAATGCATTTTGCTTAAACCCAGGGAATGCGAGCATGAGCAATTCACCGCCACCTCATTAGAAAAACACTTGGATATTTCAAGACATTGCAGTATTCTTTTAAAACATCCAATTCAATTTGTGGGAAGATTTGTTATCACATGTATTCTTTGTTTTGTTTGCTTTAACCAAAACCATTTCAAAATTGAGCAAAAAAAAATTGGGTGTTAAGGTCATTACAGTGAAGTAAAAATCATCACAGTTTTTTATAACAAAGGATGAGATAATACTGCACCAACACGCACATAAGATAGTGAGCCCTCCTCTCTTTTCCAAACCACTTGGAAATGGAGTTTTCTGTTTGCACAATGACACTTTACCCTAGTTGTTAAATAGTCATGGAGTGTGAGGATGGGAGAGGGAGAGGCAATAGGGCCAAAAACATTGTCAGAATTGCCCAGGACATTTACAATTCTGACACTAAACCTCTCTGTCTCCCTTTTCATTGAAGTTGCCCCTTAAAACCTACCTCTTCAAACAAACCTTTGTTCAGCTATTTCTTTTAAGAATCAATTTTGTTTCTTGGGACATTTTACTATGTTAAAAGAGATGTAGAAATCCAAGTTGTTGTTGCTTCCATGTTTTGCGTTCAAATCTATGATCAGGCACCGAGGCTTGAGGCTTGTTGTATGCCTGACAATGCATTTGTGGGATCCAGAAGTGCTATACGTGCTATGAGGCTGGATATAAATGATGGTTGGACCCAATTCCCAAATTCCAAACCACGTTACCCAGCACTTTCATTTTCAATGGCACATAATAAGAATGCGAGGACTGAGCTTACACCCTGCAGCCCCAACCTAGCCAGCTCCATTGCAGAGACAAACATCTCCTAGTCCCTCGCTATTTCCATGGAATCTGTCCAGTTTCTCCATGGTCTTCTTTCTCAGAGGAGTTGTGAACCATAGTTTGATCTTAAGAGGTAACTTTGCAATATTTTACCTATGCTGCCTCCATGTCAACTCATTGCAACACCCTTTCATTAAATTATTGATAATGGATGCTTTAAACATTTGACACTCTTAACCTTGTGCAAATAAACATTGGTACATTGACAAAAGAGATCACAGAAAAAAAACTTACTATAACCTCATAGAGATGTCAATCAAGAAAAGTAAATGCTTCTTTCCACCTGTGTAAACAAACTCACTCGTAATCTTTTTGTAAGAATTTGGGCCCAGAAGTTTGTCCTAGAAATCAAGGGAAACCTTTTAACAGACCACCACGGCACTCAGCCATCTCATCAATCTGCTACTAGGAGTGGTAGAGCCAACTCTATTCACCCCAACTCCCCAGAGTAAAAATAGCACCTAAGTGGACTCTTTATACTGAGACATGACTAACAAATTGGAAAATTCCCAATTTGAACCACCACCTTCTGAACTAAAATCTATCCTTGTAACCTATGCATAAGGCTCATTAAAATTGATAATATTGAATTATTACAATAATGAGAAGATGTCCTCATAACATGAACCCCATTGCCAAAGCAACATGTAATAGGATAAACATCAATGTACAACAGTTGATTTAAGGGAAGATTTATATTGGATTATTGTTGTTCAAAGCAATGTATCTCTTAGCAGCTCATTGTTTCTGTGTAGTTTTGATTTAGTTGAGAACCAAGGGAGTTAAAGAAAATTTTTGTGTCTTCCTTGTAAAGCTGTTTTTTTATGTGTCCTAATTATGTGACTGACTGGGTGTGAAAGTGTGAATAGTTGTTGGAGAATTTTAGTCTACATGGGCAAGTACATTTGGATAGATCCACATACAAGTGTGAGGATGCTGTTGAGCATGATAGGTTAACCTGTGGTTTAGAATAATGCCAACAGTGTGGGTTCAATTCCCATTGCAGCTGAGATAGACTTTGAATGTTCCTCCTCTCCTTGCTCTGAAAGTAGAAGGTGATGGTGAACCACCACTGACAAAGACACCTCAGCAAGAAGTGGAGTGGGGACAATCTTATTGGCTGGTCCTGCCAGTCAATCTGTGTGGCGAGCTGGTAAGATCAAGAGAGGCAAAAAAAATCAGGTTCAAGCCCAGTTTTTCACAGCTTGTGATGTTACCAGCCTTATTTTGAATAGATTTGCACTGAGAGATCGGGGTACCTGCACAATGGTACCTCTAGAGCTCAGTAGCCAGCTTCCTGGTGAGAATCACTTTGTGATTTTTTTTAAGTGTCAAGTGATTGTGACTGGGAGATTGCCCAAAGAATCAATACGATTTTCTCCTGTTTTTGCGTTCCTTCAGCACCTTGAATTACCTTTGGTAAGATTGCCCCAAGAACTTCCATAGGTGATTGGCAGTGCAAAGATGGGCCCTAACAGAGAACTAAAATCTATTAGCATGTATCCTCCTCCTGCTATTGAGCAGACTAAGATAGTGTAGTATCTTTCAGCTGTAGTCTGAAAGCTGAGAGAACTGTAGAACTCTATAAATTAGCTGATGTTTCATCATGCTGGGAGAGCGACCATATAACCTTCAAAATATATAGCCTAATACTGAGGGACTTCAATCAGTCTTCCGGTTTCTGTTGTCTTATTGGACTGCCTGGTCTGTCTCTTTAATTATTTCAATCAAAGACTGTTTGAAGTACAGTAATGACACTACTCAAAACCTTTATTACTGCACTGTTTAAATCATCCCAGTACCTAAGAATTCTATTCTGTTGCAATAAATTTAACCCTCGTTATATTTGAAATGGGACATTGAAAGATGGAGATAGTGAGATGATTTTGGATTGGAATAGTTGAGTCATCAAGGTTAAAACAAACTTACAACAGCTTCTTAGGAAGTAAGCAGTAACATGACAAAACATACGATTATTAACACTGTGAGCGAAATCTTCTCATTGTTTGTTTGACGAATTGCCAACTCAGATGTGAAAAGCTGGGGCTAGCCCTTTGGCTCCACTGCTGGTTTTTGATATCACATTTTTGACACTTAGACAAGGCTAAAAAAAATTAAATAAGTGAAAAGAACACGCCCCTTTACAGACATGGAATCCTCCACCTAGTGGACAAGGGTCCCACTCTACCTGGGGCCCCTCCCCTTCCCTATTTCCCCGCCTCCTCCACCCGGCAACTCTTCATCACTCAATGGACACGGGACATTCCTCAAGAAACCAACCCCACCCACCCTGAGCCTCCCCAGTGGAAACCCCTAGCCATAACAAATCTGAAGTGCCTAGAGATAGTGTCAGAGTACTGCTTGGGCATGGCCTGCTCCCTCCTGTGGGCTGTATTTACCCATGTGTGTGCCCCTAGCAGTTTGTGTTTGCCAGTTCCTTGTTTAAACAATCCTGGCAGTGTGATACAATGCTGCTGAGCGTGTCAATTGAGCCGGGAAATACAGTAAGTAAGAAAGCCTTTTTGGGACTCCCCCTTCCATCTTCCATCCTTACAACTATTCCTGCCTGCAGAAAATGGGATGTGGACCCCCTACATTTAAGATCTTGTGGAGACCTCTAGTGGTAAAAGCCCTCAAGCTTAGTGGTGTCACGCTGGGATTCCTCCCCAGGGTCATTAGTAAGCAACAGGCACTGAAGTGGGATAAGTGATTAGAGTGACTCTCATCAGCAGATCCAATGCACCTTGGACCAATGAGTGCTAGATTTTGACTTTTTACACAATGGTGCAGCACAGTGGCACAGCAGTTAGTGCTGCTGTCTCACAGCACCAGGGCCATGGGTTCAATCCCTGGTTTGGGTCATTGTCTGTGCGGAGTCTGCATGTTCTCAGTGTATATGAGTAAGTGCTAGAGTGTGGTGACTTGGGGATTGTCACACTAACTTCATTGCAGTGTTAATGTAAACCTGCTGTGATTAATAAACAATGACAATTCCACGAATATCAGAAAGTTGATGTCAGATGCTTCCTCTTTTGGAAGATCTGTCTGAAAGATATGGTAGTCTGGGGCTATCTGAGTAGGATTCTGTTTATGTAAAATTGTCACTTTTAAACGCCAATTCTCGTCTTTCATGGGCAATCTACACAGGCACTGAGTCCTGCTGATAAAGCACAATTACACCATTCTTCTGCAGTGCAGTACAGCTGGATGGGGGGAGAAGAAAATACATTGCTTTTCATTATTTAAAGAATAAATTTCTCTGCAGATTGTTTGCTGGAGAATGTACTTTTTCTCCTGCACTTAAGGCTTTCAAGGTCAAATCACACTCTTCATCATTTTGATGTAATATGACATTGAAACAACATGAACTGTATCATAAAAACACAGCAAATGAATGTTTTCATGACGTGTATATCAGCACTAACCAGATGAATGGCTCAAATGTAATCTCTGTAGACACTGCCTATCTTCAAGGAGTAGTGCTGAGCCCAGTATTGATTGGCAGAATGAGTTCACAAATGTAAGCGATGCCAAATGAAGTATTTGTTTGATTATAATTAATGTACGGTGCCCAAAATCAGTCCTACTTTCAATAATGGCTTGAGGTCAGATTACACTTCTTGTTGCTGATTCCAGCAGCCAGTTTCCCTCCTCTTGCTACAACTTCCCCCAGTACTTGAATCACAGTGGGTAGAATTGGTGGAGTTCTGAATAAACAGAGGCAGACAGCTGCAATGCTGCATATTTTATTCATTGTTTGGTTCTGGACACGTGTACTACTTTAGGTATGTCACTTTGGGTTGTCATCAGATGTACAAGAGGAACAATGACTTGTCTCTAAGTAAAAAACCCACGTTCATAACACCAATCACTGTGGGCAGCTGAGAAATAGTGAGTGGATTGTGAATGAGGGATTTGATGGATTGAGTTGTAAGGAGAGGCTGAATAGACTTGGACTATTTTCTCTGGAGCGTAGGAGTTTGAGGGGTGACCTCAGAGGTCTATAAAATAGAGGGGCACAGATCAGCTAGATAGCCAATACCTTTCCCTAAAGGTATGTGAGTCTAAAACTAGAGGGCATAGCTTTAAGGTGAGGAGGGAGAGATACAAAAGTGTCCAGAGGTATTTTTTTTCATACACAGGGTGAGGAGTACCTGGAACAAGCTGCCAGAGGTAGTAATAGAGGCAGGTACAATTTTATTTTTTAAAAAGCATTTAGATAGTTACATGGATATGATGAGTATAGAGGGATATGGGCCAAATGCGAGCAATTGTGATTAGCTCAGGGTTTTCTTTAAAAAAAAGGGTAGCATGAACAAGTTGGGCCAAAGGGCCTGTTTCCATGCCGTAAACCTCTATGACTCTAGAAATCAAATCCTAGCAACACAAAGGGCCAGATTTTACAGCCTTACTTATCCTGAAACCATAAAATTCTGCCCGGGGTCAACAGATCTTCCTATTCTCCACCCCTCGCCCATTTTGATTCCTGTGGCAGGCAGGACAGTAAAATTCTGGCCAAAGAGATTGTAGCTGCTTTAAACACACAACTCACATGAACATACAATAAGTAAACTAATAAGAGAAATGGCAACATGGCAATAGGATAGTAAAGCATGGGTGATATCTGTCTGAAATATTAAGGAATATGTCTGCTAATTAAAACTAACACCTAACGCTACATTTGCCTTGAGATTTAGTTTTATTTTGTTCATTCATGGGACATGGGCATCATTGGCTGGTCAGCATTTATTGCCCAGCCTGTGTTAGCCTTGAGAAGGTGGTAGTGAGCTGCTGCCTTGAAATGCTGCAGTCCACGTACTGTGGGTTGACCCACAATGCTGCGAGAACGATTGATAAAACTGAGGGGCGTGCTAGGTCATTTTGGAGGGCAGTTGAGAGTCAATCACATCGCTGTGGCTCTGGAGCCACATTGCAGGCCAGACCAAGTAAGGATGGCAGACTTCCTTCTCTAAAGAACATTAATGAATGACAAATTTCTATATTTTCAGTGAAAGCCTGTACTTTAGAATTTCCATGAACAATTTGTACCTATTCATAGAACATAGAGCATTACAGCGCAGAACAGGCCCTTCGGCCTTCAATGTTGCGCCGACCAATTAAGAAAAAGCAATGACCCTCTAACCTAATCATTCCCTTTTCATCCATAAACTTCTCTACTAACCTCTTAAACGCCACCAAACTTGGCGCATCTACAACTGCAGCAGGCAGGGCATTCCATACTCTTACCACCCTCTGGGTAAAGAACCTACCTCTGACATCTGTCCTATAACCACCACCCCTTAATTTGAAGCTATGTCCCCTTGTGCTAGCTTTCTCCATCCTAGGAAAAAAGCTATCACTGTCAGCACTTTATTCATAGAATAACGAAGCATATTACAAGCATAATTGACAAAAGAATCAGCACTGAGCAAAAAAAAAGCAATGAGGAAAGATCACTGAAAATTTGATCAAAATTTGGTGAAGGTTGCACTAAATCCTCAGAGACAGAAGTCCCTTCACTAAAATCTCTGACAACTGGCTACGGAGTGCTTTCGGTTCGCTGTCTGCACTAGGAATCCCAGAGGAAATGACACGTCTGGGAAAATACAAAGCAAGAGGCTCCTTAATTGGTCCATCAATTTGGCCGTTAATCAGGGAATTCATATTCTAACAGGTCACCCCAATTACCTGATTAAAGTCATTACAGAGGTGTGCTTGCTATCATTGTGTAAAGTTTAACCAAATGAAGACAGTCTGACTGAGCTGCAGTACAGGGGAAAGGCATTGGAAGAGAATAGTGAGGCATTTCAGTTTGTTTTTAAGATGTGGGTGTCACTGGAATTGGCAACATTTATTGCCCATTCCTAATTGCCCCCCAGTAGATGGTGGTGAGCCTACAACTGAGGGGCTTGCTAGGCCATTTCAAAGGCCAGTTAAAAATTAACCACATTGCTGTGGATCTGAAGTCCCTTATAGGCTAATCTGAGACAGGATATCAGATGTCCTTGGCTGAAGGATATTACTGTGCCAAACAGTTATTTACATCAATCTGATAGCTCCATGACCATTACCAATGATCCCAGCATTTTATTCCAGATTTATTTATTAAATTAAAGTTTACCAGCTGCCATGATTGTAATTGAATTCAGGACTTTGGAAAATAGTCTGGATCTCTGTATTACTAATACGGATCACATTATCTATGCTACCATTCATTATATAAAAGCTAGTAGAACAGATAGATGAGGAGAGGTAGTGTATTGTGATCATACGGCATGTCATTCATTACTTTTAATTAAAGCAGTTTCAGTGCCATGGCTGGAATGGGCTTCTGATTCCAGAGATTGAAACATGAAGTTGGCAGATCGGAAGGACAGTTTGGGGCAACGGTATAGCCTGGAATTTTACTATTCCATCCATCACAGGAATCGGAGGGAGCAAGGGTTCCATGGAAAGGTCTGTTGACCTCAGGTGGGATTTTCCTGTTTCAGGACAAGCAAGGCTGGAAAATCTTGCCCATACTATGTATAGTCCACGTGTACATCAGTGATAAATGAATAGCTATATTTGTCACCTTTAGAAACTCAATCTGTGAACAGGTCATTGTTTAAAAAATGTAAGGTCATTCACTTTGGAAGGAGTAATTTGACAAGGAAGTATTCAATGAATGATAGGGCACTAGGAAGTTCTGAGAACAAAGGGGCCTTGGCGTGTTTGTCCACAGATCTTGATGGTTGAAGGGTATGTTAGTAAGGTGGTGTCCCATAAGTTAAGTTATGAAGAGGGGTTGGGTAGGCTTGGGTTGTTTTTGTTGGAGTAGAGAAGACTGAGGGGTAACCTGATCGAGGTGTACAAGATTGAGGGATATGGAGCAGATGTTCCCTTAGCTAAAGGTCAGTCATGAAGACATGAGCTGAAGGTGAGGGGCAGAAGGTTTAGGAGGGAATGTGCAGAAAAACCTTTTTATCCAGAGGTCTGGAAAATGTTGCCTGGGAGGGCGATGGAGACAAGTTGCCTCACATACTTTTTTTAAAAAAAAGTACCTGAATGAGCACTTGGCCCAAGGTCCTGAATGTTATGGTGTGCCTAGTGCTGGCAAGTGGGATTAGATGAGAATTCACGTATTTCTAATGTGTTAATGTGAATTAAATCGGCCAAAAGGCATCTTCTGCATTGTATGATTCTGTGACTATCCTTACGTTATATTGGAAGCAGGAAATGACCATAAGATAAAATATAATGTTGCAACCAAACCTTCTATTTTCTTCACAAATACCCTGCTGTGCCATCTTCCCCACCCCCGCCCTCTCTCTCTCTTTCTCTGTCAAAGTACACTTAATTGCTTTTTGAGCTCATATATCCTGTTGACTGTAAGATGAATACAATATATCCATAATAAAACTTTGCCAGTAAAACATTGACTGAAATTATGAAAACATTATGTACCACTTCAGATAGTATATGCTTTGATTTCTGTTTCATGTAGGAGTAGTTTAAATGGCCTGGTGCTGGTAATTTTGACTGCAAACATCCGATGCAGATGGAGTACGAGTCAATGTTCACTCAGAGGTACAGAAGAGAGTGCAGTCTACTTCCAATAGGATGGGCTACTCTTTTTAAAAACTATTTCATCCATTATAAATGTAGAGGCAACTCTGGCATCGTCTGTGGAGAGAGATGAAGAGTAAGGTTGCGATCTTGCTAGCCGTTCAAGCCACATTCGTGCTGCGGTGAGGTCAGGGAATTTGGCACCCAGCCAAATCTCCATTCGCTGCTGCAGGATGGGGAAATCCCACAGTAAAATTCCAACCTCAATGGTTCAGTCTGTGGTGCTCTTTTGGAACTGGAAAATTGAGAATTCAACTGGTTCTGACCAAATACAGAGACAGGGCAAGGGAGAGAGTATGAAATGGTAAAAGGGAAGGTCTGTGATAGGATGAAGGCAGCAGTGATAGGGCAACAGGAATGATGGTATAAGGCAAATGGGGATGGTATTGTGACAATAAATGAAACAAAAGATAGGTGTAGAGGAGCTGTACGTGGCCACAATAGAATCATTCCCCTCAGCCAGCTGTGTGGGATTTGTGTTCTCCCCATGGCTGCATTGGTTTCCTCTGGGTGCTCCGGTTTCCTTTCACATTCTGAAAAAGTTGGGATTGATTGACAATGCTAAATTGCCCTTAGTGTCAGGGTGATTAGCAGGATAAATACCTGGGCTTACAGGGATAGGGCCTGGGTGGAACTGTTGTCAGTGTAGGCTCAATGGACCCAATGGCCTGCTTGTGCACTGGAGGGATTCTGTGAAACTGGTTACGTTATTCAAGAAGAAAGCACTCTTGAAAAATAAAAATCCCAATAAACTTCACTGGACTATTACCACACAAAACTTGACCAGAGCAACGTGAAGAACAGCTGGTCAAAAATCTAGACGTCGGTTTTAAAGAGTGTGTGTTGGAACAGAGGCACTGCAATGTTTAATGAGGATATTTGAGCTCTTGAGGCCAAGATTAGGCTTTCTCTATTGTAAACTTGGATTTTGATGGATCAGTCACCACTGTTTCATTGGAATGCACTGTTTGTGTTTTATCCCCATAGCTCTTGAGAAAGGCCTGCTGAAAACACTGCAGAAGCTGGATGAGTATTTGAACACGCCCCTCCCTGAAGAGATCGATGCGGACAGCATGGAGGACATCAAGGCTTCCAACCGCAAGTTTCTGGATGGAAATGAGATGACACTAGCAGACTGTAACCTGCTGCCGAAGCTTCACATTGTCAAGGTACCTCATTACTTTACATTATGTTAGAACCCAATTTGCCATCTAGGTGTCGGCAAAGAAAGTAAATGAGAAAGCATTCAGTGCAAGACCAGGTGATCCAGAACAATATGGCACATTGTTTTGCCATCTTATACATAGAACCATAGAAAATTACAGCTCAGAAACTTTTGGCCCTTCTTGTCTGTGCCAAACCATTTTTTTTGCCAAGTCCCACTGACCTGCACTTGGACCATCTTCAAATACATCTTGTGTGTTTGTGTTGAGGTGAAATGGTTTCCCAAGCTTAGCAATTCTGCTCCTGAGTCCAACAGAAAAGCAAAATCCGTTTCTTTTAAACAAATTTTAGCTACCTACACCTCTCCTGTTCTGATCCATGCTCCAGCTCCTGGCAAGTTTGCTCAGGCTGGGAAACTCCCATTGTTCCCATGCTCAAGCCTCCCATTAGAAGGGCAGAGCAGGCTCAGTGCTTGCATTAG
Organism: Sphyrna mokarran; assembly: GCA_024679065.1. Taxonomy (NCBI): domain Eukaryota; kingdom Metazoa; phylum Chordata; class Chondrichthyes; order Carcharhiniformes; family Carcharhinidae; genus Sphyrna; species Sphyrna mokarran. The sequence goes on along the minus strand of JAGIQG010000024.1, from coordinate 22,710,673 downwards.
ATTCCAGTCTGCAAGTTTAAAAAGGACCCTGCCAGCTTGGTGTGGGAAGCCGGACTGTTGACTGCCAGAATGAGGGAGGAAAGTTAACCCCATAAGACTTCTTATTCCCTCTGTCAGTTGGGGCTGGATTTTCACCGGGTCCAGATGATTTGAAAACTTCTTAAAAATGGCAACCCAGATCCGATTCTAATATTCCTGATCCCATTTTCAGGAGTGCCTTTTAAGGATACAGTTTTGTTTGAGTCATGAGTCTGCATTGTATTCTCCCAGCCTGGTCATCTCAATCCAGTGGGGATGGATCATGTGCTAATATTCCATAATTTTCATGTACTCTGGTCAGCTTTTTAAAGAAACGCGGTTCCCCATATCCAAGTGCTGAATGAGAAAACAAAAGAGAATTGCATTGATGTTTTGGGTGAGCTCCCAGTCTTATCATGTGGTAGTTAGTAAAGAAAAAGCGCCAGGATGCGATTCTCGCCAGTAGGGGGTGAGTATGGCGCCTTCGATGGTGAAGCCTGCTGCTGCGTTCTAGGGGCGCTGTTGTGCAGGTGACTTGATCTCCCAGTGATGGGAGATATCTCACTGGCATCCCCTTCCCCTTATGAACATTGGGGCTCTCCAATTGGTGTAGTGCAGGCCAATAGAATCATGGTCTATGAAATTGACCAAAGTGAATCTAAAATCCAGAGGTGTCAGTCAAGTAATGTTTTCCCTGGTGTTTGAGGACTCTAATGAGTGTCTGAGCTCTGAGCCAAAAATAAATAGAGGCTTGGCTGAGGTCCTAGAAATCATCAGTCTTCCGAAACGCCAGAGCTAGCTGACAGCTTTGGCTGCCTGATCTATGCTGTCAATTTCACAATATTTATCAAAGTAAGAAAGAATTTGATTCATTTTATTTTGTTTGTGGGATGTGACGAGGCTGACAAGGCTAGTATGTGTTGTCCATTCCTAATGTACCCTTGAATTGGTTGACCTATCTGGCCATTTCAGAAGATAATTAAGAGTCAATCACTTTTTTTTTCTAGCAAAACATGCTTGCAGTTTCTGCTATTGATGCTTTAAAGTATCTGGATAATGGACACTTATTGAGTTGTAGTAAAATAAATGTATTTCTAATTGGAAAATTATCAATGAATTTTTAAAATGTTTTTTGCACATCCTACAATCACTGTAGGATTCATTGCTTCTGTGCAGTGCATAGAATGGACACAAATCTGCTATAGCTTGGCATTGGGTTTGAGGAGCCATCAGGGATAGATAGGAGTCACAGCTTGGCATGCAGATCATGAAGGATCATTGAGCTAACACAGGGCATGAGGAGCCATAGAGAGTGGGGATGGAATGTGGGTGGCATTGATGAGACATATGAATTGTGTGGGAGGTTGCGAAGGATGCTAGGCTTTTCAATTTGTGTTTTAATAATTAACAAGTTTCACAGCACAGAGGTGGACTTTTAAATAGTATGCCTTCACACCCACTAGCTTCTGCAGCTGTTTGTGACCTTTTCCCCAGGCTGGCCGACCCAACCACAGCCTACACCTGCCTGCCGATAACGAAAATCCTGTACTTATGAGCACTTATCCCTCAAGCGGGCAAGGCAAGACAGGAATTCTCTCAGCTCCTGGTATCTGCCTCACGGATGATAATCCAACCCTAAATACTAACACTTTCACATCCTGAGCCACTCTGTTATCAAATTAAAAATAAGCAAAGAGAGGAAATATCAAAACAGTTTAGTGAGATCCTCCTATATCAGAAATTGTCAAGCTGACAACTTTGTTATTGTAGCTGCCTTTATACAACATGCTGCTTTACTCCACTTGAGGCTGTAGTAATCAGTAAATGTTTTACATATGTAAAATTTTATGCTGATAACCAGATCCCATCTGTGAAGGGCAGATGTTGCAACTATTAACATTTTTAGTTGAACAGAAACACAGAGGTGGTACCATTCAGGACACAAGAAATGGGTGCAGGAGCCAATTCACTCAGCACTTTGAGTCTTGCTGTGCCATTCAGTCAGATCATGGTCAATTATCCATATCAATTCCACTTTCCCACATTTGCTTCTTTTCTTTGATTCCCTTTGTGCCCAAAACGCTGTCAAACATTTAAAAATACTCATCTCCATGTCATCAGAGGAGATAATTCTAAAGACTAACAATCCTCTAAGTTGAGGAAATTTCTCCCCGTCTAAGACCTTACCTGATCTGTATGTTGCGAGTATACGGTCTTTAGTTCTGAAGCTTCCAGCCAGAGAAAAGATCATCTCACCATCTGTCCTCAAATAATTTTATATTTCATTTTGATTATCTTTCATTCTTCTAAATGCCAGAAAGTATAGGCCAATTTCTATTCTGTGCCCATAGTTTACACTTCTGATCCCAGGGATCAATCAATGAGCCTCACAGTGCCAGGGACATCGATTCGATTCCTGGCTTGGTTCACGGCCTATTGTAGAGTCTGCACGTGCTCTCTGTGTCTGCATGGGTTTCCTTCTGTTTCCTCCCACAGTCGAAAAGATGTGCTGGTTACGTGCATTCATTTTTAGCCATGCTAAAATTCTCCCTTGGTGTACCTGAACAGGGGCTGGAGTGTGGCCATACAAACTTCACTTCAATGTTAATGTAAGCCTACTTCTGACACGAATAAATAAACTTGAAACTTTGCATTCTGATCAAGGCAGATATATTCTTCCTTTGGTGAGAAGACCAAAATGTATGTGGCACCTCAGATGTAATTGCAACAAAACACACAAAATATTGTAGCAAAACTTTCATCCTTTATATTGCAATCCCCTTGCAATAAAAACATACTACTTGTCTTTCCAGATGCTGTACCCATATCTGCAAACTACCTTTTTGTGTTTCTTACCCAAGAATACTTCCATCACTCTGAAGATCAATATTTAAACATTTCTCACCATTTAAAAGATTCTGCTTTTTTACTTATGCCCAAAGTCAATAACCTTACATTTCCCTACATGATACTCCATCTGCCATCATTTTGTCCAATCTAGCCAATCAAGCTAGTCTTTATCCATTTGCATCCTCCTCACAGTTTACACCCTGAACTAACATAGTTTAATAATGAACCTGTATATTTTACACTCTGTCCCATCATCTAAGTCATCGTCATAGATTGTAACTAGCTAAGGCTTAAGCACTAGTCCTTGCAGCACTTGCCTTCTGATATTTACCAATCCTCTGTTCATGCTGATGTATTACCCCGACCATGAACCCCTATCTTTTGTAAAAATCCTGATCCTTTCAGAATTTATTAAAATAACAGGGGACAATCGTAAATCATAACCATCTCCTTAAGCAGTCCAGATGATGGCCGTCCAGAACCTAGAGATAAAACAATGGCCTTGTAATCACTCTCTTGTATTCACTATTTTCTTTAATTTACAATGGAGCGTGTGAAGCAAATTCATCATTGTTGGTTAGACCACATTTGGAATGCTGTGTCCAGTTCTGGTCACTAGACTATCAGAAAGACATGGAGGTTTTGGGAGAATACAGAAAAGATTTACTAGGATGTTGCCTAGTATGGAGGATATTAGCTATGAGGAGAGATTGAATAGCCTGGGATTGTTCTCCCTGGGAAGACGATGGCTGAGGGGCGACTTGATAGAAGTTTATAAGTTTAAAGGTTAGATAGATTGAAGAGTTGGAAGCTTTTTCCCGGGGCAGAAATGACAAATACAAGGGGGCACAAGTTCAAGATAAGGGGGGGGAAAGGTTTAGTAAAAATGTGTGGGGAAAGTTTTTTTACGCAGTGCGTGGTAGTGGCCTGGAATGCACTGCCAAATGAGGCAGATACATCAGCGACATTTAAGACTCATCTGGATAGACATATGAACAGAAAGGGGAATAGAGGGATGCAGGCGATTAGTCTGGATAGGACAACGTGATCAGCGCTGGCTTGGTGGGCTGAAGGACCTGATCCTGTGCTGTACAGTTCTTTGACTTCCAATTTTAGTATAAAAAAGAATTATCCTGTCTGCCATGGGAACCAAAATGGATAGGACATGAACCACGCAAAGGTGTGTTGACCTCGCGCGAGATTTTCCAGTCTTGGGGCAAGCGTGGATGGAAAATCCCACTCAATGTTATCATGGAACTTAAGTAGACCACGAGGCTTATATATTTGACACCTGATGACATTGACTCTGAAATAATCATCATTTCAAGTTCACAAGACACAGAACATATCACAAATAAGTAAATGATAAAAAAATACAAATGAGATTTAATCATTTTATGCCTTTTTTTAAAAAAACTCTGTGGCTGTCCTGATATGATAAAGCAATATATAAATGCAAGTTCTTTTCTTTTGGTAGGTTGTCGCAAAGAAATATCGGAACTTTGACATTCCCAAATCCATGACGGGAATCTGGCGATACCTGCAGAATGCTTACACCAGGGATGAATTCACAAACACGTGCCCCGGAGACAAAGAAATTGAAATCGCGTATGCAGATGTAGCAAAACGCCTCACCAAGTGATGGTGGACAAGGCCAGCGCAAGCATTCACTAACAGAAAAGCTTTTGTTAACAGACTACGCTTTACTTTTATTGCATGGTTTTTGCAAAGTTGTCAGATATTTTATATTTTCCATTGGATTATAACTTCAGGTATCTCAGACGTTACTTTTTTTATATATATATATTTTTTAGGAAGGGCTTTCAAGGTTCGGTAAGCCAAACATGCACTTGCCTAGGTGAGCAGAACCAATTGGCAACGATATCCAACAAGGTCTGGATATCTATGGGAAAATGTTAGAGGAACCTGTGCCTTTAAGACCTTGTGCTGTGAGAGATCACTGAATAATACGTGAAAAAAGATAGCAAAAGAATATTGCTCATCGGTCAATTTTTGATCACATTTATACGTAGACATCACAGACTCAATCTTAGCTTCAAGTTAACGTAGACGGCATGGTGGCACAGTGGTTAACGCTGCTGCCTCACAGCTCCAGGGACCCATATTGAATTCCCATCCCTGATCACTGCTTGTGTGAAGTCTGCGCATTTTCCCTCCTATCTGCATGGGTTTCCTTTGGATGCTCTGGTCTAGTCCGACAGACCTAAAGATGTGCTAGTTAGGTGTATTGGCCATGCTAAACCCTCCCTCAGTGTATTCAAACAGACGCCAGAGTGTGGCGACTAGGGAATTTTCACAGTAATTTGCTGACTTGTACCAATAAATAAACTTTTTTTTTAACAGCGTTAAAATTGTCTTCTTGTTTAGTGTGACATTAGAAGAACCTAAAAATAACCACCGTCATTAAATAAGCAAGTGACCTTGAAAGCCCAATTGTAGGTATTAAAAAGAAATACACATACAAATGCTAAATATTATAAGTTACAGTATTCATCTGATCAGTTTTATCTTTGTATTTATAATGCTGCAATAATCCTCAAGTCTTTGACTGCTTAATCATGAGTAAAATATTGCCATTTGTCCTATTGTTAAACTTCATTCCAAACTATTATGACACATTTTATTGTTTTCTTTGGTTTTATAGATATTTTGATAACAGAAGAATCAGTTTGCCCTGGATTCCTATAGTTGATATAAAGGGTGGCTGAGCGAGAGATTAAACAAAATCAACACTGAAGTAAAACATGGTGATTAGTGGCTGTAGCGGGTGATGCAATATCCAGTTTTTAGCAATTTTTTATAAGTTTTTGTTAAGTGGACCTTTTTGTTCTTTCGGAGATGCACACACTGAAGACAATAAAGTCTGGATTAATAGCCCTCCCTATGTTCTAGTGTAATTTCAAAAGAGGTTGAATGCTTTAAGAGTAGATCAGCTTTGCTATGCTCCATGTACGACATGTCAGTGCACCAAACAAGATGAAGCCAATTGTAAGTTGGATGTTCTTAAGTTGCAATTCTCTGCATTGTGGGGCCAGTTACTCCAGAGAACATGGACTTTCAGAGATTCCTGACAAGGAATGTTCAAATTGGTCTTGCATTTCTTTCTCTTTATCTGCATCAGAATACCAAATCCAGGCACAATGTGGGTGGCAATGATTAGTTGTCTCATAACGCCAGAGATGGGTTTGATTCCCAGCTTCGGCCACTGTCTGTGCAGAGTCTGTACGTTCTCGCTATGTCTGTATGGGTTTCCTCTGGGTGTTCCAGTTTCCTCTGGGTGTTCCAGTTTCCTTTCACAGTCCGAAAGGTGTTGGTACATTGACCATGCTGAATTTTCGCTCAGTGTACCTGGAGCAGGCACCGGAGTATAGTGACCAGGGAATTTTTACACTAACTTCATTGCAGTGTTAATATAAGTCTATTTGAGACACTAATAAATAAACTTATAATTGACACGTACAGAGTTCATAGCTGATATTCACTACAGAATGACAGGGAACTCTTCCATCATTGATTTATGTTATTGCTCAATTAGTTCCTTGTCATAGGTTGTAACATACTTGATAACCTGGCAATGGTGGTACTGTTCATTCCAGGAGTCTGGGTTGCTGCAGCCACATGCATTTATATATGCATGTCTGGAGCTATGGATAGTGATGGTAGAGGGTCCAACATCACATGTCTGAACAGGAAAATCTCCCAGTCTTGCTGCCTGCCATTGGCATGTATTGGATTTTCAGGTTGATGCATGGATTGTTTGCCTGAATTATGAATGCAGATTCCTTGGCCATCTAAGCCTGGAGTGAGATTCAAATGTAGAGACAATGACGTTACCCACTGCATCGCAAGACCTCACCACTTGACAAACTACAGACTATTTATCTAATAGTCATTTGGTAATGCAGTTAAGAGTACATATCACCCAAAGATACCCCAGATTGATTTATTTAAGGCCATTTATTTGTGAAGGAGTTTATATGAAAAATCAAACTGCCATTTTTCTGTCTCATAACTCAGTTGAACTTTGAACCAAATTATTATTCCCCCAGTGGTGACATAATTCTCTAAAAATAACAAGATTACTTCAGTTCAGATGAAACAGAAAGAAGTGATTGTTGCAACAATGTGAAATTATTCTCTTTGAAAAGCAATGGCAATGGAATTACCCCACATTGAATTTATAAACACTTTAATATACCTGATTGCAGAAATGCAAATCATTTAATGTCAGCTGAACTGTTGCCTAGGTGTAAAGGCAAGACCTAGAACTACAAAACTCTTGTGACCAGCTCAATTCACTTTGTGCATGCACATACCCAGCCAGCTGACAGTAAAGCAGCAGCTCTGAGCTGTGCTGGAGACTCTACATGCCTGATAACCACCTCTGCAGACAGAGGCTGTAATGTAAGCAAAAACAGCTCTGCAGAGACTGCCAGAGAATGTACATCCTGCCCAAAAAAGAAAGCCATTTAGAACAATCCCAAGTGCTTTTATTGTTAGTAACAAGATAGCTGGCAGAATGTTCTGCCCGCTTGTAAACAAACCTGAATTGTAAAATTGTATTGTCTCATTTAATAGTGGTCACATTTTTTGCGTTCTGCTTTCACTCAACACCAGGCTGACTTCATTGTAAACAGCTTTCCCAGGGAAAGCCATCTCGAGCAGGATTGTTACCCCAGGTACTGAATCACAAACACCATTAAGTCATTAATTAGTCTAGCCTAGCATTATTTACACACAACATTCATAAGCAAAGCAAATGAATACCATGTCATGTGACAGTGTGGCACAGTGGTTAGCACTGCTGCCTCACAGCTCCAGACACCTGGGTTCAAATCTCAGCTTGGGTCACCATCTGTGCAGAGTCTGTATATTCTCCCTATGTCTGTATGGATTCCTTCCAGGTACTCTGGTCACCCCCACCCCACACCAACCCCCACCCTCCCACAGTCCAAAAGGCGTGCTGGTTGTGTGAATTGGCCATGCTAAATTCTTCCTCAACGTATTCGAACAGGCACCAGAATGTAGCGACTAGGGGATTTTCACAGTAACTTAATTGCAATGTTAATGTAAGTATTTGTGACTAATAAACTTTTAAGTATAAAAGTTCAACCTGAATTTGTGTTAGAGTCACAATCATTGAGCAATGCAGCATGAAAACAGGCTATTTGGTCCAACCAGTCCATGCCATCCCAGCTAAACCAACTGCCTTCATTTGGCCCATGTCCTTCTAATCCTTTTCCATCTGTGATACTTCTCTATTCTTAACAAGAGTAACACTTTACTTAAAATATAAAATGGCTAAATTGCTTGATTTTGTAGAGTAGGATAATTCTTAGTACGCTATAGCCTGAAGGTCAGTGTGTCCTTTAAGAAATGGTTGTCCATTTTCTTCTGGCAGATGCCACCGCCTTTTCATTTTTATGTTGATGTCCTGTTGCATGAAAAGATTAAATGGAATGTTGACCAGGTAATGGATAATTATTATTGTACTTGTGAGGAAGTCCTGGAAATTCCTCCTCCCTCCCTCCCCTCCAACGTAGAAGAAATGATCTGTGCTAAACTGAAATAATGTCTTGTAACAAATGCACAGTTTCAGGAATATTTGTGATCAAATATTCATGTAGGGTTTACAACATGAAATCTGAAGTGAATGTGTTTTCATCTCCAAGTATATTTGGGAATTGGACAAGGTACAACTCCTATGCATGCGGTTTTATAATTCCTTGATTCATCCCAGCTTGACTTTATCATGTTCCAATAAATATTCCTTAAACTGTAATATTTCCCTCTTTGAAAACATCAATAATTTAGTTCAGTACATGTTAGATTGTTCACCCCAATAAGGTGCTCACACTGATCCAAGTTGAATTAGAATTGGATTTGATTTGAACTTTTATAAGATGCAGGTGCTGCCATTGGATGCAGAGCAAGACCTTAAAATATGGGGGCAGAATTAGGCCTTTGGCTCATTGAGTCTGCTCCACTGTTCCATGGGGTTGAGACAAAATCTCAACCCCATTCTCTGCTTTTTTCATATAACTATTGATCCCCTTACTAATTGAGCCTATCTCTCTCTGTCTTAAATGTATCCAACAATGGCCTTCACAACTTTCTATGGCAATGAATTCAATAGATTCACCACTCTCTGGGCTGAATAAATTCCTCCTCAGCACAATTCTAAAGGATCATCCCTTTATTCTGAGGCTGTGTCAACGGATCTTAGTCTCGCCTAGAAATGGAAACATCTCCCCCAAGTCCATTCTATCCAGGCCTTTCAGTATTCTGTAAGTTTCAATGAGATACCCTCTCATGCTATTAAACTGCATCAAGTACAGACCCAGAGTCCTCAAATGCTCCTCATACACCAAGCTTTTTGTTCCTGGGATCATACTCAAACCTGCTTTTGACCCTCTCCAAGACCAGCACATTCTTTCTTAGATACTGGTCCCAAAATTGCTCATGATGCTCCCCCAGTGTGGACTGACCAGAGCTTTATAAAGCCTCAGTAATGCAAGTCCCCTTTTGTATTCCAGTCCTCTCAAAATGAACGACAGGGTAAACCTGTTTTTTAGGTGGTTTTGACATTATTGCTGTGCTAACATGAATTCAGCATTGTAATCATTAGTTCTTGTGTGGTGGGAGAGTAAGTAGGTCAGAAGAAAAAATTGTGCAAAGAATTTGATCCACAGTTGAAAAAGTGGGACAGAAGCTAACCTGCCAATTCAAAAGGAACATTATGCCTCTTCTGTGTGACCAGCAGGGAGTGAATTGATGGAATTATTGCTGGCCTTTCAACATGGTCATGTAAACTTTGTAAAATATGCATTCCATGCTTAGAAGCATTCATTTGTATTTACTTTTAAGTTTAAAAAGCTGACAATATTTGCTGGCTAAATCTGTCCTGAAACTATAACAATGTCTCCAATATCCATATCAGAGTGAACTTTATCTTAGAGTTTTGCTTATATAGAATTTAGTATAATAGGACATTCACATTCAAAATTTCCCTCACTTCAAATAAATCTATCAATATGTCAGAAAAACATTTTTGAAAATAATGCTTAGCAAAAGGAAAATATATATTCTTCAAGCATATCAGAAGATGGGAACTGGGGCTTACAGAAATTGGAAGGGAGCAAAGTCAAGGTAAAATGTTAGGGAACTATCAAGATCACAAGCTTCAGTAAGCCTTGAATTGGGCTGAACTAATATTTTACAAAAGTTTTCCAGCCGCCTTCTCCTAGCCAAGTTATTTGCAACCTAGTAGTAGTGGGAGGATTGGTGGAGTAGGTTAGAGCATGTAAATTAGGATTGGTGGCTAACTCACTGCTTTCCTGCTCACCCACCGAGTTGTCCCTGATAACATGGTGGGTGGGTAAGGCTTCAGACAGCCTTTCCACCCCGAGGCCTTTTGAGGTCCTCACCTGGCCAGTTAGTGGGTGATTAAGGATCTCGTTCTGAACCAGCACAATAACCTGCAGCTGGGAAAAGTGGAATGAAGAGTGCCTGCTCACTGCATCAGCACTTCAGGTACTTCCTTCTAGGGGATTGGGAGGGTTGTGGGAATGACCCTGTGCCCATTGGGGACACCCCCTCAAGATGTTAGCCACCTCCCTTCTTTTCTAACTCCATCAGGCCTTTGGAACCCCATGCCTGGCATCTCTTTCCTCTACCGCCCCCCACCCCCCACCACCCCTCTCCAACTCCTCCCTGTGCCTAAGGCCCTCCACGATCTAAAACTACACGCGTATCTGCTCGCTGTGGATCTTCTCCTTGGTGCTGCATGTAGTGACAGTCGCAGGCATCCCTGCCACTCGGGAGGGGTGGGACTTCCTTTGCCTGAGGAGTGGAAGTCCCATAGTTGCCTTGTTAAGACTACTCCCCGTATATTATGGCTGTAAAACAGCATTTTTTTTTTAAACAATACACCTTTTAAAACTCAGCCCGTAATCTAGGCCCTAACTGTTTATGTAGTCTTTATGGTTTTGGTGACATCCAATAAGTTTTGTGAAGTCCAGCTTTACAAATTAGGAGGAATACCAGTTCAGCTTGGGCTTTCTGATTCCTGTTTTATTCATGCCTACTAATATATTAATGATGATTAATAAACAATGGAAGAATCAATCCAATGATCCAGGAGCCTGAATAGTGTATTTGGGAATTTGGCTCATCACAAGGGTGAGAGTATCATTCGCACTTTCAAATTAGCTGGCACGTTTTTGCTGAACTTGCTTAAACATCATTTCCCCAGTTAAAAGTTCACAGTTACACAAAGGCCAGAATTCTCCAACCTTGCCCATGGCTGGAATTCTCCAATCTCGCTGCAGTGAATGGAGTTTTAACTGGACGCCACATTCTCTGTTCCTGATGGCAGGGCGAACAAGACCAGAGAATGATGATCTTATATTTACATTTTGTAATGTCCTGTTCCTAGGTTTGCAAATGAAAGTAAAAATCTGTTTCAATTTGTCCAAAGTTCACATGACCTTGAATTTCACATTCATGTCCACGAGGATCTTCACTTCCAACAGTTAGTTTCTTGTTATTACAATAACGGTGAGTCTTATAACATGAGGGGCAGAATTTTCCTTTCCAGCCTGCCACGGGAATTGTAGCTGATGGGACAGGACCATGCAAAGATTCATTGTCCTCAGGCAGAATTTTTTGGTATTGGGGCGAGCGTGGCCAGAAAACCCATCCATGGTGTTCTGATACAAGGAGAGTAAAGCTGTACCAGCATCTAATACACTGTTTTTGTGATACTTGGACTATTGATCAGTAGTGTCAGTCCCTTAACTCTTATTGTTTGCTGTATCATACAAAATGGCCATACACTAAAGTGCTATCACTGGGGTCGGTTAGCTCAGTTGGCTTGATGGCTGATTGGTGACGCAGAGCGTGGGTTCAATTCCCATGTGGGCTGAGGTTAGTCAAGAAGGCCTCCTTCTCAACCTTATGCCTCACCTGAGATGTGGTGACCCTCAGATTAAACCACCACCAGTCAACTCTCCCTCTCAAAGTCGAGAGCAGCCTATGGTCATTTGAGGCAATGGCAACCTCCATTATTGGGTCAATATTACCACAAACTGTTAAGACTTTGAAGTAGGGACAACTTTGCAGAACATTTAACACAGATTAAGCAAACACATCTGGCAAATTATAGTAATCTCTTCCAATAACAGCACCAACAGCAACATAATAATTAAATATTGGAAGAGAACATAGAGAATTTTGGTATGATGTTCTAAACAGGAGGTATGTCAAGCTTCATCTATGAAGGGATCAATGCTCATCAATAAACCTAAGGCCGGATGTAGCACTACTGTGATTTCTAATTTTAAGATGCAATTTTAAATGCATGTTTTTTTCAAAAATTGTGAAATAATGAAGGAAATAGTTAAAACACTTGTTGCAGTGTTAACTGACATTTAACATAACGACCTTTCAGAGGAAGCTATGTTCGGAAGGTCCTCATACTGCAGTGTATTGTCTTCTATTTGTTTTTAGAATCAATAATAAAGTGGGAAACACTGCTTTTTCACTAATGAACAAATCAAAACAGAGATCGTGATTACACTCTCTTAATGAAAGCTGAAAGACTGCAATTATTCCTAAACTGCGCCTTGCGAAAATCAAACCGTATATTACTGTCAAAGAAGATGCTTTGAAAATAGAAAGGAACTGAATCAATGAAACTGTGTTTGAAACAGATTATTAAGACTGTTGTAAAGTTCAAATCTGAGTGCTGATTGCCAAATGCATGCAGATATGTTAATGCTGGCACAGTAACTACTGTAGCTGTACGAAAATATCAATTAACATGTAATTTCTGAAGCAGCTACCTCAGTCAAAAACTTCAGTCATGAAATAAACATTCTTGTACATTTTCAGCTTGTGCATTCTACACATTTGTTCCAGTCACTTGAAAATAATTTCTCCATATCCAATTTCTTTGTATTTATTGCTTTTTTTAAATAGTTATGCATATTTAAAGTAAGTGCTTATTTTACAGGGAGAGGGCAATACTTGATCAGCAGAAATTGAGAAGCTATGTGCAAAATCATTAAAGTAACATTGATCAAACCTAAACAAAGCCTGAACAGTCCTAATATGGAATCAGTGTCCTAGTTCTGTGCACAGCAGCACCAGTGACCTGGGTTTGATTCCTGGCTTGGGTCACTGTCTGTGTGGAGTCTGCATGTTCTCCTCGTGTCTGTGTGGGTTTCCTCCGGGTGCTCTGGTTTTTTCTTACAGTCTGAAAGATGTGCTGGTTAGATGCACTAGCAATGTTAAATTCTCCCTCAGTGTACCTGAACAGGTGCCTGCATATGACAATTCGGGGATTTTCACAGTGATTTCATCGTAGTGTTAATATAAGCCTACTTGTGACACTAATAAATAAACTTATAAAAACACACTTTCCTGTAAAGGAACGCACACACACTTCAATACCTACAAAAGAGTTGGACATTATATTCATTTTATTAGATTTCAAAATAGACCTTCTGTTTGACACTTTAATTTTCAGATTTTAAAAGGATCACTGGATAATCTCAATCCACCAATGAAAATGGATAACTATTGGCTCACTTTATTCACAGTTGAGATTTGCTGCAGTCAATCCTGGTTCTGCACTATAGAACCTGTCGAGTCAATGCTTGCTTTGATGTTTTGCCTTGGCTGATGAGATTTGATGGGAATTGACACCTAAAAGAACTCAGTTAATTCAGTATTTCTTAGGTTGTAAGAAAGTTGAGATTAACAAGCTACTCATTCATTAAGGAACATGTACCATAGAAAGAAACATGACTTATTGAAAGCTGTATCTTTCTATAGTCCTTTGAAAGTTGGGCCTACAAGAAATACCTTATGTTATATTTATAAAGTTTGAGTGGCAAAAGAATTCTAGCTACTGTTGTTAATACCAACCAGTCAAAATAAAAAAACACATTTGTTAATACTGCAGACTTGTACTTTATCACCTAGGACAAATCGCCTGCCAGTACTGAACAAAAATAATTAGAAGGTTAGTGTGACAATTAAGAAAAAATAAAAAGTAGGCACCTGTGTAAAGGTTGGGACATTTTGCCCCTTAGGCCAATTATTAATTTCAGTCCCACTTGTACAGCATGCTTACATCAATCACTCTATATTGAAACTGTTTTGCAGAAACAGCAGTTTATTACTGGCAGTTGTTAATAAAATATTTTCATATCCAGCTGTGTTTTCTGTAGCATTTGAATGTGTAAATATACATCTGGTATAAAGAAATAATATTACATAATATATACTTATTGATATGTGTGTATATATACACTATATATATATATCAATATTAAAAACGTGGCAATGGAAGGCAAGAAAAATGTTCTGTTCTAAGAGCATCCAGCAATAAGGGCAGTTGAACCAAAGTACAGCAGAGCACTTTGCATTTCATTTCAGAATTCTGCTCTGGATAATCCTTTGAAGTTTTCATGACCAATGTGCCATTGTGGGCTACATTCGTGAAAATTAATTATAATGTGACTGTCTCCCATCTCTGTTCACAAGAAGATAGTTTCCTTAATCATACCTGTATACACAAGCATATATTCCCCATGATATTGTGCACGTAATTTTGGGTGGAATTTCACAGCCTGCATCACGACAGGGGTGTGTCTAAAAATACAATGAATCATTCAAATATCCGTTGGTTTCGATGTGTTCAGAAAATCCTGCCCATAAAATCTCACCTCTTGTTGGTGCTGTGAATGAATGTATTGCAACACTAAATTAGCAAAGATTCTTTTTGCCAGAGGAAATGTCAGCTTCCTCTCTGACCACACTGGAACATGGAAACAAACAGCCAATTTGTGTGGGTTAGGTTGATTGACCATGGTAAATTGCCCCTCAATATTGGGGATTAGCAGGCTAAATATGTGGGGTTACGGGGATAGGGTCAGCTTGCTGTAGCGGAGGCTTGATGGGCCAAATGGCCTCCTTCTGTATTTAGAATTCTATGATTCCATTCTGATATCAGAGCATAACATTCAGATTAAAATGATAGATTTATTTAAGAAAATTATAATTAAACAAGGCAACAAAAACATATATAGTGACCAGTTGGAAGCAGCAGACCTTGCAGTTTTTAATTGTTTCCAAAAATGAAAACATTTGGGTTGGAAATCCCTGACCTTGTCTGGGGCTGGGATTCTCCAGTTCTGCTG
Source organism: Sphyrna mokarran (assembly GCA_024679065.1). NCBI lineage: Eukaryota > Metazoa > Chordata > Chondrichthyes > Carcharhiniformes > Carcharhinidae > Sphyrna > Sphyrna mokarran. Next base: position 22,695,575 of record JAGIQG010000024.1, on the reverse strand, counting down.
CAGTGAATGGAGATTTGGCTGAGTGCCAAATTCTCCACACTCACTGGCAGCAGTATTGGGTGTACGACACCAGATAATTTAGGCCTTGTTGTGATGTCTTTTTTCATTGAGTGTTTGAATGTGAGGTGGCCTTTTCCCCACAGAGCCCCCCTTCCACTGTTGCAGGTTGAATACAGACAGCAGGATATTGGGAACTTGAGATGTAATATAAAGGAGGCTTTTGATATTGTGTATTAAAGGAGCCCTTTCCCATTAGGAATTTGTCTTTGAAAATTATGCATAATTAGAATATTAATTATTTCTTCTGCTCAAGCAGCTGTAATGTGAACACTTGACTTAGCAAACTGTTAAGTTTTTTAATTGGCAAGCCCTGAGATAAACCTTTGAAATTTCCAACTGCATAACTTCCTCTTTATGGTTGCAATAATTACAGATAAATTCCATCACGTTTCACAGTGGTAAACTTGTATATATTAATTACAAATGCTGAGAAAAAACAAATTTAGTCTGATTACATTCTGATTACCCCAACACTGATGAACTCTTACTCTTGGTCCTCATTTCAAGACTAACAATTACTTTTAAGTAATATTTGCCTGTTGTCTTTCCTCTACACCAAGGAAAAAGAATTGTTTTTATTTGGGGAGGCGATGGCTTATTAGTATATTGCTAGACTATTAATCCAGGACTCAGCTAATATTCTGAGGACCTTGGTTCGAATCCTGCCATGACGGATGGTGAAGTTTGAATTCAACAAAAAAAAAACTGGAATTAAGCCAATGTCCAATTCCAATTAATAATTATGAAACCATTGTTGGGAAAATGCATCTGGTTCACTAATATCCTTCAGGGAAGGAAATCTGCCATCCTTACCTTTTCTGGCCTACATGTCACTCCAGAGCCACAGCAATATGATTGACTCTGAACAAGGGCAACTAGGGATGGGCAATAAATGCTGGCCAGCCAGTGACACCCATGTCTCACAAATGAATAATTAAAAAAAAATTTGCAAATTTTAACTAACCGTTTTTTATATTTATTTAAACCAATACACAAATTAGAATCGGTGCTTCTGGAAGAACAATTTGTTCTTTCCTGCCTTGTACCATTCCGTACTCTTTACGTTGGCTCCCCAGCTGACTTTGTGTTTCAAAGCAAGATGCATGGGCACATTCTCATTCAGAATAACCTTATCCAGGGAAATGACAATCTGGTAGGCCAATAGGTCATGGTTGTACACTTTTACAAAGACTCAATTTTTGACCCTTTGGCCCCCTTTGAATTCTTGTATATTTTGGAAACATATCTTCAAAATTCATCTGGCAAAAACAAAAGAGATTTTGGCCAGGATTCCGTGATCTTGTACACCCTGCCACTGCTGCCAGTGAGAATGGAGAATTTGGCATTCAGCCTGTTGTAACAATTTTAATTGGGCAATTGAGGTGAGCCTGTTTCAATATGAAGTCCCTGATTTAAGGGCCAAATTGATGGGGAGCCCCATGCTCTGAACTTAAACAGGTGTGTCAGTTCCTCTGATGCTCCGGATGTAGCCTGCAAACTGAGAATACTCTACATAGAGAATCTTGTAAATAAAGGCATTTTGGTGAAGGGACTTCCACCTCCGAAGACTTCCTAGAGGCTGTAACGGCCTTTTGCTTTCCTCTGTCAGCACAGCCAAAACTCTATTCACTGCAATAGGACTGGAGAATCCCATTCGTGGGCGAGGTTGGAGAATTCCAGCCTTTTTTTGTTCTTTTACAAAGAGCTTTTCTTTCTTTACAGAGCATCTTGATGAAAAGCATTTTGATGGGAGCTGATTTAAATTTGAATAAAATACAGTATCTCTAATTTGGTTAAAAAATGACTAGAATTTTTGATTGGTTTAATAACCTCTTGGAAATGGTTTGACTTTTGATTTGATTTGATTTATTATCCTCACATGTATTAGTATACAGTGAAAAGTATTGTTTCTTGCATGCTGTACAGACAAAGCATACCATTCACAGAGAAGGAAAGGAGACAGTGCAGAATATAGCATTATATTCATAGCTAGAGTACAGAGCAAGAGCAACTTGATATGAGGTAGATCTATTCAAAATCCATTCTGATGGCAGCAGGGAAGAAGCTGATCTTGAGTAGGTTGGTAGGTGACCTCAGACTTTTGTATCAGTTTCCCAACAGAAGAAGGTGGAAGAAAGTATGTCCGGGGTGTGTGAGATCTTTGATTGTGCTGGCTTACAAAGCTTCAGCAATATCTTGCATGCTGTTTCTTGTCATTGTGGAATTGTTTAATTGTGTAAATGTATCATAAAGTGAGACCTCTGGATTTGGACTTTGCATGCACAAATATCAAGTAAGGTCAGAGATGGAATATTCTGCTGGTGACACAATCAGGATTTTTAAAATAAAGTTGGTGAATGAAGTGTTTTCTTGTTATTTGTTGGAATGTTGGTATTGTCCAACAATTGTTATTCTCATGTTAAAAACAAATCACTGCTTGACATTCCTTCACATAATAATAGACTTCTTTTGGCTTTAGTCTGAGAATTCCTAAAGTTACAGGTGATCATTGGAGAAATGAGACAAAAAAATCCTCGTTGTAAACCAACATCCAAAAATGGTGGTCAGAAAAAGTTCAGCTGGTACATCTAACCAGATCAAAAATACAAGAGAGAAAGAACTAAACATTGAAACAAGTCTAGGGTGCTCCACTGACTATGGCATGAGTTATTTAATATCAACTTCTTGTAGTGATGTAATCTCCACTCTAAGGAAGGATGATTTGCTGTTGGAGGTATACAGAGACACATGGGCAGCACAGTGGCACGGTGCTTAGCACAGCTGCCTCACAGCGCAGGGGACCCAGGTTCCGTTCGGCCTTGTGTGACTATCTGTGTAGAGTCTGTATGTTCTCCCCTTGTCTGCGTGGGTTTCACCCCTGTGCTCTGGTTTCTTCCCACAGTCCAAAAATGAATGCCCAGGTTAAGTGGATTAGCTGTGATAAATTGCTCCTTCATGTCCAAAGATTTGTCTATGTATTAGCTACGGCAAAATGCATGGGATTACAGGGAAAGGGCAAGGGAGTGAGCCTGGGTAAAATGCTCTTTCAGAGGGTGAGTGCAAACTCGATGGGTTGAATGACCTCTTCTGCAGTGTGGGGTTTCTATACACAAGTTGATACCTTGTTCCATAAAACTACAGTTTGTTAGGAAAATAAGAAGCATTTAACATACAACGTATTTCTTTCTTTGTATAACTGATACCCCTGAGCCTTAGGTTCAGACCAATCTAATTGAAATAATTTGTCAACCTGCACATAATTTAACTGTTTAGAATCTACATGCCGGTTACTTATGCACTTTGGCTAACTAATATATTTTAAACTGAGAAGCATATTTGTGGCTCTCCTCTGGCCTGTTCCAAAGCTTCAATATCACCCACCATGTGAGGGGACAAATATTTATCAGACAGTCCTGTGAATGTAAAGCAAAATCAAATTACTTTAACTGAAGTTTCATGGCATTGGTTATGAACCTTTGAAGAGTTAGGAATTGTCTTTCCCTTTCACACCGGCTATAGTTCTTTGTAATAAGCTGCAACTGAGCTCAGTTCTGGTCCTGCCCACATGTGTAACATTGCTGCTCTATAATTTAAATGTAATTTGTAAAGTGCAAGTGCATTCTTCCAATGCATTTCCATCTGACTGAGAAACCTTTGCAAAGTTGCAGATCATTGTCTCAATCTCTTCCTGGACCAGAAACATATTTTTATTTTGTATGTGGTCTTTTGTAACTTAGATTGAGACTTTTTAGTAGCATGTACAAAAGCACAAGCTTCACATAAATCATGAGTGGAATTTTCCCTATAAGTGGTAAAATGTTCTGATTGAAAACCTGCAGGCAAGATTCTTGGGCCATTTGTCCTGAGGGGGTTCTCCAGTCCTGCTGCAGTGACTGGAGGTTTGGCTAGGCGCTAAATTCTCCAACCGCGCTGGCAGCGGCAGCAGGGGGTGAATGGTTGGAGAATTCCGGTCTGCGTGTTTCCCCCCAAGCAGGCATGTTTCTCTCCAGATGATGGGACTCTGTGCCATTTTAAAGCAGGGGAGTGTGTTTTGTGTTGTCATTGTGAGGAACGGGGCCTAAAGAAGCCCACTGTTCTAATCTCAAATTAACAGCAAAGACTCCCCCCATTCATCAGCATTGGATTTTCAAGGCATCAGGCTTCTGCTCCCAATCCTCTCCCTCCATGTAAAATGAACCCCCTCTACAGTGTTGCCGATACTCCCCATTCCTTTCAGACCTTCCCCTCTAGGTTCACCTGCTTTGGCCCCACTATATATGCTCCATCCCCTTCCGATCCCACCCGCTGCAGGCCCCTGCCCCGGCACTGCCAGGTTGGCACTGTCCAGATAGCAGGGGGAAATGTCAAAGTGTTGCTGTACCATTTCCTTGATCACCCAAGAGCTACACCCACATTTCCGCTCCTGGTGAGGTCATCACAATGGAAAACTGTAGGAATTGTCACTGGCACAATGTCACACTGGCAGTCGTGGGTGGAGGAGATGGGGAGGACATACCGTGAACACAGAGGCAATGGCGTAAAGCTGTAGTTTAATACTCAATAGTATGTTAATCAACGGTAATCAGGTTCATGCCCTCCCTTGCTGTAAACCTGATGACATTGCCTGCCATGGGGCAGGGAAAATCTCATTCTGAGACATCCTCGGTGCAAATCCCATTATGACCCTCTCATCAGTGTTTCCAGAAATAATGGGATTTATGTCCGTCACAGAAAGGGCTGGAAAATTGCACCCTAATATCAGTCAACCACTTTAGTATAGATTTGCCTTTGAGTATAATAAAACACATTTCAAAAGGCTTTTTTCTTGAGAACATTTGGTTGGAAATCTGTAGTCTAGCTAAAAAAAAGTTGGAATATATATTAAACAGACCCACACGAGGATACCTGGGGCCTGTCTCTCAGGGGGCTCAGAAACTAACTTTCAATATAGACCCAATGCCAAGTACCCTGATTAATTTGATTATATCAGGAAACCTGGGGAAGAAGGATCAGATTCTCAGATTCTGTTACTTGGGATGGAGTGGATTGTAGCTAAAGGCTCGCTTACATCTTCTGGATAGAATCCAGGCAGTGAAAATGAGAATAGATGCAGTGTTAGTATCTTGGCTCTAATGAAAGTCATTTATCATATTTGGTCAATTGAGTGCTGATGTTTGAGATTCTCTACACAAAATACCTTCAAACATAATTGTTTCAAGGTTTAGAAACAATGGTAAGATAATAAGAAAGAAGAGATTAAAGGTGCAAACAATAATCAAACCAGAGGATGAGTACAAAACAGTAAATAATCTAAATTCTCCCAAATAGTCATAAGGGGAGAATTGAGCAACAATGTCTTCACCCAAAGAGTGGTGAGCCTGTGGAATTCAGCACCACAGGAAGTAGTTGATTCCAAAACATTAAATGTATTCAAGAGGCAGCTGGATATAGCATTGGGGAGAATGGGATCAAAAGTTATGGGGAGAAAGCAGGATTAGGCTATTGAATTGGACAGTCGTAATGAGTAGCAGAGCAGGCTCAAAGAGCCAAATGATCTTCTCCTCTTCCCAGCTTCTATGTTTCTATGCCTTTCCAATTTGAGATTTTGTAAGTAAAAAAAACCATTGATATAATGGAGGTGAGAATGTTAATAAAGCGCAAAACACATTCAATTAGTAGAGGTAGCTGGTTCATTTCTTCCTGTGCTTCATTAACATTCTCATCTCCATCAGAAAACATAAAATGAAACTTATGAGACACCGAGGTAATGGGTATTTGGATGGTGCAACATGATTGGAAACAGGCTGGTGAGATCCTAGGAAGAGCAACAAAGCAGAAGCAGACACGTACAAAAAAACAGGAACAAATATAAGGATCTTCTATAAAATAACATAATCAAAAAAATCAATCAACATGGGTTCAGAAGTAAAAGGTGATGCCTCACTAATCTCCTTGACATCTATAAGGAACTGAAAAGCTATAATGCTCTGTGGTAAATCCTGTGGTAAATTCTGCGATAAGTTCTGTGGTGAGTTCCATGGCATGATGTATCTTGGTTTCCAAAAGACTTTTGATAATGTTCCACCTGAAAGACTTAACAGATTAAATTCAAAGCTTGAGGATTCAAGGGTAGAGATTGGAAATATTTATGAAACTTGCAAAAGCAGATTATTAGAATTAGATCTGGAATTAGATCTATCAAAGTTACATCAGTGTTGAAATGAAGTATTGACATTTAATGTAGAAAATATATACTGCATATAGAAAAGGAAAATGGGTGACATATTCTCTATTCATTCAGGGCTATGGGCCAAGATGGGATTAGGTTGGAGTTCATGTGTTTCTAACGTGTTGGTGTGAACTCAATGGGCTGATGGGCCGAAGGGTCTCTTTTGCTCAGTATGATTCTATGATTGTAATAACAGTAAAGGATGCAAGATAGGTTGTAGGACTGGAGAAGATTGAAAAAGTATGGTGGCACAGTGATTGGCACTGCTGCCTCACAGTGATTGGCACTGCTGCCTCACAGTGCTAGGAATCCTGGTTTGATTCTGGCTTTGGGTGACTATGTGGAGTTTTCACATCCTCCCTGTCTCTGCATGGGTTTCCTCCCACAAGTTAGATGGATTGGCCATACTAAATTTCCAAATAGTGTCCAAACATGTGTAAATTAGGTAGACTAGCCATGGTAAAGGCATAGGGTTACAGGGATAGTGAGGAGGGGAGGGTTTGGGTGGAATGCTCTTCTGGAGAGTCAGTGAAGATTTGAAGGGCTGGATAACCTCTTTCTGCAATGTGGAGATTCCTATGGTTCGTGATTCTAAGTAGAATGAGAAAGGATAAACATGAATAAGTGTACTGAAATGTATGTGTTGGGGGATGCAAGACGAGTTGAGGTCAGTGAGAATGTGAAATAAGTGGGCCAAAGTTTTGGATAGACACTGCCTCTGGAATTAAAGGACCTGAAGACCGAGGAGGAGGATTTGAATATCCGACCCCTCGAGCCTTTGGGCCCAATTGTGGTCTCAACTCCACTTTCGTGTCTGTCCCCTGAATCCTAATCTGCCTTAGCGGTTTCTTGGTACGAGAGAATAAACAGCTGGTCAACATTACATTTTCATATAAAGCAACCCTTACTATTAAAGTCAGTTTTATTGTCTTGGCAGAAGATGCTGCTTCTGACCAGGAAAGTATATCATTACAGCTTGTTTCATAAAGTAGGGCAAATATTCCCTCCCGAATTTAAAATAAAATGTACTGGAAAATATTTTTGTAAGATCCTCACATGATCTCACTATAGCCCAGAACCTCTGCTGTTACACTCTATTCATTCACTCTGATCACACGAGCTTCCCTTGTTTCGCGTAATTTTATTTAAAATATTAATATAGCAGATGCTGCGGGGCATCCTTTAACTGAATTACAGCTTTCATGCCAATAAAAACACTTTCAAGAGAAACGGTTAGCCTGTTTTAACAGGGGGCAGCTGTTAATACTTACTGCAGTTGGAGGCACGTTGTTAGTTACTGATGAAATTAGATTTCCGATAATTGTGTTATCAACACGCACAAAAGTTCACAATTTTTTTTTTCAAAACATTGATGAAGTGCGATTGTAAAGTGGAATTTAGTTTTTTTTAAACACAATCTACTGATGGTTCATCCCAATCACGCTGTCGAATTAAACCTCAACGGTATTTGCAACATTAAGCTTTTAGCGGGAGGAAGTGAGTGCTGACTGATGTAGCGGTGAAGTTTCAGGGATATAATGGGGGTCATTTATTGTAATTTATTTTATTTAGTGAGCACACTGACAGCACAGCGGTTAGCGCTGCTGCCTCACAATGCCAAGGACCTGGTTCAATTCCCGACTCGGGTCACTGTGCGGAGTCTGCACGTTCTTCCCGTGTCTGCGTGGGTTTCCGCTGGTTGCTCCGGTTTTCTCGCAAAGTTCGGAAGACATGCTGATTAGCTGCACTGACCATATTAAATTCTCCCTTAGTGCACCCAAACAGGTGCGGAGATTCTGACAGTAACTTCATTGCAGAGTTGATGTAAGCCTTGTGACATTAATTAATAAGCTTTAATTAAGAAGTCCCTTAGCCAAGCAGTTTTGTCCTTTCCTGTAGTGTTGAGTGGGGATAGAGCTCTGCTGAAGCTGTGGATTGGGCACTTCTCTATGGTGTGATGTATAGTTTGTTCTCTCCCACAGGGAGTTGGTATTAATTCTCCATCTGTGGAGGTTGCCCAAGCAGGGGCTGTGGCCACTCTTGAATCTGTTGTGGGTGGACCACTCTTTCCTTGGAAGGTTGAAGCCAGGCAACTATTGTGTTGGGTTTCAAACCCAGGTACTTATTTATCGTGTCTAATGATTCCCATCCATTTGTCCCAGTGGAATATTGCAATAAAACAGTCCTACCTTTGTTCCATCACCATAAACCGATGGAATACTGAAGGATTTAGAGGGGCATTTTTCCTGAATTTAGGGAATGTCATGCAGTAGGGTGAACTAGCTGAGCCATGAATTCTGGTAGGAAAGGATTGAAAACCCACAGTCATCTGATTCCCAATGTTTGTGCCAATCATTTTGCTCCCTTTCACATTGGAATTAACACAAAGGATTCCTGGTGAATCATTGAGAAATGCTTCTACAATCTCTTGCAGTGAGGTCCTCCAGCTCTGAGTGGCAATGCTGGGGATAAGCACTGAGTACAGGAATGAGTCACTTGTGGGTCCCTTCCTAGAGAGAGTGCTGTTTTTGCAACTAAGTGGGTGGAAGCAGAGGCTGTGAAGAGAGAAAGGGAAAAAAGCCAGACAAAGCTGGGGGGGCTGTGATTGGTAGGAGCTAAGGGCGGCTTGCATACCCTGAGGGTGGCTGAATAATCTCAGAATGGTATTTGGGGCCCAGTCAGACTGACTAGCAGCATCCCTGAGCTTGAAAAGCCTCATAAAGAGGGGAGCAGAACAAGCTTGAACACATCTGCTACTGCACTGAGGAACCAAAATTCTTCAGAAGGGAAATACAATAAAACAGGGAAAAAAGAACATTAATTTGGAGTGTTGTTTTCTTCCAAGACAGAGATTTGGAGCATCAGTGGGGAATACTCTATGTTAATAATCGTTTCTTGGAGTTAATATTTAATTTGACGATTTATACAGTTTTGACACTGGTGGAATAAAGAAACTTTTCTAACCTTCGTGTGGTCTGTGTGCTTACATCCTACGCTGCATTAACAAGCATAGAATCTCCAAGCTGCAGAAGGAGGTCATTCAGCCCAGTGAGTCTGTGCTGACTACACTGGGAAAGAGCATCTTATTCAGCATCATTCCTCCCACCTCCCACCTCCCTCCTTCCACTCCAATCCCCCTTATCATTGTGCGTTTAGTATGGCCAATCCATCTAACCAGTACATCCTTTGGACTGTGGAGGGAAACCGGAGCACCTGGAGGAAACCCATGCAGACATGGGACAATGTGGAAATTCCATACAATCACCCAAGGCTGGAATTGAACTTGGCTTCCTGGCACTGTGAAGCAGTAGTGCTAACCACTATGCCACCGTTTTTTTTCTTTCCCTCCTCTCCATCCTATCCCTGTAACCCCACGCACTAACCATGATTAATCCACCCAACCTAGATATCTTTGGATACTAAGGGGGAATTTAGCATGATCAATCCACCTAATCAACAGTCTGTCTTTATTTCAGATTTTCATTTGCCTTTGTTGTCCTAATTACCACCCTGCTACAGTTCCTTAATGGCTGTTTTAAGTTTTCTTTTACCTTCAGTCTTTCCATGAGGTCCTTCCCAATACTGCAAGCTGAGAGATGGAAAGCTGCTGGAGCTTAGTCAGTGGCTCATGAGATGCTTAGGAACTCCTTTATTTGCATAAACTTCCAAAGCAGAAAGCTGTTGCTACACAGCTTTGAGAATGGCCCCTTCTAAAGTCTGTACCCTGAGCAATTGGCAACCAGTCACAAAATGCTCTGCGACGCAATGTTCATTTTGAATGTTGGGAGAGAGCTAGAATAGTGTTTTCATAGAGTCCCCACAGTGCAGAATGAGGCCATTCAGCCCATTGAGTCTGCACCAACTACAGTTCAACCCAGGCCCTATCCCCTTCATCCCACATATTTATCCTGCTAATCCCTGACACCATTTCAAGCCTAGAAAGAAATCTCACAACACCAGCTTAAAATCCAGCAGTGTTGTGAGCTTTCTTTTTGTTTTATCCCAATCCAATGCCAGCATCTTCACATCATGACCATTTTAGCAGGGCATAGCGTAGCCAATCAACCTAACCCACACATTTTTGGAATGTGGGAAGTAACTGGAGCACCCACAGGAAACCCATGCAGACACTAGGAAAATGTACAAACTTCACACAGACAGTGACCTGAGACTGGAATTGAACCCAGGTCCCTGGAACCGTGAAGCAACAGAACTAACCACTGTGTCACAAATGATATGATACAGAGTTTTAATTCTTCTCAGGATTCCCAATGAACCATTTGGGCCTCAGTCATAACCAAACATAAAAAGTTGACAAGGGAACATCAGAACTAATACCTAAATTTGGTTTAGGTAGGAGGGTCAGGAACCTATCCCACCCTAAAACTCATTTGGGCTGGAGGATCATGTCTGCATTAAATCCTATCCTAATGGCTACACCTAAGCTTCAGATATATTCAAGTGTTACTTGTGCAACTGTTGGGAGCAAGGTGGGGTTCACACATTACTTAGTATTAACCAACTTGAATATCAAAACGAGATCTTTACAACTGTGCACACCTAAAATAGCTTCACATTGACACCAAAATTTAACACAGTGGTACCCATGAAATAAGCTTCATTCCCCTATGAAATGGAATCCTAATCTAATGTTAGAGTTTTGTGCTGATGCTTATTTCTAGTTGATACTTTTTTCCAGTTCTATTGTTCCTTTCCTAGCTTTCAGCTTTTATTATTCCTCATCAAGGCCCCATTACTCAGACTAAAAGGAAACATTTCCCATTAAAAAGTTGTTGAAACGTATCATCCAGTTTTGAAGTGAAAATGTAAACTCAGAAAAACTGTCCAGTTATTGTATTCAGCAGCTTTATATTGTGACATGTGCACTAACAGATATAAAGTCCTTGAAAAGCTGTTAAAAGCGTTAAGAGTTTCCCATGTAAGGAAAATATATCAAAGCAGTGGATTGCTGAATGATCACATTGTAAGCTTACTTGTAGCACAATCCTTTTGCATCTGCAAAACATCCTTGACCATAAGTGACATTGGAAGACTATCAAAGCTGTACTGTGGTTTTTTTTTAATTTGTATGCAGATGGTGGGTGTTAACTGGGACTTGATCACATATAAAGAGATACTCAATGAAATAGTTGGCAGGTTGAGTTAGGAGGTGTATACTTGCAATGTTTAACTCTGCAAATAAATATAAGATTGAGTGAAGACTGGCTTCAGTATCATCCTCCACCAACTGACCATCTGGATTATAACATGTGGTTCCTAAAAATGTCTTTAGGTATCAACTTGCTTTTGATTACACCATTAGACATTCAAGTTTGATTTTTTTTTTATGAGGTCTCTGTCCTCATTAATGGCAAAGTTGGAAAATCATAAATGCAGCTCACCAACCCAGTAATGATTTAAAAATCTTACCAAATTTGGAGCCATTCTTCAGGAGAAATTTCTGTGAACCTGGTAGGGGTGGCATGGTGGTACAGTGATTAGCACTGCTGTCTGTCAGCACCAGGGATCTGGGTTCAATTCTGGTCTTGTGAGTTTGTCTGTGTGGAGTTTGAACATTTTCTCTGTGTGGGTTTCCTCTGGGCACTCTGGTTTTCTCCCACTGTCCAAAGATATGTAGGTCAGGTGGATTAGCTATGCAGAGGATGGAGGCAGGGGATGCCAGAATTTTACCGCCTTGCCCACCTGAGGGCAATGGAGAATGCCATTCTAGGAGCCACACCGCCCCGATTTTGGGATGGGTAACGCGGTAAAATTCCAGCCACAGTCTCTTCATAGAGTCAGTGCAGATTCGCTGGGGCAAATGGCCTTCTTCTGTACTGTACACAAACAAAGAAACAAATGAAATGCAGCACAGAAACAAACCCCCAAGCCGGTGCCAATCATGATACCCAACCAAACTAAAAAAAACCTTCTGTCGTTACTCGGTCTACATCCCTCTATTCCCTCCCTATTCATATTTCCATCCAGATGCCTTTTTAAATGTTGCTAATGTACCACCTCTGGCAGCATCTTCTAGACATCTACCACTCTCTGCATGAAATGCTTACCTTGCAAGTCTCTCTTATCTTGAACCTGTGTTCCCTTGTAATTGATACTTCTATCCTGGGACAAACCTTTTGACTATGTACCCCGTTTGTGCCTCTCATCATTCTGTGAGGTCTCACCCTCAGCCTTCATCTTTCCAGTGAAAACCATCCTATTTCTGCAACTTCTCCTTATCGTCAACACCTTTGAGATCAGGCAACTTCCTTAGTATCAACCTTTGTCTCTAGGCTGAAGTGGTCTCCAGAAACAAACTCAATGTTTTAGATTTATGAACCATTTATAACTCAGAATCACTTCAAGAAAGAATTGCATCGTCATATTTTTCAAACCTGTTTAAAACCACCCAATTTATCATATCGAATGATGGTGCTGTATGAAATAAAAAAACTGTTAGCCTGGAATGAGTGCTTGAATCTTTCTCCTTTTCCTGTGGAAGTTTAGAGGTGGTCTTAATATTGCTGGTTTGTATAGATGTTCTCCATTGATTGGGGAAATTATTAGAATTTCACAAAGAGTTTATGGTTTCAAAAAGAAAACAAACCTTCTTCCCACAGTCCAAAGATGCACAGGTTAGGTGGATTGGCTTTGCTAAATTGGCCCTTAGTGTCCCAAGACCTTTTTCCTACAGTCCAAAGATGTGCAAGTTAAATTGATTGGCCATGCTAAATGTCCCTTAGTGCCCCAAGATGTGTAAGTTAAGGTGAATTAATAGGGTAACTATGCAGCTTCATGGGGATAGGACACATGTAAGATACTTTGTTGGAGAGTGGGTGCAGACTGGATGGGGCTGAATGGCCCCTTTTTGCACTGTAGGGATTCAATGATTCATACAACGTCTGTCACAGCCTCAAGGCTAGCCAAAATGCTTTACAAGCAAAGATATGCTTTGAAGTGTAGTCACTGTTGTAATGTTGGAAATGTGATAGTTAATTTGTGCAAAGCAACATTCCAAAAATCATCAATGAGATAAATAACTAAACAAACTGTTTCAAGTGTGGGTTGAGGGATACATATTGACCAGATCACCAAGAATAAGTCTTTGCTTATCTTCAAAAGAGTGCCAAGGGATTACTCCCATCAACTTGGGAGGACTGGTGGGAACTGGATTCAATGCTTCATCCAAACACTAGCATCTCCAACAATATATTGCTCTCTCAAAGCTACACTGAAGTTTAGTATTGTAATGGGGCAATAAGTGGATGAGATATGGCCTTAAGATGGAGGATGAAGGTCACAGTCCAAATTGTTGAACTCAACATTAAGTCCCAATGGCTATACCGTGCATAATCAGAAGATGACGAGTGCTCTTCCAGTTTGTGTTGGGCTTCACTGGAGCATTGCAGCAAACCAAGGACAAACATGTAGACATGGGAGCAAGATGCTGAGTTAAAATAGCAAATGACTGGAAGATTGGGCTCATGCTTGTGGGCTGATTGAAGGTGATCTGCAAAGTGGTCACCAAGTCTGTGTTCAGTTACTTCAATGTAGAGGAGACTGCATTGGGAGCAGTGAATAGATCAAGTTGAAAGAAGTGCAAGTGAAATGCTGCTTACCCTGAACAGAACATTTGAGGCCTTGAATTGTGAAGAGGGTGGAGGTAATAGAACAAGTGCAGCACCTTCTGTGAGTGTGCGGTGGGAAGGGAATGTGATGGAAGAGTGGCACAGAGTGTTAGAGAGAGAGTGATCCCTGTGGAATGCTGCCATTGGTGGGTGAGATGAAGAAGTGTTTCACGGTGTCATCTTGCTGGAGTTGGTGGAAAAGGCGGAGGATAATCTTCTGATTACAGAGTATGGAGTGGAAAGTGAGATTAAGTGGAACCCTATCATGGGTCTGGGAGGGAGGGGAAGAGGTAAGGGCAGAGGTGTGAAAAATGGGCTGAACTCTTGAGTACCCTGTCATCCATAGATGGGAGAAAACTTGGTTCAGAGCAAGGTAAACATGCCAGAAGCACCATTTTCAAAGGTGACATCAACAAAACAGATGCAATGGAGGTGGAGAAAGTGGGATAATATGATGGAATCCTTACAGGGAGCATGGCATGACAAGCTGTAATGGAGGTAGCTGTGGGTTTCAGTGGATTTGTAATGAGTATAGGTGTTTAGTTTATCATCAGAAATGGAAGCGTTGATTTGATTTATTTATTATCATCAAATGTATTAGAATACAGTGAAAAATGTTGTTCCTTGCACATAATCTGGACATTTCTATTTCGTAGAGTAAGTAGAGGAGAAGGAAAGGAGAGGCTGCAGAATGTAGTATTGCAGTCATAGCTATAAATATACAGAAAGATCAGCTCAATAGATGATGGCAGTCGAGAAGAAGATGTCCTTAAGTGGAAGAGAGAATGTCCAAGGTGTGTGGAGTCCTTGAGTATGCTGGCTGCTTTTCCGGAGCAACGGGAAGTGTAGTCAGAGTCAATGGATGGGAGGCTGGTTTGCTTGATGGATTGGGTTGCATTCACAACCCTTTGCAATTTCTTGCAGTCTTGGTCAGAGCTGAAGCCATTCCAAGCTGTCTGACATAAATGGCCTTGTTATCCAGGTGTTCCAGGGTTGAGCGTAGGGCCAGGGAGATGGTGTCTGCTGTGGACTTGCTGCGCAGATAGATGAACAAGGTCAAAGAAGAGAAGGGAAGTGTCAGAGATGGACCATGTGAAGACGAGAAGGGTAGAAATTGGAAGTGTAATTGATACTTTCCCAGATGTGGACAAGAGTATGAAGCATTGATGTAAGGGGACAAGTGTTGCTGGAGTAAGCCTGAGTAGGACTGGAACAAGGAATGTTCCACATAACCCACAAAAAGATAAACATAACTGGGGCCCATGTGGGCATCCATAGCCACATCTTTTATTCGTAGGAAGTGAGACAAATTAAAGGAGAAATTATTTAGTGACAGCCAGGTGGAACAGAGTGGTGATGAATTGGAATTGCTCAGGTATCTGTTCAAGAGAAAAGTCAAAGGCTTTCAGACCCTCGTAGGGTTGGGTGTTGAGGTGGAGGTGTAGAAGGATTGGACATCCATTGTGAAAAGAAGGCAGTTAGAACAAAAGAACTGCAAATTATTGAAATGGCGTAGGGTTTCAGAGGAATCTGAAAACTGGACAAGGGGAGAGAGGATGGAGTCAAGATCAGAAGAAATGAGTTCATTTGGGACAGGAACAATTATGAGTCAACCAGGACAGTCCTGTTTGTGGATTTTGGAAGAAGGTAGAAGTGGGCTGTGGAGTTTGGGGGATTATGAGGTTGGAGGCTATGGCAGGAAGATCTCCAGTGGCAACCCTGGAACAATGGCTTGACATTCAATGATGGGATCATGGTCCAGGGGAAGTAGAAGTTGTATTTGAGAGTTGGCATTCGGCCTCTTCAAGGTAGATATCAGTGTGCCAGACAACAATAGCACAACCCTTGTCAGCAGCAAGTTTGATTACAAGGTCAGGGTTGAACCTGGGAAAATGAAGTTCTGAGAGAGGCAGGTTTGAGTGAGTCAGAGAGCAGAGAAACTGAGAAGGCTGATGTTACACCGATAGTGGATGTAACGTCAAGGGTGGGTAAGAGGCCGGAAGAGAGGTCCAGGTGGAGGGAGATGATTGGAGGCGGGTGAAGGGATCCATTGAACAGGGGAAAGACATCTGTCCAAAGAAGTGAGAACAGAGACGGAGGCAACAGAAGAAGAGTCCAGCATCTTGCAAAACCTGCCACATTTCTAGTACAAATTTGCTTGTACTTTTAACAATGATATGACAGGTCCCTGTTGTAACTGGATTATCAGACAATGCTCAACTGCTCTTCATATCTTGTTCAGTACTGTTTGATCTTGACTATTTCCTTTTCAAATGTCACTTACTGAATTAAGTTCAATGTATATTTTTATCTTATTTCCTGTGACAAATGTTCGAATTCTTAATATGCTCATGACATCACAGTGAAACTTATTTTCTATTTCCAGTGCTTTCGATACTGATGGAGTTCTTTCGGAGTACTTTTCGTTATATATTATGACCATTCTCATCTTGTAAATGTCTCTAATTTTGCTGTAGATTTGCTGTCATTAAACTCCTACGTGCCTTCAAAAATAGATCAGTGAATGGACACTAAAGCTATCAATTCAAACATGTATTCAGATACAAGACAATATTTTAACTCACTAAAGATCTGTTAGTGTACACAGAGTTAAGACCAACACTATAGTCTTACTTTGTGAAATATATGAAGAATGAAAACAGAACTCGTGGGTGATTTAACTTCTGATTAACTGGGGAGAGATTGGGCTTGACAGTTTAGTCAGTGGGCTGGATGGCTGGTTAGTAATGCAGAGAAATGCCAAGAGCACAGGTTCAATTCCAATACCCGTTGAGGTTATTCATGAAAGCCCTACTTTCTGAACCTTGCTTAAGATTTGGTGGTCCTCAGGTTTAATCACCAGAAGTCAGCCGATGGTTATCTGGGACTGTCACAGAATCCTACAGCGCAGAAAAGGCCCTTCGGCCTATTGAGTCTGCAGTGGTGCATGATAGACTCTAACGTGCCCACCTAATCCTAATTGGCAGCACTTGGCCCATATCCTTGATTGGTATGGCATGCCAAATATTCATCCAGATACTTTTTTGAAAGAATGTGAGGCTTCCCACCTCCATCACCCTCCCAGGCAATGCATTCCAGACTGTCACCACTCTCTGGATAAAATAGCTTTTCCTCAAACCCACCCTCCCAAACCTCCCACCACTCACTTTTAATTGTTCAACTAAAGGCTACTCCCTATCCACTATGGTGACATTTTTATTACTAATATGCGATGTGATGGATTTTGGAAAGACCAAGAAAATGTATCCCTTTAGAAAGTTCATGACCTGCTGAGAAGCCTGGAACAACTTGAATGGTATCTGTAAAAATTTGAAACTTCAAGTGTCACTATTAGATGTTGTATTGCAATGTAAATGTGTTTTTAATGCAGTGATTTATCATAGGGATCTAACATGCATAACTTTTCTCAATGTCAAAAGTGCTGCAATGCATTACAAAATATAAAAAGTAAATCCTGTCAGCCTCTGATGTCACATGTTGAGATGAAATTTAAATTGAATGATAACTCTGGCTATTAAAAAAAAAACTCTGCTCTTTGGAAGTCGGAAAAACAATATTTTGTACCTGCTACCTTGATATGAACACTGAAGCTATTATGAATGCTTGTTTTGCTTTCAAAAGCTGTTAAAAGCTTAAAGTAGGCAGTCTATGGACCTAAGAACGATGTAAATTTGAAATGATGTAAATAAGAATGCTGTAATAACAGAATATTTCTTTAATAGGAGTTTCTGCTTCTGTACAATCCCAAGCGGTACTTAAAAGATTACATTTTTCTTTGCATTGGAGTTTTTTTTATTTCTTTCTGTCATCAATGAAAATGTGTTTGAATTCAGAGTTTTATTAACTGTTGAAGGTTTAATTTTTTCCAAATGATTTTTGAACAACTCCCATTCCGTCTTTTGAGGATTGGCTAGAGTGTATACAAGGTGTAGCTATCAGCGGCATTGAGATGGCATAAGAGTGGATGGGAGTGAAGGGTAAATTTTAATGGATCTTTAAAGGATGTTACGAGCTGGGCTTGTGTTGGACAAAAGAGGCAGGCCTTCTAATTGGCCTATCTCGACAAACACACTCTCCTCACACACTCTGGCGGGGCTCACTCCAGTGCAAACTCCAGACTGTGTCAAAAGATAAAAATTCCATGCAGTGACACACAGGCCAGATATGTATTTTGGAAGGTTTAGAATGGGTTTTTTTCAGCCCTGAGAAAAATCCAGCCATTGTGCATCTCTATGTTTGGCTGTGAAATCGGTGTAATGTGCATCTGTTTCAGGGGGCTAGATCCTGTCTCCGTGGATGTCTGAAAAATCTCTGATTCAATATTAGGTCCAGTCATTTTTGTGGCAGCCCTGATGACTACCTAAAACAATTGTAAGTTCCTTGCACATAATGTGGAAATGCCAGCATTGGACACGGGTGGGCACATTAAGAAGTCTTACTACACCAGATTAAAGTCCAACATGTTTATTTGGTAGCACGAACTTTCGGAGTGCTGCTCCTTCATCAGATGAGTGCAGGATTTGGTTCACAGGCAGGGCAAATACAGATACAAACTCAATTTCAAGATAATGGTTAGAATGCAAGTCTTAACAGTTAATCAAGTCTTTACAGGTACAGGCAATGTTAGTGGGGAAACCAATAATCACAGGTTGAAGGGATGTGAATTGTCTCAAGCCAGGATAGTTAGCGAGATTTTGCAAGCCCAGGCAATTTGTGGGGGTTACAGATAGTGTGACATGAATCCAAGATTCCAGTTAATGGAGTCCTCATATGTGTGGAATTTGGCTATCAGTTTCTGCTTGTCAATTCTGCATTATTGTGTGTTTTGAAGGCAGCCTTGAAAATCGCTTACCTGAAGATCAGAGGCTGGATGTGTTCCCGACAGGAAGGGAACATTCCTGCCTAGTGATTGTCAAGTGGTGTCCATTCATCTGTTGCCATAGCATCTGCAAAGTCTCGCCTTGGCAGGGTATCATGCCTCGGGACATCCTTTCCTTGCAGCGTATGACATTCCTTGTATTCTTTGTGCATTATAAACAAGAGACTTAAAGCCTGATCTTGGATCCCTCACAGAAACTGGATAGGATTCTTCAGTGGTTGTAAATTTAATTTAATGTGGGAACCCAACTTTCATACTGTTTGAATGGAAGGGCTAAATAAAATGTTAATGAGGCCCAAGGTTGAATTTCAAGCTGGCTTGGGCTTTGGGATTTGTGGCTGTGTCTCTGTTGGTGTCTGGGTCCAGAAACAGGCCAAGGATGTCACACCCTGAGATTTTTTTTTAGTGATCAACAGTGACATCTCCTGGTTAATAAAAGTAATAACACAAACTAAAATCTGAGACAACATCCTCTTTAGGAGCGATTGATTGGATCATCGAATCATTACAGTACAGAAGGAGGCCTTTCAGGCCATCGAATCCACACCAATTCTCTGACAAAGTATCTAACTCAGACTCTATTCCTGTAACCCCATAGATTTACCCCACTAATCCCTCTAACCTACACATCTTGAGATACTAAGAAGCAATTTAGCAAAGCCAATCCACTTGGTCTGCACATCTTTGGATTGAGGGAGGAAACTGGAGCACTCAGAGGGAACCCACACAGACATGGAGAGAACATGCAAACTCCACACAAGGATGTAATCGAGCCAGGGTCTATGTCACTGTGAAGCAGCAGTGCCAACCACTGGGCCACCTGCTGTCGATATGGGTGGAATCTGAGGATAATGTTAATATTATTACCTTCTACTTATAATGAAACATAGAACATTTATTTTAGTGTAATTCATTTTTTTTAACAATATTTCTGCTACTGCATAAGAGTTTAGATCCTAGACAGTGGAATCAAAAGCATCATATAAGGCAGTCACCAAGATCTCTGATATGGAGATGCCGAGCTGGACTGGGGTGGGCACAGTAAGATGTCTCACGACACCAGGTTAAAGTCCAAGAGGTTTATTTGGAATCATGAATTTTTGGAGCTTGCTCCTTCATCAGATGACTGAAGTGCTGGTGAAGGAGCAGTGCTCCAAAAGCTCATGATTCCAAATAAAACTGTTGCACTTTAGCCTGGTGTTGTGAGACTACTGACTGTGACCAAGATCTCTAATGGATTAACCAATTTGATCAGCTTTGACCCAGCTCTACAGCTGTACTGGTGCACATGCTATCTATGCACAGATGTGTAATGAGTTTCCCACCAGAGTTTTGAACCTTTCTTAGTAACTTTGCGATAGTCATGGACAAAGAAAATTAGATCCCAGAGGACAAAAATTGCATTTTATGTGAGAATGTTAGCTTTTTTCTCTCCTTACAGATGCTGCCAGACCTGCTGAGATTTTCCATCATTTTCTCTTCTGGTTTCAGATTCCAGCATCCACTTTTATCCAGTGAGACAGATTATAAGACATGCCTTCAAGGAGGAAACTGAGGTAGGGAGGCAAGATTGTAGGGAGGAGATTCCAGAGCCTGGGTTTCGGGTAAATAAAGACATAGCCACCAGTGAGGGAGCAATTAAAATCTGTGATCTATCAGAGGCCAGGATTAAAAGGGTGCACGTAATTGGAAGGAGGAGTGTGAGGAAGGGACTGGAGGAGGTTATGGAGATAGGGAGGGGCATGCAGCCCATGGATCGATTTAAGAACAAAGGTGGGTGGCACAGTAGCACAGTCGTTAGCACTGCTACTTCACAGCGCCAGGAACCTGGGTTTGATTCCTGGCTTGGTTCACTGTCTGTGTGGAGTTTGCACATTCTCCTTATGTCTGTTTTCTCCAGATGCTCCAATTTCCTTCCACAGTCAAAAGATGTGTGGGTTAGGTTGATTGGCCAAATTGCCCATTAGTGTCCTGAGATGCGTAGGTTAGAGGGATTAGCAGGTAAAATATGTAAGTATATGGGAGTAAGGTCTGGGTGGGATTATAGTCAGTGCAGATTCGATGGGCCAAATGGCCTCTTTCAGCACCTACAAATGTAAAAACAGCAGAGAAAACTCATTTCATAAATTGCAATCATTCCAAATAATATCTTGCCATGTAGGTTGCTAATTACCACAGGGTCAATTCTAACATCAGTATCATTGGCTGTCGATGCCTCCCCTGCTTTGAATATCCCTCAATGTAAAAGCAACTTGAGATTTTTCAGTGTGAAAACCCCAATATAAATGCCGCATAAATTTGTGTTCTTATAACAGAATCAATGGTTCATCTGGTGTGAGCTCGATTATATGTCTTATCCCTTCTCTTCTTAGGATGCCCTTTTGCTGCAGGGTAATTTGGCAGAAAACTGATATGTTTTATTTTCTGCCAGATTGTCCATATGCTGTGATACAGTATGTGTGCTAAAATTGTATTCAATGCAACTTGAAAATAGCGGCCAGAAATGGTCAAACAGAAATTCAATCACAGTTTGGTGTGGCTCTTGTTCTGACCAAGACTGCAAGAAGTTACAAAAGATTGTGAATGTGGACCAGTCCTTCATGCAAACCAATCCTGTTGACTCCATCTGCACTTTCTGCTATCTTGGGAAAGCAGGCAGTATAATCAAGGACGGCATGCATCCCGGATATATTCTCTTCCACCTGCTTCTGTTGGGGAAAAGATATAAAAGTCTGAAAACATGTACCAACAGACAGCTTCTCCCCTACAATCATCAGACTTTTGGATGGTCCTATCATATATTAAGCTGATCTTTCTCTTCCTACCTGTAGCTGCAATATTATATCTGGACCCTATCCTTTTCCTTCTCCCCTCTGTACTTCGTGAATGGTATGCTTTTCCTGTATGGCACACAAGAAACAATACTTTGTAACTGCAGCATATGTGACAATAATAAATCAAAGCAATCAACTGGGACACACTACTGGCAGAAGCTTGACAGCAATGAAGTGCTGGGGAAGGAATACAAATTTCTCAGTTGACATCTTTCAGCCAAGATCTCATTCCAGTCAAAATTAACAGATTGTTCTTTAATGAAGATAAAGGCAAAATACTGCAAATGCTGGAATCTGAGCTCTGACAAAGAATCATCCAGACTTGGCTCTATTCTCTCTCCACAATGCTGTCAGATCAGCTGAGATTTTCCAGCATTTTCTATTTTTGTGTCTGCGGAAAGAAAGTTAGCCAGATTATCGCTCAGACTTTTCACTTTTCTGGAGGATTTACTAGCCACCTCAAGGTTCTAACCCTGGGTGAGTTGTATAGATGCAGCATTCTTACATTCTTTTTTTAAAAAAAAAACACACAGATCCAAGATCCAAACCCAATGGGGGAAGTACTGAGTGGTACTTCAGGGTTCAGTGTTGCAACCACTACTGTTCCCAGCTAAATTAACATCTAAAATTTCAAAACTCCATGCAAATTTAACCAGTTTGCATATGGTGATTTGGAGGTCCAGAAATGACAGACAAATCTAAGTGAGATATAACAGGGCCAAACAGTGGCAGATGGAATTTAACATTGATTAAGATCATAGAATCCCTACAGTACAGAAGGAGGCCGTTTGGCCCATTGAGTCTGTACCAATCACAGTCTCACCCACGCCCTAACCCCACACAGTTACTCTACTGATCCATCTAACACTAGGATCAATTTAGCATGGCCAATCAACCTAATCCATTTGGATTGTGGGAGGAAACAAGAGCACCTATACAGACAAAGGGAAAACATGCAAACTCCACACAGACAGTGACCCAAGGTCAGAACTGAACCTGAGTCCATGGTGCTGTGAGGCAGCTGTGCTAATCACTGTGCGAAATACATAGGAAGTAGAATTGAGACATATTGGCTCTAGGATGGGAATGGGCAGAATTTATAAGGAGCAGCTGTTCCCTTTACTTGATACATCAGTCACCAGGGCACTTAGTTTCAAGGTGAGACTTTTATCCAGAGTTTGGTGATGGTCTGGAATGCACTGGCTGGGAGAGTGATAGAGGCAAGTTGCCTCACATTTTTAAAAATGTACCTGGACGAGCACTTGACACAACACAACATTCAAAGCTATGGGCCAAGTGCTGGTGGATGGGATAGTGTAGTAGATCAGATGTTTCTCGTGTGTTGGTTTAGAAACAATGGGCCTCAGTGCCTCTTCTGCACTTTGGTGAGTTTCTGCTCCGCATCTTGTAGATGATCCACACTGCTGCTACTGAGCATTGGTGGTGGAGGGAATAGATGTTTGTGGAAGACAGCAAGCATCTTCTATTATAATGTGTGAAAACTTCCGTCAGCTAATTTGTTTCGTTTGAAGCACTGATGTGGTTTTCCTATGAGTTTTCCTTTTTAGCCATGAGGAGAGATTAGACAAACTTGGTTTGTTTTCAGTTGAACATTGGAGGCTGAGAGGCAATCTGATAGAAGTTTACAAAACTACTTGAGGCATAGAATGGATAGTGGGAGTCTTTTTCCCAGGGTAGAAACGTCAATTTTTAGGGGACATATTAAGAAGTCTCGCAACACCTGGTTAAAATTCAACAGGTTTATTTTGTACTACAAGCTTTCAGAACACTGCTCCTTCATCAGGTGAAACACTGAAAGAAGGAGCCTGAAACTCCGAAAGTTTGTAATATCAAATAAACCTGTTGGATTTTAACTTGGTGTTGTGAGACTTCTTACTGTACCCACCCCAGTCCAACACTGGCATCTCCACATCTAGAGAACATATGTTTAAGATAATGGGGTAAGTTTAAAAGAGATGTAAAAGGCAAGTCTTTTACACTGTGTCTGGAACACACTGACAGAGGAGGTGGTAGAAGCAGAAACAATAGCAACATTTAAGAGCCATCTTGACAAATACATGAATAGGCAGGGAATAGAGGGATACAGATCAGGTAAGAGGTGGCAGGTCTTTAGTTTAGACGGGCATCATGTGTCAGCGCAGGTATAGTGAGCCAAAGGGCCTGTTTCTGTGCTATACTATTCTTTGTTCTTTGAGTGTTGCAATAGAGGTGAGGAAATGGGCCAAGATTAATCAATACTTGCTTAGAGTTGGATGACCTGTTGTTGGCCAATAGGTGTCACTACAGTACAGCTATGCGACCAATACACTAACAGGGCAAAAATATGCTTTCTTTTTAGATAAATCACAATTATACATGATTTTTCCTCGGAAGTGACTAACTGCCTGCAAAGAACAAGAATAGATGTCTCTCTTTATAGGGTGGAAGGACTGTGGGAGGTGAGGGAAGGGGAGAGAAAGATTCCATTACTTGAATGTGCAGAGGGACTTTCCTCGTAAGGGGAGCTTATAATAAGGAGAAAAATGTTGGATTTATACAAAATATTCGAGATTTAATTGAGGCAAAGTTGGAATGCTACACAGCCTTTTTAATTATACTATATATGTTTCACCCTCACTCCCCAGGACCCTCTTACCTTCCCTTCTTTTTCAGGTACTTTTGGAGTACAAACCATAAAGTGTGTGAGAGTTACTGTGAGGGCAGATCCCAAGGAACTGTGCAACACAGAAACACTTTCATTCCAACAGGAAAGATTAATTTTACCTTTTTTTGACAATTCCTCGCTTTCCTGTTTCACAGGATACTTCACCCTAGGAGGTCGAGCAGTACCAAGGCATTTTTGTAAATGTGTGAGAAACACTGGGACCAAAGAGAGGATGTATATTAAACCAGCTGCAGTGATTTCCATTAACCTAAACATCTAGCACTGTAATGGGAAGTTCAAAATAAGACTCAGAGGACAGGACCATTGGTCTACAGCCCAGATTTTGCAGTTGTAACAAAGGTGAATTTGTCAGCGTTCTGTGTCGCGACAGCTGTGTAACTGGCAGTAACTTCTGCTCTCTGCACCTGTGCAGTTAAATGTGGAAATCTAAAAGTTGTTCTCGGTGATCCCCTGTTACCCCACATGACGCACCATGTTAAAGCTCAGTAGCCCGGCACTGAAGGATAGAATGCTGGAGCTTCATCATCACTTACTTGTCAGCTTTGCATTTGAGACATACAATTCATAGAATTATAGAATCCTATTGTGCAGAAGGAGGCCATTCGGCCCATCAAGTCTGCAGCAATTCTCTGACAGAATATCTTACCCAGGCCCTTTTCCCCACCCTATCTCCATAAACCACGTATTTTCCAGTCAGTTCAGTTGGCTGGACAGCTGGTTAATAATGCAGAGTAACACCAGTGCAGGTTCAATTCTCATATTGGCTGAGATTATTCATGAAGGCATGCTGTAGAGATCTGGGTATGCAGGTCCACAGTTCCCTAAAAGTGGCAACAAAGGTGAACAGTGTGATTGAGAAGGTATATGGCATGCTTGCTTTCATTAGCTGGAGCATTGAGTACAAGTTCATAAGTTCATAAGATATAGAACAGAATTAGACCATTTGCACCATTGAATATGCTTTGTCATTTGATCATGGCTGATATGCTCCTCATCCTCATTTTCTGCCTTCAACTCATTATCAATTAAAAATCTGCCTAACTCCTCCTTAAATTTACTCACTGTCGCCATATCTAATGTATCTTGAGATAGCAAATTTCACAGATTCACAACCCTTTGGCAGAAGGATTTTCTTTTTAACTCTGTTTTAAATTTGCTACCCCTTATCCTAAGACTATGATCTCTTTTGGTAGAATGCCCACCAAAGGAAGTATCGGCTCCATGTGTATTTAATCCATACCTTTTGTCAGCTTGAATACCTCAATTAGATCTCTCCTCATTCTTCTAAATTCCAGAGAATATAGGCCTACAGGATTATAGGAATACAAGAATTGGCAAATCATTTTACACCAAATAAAACCTTGCTTAAGCCACATTTGGAGTATTGCATGCAGTTTTGGTCGCCACACTACCAAAAGGATGTGGAAGCTTTTGAAAGAGTTCAAAGAAGAAAAATAAGCATGTTGCCTCGTTTCGAGAGCATTGACTATGAGGAGAGATTGATGAAACTAGGATTGTTTTCATCAGAAAGACAGAAGAAAGGGGAGACTTGATAGAGGTCTACAAAATTATGAGAGGCATAGACGGGCTGGATAGTCAGAGGCTTTTCCCAGGTGGAAATGTTAATTACAAGGGGGCACAGGTTCAAGATGAGAAGGGGAAAGTTTATGGGAGATGTGCAGGTAAGTTTTTCATGCAGAGAGTGGTGCGTACCTGGAATGTGCAGCCAGAGAAGGTGGTGGGAGCAGGCATATTAGCAACATTTAAGAGGTATTTGAATGGGTACTTGAATTGGGAGGGAATAGAGAGATAGGGTCCAAGTCAGGGCAGAAGTTTTTTTTAGTATAGTTAGGGTATCATGATCAGCATACACTTAGGGATTTGAAGGACCTGTTCTGTTCCTGTGCTGTACCTTTCTTTTCTCTTTGTTTTTTGTTCTCACCCTTATCCCTGATCTGAGGTACAGCAATCTCTGACTGTCTGTGCTGATGTGTGCTATTGCAGACCAGAACACTGCATTTGCCTGAAGAAGACACAGGACTCGAAAGCTCGCGTTTTTACTATCAAATAAATCGGTTGGATTATAAATTGGTGTTGCTAAATTCTTACTGAGGTACAGTGATCAGGTTAAATCACCACCATAGTCACAGCCTATGGTCATCTGGAACTATGGCAGTTTTATCTTTACTGTTAACCATAGTCTTTCTGTCAAAGCCCTTGAAAAGGGTACACCATAACGAATGAGGTATAACTAGGGGTGTTAAGTTATAACTACTGCTGAACAACCTCTCTGATCCTGAAAGACTAATTTTATATTTGTGGAAATATCAAATTTCACCACTATAATAAAAAAACTACACATTTTTGGAAGAATTGTTTTTGTGATAATTGAATTCCTACCCTAATCCTATGAGTATGTCACAATCTGTATTTCACTCTCTGTAAAGTGTGTAAAAAAGTGAAGAATAGTCAGTGCTTTTTAATTCCTGGTTGGCTGTCTATGAGAAGTCTTCAATGTGATTGGCTACTTAACCTGCTTGATGACTTCACTGTTGCTGCACTTCAGAATTTACCTTGAACTAACATTGGAAAGACATTAACATTGGGAAATGTGAAATCTGTATCACAGAAATTGCTAGTGCCTTGCAATTTTCAAGGATGGTGAAGAGTGCCATTTCTTTGGTCTCTGGGATGCATACTAAAGTGAGCCTTTAAATTCTTTTAAGTATCAGTGCTCCACCATATCTTTAGAAGAAAAAAAGTATTTTAGGTAATATTATGTTAAATATGTTGAAATTGAGCTAGACTTGTGCCCAAAGTTAAGAGAGTCCTGAGGTTCACTCATTCAATTTTCTGTCAGTCAGCCAATCTTCAATTCAATCTAGTACTCTACCCCCAATCTCTTGCGATCTCACCTTCTGGATCGGTGTTTTAAGTGGCACTTTGTCAAATGCCTGCTGAAAGTCTAGATATATCACATCTATAGGTTCCTCACTATCGACCTTGCTGGTTATATCCTCAAAGAACTCAAGCAAATTTGTCAAGCAAGACTTTCCTTCATAAAACTATGCTGACACTAATGAATGCAAATTTATGCAGAATTTCTGAAACTATCTAGATGCATCTGAATCTTTACTTCTTCTATGACATGCAGTGAGAAAGATACTGCTTTGTTCCCATGTTCAATATTTTACTCTGAAGGATTGAATGAGTTGTTCTGTTTACACGGTAATTAGAAGATCAGCTCTTTTCTAACCGATGCTAGAGTTTTAAGAATGACCAGTTTAGACTTCTATTCATACAGAATTTTTAATATTTTGTGTGATTTTTTCCATGGTTTTTCCCTTTTGATCACATCCTTGTGGTTTCATCCCAATTATTAATAATCAGTGGAGTTTCCGATAGTATAATCAAGTGATACTCTTTTGCAAGTAACTGGCTCACCGATTCTCAGTTTACGTCTAGAAAAACAATTTTGGGGCGACCATTTGTCTCCAAACCTCAATCACAGCAGGAGGTAAGTTATAGACAAGAGATCCAGGTTGTTGTTCCCATCATTAAAATCACACTCAACCTAACAGCGGTCACTCTGTTCAGCCAATGCAAGTCAAGGGAGAAGTTCTCCAGTGGTTGGAGTCATAGCTGATGCAAAGACAGATGTTTGGGAGTTTTGCTGGAGGAGTTCCTCAGGTAAAGCTGCCTTGGCCTAGTCATCTTCAGCTGCTCTCACCAAAAACAGCTACCCTATGAATAAACACAGGATATTGCAGATCCTGAAAACTTGAAATAAAAACAGGAAAGAGGTGGAAAAACGGCAGTTTGGTAAACATCTGTGGACTGAGCAGCAAAGCTAATGGGTGGGATTCTCCGCATCCCAAGGCCAGAAGTTCCTGCCCAAGCTCAACGGACCTTTGGTCAACTGAATATTTCATCTTGCCCACTACAATTCCCGTGGTGGTGACATGGGAGAATTTCGACCAATATTTCAAGTCCAACCTGACCCTTCTTTGGAACATGTATCTTGTATACACCATTGTGAAGCATGGATATCATGTATAATTGGGCTGAGTGGTGGGCTGGAATTCTCCGATCTTGTACCACTGCCAGCGAGAATGGGGAATTTGGTGCTCAGCCAAATCTCTATCCAGTGCAGCGGGACTAGGGAAGCACAGCCGCAGGCTAGGTTGGAGCATTCCAGCTTTGGACCAGGCTGGGTTCTCGATTCGTTCTCCCCTGTAATAAGTGGCACCTCAGTACACTGCCTCTTTAACAACTTTGGGTTCAAAGTTTGAGGTACTTGGCACCTGAAATTCATTCAAAGAACAATGATTTTCAAAGTCTCTTGGTTTGGTTTACTCCGAGATGGAAATGTGCATTGGACCGATATATTTTCTTTCTGGATGTTGTGTTGGAAAACTGTACATTTTAATAAAGAGGAGATGTGGATAACAAACAGCCTTAATAGTTTGCTTAACTTGTGAAGAAAATTAGTCTCGCGGCAGACACTGCCTAAGTAAACATCTGCTTCAAATACCGAGCTACTTTTAGTAACTTAGCACTTTCAGGAGCTATAAAATTGTGGAATATTTTGCAGCTGTTTCATTTAAGATGTTGAAAACACTCCTGTGTTTAAAAGGTTCTGCCTAAATATAGATTTTTGCAGCTTTATGCTCATTTATAAAGAAACAGCATGAAATGCAAGAATGACTCCCCCTCAGCGTCCTGGCAATAAAATGAACATTGTAATAATAATTGTAAAGAAAGCACCTATATTTAAATAGTGCCTTTCATTACCTCAGGACACTTTAAAATTCTACAGCCAATGAAATACTTTTGATAGTGTAGCTGACATTGCAATGTAGGAAATTCAGCAGCCAATTTATACCCAGCAAGCTCCCATAAACTGTCTTATGATAATGATCGGTTAATCTGTTTTTAGGTTGAGGGGAAAATATTGGCCAGGACTCCCCTTCTTTTCTTTGAAATAAAAAATAGAGAATAGCATCTCTAAAGAGACTATTAGGCCCATCAAGCCTGTGCCAACAACAATTCCATACAGGCCTTATCGTTATAACCCCATGTATTTACCTGTTAATCCTCCAGACACTAAGGAGCAGTTTAGCTTGGGCAATCGATCTAACCTGCATATCTTTGGACTGTGAGAGGAAATAGGAGGCTTGGAGCAAACCCATGGAGAATATGCAATTCCACACAAAAGTCATCCAAGGCTGGAATTGAACCTGGATCCTTGAAGCTCTGAGGCATTGATGTTAACCACTATGCCACTGCGCTACCCTAGTAGGCCTGAATTTTCCTGTCCCACCTGCTGTGGGAATTGTGGCTGACGGGACAGAAAGTTTGACTGATCATGTAAAAAGTCCCAAAACCAAAGAGTGAAAATGCTGGAAAACCTCAGCAGGTCAGGCAACATCTGTAAAGAGAGAAAAGACCTGACGTTTCGAGTCCAGATGACCTTTGCTAAAACTCATGTAAAAGGTCTGTTGACCTTTTTTTGAGGTAGAGAGATTCTTCCTGCTTAGAAAGGATAGCAGAACTAGAGGGCACAGCCTCAAAATAAGGCGGGGGGGGGGCAGTTTAGATCGGAGTTGAGGAAGAACTTCTTCACTCAAAGGGTAGTGAATCTCTGGAATTCTCTGCCCATTGAAGTGGTGGAGGCTACCTCACTGAATATATTTAAGTCACAGGGTGGTAGGTTTCTGATAGACAAGGGAATTAAGGGTTATGGGGAGAAAGCGGGAAAGTTGAACTGATCCACTTCAGATCAGCCATGATCTTGTCGAATAGCAGGGTAGGCTCGAAGGGCTAGATGGCCTACTCCTGCTCCTATTTCTTATGTTCTTATGTTCGTATGACCTCGGGCGAGAATTTCCAGTCTTGGGGTGTGCACGGCTGGAAATTGTTGCCTAGTGCCATGTGATCTTTTATGTTTACCTTGAGAAGATAGACAGGACCTAGATTTATCATCTTATCAAATGGGCAATACCTGTAGCAGTGATGAATTGCTGCTGTACTACACTGCAGTATCAGACTCGATAGTGTGCTCAAGTCTCTCAAGTATGAATTGGCTCCCCGTGTGACCACTCTGCCATAGCTGACACCGATATTGTGACTGGCGTGTGAAAAACATCAAGAACATGAATGTTGTTGGGGAAACACACCTTTTCACAGACTAACCCCCACCTATCTATCTTCACATCACATTGCAAATTCCCTCTTTTCTGAAGAAATGTATCAACCCTATCGATACAACTTGTTTCTATAATTTTGCCTGGTCATCCCCAGGGTAATACATCAGATGAATGGATTTGGTCAGCCCTCCTCTCCTAATCCCAACATTTCTTCAACTGTAATCATCGTATGATCTCAGAGGAACTCTTTCCAATGCAACACATCAATAATAGTGAGGGTGTCTTCTGAATGCATTCCAACAGTCTTCCCTCTTCAACAGTATTCCTCATTCTTCATTTCCTTTGGAATTTAGAAGTAGGTGGGAAAATAATTATTTCAATTTAAGATGGGAGCCATTATTTATTGTGAATTCTTCCCACATCATGTGGAATGTAACCGTATGTTACACTCTGCTTCATGTTCCCTATGCCCATGCACCATGTAAAATGGTGGATTGGAAATGTATTCAAATGACCTGCAGTGATGCATACTTGAGACCTCATCAGGAGCAGTAAAGGTATTTATTAATGAGGGGCCCACAGCCTCACCGTGGCCCTGGAGGAATCCACCGACTGCTCCAGTCCCTTTATATTTACTACATCACCTCGATGTCTTCTGCTCAGAGAAACCTCTTGTGGTGATTACCCACTTCTATCCCAAGTTATCCTTCAAGTAAGGTGATCCTCTTCTACTGTGTTGTCTTTAAAGGGACAACAACCACATAGGTATTATTAATATTGTAGATATGGCAATCTCTAACTATGGATGGAATTCTCCAACCTCGCCCATGAGACTCCTCACCTTGTTGCCACGAATTAAGTTTTAGCTAAGCACCAAATTCTCTGTTCTCCCTGGCAGTGGGGTGGGGGGTGTCAGGGGAAGAATCTTGGCCGATATCTTTTTTATATTAATTTGAGTTGAATAATTTAAATTTTACTCTGAATCCATTGGGTCAGAAAGACAAATAAACTGAATAGTTTGAATAAGGAAGATTTTTTTTACCAAGTAACAGATCAAGAAGCTAAATTTGTTCAGGCTCTGAAAATCCATGCTTTCTGTTGATGTGTACTCGTAACTTGATGCTGGTAACTTGTAACTGATAACTTATAACTAATAGCTGATAACTTGATGGTAACATGCTGTTGGTAACTAGCTGCTAGTGACTAGTAAATTGTAATTGGTAACTTGCTGCTGCTAACTTGTAATTGATAAGTTGTAATTGATAACAATTAACTTGTAATTGATAACTTGCTGCTGGTAACTTGCAACTGGGAAATTATTGCTAATAACTTGCTGGTAACTTTTAACTGATAACTTGCTGCTGTCAACTTCTTGCTGGCAACTTGTAATTGTGAACTTGCTGCTGCGAAATGAACTGAGGTCAAAACAAACCAACCCAAGGAAGAAATGTGATCTTGGGGGAATATTATAAGCTTGTATGAATCTACACTAAAGAAAGGACTTCCTTCACTGGAAATCTTCAGATTTTATGAAGTTTGTTATTTTTATATTTTTTTTGTTCCCACTTCTAGAATGTGCAGCCAAACGGTGTATAGTTCCCCAATTTAACGCTGCACTGAATCATTTCTTTATTCAATAAGTGTTTATTTAGCTGTACTAATATAATGTTATGGAAGCCAAACTAAATGTTTGATTGAAACATGTAAATGGCGAAATAGATGGGCTATATGAGTTTAACTTGCCATTGCACTTAAAAGTTCATTTGGTATTCACTACTTGCAAAACTCTTTGCTCAACCTACAGCAGGGCTGTTGTGAGAAGAAACACACTGGGATTTGAGGAAAAACCGCCAATGATTAAGGATTCTTAAAATAGTTCCTTCTGCAAATCTGTTGCTGCCTTGCATGTTGGTCCAAATCTGTGAATGGGGAATGTCACGGTCATATTAAATTTCTCCCATGGCAATTGTTGCATAAGCAGATTCTGGAGATATAGCTCGGGGTATTTGGGGAACGTGGGAAGAGGAGTAATTTAAATGAGGAATTCACCGGGTGTGGGTGTGATAGATGCTTCTAGAATTCAATTAATTATGGCTATGCTATCTCTTTGAAAGAGTTACCTAATTTATTCTGCTCCCCTCATTGGATAAACATATGGATGATATTGGAATAATGTAGGTTAGATGGGCTTTAGATAGGTTCCACAGGTTGGTGCAACACCAAGAGCCAAAGAACCTGTACTGCGTTGTAATGTTCTATGTTCTTGTTTCCCCATAACCCTGCAAATCTTTCCACTGAAGTTACTATCGAATCTGCTTCCATTGTCCTTGGGAACAAAGCAGTTCAGCTCACAACAACTCGCTGTGTTAAAAGAAAGAACTCTTAATAATTATCCTAATTGCTTTTCAACCACCTCTGACTCAGTTGTAAAAGTAGTCTGCTCCAGCATCAAGAACTTGGAGAATCCCATTGACCAGTGGCTGAAGTGGGCAAGGAATGCCAATAAGATAGCTACAAGAACAGGACAAAGGCTGGGTCCTCCGCAATGCTTGGCTCACATTCTGACTCCTTAATGCTCCTCTACCATTTTCTGAGCTCAGATCAGGAATACTCACCACTTAGCTGAATGAATTCAGTGACAACAGTTATAAAGCCAAACAGTAACAGAGACAGTCTAACTGATCATATTCTTGCCACTGCATTGAGTATCCACTACAGTTATACCACAGGAACTTGCCTAACTTCATGTGACACCACCTCCCAGTCCTGCAACAAATACAACCATAATGAACAAGAGTAGCTATCTCATGGGAACACCATCAACTCTTAAGTCCCTCTCTAAATTCATGTGCCAACACGATTTGCACATGTGGCATGTTCGCTTTGCCACTCAGACAGGACCTTGAATTCAATATTTAACATTATTAGGGAAATATTGCTATTAGGACTGCAATGTTTGACAAAGTCTATCATCATCTTTTTGGCTATGACCTCAACCTGACGCAATACCCCAGAACCTGACCACTATTCACTCATTCTTTACAAAGTTGGACCTTTGCATTACCAGGGTATGGTAGCTAGTGCCATAAAATGGAATGGCTTCTGCATTGATCCACTTCACTGTCCCCTGGGTGGATTTCTATGCTGGAGGAGTTCTTCTGGGTTCTGCATTTGATGTTTAGCTTTTTTAAATGTAATCAGATGAGTGTGCAGTTTTCTGTCTGATCAGTGCCAGACGCAATGGTCTTGATGCTGCTTGGAGGATTTGGGCTAGGATCTGCATACATAATCAATGCTGACATTTCAACAAAACTACTGGGAGCACTGCTCTGCCAGGGGGCTGGCTTCTGGATAAGAGGCTGTCTTGAGGTTACATCCACCTTTTTAAGTAGATGATAAAGATCTTGTAATACTATTCAATAATGATCATGGTAGCACTCCCTCACCAATATTTATGCTCCAACCAATTAAAACAGATTAACTGCTTGTTTACTTGTTTTGTCCTAACTAGTTGCCATGTTTCTATTAATAATAACATAAAGGGTTGTGGGGTTAATGTTTGATTTGATTTATTATTGTCACATGTATTGGAGTACAGTGAAACGTATTGTTTCTTGCATGCTATGCAGACAAAGCATACCATTCATAGAAAAGGAGAGAGTGCGGAATGTAGTATTACAGTCATAGCTAGGGTGTATAGAAAGATCAACTTAGTGTGAGGCAGGTCCATTCAAAGGTCTGATGGCAGCAGGGAAGAAGCTCTTATTGAGTCAGTTGGTAAATGACCTGCAATTTCTGTATCTTTTTCCCGACAGAAGAAGGTGGACTGTCTGGGGTGTGTGAGGCCCTTCATTATGCTGACTGGTTTGCTGAGGCATTGGGAAGTGTAGACAGAGCCAGTGGATGGGAAGCTGATCTGTGTGATGAATTGGGCTACATTCATGACCTTTTGTAGGTTCTAGTGGCCTGGGACAGAGTAGGAGCCATACCAAGCTCTGATACAACCAGAAAGAACGCTTTCTATGATGCATCTGTAAAAGTTGGTGAGAGTTGTAGCGAATATGCCAAACTTTCTTCTGAGAGAGTGTAAAAGACATTAAAATATCCAATTAGCCAAAATCATATTGAATGGCAGAGCAATGGCAATCGTATTGGACGTTCAAAGACTATTTCCTCAGATGGATGTAGTTGTTATAGGGGGTATAACTTTAAGGTTCATGGTGGGAGATATAGGAGGGATGTTCGAGGTAGGTTCTTTACTCAGAGAGTGGTTGGGGTGTGGAAGGGACTGCCTGCTGTGATAGTGGAGTCAGACACTTTAGGAACTTTCAAATGGTTATTGGGTGGGCACATGGAGCACACCACAATGATAGGGAGTGAGGTAGCTTGATCTTGATTTTGGACAAAGCTCGACACAACATCGAGGGCTGAAGGGCCTGCACTCTACTGTATTGTTCTAAGAAGAGTGAAAGGATCCCCAAAAGTGATGGACTTCACTGGAAGGCAGGTTCAGAATCAGGTTAAACTTCCATAATCATTGATGGGAGTTCATGTCATTTTGACAACAGCCAATGGAATCCATGGACCATTTTGTCAACTGTGATTTTTCAAATGCAGTGTTAGCAGATAGAATTGTTGTGTTGGCCATTAAATCCACTTCCATGGAAACATTAAGAATGATCTGCCAGGCACACCAAATATTTGGCTTGAAGAACTACTCAATGATAGACATGAATACGAGTGAGCGAGTGGCATGGTGGCACAGTGGCTAATGCTGCTGTCTCAGGTTCAATTCCCGGCTTGGGTCACTGTGTGTGTGGAATTCACACATTGTCCCCATATCTGCATGGGTTTCCTCCAGGTGCTTCGGGTTTCTCCCACAGCCCAATACCATTGCCATTAGGACTGCAATGTTTGACAAAGTCTATCGTCATCTTCTTGGCTATGCCCTCAACCT
Organism: Sphyrna mokarran; assembly: GCA_024679065.1. Classification (NCBI taxonomy): domain Eukaryota; kingdom Metazoa; phylum Chordata; class Chondrichthyes; order Carcharhiniformes; family Carcharhinidae; genus Sphyrna; species Sphyrna mokarran. Next base: position 22,660,132 of record JAGIQG010000024.1, on the reverse strand, counting down.
GACGCAACTATCCCAGAACCTGAACACCAATTATCCACCTCACTCACCCATCTATTTACTCATGGTTAGATAGATCCATGCTAAATTGCCCCTTAGTGTCGGGGAACTGGCTGGGTTAAATGCATGGGGTTATGGGAATAGGGCCTGGATGAGATTGTGGTTGGTGCAGACTTGATGGGCCGAATGGCCTCATTCTGCACTGTAGGATTCTATGATCATCATGGGAAATGGCATTGAGATATCAATCAGCCCTGATCCAGTGAAAGGAAGAATAGGCTTGAGGGGCTGAATAGCCCATTCCTATTATGTTCCCAATGTTAATTCAAAATATTCAACAATGCAAGTCCACTAAGCTGAATCACCTTGCAGTTGATGAAGGTTTGCTATTATATTCCAGGAGAGAAATATCTTGAAGTAATTAAAGTTCAGCTCATTAAATTATATGTTTATTTTCTCAGACATTAATTGTGATTGACTAGCGGTTGCGAAACTGCAGTCTCATGCTACTTCCCATTAGCAGCATCACTAGGCAATGGAAGAATCTTTTCCACTGAGGCCACAAAGCAACTGTGTGAAGCAGCCAGTAAAATGGTTTCCAGCAATTTCTAACACAGGAGTTGTCGCAATGTGATGAATTTTATATTTATAGGTTATTCCCGAATACGGATTGGTGAGAAATCCCAAAATGTGAAATCAGCATTATTTTCCCACTGCAGGCACTCAATTGTGCATTAAAGCGTGTAAAAAAAAATGTACATTTTCCAACTGGATTTGGTACAAATCAAGGAAGTAGGCTGGAGCTCTATCGCAAAAGATTTCCATCTATTCTTCCTTATTCATTCATCATTCAAACCTTAATTGGTGACAGAAAACATTACTATGTTGTTAGTTGTATTTCATCTTGCACCTGGTAGTGCATAGGACAAACTGTAATCTGATCTTATTACAGGAATTTCTTGGAACAGGTTGCTAGTCTGTCACCAGAGAGTTAAAGCTTGAGGGGTGCCATTCCACACCAAGCGCAGCTGACCTGTAAATCTCTCCCGCTCTCACCATCAGCTATTGGTGTGTTGGAAGAATTTGCAGGTTGATGCTCAATCTGTTACTGCATTCTGAATGCATCTTCCTTGACCATCAAGTCCTGGGGTGGAACGTGAACCCGGAGTTTCTGGCTTAGAAGCATGGACTCTACCTACTGGTGGCATGATGGTATAGTAGATAGCACTGTTGCCTCACAGGACCAGAGACCCAGGTTGGCTTGGGTCCCTGTATGTGCGGAGTTTGCATGTTCACCTGATGTCTGTGTGTGTTTCCCCTAGGTGCTCTGGTTTACTCCCAAAATCCTGAAGACATGCTAGTTAGGTGCATTGGTCACGCTAAATTCCCCTTCAATATACGTGAACAGGTGCCGGAGTGTGGCAAGTTTCACAGTAACTTCATTGCAGTATTAATGTAAACCTATTTGTGACTCTAATAAATAAACTTAAATATAAAAACATTGCACCACAAGACCTTCATTGTTATTTGTGGGCTTGTTTTGATGTTATTAAATATTTCATGTAATATTTTGCTATTTTTGCCCACATAATTCTTCACTTACACCAGGGTTACTGGATATACTGAAACTCATGCGTCAAATAAGTTTCAAGAGATCAGAAATGTCATTCTCATTGGCAGGCTATTGTTTAAGCTTTTGTGTAATTTTGTTTTATGTACGTTTTTATTATTACTGGGCCGTTTGAAAAGCATTTGGGACAACAGCTGTAGAATGACCTGTTTAGTTTCTGTTTTCAAAGGGCAGGAGTTTTAGAGGCATGGGTAACACTTTGACAGCTGGGATTTTGCAGATATTACAGTTTTTTGGAGAAATATAGGAAGATAATGTAAAGATCACTTTCATCCAAAGTCTTTCACACCGTCCAGCTAGCTCTCTCACACTGGAGCATGCAACCAAAATGCCCAGAATTCCACTTGGCTCAGAATCATTGGCTTGAATTTTACGTGGGGGTGATGGGGGGAGCATAATATTGCATGGATCCTTCCAGGATCCCCCCTGCATGGATGCAACTTTCTTGGGGGGGCACCCCTTTGCCCCTATTAAGGCCTTGAAATAGTTACTTGTTGGCCACTTAAGGGCTTTTTTCCACCCAATCTCACTTTTTAGAGGAAGTTTATCAAAAGTTGCCCACTTCAACATCAATGCTGTCTACATCATCTGCTGTACCTTGGCCCATAGGAGATTCCCCTATCAACGTATCTCGTTCATACTGCTTGAGCAAACCTTCCAGTTAAAGTCAAAATCTTATCTGTCCTCAAGTCTTGGCAAGAATATTGGAAGAGGGGACTCCCAGATCTAGAACCTTCCATGGTGGGGCTGTAAAATCCCAGACTTAAGTTTTCCAGTTTCCTTTCCCAATTCTCCTAAGTATATTAAAGAATTGTTTTCTTTTTAAATGGCTAATTATTGTTCTGAAATTACATAATCTGTATTTTCAACAGACCCCACCTACTGAGTTAGTCAGAAGTCAATGGGGAAGAATATCTAAAATTCATCCACAAGCAAAAAGGTCACCTTCACTGACAAATTTAATCAAATTCTTTGCCATTGTCACTTGCTTAAATCAAGTCCAGGTTCGAGAGATAAGCGCAATCACATGATCCAGCCTGCAATCTTTGGAATATTTTTCTATTTCTGGGTATAAAAAAGTTATAATCAACTCCATTTAGCAGCTATGATTTCATCAAGCAAATTTAGATTTGTCGGCATTAGTGTCACAAGTAGGCTGATAGTAACACTGCAATGAAGTTACTGTGAAAATCCCCAAGTCGCCACACTCTGGCATCTTTTGGTTACATTGAGGGAGAATTTAGTATGGCCAATGCACTTAATCAGCATGTCTTTCAGACTGTAGGAGGAAACTGAAGCACTGGGATGAAACTCATGCTGACATGGGTAGAATATGCAAACTCTGCTCAGTGACCAAAGCCCAGCATTCTCACCAGGATCCTTGGTGCTTTGAATCAGCAGTGCTAACCACTGTGTGTCAAGCTTCTTGAGTGTTGTTGGAGCTACACTCATCCAGATAAGTGGAGACTATCCCATCACATTCCTGACTTGTGCCTTATTGATGGTGAATTGGTTGTGGCAAGTCAGGAAGCGAATTACTCACTGCAGGACTTCTAGCCTCTGATCTGATCTTTTAGTCACAGTATTTATATGAATAGGGCAAGATTTTCCAGCTGTGCTCACCCCAAGGCCAGAAATTTCCGTCCAAGGTCAATGAATCTCTGCATGATCATCCACTATAGTTCGTGTGAGGGAAGGAGATCCTTTGAGCAGGTTTACTCCAGGGGTCCAGGAAAGAGAACGGAAGTGACAAGACAACTTCTCAGCTATCTTCATTCTTAGTGACTAAGTGAGTTCCTCACACTTGTGGTTGGAGGTAAGGCTGGAGAAAAAGTGAAGAGGGCTCGAAGGTGATAGTTTGTAGTCCAGAAAAGAAGTCAGACATTATATTTACATTTTAGGATGTGGTGGTGATTTATGTAATCCTCAGCTTGAGGAGTAAATGGTTAAACCCGTTGTCCATTATCTCTGTTCCAGACTGCAATCTCTGGCACTCAAGGGAGATGAGATGAGGAGATTAGGGGAGATTGCCAGGGTGAGAAAGACTAATGGTTTTAATGGTGACTATGGCATTGAATGTGGAGGTGAGGGTGCGGTACTGGACAGAAGATCATCGTCCATCATACTGAGTAAGTGGATAAAATATGTGCCCTTTACTTGGGTTTAAAATGACATTGAGCCCTGCATCCATTGACATTCCTTCTTCAAGATCAGTTTGCCTCATGGCAATTGGCTCATGCAGGCCAATCATGCTCACGGCTCGCCTGCCATGTCCATCCAAGAAAATGCGTAACTTATCTGAATGTGGAGCTGGGAGGATGAAGAAAGCATCCTTCACTAAAGGAGCAGCTGCTGCTTCTTCTTTATCTCCGCCATTCTATCCCCATCTCCTCCTCAACTCTCCATCTCTCTCAAGATCTAATCCAGAAGATTCTATCTTATACCACATCCATAATGCTCAAGCTGGCCCCTGGATTCATTTAGCTGAGGGCAGCTACAATGCTAACCTTGCTCTATCCCTCACTGATGGGCTTCCAATCCCACACTTCATTCCAATGAAGCCAGAAATCCAGTATCTAGGGAGCTTCCAATTCATCATTCAGATGAGGGGGTGTAACTGAATTTATGGAACAGAGACTGAACTGGAATGTGCATTTTAAAATTTATTTTTTTTCACACAGTATGGGTATGGCTGGCAAATCCAGCTCATTCCTAATTAGGACTGCCAACTGCGACTAAATGTATTCCAGGAACTTTCATCACATGACCTGCCCCCAGCCATTAGCCTGCAAATGCATCCATCCTTGTGATACACTCCCTTCCTACACTGACTGGAAAGCAAAAGACCTCATTATCAAATTGGATGATGTTTGATTGTCAGCCAAACAGCCTTTTCCTCCCATCTTCATTATTTTTACATCTGGTAAAGAGAAATGGTCAGCAGAAATGTCAAACCCTCAATATTTTTAGTGTTCCGCACAGTAGTGTTCTGGATATTGACCTTCAATTTGTGGAGACTCAAGGCTAATCTGGAGGGTAGGCACCTCAATTCTTAATTATCCTTGAGAAGGTGGTGGCGAGTAGCTTTCTTGAACTGCTGCAGTTCAGGTGGTATAGGTACACCCATATTGCTGTTAGAAAAGGAATTCCGGTACTTTGACCCAGCCACAGTGAAGTAACAACAAAATATTTTCAAGTCAGGATAGTGAATAGCTTGAAAGAGAATTTGTTCAAACTGCCCCTGGCCTTTTGGGTCAAGGATTTGCAATGTGGACATGGGCTGGTTCTGGCCTATATATTACCTCTGTCCGGCCCACCATCACTCCCAGAGATATATTCTTCAGCCCTTAAAAACAAAAACGAGGTCATCGTGTTTTGATCACAATAGTTATTTAAACACAATGAAAGCAATAATATTTGGGGGACCTCTAATTTACTTTATCAATGTAGAGCAGGAAAACAATGCAATGCCTTCATGCAAGTTGGCATGGTGGCACAGTGGTTAGCACGACTGTCTCTCAATGCCAGTAACCCAAGTTCAAATTCCAATTTGGGTTACTGTCTGTGCAGAGTCTGCACGTTCTCCCCATGTCTGTGTGAGTTTCCTCCATGTAACCTAGTTGCCTCTCACAGTCTAAAAGTTTGTGTACATTGGCCATGCTAAATTCCCCCTCAGTGCACCCAAGCAGGCATCAGATTTTCACAGTAACTTCACTGCAGTGTTAAGTATGTGAGCCTACTTGTGACACTAATGTAAAAATTTTAGGTTACAGGTATATGATTGGTTGCTGTGATCATATTACTAATCATAACAGCCAATGATTTAGCATGGGAGCCATGTAAAAATTAGTTATATAAGACAGTGAAGTGGGGAATTTCTAATTAGTTAATAAAGTATATAACAGAGTACATTTTGACACTGACAAGACTACCAATAAAGTGTTAAATGATCCTTGGAACAAAGTTACAAAGTCAATGAGTTTAAAAGTATACACATATGTGGTTGCAGTAAGAGAATTGAACAAATCAGTATGATGTTAAAGCATAAGTTGATATTTTAAATAGATTTTAAGTATTGTATGAATCATTGCTCACTTCAGCTGAAAGCTGGGATGATGGTAAAGGTGAAAAGTTCAGAGCCAAAGGCCTAGGAACCTTGCAGTTAGAGAAATTCTTATCAAAAAGTTTCAGGCGAGGGAACAGATCTTGCAACATTATGAACAGGCTCAATTCATTGTCTATATTTAGGATAACTGTATGCCTGGACGCAGGACCATATCTTCATCCATGTTGGCAATGATTTGGTGGGAATGTTCACTTCAACCCTTGTAACAAGCCTCTAGGGTAACCAGGCAACCAGGAAGTGACTTTAGCCAAGATGGGAGTCAGCATCCAGATTAAATGGGCAAATAAAATATTATTACACTGGATTGTAGAATGCAATTGGCTGAGGTAAATGTTAGAGATTATTATTCATGTGTGTATACTAAATGTAATTGATTTTAAAACTAATGTAAGGCAAAAATAACAACAAGAATAAACTATAATTGATCTGCTTTTGAACTTAAATGTTAGATGAATTGGACAGGTTCCATTGCTACTTATCCAGAGCTACTTATCCTTTTTGGTGATTTCTGAGCAGCTGCTTGTTGGGTTTTGTTAAATAAATGTTATATCTTTATACAGATATATATATCTGCCTCGTGAGCTTTGCATTGTCTGCGGTTAAAGACAGTACTGGCCATCTGAATTACCCTACAATAAGCAGGACTTTCTGACTTTGAAAATGATTTAGATGATGAAGTAATTTTATTACATAACAGATATACAGACTGTCACAACATATGAGAATTCATATATGCCCCCACTCCCTGCCTCCCCTCCTCCCAAAAATTATTCTAGTTGACAAATGTTGGAAGGTGCTGTTGAAGGAGCCTTGGTGCATCCTATCAATGAAGCACACTGCTGCCACTGTGCATCAGAAGTGGAGGGAGTGAATATTTAAGTTGATCGATCAAGCAACTTGAAGATGAATAGAACCCTACAGTGCAGAAAGAGGCCCTTCAGTCCAAGTCTGCACAAACTCACCCATGTCCTACCTGCATATCCCTACATATTTTACCCGCTAATCCCTCTAACCTACGCATCTCAGGATGCTAAGCAGCAATTTTAGCGTGGCCAATCAACCTAACCCACACATCTTTGCACTGTGGGAAGAAACCAGAGCACCTGGAGGAAACCACATAGACACGAGGAGAATGTGCAAACTCCACACAGTCAGTGACCCGAGCTGGAAATCAAACCCAGGTCCCTGGAGCTGTGAAGCAGCAGTACTAACCACTGTGTTACCATGCCGCCCAAGATGCCTGTGGCCTGGTGACCAGAGCAGTTATTGCCTAAATTTGCCTCCTTTTAACTTCATCTACTCACAGGATGTTAATGGATTAGCACCAATTGGATGTCAAAAGATGATTACAATAGGAAAATAATATTATGGACAAATTCCGGCAGGCATTATTCTGATTTTGGGTGATTTCCACTTGGTTTAAGATCATAAGATACTGGCCATGACTTTCCCAAGAAATGACTTGTGCTAAAACAATGAGAATACCAGAGCACTCTGTGCTGGTCTGTCAAGTGCACTCAGACTGTGGTGGAGTGAGGGATCTAAACATACTGTTAAGCCCAGCTGCAGAGCATTTGCTGCTCTTTCACAAGGGTCTCACACTATACTGGAGACCCCCACCTCCCATGCCCCTTGGGTATTGTGCTCATCTCTACCCCATCTCAATGGCAGTATGTTCCCCCATCTCTTCTCCAACGCAAGTCACTACCATTGGGGCATCCGAGCCCTCCCGATGCACTCCCCAGCCTGATTCACCACATGCCAGTCCATCATGACTCCTGACCTGTTCCCCCACATCATGCCCCACTTCATGATCCACATCTGCACAAATCCCCAACCCTGCACAACCCCCTCACCCCCAGCATGACACCCCCTGTGCAACCAACTTGTGCAAACTCCTTGCAAATCCCCCCATCATAGCTTCCACTCAGAAACCCCTCATCATAGTCACCCCACCATAGACCCTAGTTATAGACCCCACATAGCTCCCTGTCATAGCTCCATTGTCATAGCTCTTCCATCATGGCCCCCCCCCCAGCCATCATAGCCCCTGCACCACAACCTCCCACTGTCATTTCCACCCAGTCATTGCCCCATTCAGGCTCCATCCCTTTGGAATGGCCCAGCACACTGGCAGTGCCCATTTGGCACTGCTGGGTCTTCGGTGGGCACTGCAGTATTCAAGTGGGCACTGCCCAATGGTACTACCTGGCCATACCGTGGACCACCAGGGGTATTCAATGGCTTCCAAGCCGCTGGCATGGCCATTGCATCTGGTTTCCACACATGTGATATCCTGCTGAAGAGGTGTGAACATTCCAGGAAGTGGAGACAATTGCGTGCCAAACTCACTAATGAGATTGAAACTATGCTAAATCCGATGCTAATGCACCTCACAGCCATATCCAGCTTGTGCCATTAGAAGAGGACCAGGATGATTGCAAACCATTTACATCTGGGCACGACACCAATTTTTCAGCCCAAACGTTATTTCCTGGGATTGGTGCAATCTGCACCGGGCACAGCAGGCCCGGAAAATCACCTCCATTATCTACAGGTTTCTGGAACAGGAGATGCCACAATGAAAACTTGATAATGTGCTAATCCTGGTGCAAGATTTCCTTTGTGTGATATGTGTAAGAAAATCAGAAAATTAAATGATCATTCTGTTACGTATAACAAAGAAGAAATCATTACCCCAGTGTAAAAATAAAACTTTTTAGTATCATTGGAATCTCACAGCCATTACCAGAATTGAATATTGTTGAGACTAAAGTCCTGCAACATTTGAGTTCAGGGGTGAATAATATGGGGTTGGGTATTTAAATTAGCCTCAATTAAATTAATTAATGGGAAAGAAACGGCAAGAGAAATTAGAGGTTCTCAGTCCTTTCATGTGGCTACTTTCATAATTTTCTTTTGAACAATTTTTAAAATCTCTGTGGTCATTCCCTCACTTGTACAAAAGCTTGCAAGACTACTTGCAAGGAAGCTAAAGAATACTTAAGACTCGTTTGGAAAAAAAAATCAAATGGATCAAGATCAAAAAAGCTCCCTCAAAGAGTTTATCTTTTAAGGAGAAGAGAAGAGGAAACTGTTGCAAAGAAGGTTTCAGCAAAATGACTGCATATTTTGCACAGAATTTAGGGATCTCAATGCATAAGAATTCATCTTTATGAGAAAATGAGGAAAGCCGGTAATTGATGCAATGGGCCAAATAATGGTGACTTCATGCTGGATGTGTTATCAAAGAATGAATTGGCATTGTGTCTGGAGGGTTAGCATGGTAGCACAATGATTAGCACTGCTGTCTCACAGTGCCAAGGATCTAGTTCAATTCCAGCCTCAGGTCACTGCCTGTGTGTAGTTCTGTGCATATCTGCGTGGGTTTCCTCCAGGTGCTCGGGTTTCCTCCCACAGTCCAAAGATGTGCGGGTTAGGTTGATTGGCCATGCTAAATTGACCCTAGTGTTAGGGGGAAATTAGCAGAATAAATATGCGGTATTATGGGAATAGAGCCTGTGTGAAATTGTGTTCGTGCAGAGTCGATGGGCTGAATAGCTTCCTTCTGCCCTGTAGGGATTCTAGAATTCTAAAAACACATGGCAAATTCGAAATCTTTGGAACTTGTGTGTCAATATGTGCCTCTCCCTCTCAGTCTCCCCACTACTTTGTAGAACCTGCTGGATTTGTGAGTCAATGGCTTGTTGAACTCGCAACAAAAAGTTATTTAATAACTTTTTAATAATGGGTATTTAATAGTGCAAGCATCTTTATATTGAAGCAAAAAGCTGACATTTTTTTTTCCATTTGGCGGACAGTAACTAGTGGGGCATCACAGGAATCTGTGCTAGGACACCAACTGTTTACATTCTATATTAATGATTTGGAAGAGGGAACTAAATGTACTATCACCATATTTGCAGATGATACAAAGTAGGGTTGGAAAGTGAGCTATGAGGAAGATGCAGAGATGCTTCAGCATGATGTGGACCGGCTAAGTAAGTGGGCATATGCATGGCAGATGCAGTATAGTGCGGATAAATATGAAGCTACCCACTTTGGAAGCAATAATAGGAAGGCAGGTTAATACTTGAATGGGTGTAATTTGAGAGAGGTGGATATCCAGCGAGATTTTGTTATCCATGTGCACCGGTCACTGAAAGTAAGCACGAAGTTACAGCAGGCAGTAAAGAAGGCAAATAGTATGTTCGCCTTCACAATAAGAGGACTTGAGTATAGGAATAGGGATGTTTTAATGCAACAATATAGGATTTGGTGAGACCACACCTGGGGTCCTGTTTGCTGATTTGGTGTCCTTATCTAAGGAAAGATGTTCTTTCCATAGAGAGAGTACAATAAAAGTTTACCAGGCTGACTCCTAGGATGACAGGTTTGTCACGTGAGGAGAGACTAAGTGAGTTAGGATTATAGTCATTGGCGTTTAGATGAGAGAGAGGGGATCTTATAGAAACTTATAAAAACAGGATTAGACAGGGTAGATTCAGAAAGAATGTTCCTGATGGTGGTGAGTACAGACTTAAGGTCATAGTTTGAGCATAAGAGGTAAACCTTTTAGGACTTAGGTCAGGAAAAATTTCTTCACCAAGAGAGTGGTGAATGTGTAGAATTCACTACCACAGAACATTAATGAGGCCAAAACGCTGTGTGATTTCAAGAAGAAATTAGATATAGTTCTTGGGGCTCAAGGGATCAAGGGATATGGGAGAATATTGAATTTGATGATCAAAATGAATGATGGAGCAGGCTTAAAGGGCCAAATGGCCTACTTCTGCTTCTAGTTTCTATGTTTCTATGAAAAAGTTTATATTCCTGCAATGCCAATTGTCCTTTCCTCCACAATAAATGATTTAAATGGGGGAAACTCATTCCTCCAGGTAGAGTATTGCAGATTTTGGAATGTAAACTTTAACATGTATGTGTACTTCACACATATCAGCAGGAGTAGGATGCTATCCATCTCTCAATCTCATCTCAATTGTCTGTCCTTACTTCTGTGTCTGATTTGACAGACTCCTCTGTTCGCTTGTTTCTTTTGCAATCTTTACTTCTCATCGGTTAAGGTAATAGAATTGCCATTCGCCAGCTCCCAGATGGTTTGTTGCCAGTGTTGTGTTGTTATCAACTCGCACTTGCAGCAAGTTACAGTGGAAATAATAAGTGAGTTGTGAAATACAGGCAAACTTGGGTAGTTAGCACAACAGGATGTCCTCCCACAGCAAGTTCAACTGAGACAAGCTGATGTTCCACTCACCCTTTTATGAACCTCCCCCTCACCCAGCTTTATTTGAGTTGTCAGGAATTGTAGTCACACTAGTTTGACTCATTGGCCAGAAATTGGCCAATTGGCACTTGGCCAAATCGCTATTCACTGCAGCGAGACCAGAGAATCCCACTGACATGAACGGTCGGAGAATTCCAGACATTACCTTCTCGCATTTCACATCATCAAAGAACTATTGTATGTTAAATGTTTGAATTAAGTTTGAAACTTATTTTAAAATTGGCATATATTTAAATGTGTGCTTTAATAAGATTTGTGCACTCAGCCTGGAGAAGTGTCATTGAACCATCAGCTTTCAATGCAACAATTGATTTAAGAGTAGATGTTTCTAGATTACTAGGCCAGTTGTCGTGTTCCAGCATATTATCAACTATCAGTGCTTCAAACTTTCAAACAAGACCAGATCGTTAAAATAGCTGCTGTCAATCATGTGACCTTTTATCAGTATCAGCTCCAGATAGTCCTATGACAGGGGCAAATATCTGCTTACATACAGTAATTCACAGCCATCTGGAATTTCTTTATTTAAGGATGGACTGTCAACAAGTGGTCGATGGCATCACAAATGATTTGTCTTTCTGGCTCCCTGGAGAAAAGACATCCAACTCAATGGGCGGAATTTTATCAACATATCCGAGGTTTGTACATCCCATCCAAGGCCAACAGAGAATGCTGTTCCCCAAGCCTAACCCACATCTGGAATTGGCGTGCTGGTAAAATTCTGGTCAACGTGATTTGAATAAACATGAGGGGGTCCTCATTGACCTCTTATTGTTTTATGACGCTTCATCATCTAAACCCAGACTGGGTAATTTTAAAGTGTCAAATGGCAGACACAATAGCTGGAATTTTACACGATTCCTGGGTGGATATGGCTCGCAGAACGGAATTTTCTGTTGGCCTTGGGCGGAATTTTACGAGCCTCGCCTGAGCGAGGTCATAAAATCCTGGCTGGTGACTGAGACTTTCCAGTTCTCCTGCAATGGATTGTCTGTTGGTATAGGCTACTTGCCAGTGGCTGCTGGTGGAATATTTCATTCTCACCAAAGTCAATTACCATTTGTGTTTCTTGCTGGCCAGGTCGGCTGGGAACCTACCATACTGGGTGGGGTTGCCTTTGGCAGGTCTGGAAGATCCTAAAGATTTGTAAGATCCCAGCCAGAGTGTTTATCTATTTGATCTTATTTGAAAGACAACTTTGGACTTGAAACAGGTCACATGGGTACAGCAACTATATTTGTTACCTGCTTTTAAAACAGCTAAAATTAACTCTGTAGAGATAGAAAGACTATCAGAAAGCCATCAAACCAACTGCAGTCAACTAAGTATCCAATTTATTGGTTTATTTATTAGTATCACAATAGACTTACATTAACACTGCAATGAAGTTTTTGTGAAAATCCTCTAGTCACCACACTCAGGCACCAGTTCAGATATTGAGAGAGAATTTAGCATGACTAAGGCACCTAACCAGCATGTTGTTTGGTCTGTGGGAGGAAACCGGAGCATCCAGAGGAAATCTATGCAGACACGAGGAGAATGTGTAAACCAGTGACCCAAGCCAGGAATTGAACCCAGATCCCTGGCACTGCGAGGCTGCAGTGCTCTGTGCCACCATGTCATCCCGTGCCAAGATAATAACAACAATGCTTTGAAAGTGAAGAGAAGGATTTTCTTCAATCTGTTCCAACTTCAAGTTCACCTGAGAACAAATCTCCTGGAAATTCAACTAAAATAAGCTTCACTGTTTACTGAGAATCCTCTGCAGATAAGGACTTCATTTCAACTAAAAGCATCAACTCAACTAGGAAACTACTGGCCTGCCACAAAAGGGAGACTGAGACAAATATACTTTGCAATTGTATTAATTTAGTTCTTCACCTATATATAATTTTTGCATTGGGTGGGGGGAATGGATGGTTGGGATTTAGGCAAGGTCAGTGTCTCTGCTGAAGGCAATCAGCATAAATAAGGATTTTCACTTGGAGGCAGCATATGTCGTTGTCAGGAATCTCCATTGGGTTTGGGTTGCCCAAGTAGAGGAGGTCACCCACTCGCCACCAGACCACAATATTCTCACCAGGGTTTAGCTGACAGAGTGCCCACACGTTGTAGCTACCTGCCACAGCTGGTTAAATACCAGCAGTAATGGAATGAGATTATTTTGTGAGACAACTGTTCTCAATTGGCTTCCATTTGAGAAAGTTGTCCTTGGGCCACCCTGCCTTGGAATTAATCAGCGTTAGTCAGGAAGGCGACGGCATTGCCACACCGCAACTTCTTGCCTGATTAAATTAAGGGGCAGCATGGTGGCACAATGGTTAACATTGCTGCCTCACAACTCCAGGACCTGGATTCAATTCCGACCTTGGGTAACCTTGTGTGTGGAATTTACACATTCTTCCCATGTTTGTATGGGTTTTTCTCCAGTGTTCCGGTTTCCTCCCACAGTTCAAAGATATCTGGATTAGGTGGATTGGCCACACTAAAGTGCCCATTAGTTTCAGGGGACCAGCAGGGTAAATATGAGGGATTACGGAGGTAGGGCCCAGGTGGAAATATTGTTGGTGCAAGGATGGTGAGCTGAATGACCTCCTTCTGCATGGTAGGAATTCTTTGATTCTAAATGGGCCACCTTGCCTGCTAGCCCACATTCAAGGGAGAATATAATTTCACCCATTGGGCTGGATTTATAAACAGGCTCATCCTCCAACTATAAAATGCTGCCTGAGATCAACAGACCTTCCTATTGCCCGTCCCTCACCTGCTCTGATTTCTGTGGCAGGCAGTGCGGTAAAATTCTGGCCGTTGCGTCTCATTTCCTAAGCAATGAGCACTTCAACTGTGTCCTCCACCAATTCCCATGGCGTATTCTATCCAAGAGTGTTGTTAATCATCTCACTATCAACCTGTTCATCAGGTTGCGCTGGGAGAGTCAAATTACTTTTTCTCAACAGAAGACCAAGACCAAACTAAGTAACTAGAACCATCAGCCAAACACCTTTACAGCACAGAAGGAGATGGCTGATCTGTTGTGTCTATTCCAGGGTTTTACTAAAACAACCCAAACTGACTCTGTTCCAACAATCTTTTCTTGGTTAACATGAACAAATAAGCATTATCAGTGTTATCCTCCTTCCATGAGACAATTGCACCTATACTGTGTTCTTTTTTAAGAAACATTTTTCAGTAACTTTGGGCTGAAAAACCAATTTCAGAAGCATTTGTGAGTCCAAAGCTTTTGTTCCTCGGCAATTTAAATTGCTGCCACAAAAATGCAGGAGGTGACCTATTACTTGGCCTCTTTTGCCTTCTGCTTCTAAAGGTGGAGGAGCGATTCAGGAGGAACATTGGAAGGGCCTCCAGGAATGACTTGCTTAAAGCCTCACTGGGAGAGGCAGGCACTGCTGAAGACAGAGTCCTGGGAATGCCTCAAAATAGAGAAGCTCACAAAAGGGTCCAAAACAAATCCAGAATCTTGAAAGGGCCCAGAGTGGAGGAGGAACACCACCACAAGAACACCTGCCACCACAAATGGGCAAGCATACTGGCTTCCTGATTGCAGGATTGCATTCAGCCATTGATGACCCCCGATCTCCTGTGGAGATTGAGCGGGACAGAGGTGACAGGGTCTATCGCTATAGTTGACCAAACAATGCCACCAGCAGTAACTTTATCCACCTGGCTGCCATCCTCTTTCTTTGTCGCTGCGAAATTTTGTAACTTCTCCCTCACCAACTATCTATTCAACACAGTTCACAGGAAACAGTTGCAGTTTAGTGTCAGAGCAGGAAGTGTAACTGATACATTGTATCCTGTTGGAAAGTCTAAAGACTGATTCGTAACAAGTTCAGTGATAGTTGGTGTGCACACACAAACAATACAAGAGATGAGCTTGGATCACTGTCTGTGTGGAGTTTGCACATTCTCCGCGTGTCTGTGTGGGTTTCCTCTGAGTGCTCCAGTTTCCTCCCAGTCCAAAGATGTGCGGATTAGGTGAATTGGCCATTCCGTTGTGTTAGAGGGACTAGCTCGGGTAAATGCATGGGGTTATAAGAATAAGATCTGGGTGGGATTGTGGTTGGTGCAGACTCACTGGGCTGAATGGCCTCTTTCTGCACCATGATTCTATGATTCTAGGTCCTTTTGACAACAGAAAGTTTTAATTAATGTCAGATAATGGCCTTTGATTGAAGCCTTATTTATGCTGCTTGCCACTTGCTTCCATTGAGCTGAATCCAGTGAAGGCAGCCCCTGAGAAACCTGCCCGCAGGTGAGCCCACATTGCGAAGCTATCATGATCAACTTTCTGCTATTTTCCAGGCCTGAGTCATTCAAATCCGGTTCATCAACACAGTGAACATTCCTTCTTTAGTCTGATTTCAATCCTGCTTCATTTTTCCTGCAGCCTATCATGTATTTTTTTCAAATTTCTTTTACTTCTTCCTGCCAATTTTTGAGGGTTATTTGTGGAATTTTTTATTTTCTTTTAGAGTTCTGACTATCCAGTTCCCTCTTCTATACGTTCATGGCACTGCAAGTTTTGATTTCTTTAAAGTTATGGATGCACCTCAAAAGCGGGTTAATTGCCCAAAATGACATGTTTAGGTTTGCTTAGCTATCTAACTCAGAATTTCCACTTAAAACTGTCAGGTTTAAAGGAGCAAGCAAACAGCATAATCGTGGCTAATGCCACCTTTCCACATATGCAGGGGGGGGAGCCAAAATCTCCCTGTGAACATGGCCAGTAGATGTCCCATGATGAGGTTTAATTTCTCCTTGGCGCCTAGTGTCTGGACTAGAGCCAAAAAAGCAGAGGTAAGTGATGTTTTTGAAGCACGTATCTATACATGATCTTGCTAGCACGGTACACAAGTGGGAGGGCTGCATTCCGCCAATGCTGTCTAGGGTTTTTTTTTCAATTTTAATTGCAGAATTGTGACTCTAGTCTTTAAAGCATTAACTCCTCTTCCACCCACTCCTGCTGCATAATTATAAACAAGCATCATGCCATTCCTGCGCCATTGCTGATGAGATTTCTTTTTCAGGGAATGTTGTCAGTCCACTAATTTTTTTCCTCTCTGGAGAGCAGAGGTATTTTGGCAGAGTGAAACAAACAAGCCTAGTAGGAGATAAGTAACCCCTCTTCCTTTCTTAAATGCAGGGAAAACAAGACATTGAGCTGATTTCTCAAAGGGAAAGTGAAGAAAATAGTTCATCAATGACTAATGATGATAACCCAGCTGCCATTTTCTTCACCTCAGAAACCACCAGGTTTAATCCTTCTAGTGTCTTCTTAAATTGAGGAGAAGGACAGTGGTGATCACCATGGGACTCCAATTTTTCTTGCAAAGTTGTGGTAATAGCAGTACACATCCTTCAGATTTCACATTTGTTTTTAGAAATGTTGTCACCTGAAGGGTTTATCGAATCATAGAATCCTACAGTGCAGAAGGAGGCCATTCAGTCCATTGAGTCTGCACTGACCACAATCCCACGTAGGCTCTATTCCTGTAACTCCACACATTTATCCTGCTGATCCCCTGACAATAGGGTCAATTTAGCATGGCCAATCCACTTAGCACACATATCTTTGGAGTGTGGGAGGAAACCAAGCTCCCGGTGGAAACATGGGGAGAATGTCTATGTGGAGTTTGCACAATGACCCATGGCCGGAATTGAACCTGGGTCCCTGGCACTGTGAAGCAGCAGCGCTGACAACTATGCCACAGTGCCGGCCATGGTGGCACAGTGGGTAGTGCTAAATAATATGTTTCTCTATTTCCCTAACGATGAACTGATATGTTTTTACCCCCTCACTTCCTCATACTTCAGATTTCTTTACTTGTATTACCTCCAAATGCAAATTACTTGCTATGTCTTACACCCAGAAGCAAATAGCTTCTAGAAAACGTGAAGGGATTATAGCTTAGGACGTCAGAACATAGGAATTAGGAACAGAAGCGGGCAAATTCAGCCCTTCAAGCTTGCTGTGCCACTCAATCAGATCATGGCTGATCTCTCCTTGGTTTCAAATCCATCTCCCCACCTGTTCTCCACATCCCTTTTAAAATTAGAGTTATATTGATCTCCCTCTTGAAACCATTCAATGATTCAGACTCTGCTGAGCTATGGAGCAGTGAGTTCCACAAATTCATCACCTCTGCGTGAAGTACTTCCTCTCCATCTCAGTTTTAAATCTACCACCTCTCAACCTTCACCTACAACATCTTGCCCCGCAAGAAGAAACATTTGGTCTATGTTTACTTTATCAATCCCTTTTAAAATTTTATATACCTCGATCAGATCCCCTTCTAAGAAATTACATAGGGGTTAAAATTAGTGAATGTTCCAAATATCTTGCCTGGACTGGATCGGAGGTTTTTAATGTTTGCAGAAACACGGATGTGTTTCAGACTGAATGTGATGCAAGAAGACTCTTGAAGGGTTAAGCAGGAGAGACAGAGATTTGGCTTGGCTGACAGACACAACTTGTGAGTAAGTGAAAAATACCCTCCAGGACATATCGGCACTGACTCATGAGAATTTGGCAAGCTGTTGTTCAGACACAGTATGTAAATTAAAAATAGCAGTGTCTAGATTGGAAGGTGATAAGAAGCCACAGCCACATTTTTTTTTGGCATCTCTGTGTGCTCCTTAATGGCTACTGAAGGAAACCAATTCTCCTACCTGAAGGTTTCACTGTTTACAGCCAGGAGCTGCTTTCCTCCTGTTTAACAACCACAACACGTGGAAGGGAGTTGGCTTCTTTTACACTTTGCCTGCGACCTGAAAATTGCAGGTTTATTGTTCATGACAATAATATTGTTCCGATTTGAGGGATTTACTTGTTGTGAGCAGAGGGGTAGGGAATCAACAGCAATAAGCCACTAAGACAACTTAATTGATTAGTAGGTGGTGCCAATGACTGATAACGATTACCGCCAGGAAAAATAAATCTCTATAGTGTTGGTCACTATTTTCCTTTCCACCACTGTTTCAAGCATTAGGCACAAAGTTTGTGTTTTATTTCCTTACAGACATGGCCTCACTGCCCCACCCCACCTCCTGTGCGCGCGCGCATGCGCGCACACACACACACACACACACACACACACACACACACACACACACACACACACACACACGTCATATGAAAATCAATGTATAGAAGCTAAGAGTTGGTGGGCCTCAGTGTTCATTCTTTACTATTCTTGCTTACAATAAGGAAATAATCAGTGTGGAAATAACCTTTGATTGCTCCATGTATCTACCTGTCACGCTGGCTGACTTCATGCTGTTCTGTCCTCATGTATCGGCCATCGGTTCAGCGCCGTTCTTTCATTGCAGTACCTTACAGAATTGCTAAGGACCACGATAAATAGCTATAATTATTTGTCTAGACAATAAAGAACAAGGGCAGGATATTAAACGTCAGGTGTGCCTATTTTTAAGAGCACCAGCAGCTCTTTTGCATTATTCACTGAGTACACTTGTGAAATAACTGCAAAGTAATCTCCCTTCATCAGCCATGTCTGTGGAGGCCGACGTGACCCAGGTCCTTTCAGGTGCCGAGATGTAGTCATATTGGAAGCTATTTCACTTGGACTCTGACTGTGGAAATTGAGAACATTAATTTAACATTAACTCGAGTCAAGAATGGACGCAAAACACAAAGTAATGACTGGGTGGAAAAAGTAATTACAATGTTCATTTTAACCCATTCAACAAATGCTAAGTCTCTATGTGGGGGTGGCATTAAACGCAGTAACAACACTAACCTGCATTTGTTTAGTACCTTTGATATTGGAGAAAAAAAATCACAATGTTAATCACAGAGACAGATGGACACAGTTAAAAAGGAGACATTAGGAGGGGCTAAATAAAAGATTGGTCAAAGATATGGGTTTTTAGGAAGCCTTTGAAGAAGGAGAGAGAAGTGGAAAGGTAGATGATTTCAGAAAAGAATTCCAGAAGGTGGACCCTGGCGGCTGAAGGTACAGAAGGCAAAGGAAATTTGGCATGTTTGTCACCAACCTATACAGATGCACCACAACAAGCATCCTTTCCAGATGCATCACAGTTTGATGTGGCTCTTCCTCTGATCAAAACTGCAAGAATGGCAATGAAATGGTCGTGAATGAAGTCCAGTCCATCCATTGACTCTGTCTACACATCCCACTGCCTCAGAAAAGCAGCATATCAAGGATTCCACACACTCTGGACATTCTCTCTTCCACCATCTTCTGTTGGGAAAAAAATATAAAAGTCTGTGGTCATGTACCAATCAACTCAAGAACAGATTCTTTCATGCTACCCTTAGACTTCAGAGTGGACCTACCTTATATTAAGTTGATCTTTTCTACACCTTAACTATGAAACTATGACTGTAACACTACATTCTGCACTTTCTCTTTTCCTTCTCCACTAAGTACTCTATGAATGGTATGCTTTGTCTGTTTAGCACAGAAGAAACAATGCTTTTCACTGTATACCAATACGTGTGACAATGATAAATCAAATCAAATCAATCACCAGTGGTGGATTGAGAGGAAAGGTGGGATCAGAAGAAAAGGAAAGTTTGTGTGGGATTGTGTGAGTTGAATAAGTTCACAAGTTAAGGAATGTTGAGACATGAAGAAATTTCTTATACTAAAAAGCACAAAGAAGAGAATTTTAGATTTGGGGAACTGGAGTTCCATACTTTGACCAGGGGATATTAACAGCCATAATGGATGAGTGAAGTGCATGAGGTGGCATAGGTTGGCATGGAATGGGGCATGGGGAATGTATGGGATGGTGATGGGCTTGGAGGAGTAAGGGCACACTCAGACTGTTTTTTGTTTCAATCATTTTAATTAAATTCAACAAAGAGCTGACAAGATTCAAAAAAAGTTGATCTGTCAAAGAACTGCCAAAATTCATTGGAACTTTCAAAGCTACCAGTAGATTTAAATGTGCTTGGTTTTCATTTAAGAAAAACAGCCTGTGATTAAAAATAAATTGGTGGTTTCAGAATATGGTTTAGGCTATTTCGGACTGAGATGAAGTGAAACTCTTTCACTCAGAAGATGATGTAGAATTCTCCATCACAGAAGGCTGTGGGGATCAGGGATGAGATTTTCTAGATGTGCTCACTTCAGGGTCAGAAAATCCAATCCAATCTTTGTATGGTCCCATGGCAGGCAGGACAGGAAAATTCCAGCCATATCACTGAATATAGTTAAAAAGGAAATGGTTAGACTCCAAAAATCTCAATGGATATTAAGAAAGTGCTGGAGTATGAGATAGAGGACTATCCATGACCATGTTAAGTGGTGGAGTAGGCTCGAAGGGCCAAATGGCCTCTTGCTCCAGTTTTCTATATTTCTATCAGTTGAGAATGTCGCTTGGGCAGAGGCAAAATCTGTTCAATGACAAAGACCAAGGTTTTGTTGTGGTCAGGCGGCTATTCGTGTCTGCCATTACTTACACATGCCTTTTGCAAATTCAGAATAAAATTGTTTTCATGGTGTGTACCTGGGAGTGACAATGAGAGAAAAAAGTATCTCAGATCTGAGTGAGAAGGGCAAACAGCTATGATCCTCCTCAACATTATGAATGAAGAACTGAATGAGACATAGAGAGATGACAAGGAAATTTAGACTGGGTGAATTCAATGTCAAATCAGGTACAAAAAAAGAAATAAGACTGTATTGAGAGAGAGAAAAATAGTTAGGAAGAAAAAGTAGAATATATATATATATATTTTGAAAATTGACATTTTTAAAACCTCACTAACAATTACAATGAGAGTTCATGCTTTTAATAGTTAATTTTCAATTCCAGAGAGGTTGTTTAGTAGTAATTAACAGTAATCACATTGTTAAATGTGTGATGGCTAGGATTAACTTTCTATGTGTGTTTAGTTCATATCCATTCAACACATGTCAATGGTAAGGCAGCAAGATCTCATTTTTGCAAAACTACTAGCTGAGGGCCACAACTTGGGAAGCAACTTTTTAATAATGGCACATTGTCTGAAGTTGCCTATGCATAAGCAATGGTAAGCACCATCGACCTCAACATTTTAACAACAAAATCTGAGTCAATGTAATTCAGGCAAATTTACTTTTTTTGAGAATAGCTGGAGCCTATAATAGGGCATTCACCCCATTCTGCTTTCTGAAGGCACGTTATTCTTATAATGCACAATACAGTAAAGTCAGAAGTGTTCTTCACGTGTGAGTCACCATGACAACCCAATTGTGCCCCCATCAACTATCCGGATTTGCTCAGTTTTAAGCACTCACCATCCTCCTCCAACCTCCAGCCTCAATTATATCATCAATTTCACCAACTGAATTCAGCTATCATGTACAGAGCACAAATCTATTGGACTATTTTCGAAATGGTCAAAAGCCTTAGGTTTCTAAGTGTCCAGGTCACCAACAACCTGTCCTGGTTTCTCCATGCTGTTGCTATAGTTAAGAAAGCCCATCAATACTCCTACTTTTTCAGGAGGCTAAAGAAAATTCAGCATGTCTACTACAACATTTACCAATTTTTACAGAAAGCATCTTCTCCGGATATGCGACAGCTTGGTATGACTCCTGCTCTGACCAAGATCAAAAGAAACGACAAAGAGTTGTGAACGTAGTGCAGTCCATTACACAAACCAACCTCCCATCCATTGACTCCATCTATACTTCCCATTGCCTCAGAAAAGCAGCCAGCATAATCAAGGACCCTATGCTCGCTGAATATTCTCTCTTCCACCTTCTTCCATTGGGAAAAAGATACAAA
The DNA here is from genome assembly GCA_024679065.1 of Sphyrna mokarran. Lineage (NCBI taxonomy): Eukaryota > Metazoa > Chordata > Chondrichthyes > Carcharhiniformes > Carcharhinidae > Sphyrna > Sphyrna mokarran. The sequence continues at coordinate 22,638,289 of JAGIQG010000024.1, read as the reverse complement.
AGTCTGAGGTTACATACCAACTGATTCAAGAACAGCTTTTCCCTGCTGCCATCAGACTTTTGAATCGAAACCCAAAAGTGCAGAAAGAGGGCATTTGGCCCATCGAGTCTGCACCAACCACAGTGCCACCCAGGGCCTACCCCCATATCCCTACGTATTTTACCCGCTAATCCCACTAATCTATGCATCTCAGGACATTAAGGGGCAATTTTAGCTTGGCCAATCAACTTAACCTGCACATCTTTGGACTGTGAGAGGAACCTGGAGTACCTGGAGGAAACCCATGTAGGCACGAGGAGAATGGGTATATTGTATACTAAGCTGATCTTTCTCAACACCCTATCTGTAAATGCAACATTAAATTCTGCACTGTATCCTTTTCTTCTTCCCTACATACTCTATGAATGGTATGCTTTGTCTACATAAAACAATACTTCTCACTGTATATCAAAGTTGTGACAATAATAAATCAAATCAAATGATGGCTTTGGGTATTGCTCCATCAGGAAAGCTCTGCGTGTATCTGTACAAGTAAAGCAGCATCAACTTACGTTTTCCAGCTAGTGTTTTGAATAGAAAGCGCATTGAGATGGCATCAATGAAAGAAACCCCTTAACCTCCCAATATATGTAATACTCTTTGAGAGAAATATGTAGATCAGAAATATCATTAGACACGTGCTTAAATATTCAGTACACAAACCTTCCATTATGCTGCTTCTGGTGCATTTTTCGGATATTTATGTTGTGGTTCAATACGCTGTAAACCACAAATGTAATGAGATCTAAACCACCACCTAACACTTAAAAGAACATTGTACGCTTGGTGCAGCTGTGTGAACTTACTGACACCTCCATTTTAATCCATGTGGAAAAAGAAGCATTGTGTCGAATGACGCATCAGAATACATTAGATTGTTTGCTTTGGGGAGATCGCACTTAAGCTCAGAACTGCCTTGACATGCAATTTCTGGCAACGACACGTTTAGTTCCCATCTCAATCCCATTCTTACAAACCTGGGCTTCATCCGAAAGGTAAACACTTGGGACTGTTTTTTTCACCCACATTTGCTACCCGCATGTGACAGTCTATCATGTTATTTGAGCCAAACCTCAGGGTCAATTGGACAGTGTCCTGATTTTAAATTCAAATTACTGCTAGACTGTTTACTCACTGGAGTTTGGCTTGCCGCAGAAATCAGGAAAAGCTCATTGAAATATTTGTATGATCTCTTGCTCTAGAGATTTGATATTGAGTATTAAGCAAACCAAAGCCAAATGGCAAGTTTGACAAGTCAACTAAAGCCTTACCAGCCCTAAGTCCTCCTTAAAGTCTTGCTCCATTTATTTATTTTATTTTTATTCATTTACTGGATATGGACATTGCTGACAAGGCCATTTTATTTTTGTCCATCTCCAGTTGCCTTCAGAATCATAAAACCATAGGATCTCTATGGTACAGATAGAGGCCATTTGGCCCATCGAGTCTGTGCTGACTGACTGAAAGAGCATTTAACCTGGACACAACCCCCGGCCCTGTCCTTATAACCCTGGGTATTTGCCAAAGCTAATCTCCCTAACTTACACATCTTTGGACATGAAGGGGCAGTTTAGTATGGCCAATCCATCAACCCCTCGCATCTTTGGTGAGATGGTGGTGAGCTGCGTTCTTGAACCGCTGCCATCCATGTGGTATAGCTATACCCACTTGCTGTTAGGGAGGGAATTCCAAGACTTTGACCTATGTACAGTGAAGGAACAACAATGTTCCCAAATCTAGATGGTCACTGGAACTGTACCAACTCATCTGCCACAGAATCAGAATAGATAAGAGTCCGACAATAGAAATCCCCATTGATCACGGGCAGGAATTTCCATTCTCACCCAAGCAAGGCCACAAAATGAGTGAGTGATTTGATGGGAACTTTGAGACTGAGATGTTCCGAGGTATCTGCTGCTCTTATCCTTTTAGGTGGTTGTAGTCATGGTTCGGAAAGTTCTGCATGAGAAACTTGGAATAAAATGGAACTGAATTGTTAAATCATGAGAGAGTATAAACCATTTTTGACTATAAGTTGTCTGGATCAGATCCATATTTCTACAATGTGCCTATGGCAATTGTAATGCTGTGCAAGCCCAACAGGAACCAACCTGAAACAAGTAACCCTGGCCTCGTCTAATCAGGAATGTCACTGCAACCTGGATGCAAATTCACAACACAAAATCTATTGCATAGCAAGCTTAGACTGGAATGTAAATGCAAACTACAGATTGGTAAGTATGTGACGTGTGAATTTGCATGAAGATCATAAAATATTTTTGGACCATGCAATGCCATCACTAAGTTCTTCCTTACATTTTTCAAAAGTAGCTGAATATAAACTCACATTTAATAAAAACATCTTTATCCCCTGATAATTATTTTTCACTTAATTATTTCTCATTTCCATCCATCCTTTACTGATTGCTAGACAGAGTCAGAACACCATTGACCAAAAGGAAGTAATCCTGGGGTTCTGAAGCCAATGTGGCTTAAAGGATTCCCGATCCATTCGAGATACAGCTACAACATGGAGTCACAGGGCACAATCCACCAGCCCCATTCTCCATGGGAGCAAACCCCATTGCTGTCAATAATTCTCCCTCAGTGTACCAGGTGCCGGAGTGTGGAGACTAGGGGATTTGCTCAGTATCTTCATTGCAGTGTTAATGTTAGCCTACTTGTGATTTTAATAAGTAAACTTAAACTTAAATTGAGTGGCCAAGAAGGGGATTTGCGTTTGCGAGCTCTCAGTTTGAGATCTTCCATGCTGGTGATGATATCAGATTCACACCCAGCAGGGTGTGTGATCATGGTTTCCATGCATTTAAACTGTTGATATAATTAAAGGGCTTGACACAGTAATTTTTGCCCATGATACATCCTTTCCCCATCTCTAGTGTGTGACATCATGCTTGTGTGAATCATTACAGGTTTTCAAAAACTGAACCAGTTCGTGAGGATTATGTTAAAAGTGTGGACGTGCATGGAGGCCCGTGGGGTTGAGGCACAAAGCTGCACATTGCCCCCGAACACCTGGCAATGCCCCGTGTCAAGTGGGCTCTGGTTGGGGGGGGGGTTTTGGGGAGGGGGTGTTTTGGGGGGGTGTTTGGGGGGGGGCGGTTTGTTGGGGGGGGGTATAAAGGGAGCGCTCTGATGCCCGTGAGAGGGGGCTGATGCTTGCTGGAGTACAAGGGGTGGAAGACGGTGACAGAGAAGGGGGAGAGGGCCTGATACTTCTGAGGAAGGATGCTCTGATGCTTGTGAGAGTGGTGCTCTGTGTCCATGTGCCAGGGGTTGTGGGAAGAGGGGTGTTAGCGGGAATGATATTTTAAATGCAGATCACCGAGCCCTTTCTGTGCACAAAGTGCGCAGAAAGAATCCCAGCCGAACCAGCCTCTTATCATAACTGAAACATTCCAGCCCAGGCAACATTCTGGTGAATCTCCTCTGCATCTTTCCTTATGTAATCACATCCTTCCTATGCTGCTGCAGTCAGAACTGCAAATAGTACTCTAGCTGTGGCCTAACAAGCATTTTATACAGCTCCATCATAACCTCCCTATTCTTGTATCCTATATCCCAGATAATAAAGGCAAGTATCCCATATGCTTCCTTAACCACCTCATCTACCTGTCCTGTTGTCTTCAGGGATCTATGAACATGCACCCCAAGGTCCCTCTGACCCTCTGTACTTCCTAGCATCCTACCATTCATTGTGTATGCTCTTATCTTGTTAGTAGAGAAAGATCAACTTAATACAAGATAGGTCTATTCGAAAGTCAACAGAGAAGAAGCTACTCTTGAGTCAGTTGATACAAGTACAAAAGTCTGAGAATTTCTTTTTCTATGGCCACCAGGTCACATGAACATGTCTCTAGGCAAATGTTTAGTATTATGATTTAGTATTATAATCTGGTCTGAAAACTCAGTGTATTTCTGGAGACAAACTTTTCCGTCAGAACCTGACACTGACACATTTTGGGAAAACTCCACCCATTGAAGCCTTGGTGGGATTGTCCCATCCCTGTCACCATTGTAGCAGGCAGGATAGAAAATTCAGCAGGCTGTGCAAAAGTCGCTCACCTCGGGTAGGAATTTTTGGCCTTGGGGCGAAAGCAGCTGGAAAATCCTGTCCATAGGATTTTACAGCACAGAAAGAGGCCCTTTGGCCCATTATGTTTGCACCAGTCATCACACAACTATCCAATTTAAGTCTATTTTTCAACACTTGTTCATGTACTCTATTGTGTTTCAATTGCTTATCTAAATGTTGTCAGAGTTCCTACCTTATCACCCTTTCAGATAGTGAGTTCCAGATTTCCATCACCCGCTGGATGAAAAACCTTTAAATTGCCTCTAAATCTCTTGCTCCTCACGTTAAATTTATGCCCCCTGTTATTGACCCTTCTACTAACGGGAAACATTTCTTCCCATGTATCTGGTCTATGTCACTTATCATTTTGTACACTGCAATCAGGTCCCATTCAGCCTTGTCTGTTCTGAGGAAAGAACGATGTGGACTTGCCGGATTGAACTGGGATCAACACAGTAAGAAGTTGTGCAACACCAGGTTAAAGTCCAACAGATTTATTTAGTAGCAAACACCATTAGCTTTCGGAGGGCTGCTCCTTTGTCAGGTGAAGTGGCGTTTGCTACCAAATAAACCTGTTGAACTTTAACCTGGGGTTGTAAGATTTCTTACTAAGGAAAGAATCCCAGCCGAACCAGCCTCTTATCATAACTGAAACATTCCAGCCCAGGCAACATTCTGGTGAATCTCCTCTGCATCTTTCCTTATGTAATCACATCCTTCCTATGCTGCTGCAGTCAGAATTGCAAATAGTACTCTAGCTGTGGCCTAACAAGCATTTTATACAGCTCCATCATAACCTCCCTATTCTTGTATCCTATATCCCAGATAATAAAGGCAAGTATCCCATATGCTTCCTTAACCACCTCATCTACCTGTCCTGTTGTCTTCAGGGATCTATGAACATGCACCCCAAGGTCCCTCTGACCCTCTGTACTTCCTAGCATCCTACCATTCATTGTGTATGTTCTTATCTTGTTAGTAGAGAAAGATCAACTTAATACAGGGTAGGTCTATTCGAAAGTCAACAGAGAAGAAGCTACTCTTCAGTCAATTGATACAAGTACAAAAGTCTGAGAATTTCTTTTTCTATGGCCACCAGGTCACATGAACATGTCTCTAGGCAAATGTTTAGTATTATGACCCATTATTTTGTCTATCCAGAACATCCTGTTTTACCTAAAGTTAAATGAGGCATTTTAAAACATAATCATCTTATAATGTCCTCTATTTGTAACAACAGACTCAAGTTTGACATCTAATACATTTGTATAACATTTGATATATTTTTGCTTATTTTAACTTGGACAGTTGTGAATGAAAATTGTGTTTAATATTCCCCATTTATTCTCATTACGTGACTCTTAGTTCTCTCCAGAACTTTTTCTTCTGTAGGCTTGAGCATTTGAGGTCAGAAATTTGTAAGTATGTACCTCCCAACAACTTTAAATTTAATTTTCTGCAAAGGAACACATCAATGATATCATTTTTTTCCTGTTTTTGTCCTTATTAAGGAAAGAATATGATATCAATACTGGGCTTCTTCGCAGGTGCAATCAGATTTTGAATGGACCAATCACAGCATTTTTATATTTCTTTCATTTTGATTTTATTTTGTTTGATTTATTGTTGTCATGTATTGGTTTGGAGTGAAAAATATTATTCCTTGTGCGCTATACAGGCAAAACATACCATTTATAGATTACATAAGGGAGAACATAATGTTACAGTTGTAGCTAGGGTGTAGAGAAAAATCAACTTAATATGATAGAAAGATGGCTGGACTTGTGGATAGTGAGGAGCATTGTCAGGCGATACAACAGGACATAAGTAGGTTGGTAACTTGGGCAGATAGATAGCAGATGGAATTCAATCCTGATAAATGCGAGATGATGCATTTCAGGAGAAAGAATGTAGCGGGGAGGTATATGATAAAGGGTAGCCCTATCAAGAGTAGAGAAATGCAGAGGGACCTGGGGGTGCAGGTGCACAAGTCTCTGAAGGTGGCAGAGCAGGCGGAGAAGGTTGTGAAGAAAGCATATGGTATGCTAGCCTTTATAGGAAGGTGTATAGAGGACAAGAGCTGGCCTTTAACATTGCAGTTGTATAAAACGTTGGTTAGACCTCATTTGGAATACTGCATCCACTTCTGGTCGCCTTACTACCAGAAGGACATAGAGAGTCTGGAGAGAGTGCAGAGGAGGTTTACCAGGATGCTGCCTGGTATCGAAGGTCTGAGTTACGAGGAGAGGTTAGGCAAATTGGCGCTGTTTTCCTTAGAAAGATGTAGACTTAGAGAAGATCTAATAGAGGTGTACAAGATTCTGAGGGGTATAGATAGCGTAAACAGGGTTAAGCTTTTTCCTAAGATGGATTCAAATAGCACGAGGGGTCACGTGCTTAGGGTAAGGTGAGTAAGGTATAATTTTGATGCTAGATGGAGTTTTTTCACTCAGAGGGTGGTGAGGGTATGGAATGCATTGCCAAGTAAAGTGGTGGAGGCAGTCACTCTGGCGTTATTTAAGAGATATTTAGATGGGCACATGAACAGAATGGGAATGGAGGGATATCGAAAACTGATTTAAAATAGGGATCATGAGCCTTAGGAGTTCTCTGGGAAGTGTGTAAATTGTCGATGTTATTGATGTATTTGTTTTATCCTACAGGTACTTCGGTCCGCCTTGTTGTCTAACAAGGGGCATACACATGATGGGTCGTGAGAGGACTGCTCTTGGATTTTTTGAGAGTAGCCTAGTGCTTCATGTTGTTAGTGTACGCTTGACCTAGACCATTTGATGGGCAACACGACAGCTGAATGACTATTGCTGTGCTGTGCAGATACATGGACTTGGGCCTGTGTCTGTGGGAGTTTGCGCATTCTCCCCGTGCTTGCATGGGTTTTCTCCAGGTGCTCCGGTTTCCTCCCACATTCCAAAGATGAGCTCTTAGGCTGATTGGCAGAACAAATTCTCCCTAAATTGTCTCAAATTTGGTTCCAATGCATCGATCTATAAACATATAGATCATGGGTAGAAGTGGGAACATTGAGGTGACGGCGCGGGCTCGTTGGGCCGAAGGGCTATTTCCCATGCTATTTTGTTCTTTGTTCTTTGTTCTTTATGAGGTAGGTCCATTCAAAAATCTGATGGCTACAGGGAAGCAGCTGTTCTTGACTCATTTGATATATGATCTCAGACTTTTGCATCATTTTCTCAATGGAAGAAAATAGATATGACCTGGGTACTTGATTATACTGGCTGCTTTTCTGAAGCAGCAGGAAGCATAGACGGAATCAATGGATGAAATGCTGGTTTGCGGATGGGCTGGGATTCATTCATAACCCTTTGCAGTTTTTTGTGGTCTTGACAGAGCAGGAGCCATACCAAGCTGTGATATAGATCCTGGAAAATATTGAAAGGGGCTGCGAAAAACCCCTCAAAAGCAACAATGTTCACAAACATAATGCATTTCTCTAATAAATCCCTCAGGATTTATCTGACATTTTCTTTTTTAATGCAATGGGAAATAGTTAGACTAATTCAGTATTGCTGGGTTCTGAATTTCATACAAAGAGGCATCAATTGGCTCGGTTAAAGAGGCCTAAATGGAAAAGCTAAATGGGTTGGATGCTTACTCCTGGCTGTCCAGCTTCATCCTATGTTCCATTTCCTGGTTTATTACTTCGAAAGTTATGGCACCAAGTGCATATCCAAGTGTATTTTAAATGCTGTTAAAAAACCCTTCAGGCAATGAGTTCCAAGCCTCCCACCACTCACAGGATGGCGATAAGCAATTAAAAAAGACAAATCAAATTTTGTTAAGGGAGAGAGAGAAAGGCTATGTGTCACTCTTGTCAGATACATAAAGTGATGCATTATATTTCATGCCCTTGCATTGAGAGTTTGTAATTTGTCAAAACTGATCTTTAAAAGTAAAATGCAAGATTTAATTTTCTTGCTGATTTTATTGGTCATTAATAAAATTGGATTAATGAAAAGCTCCTGGAGACTCCTTTCTTTCCTCTTGTCCACATGCATGAGAACAGTCTTAACCGAGATCTTGAGTTCATGTCACAAGACATGTAACCCCCACCATTTAGTCTGGGCTTGCAAATCCTACAAATTGTCCTGGCTTAAGACAATTCACACCCCTTTAACCTGTGATTATCCGTCCTTCCACTCACATTGTCTGTACCTGTAAGAGACTTGATTACCTGTAAAGACTTGCATTATAATCATTATCTTGCAATTGTGTCTGTCTGTAAGTGCTGTGTTTGTGAACATACCTTTCCATTCGCCTGATGAAGGAGCAACACTCTGAAAACTCGTGATTCCAAATAAAACTGTTGGACTTTAACCTGGTGCTATGAGACTTCTTACCGAAAAGTGTGGACAGTTGGCTGTAATCAAGAAACGTGAGCATAACTGAGCAGTTTCTGTAGCTAACGGGTAAGCATGTTTGTAAATTGTGCACTTCAGAATTCATTCTCTCATGAAAGGTTTGTGATGTAATCCAGTCCATCACGCAAACCAGCCTCCCATCCATTGACTCCATCTACACTTCCCATTGCCACAGCAACTCGGAGTCTTTGAGGTACTGATTGGCTTATGCAGCTGCTGTGGATCAGATTGGTGGTAGAAGCACAAGTTTCGATCCTGATTGGGGTGGATTCAGGATCTGCTTCCTTGTCCTATCTGTGGTGGAGGTGTGACATAACAGATTAGCCTGACATTTGGACAGAGGACTGAAGACAAAGTCATGGAAAGAGATAGAAAAGTGTAAAATCTTTTATCATTCTTGTTGCTTGTTATGGCAGTAAATTTAGAACAGCATAAATATGGCTCCCTTCAGCCTATGCATTTCTAAAGTACCTTGGACTTACATCAAAAGTTTTTGTATTATTATGATACGTTCTGAATAATTATAGAACATTTTTCTACTTCACAATTGATCAAATTTTCCATATGAATCTGTGGGGGGTGGGTGGGTGGGGCAAGGAAACATTTAGATTTTCCGGTCGCACTTGCCTCAATGCCACAAAAATCCGCCTAAGATCAACTGCATAGTCCATGTCCTGCCTACTACAATTCCTGTAGCAGGTGGGACGGGAAACTTTTGCCCTTTGTGTGTATCTATCTACTATAAGCAAAGCTGATTATAAATTACAAGTGCCCTAAACAGCCCATTCTCCTTTGCCTTATGAAGCTTCCCTACCCTCCCCATCCTTCCTGCCTTCAATATGACTCCGATCCATCCCTCCATCATTCACCAGTATATGCCAATACATCCCTCCCTCTCTCCCTGGTCTTCCCACTAAGTTATTTCTTCCTTCAATGTCTCTGCCTCTCCCTCCCCTCAGTTTTCCTATCCCTCCACCTATCCCGCCAGTACACAAATTTTACTGAGATTAGTCCTTCTTAATGATAATTATTATGCTCCTGGAGCAGAGTCCTAATTTCTTGTAATGATTTGATTAGGGACCAATAATGTGTTGTTTAAAGAGGACAAAGATTGAGATAGAAGATACTTGCTAATAGACCAAATTTGCAAGATTTCATTGGCCATGGACGAACAAAAGTAAACTTTACTATAAAAGATTATACAGTGAAAATATTCAGCAGGTCAGGTAGCATCGATAGAGAGCAACATAGTTAACATTACAGGTCACATTTTTGTTCTTTACCCATTACTTCAAAACCTTTGGTCACTTAATAAAAGTAAATTACTTTTGTTGTTGGAATCTGAAATCAAAAGAGAAAACGTTGGAAAATCTGTAAGGAGAGAAAAGAGCTGACGTTTTAAGTCTAGATAACCCTTTGTCAAAGCTCAATCATCACCTGGACTCAAACCATCAGCTCTTTTCTCTTCTTACAGATGCTGCCAAATCTGTTGAGGTTTTCCAGCATTTTCTCTTTTGAGATTTAACCTGTCCAGCCCTCACCCTATCAGATTTTTTCTTTTGTTCTCTTCGCTCCCCTCACCTCCTTTTCATAGAATTCCACATTGCAGAAGGAAATTTGGCCTATCGAGTCCACACCGACCACAATCCCACCCACGCCATCTCCATGTACATTTATCCTAGCTAGTCCCACTGACACTAAGGAGCAATTTAGTGTGGCCAGTCCACCTAACCCATGCAAGTTTGGACTGTGGGAAGAAACTTGGGCACCCAGAGGAAACCCACACAGGCAATGTGCAAAGTCCACACTGACAGTGATCCAAGCCGGGAATTGAACCCAGGCCCCTAGCTTTGTGAAGCAGCAGTATGAACCATTGTGCCATTGTGCAGCCATTTCTCAAAGCTTATTACATTTCTATCTTTCTTCAGATCTGATGAAGGATTGTCATTGACTTGAAACACTAACTCCACTTTTTTCTCCATATAGGCTTCCTGACTTGCTGAGTGCTTCCAGCATTTTCTTAGATTTCCAGCACCTGCAGTGTTTTCCATTTCTTCCCCCTTGAATGGGTGATGCAGTGGTTAGCACTGCTGTCTCATAGTGCCAGGGATCCAGGTTTGATTCCTGGTTTGGGTCACTGTGTGGTGTTTGCACACATTCGCCCCATGTCTGCATGGGTTTCCTCTAGGTGCTCTGGATTCCTCCCACAATCCAAAGATGTGTGGGTTTGTTTGAATGGCCATGCAACATTGCCCCTTAGTGTCCTGGAATGTGTAGGTTAGAGAGATTAGTAGGATAAATGTGTGGGGTAATGGGATTGTTGTCTGTGCCGACTCAATGGGCCGAATTGTTCCTTCTGCAATGGAGAGTTTCTATGATTTCTATGATAATCTTCGCCACACCAGTCTTGGTTATGAAACTGCTTTATCCATCAGACCAGAGATTTCCACTTGCAGCCCTTACATAGAGTCGACTTCATGAGTGCAGGAGCGGATTCCAGAATGAGTTATAGTTGGAGCCAGCAATAAGAAGGTCCAGGAACAATTACCTCTCCTGATCCTTTGGGGCACAATCATCAACTCCAGGATCACGAAAGTCTTCAGATTTGGACATGGTAGATGGACATGGTGCATGACCCTAGCAGTTCTCCATCTTTCACATCCGAATCACTGAACAAAAGTTTGCAGATTAAATCAGATCAAAAAGACGTTAAACAAATGAGGAAAAACATTATCTAAATAAAGGATGTACAATGGGTCAGATGTGTATGGTAACACAAGCACACAGTTAGGACCATAGTCTGCTTGAAGAGTGGAGGCAGCCAGGGTGCATTATTCCACAGTTATTGCCTCATGAATCAAACTCTGTTAAAAACTAAATAGTTTTACAAAGCCACCTTATTTTGATAAATTTGATGTTTTGACATGGTGTTGAATGGGATGAAGTGCTTTTTTCTGGGAAGAACATGTTATATCCCCTAGACGTAGCAGTATAGCCCCCTGTCTCGTCCTGATCTTCCCATGCTGACAATATAGGGCCCACTAACAACTCTTTTTTTCTCAGAAGAGTAAGGAAATTTGGCTTGTCAGCTACGACACACTAACTTTTACAGATGCACCACAGAATGCATTCTTTCTGGTTATATCATACCTTGTATGGCTTCTGCTGTGCCCAAGACCACAAAGAACTACAAAAGGTCATGAATGTAGCCCACTCCATCACACAAACCAGCCTCCCATCCATCGACTTTGTCTACACTTGTCGCTGCCTCGGAAAAGCGGCCAGCATAATTAAGAACACTCCACGCACTCCAGGCATTCTCTCTTCCACTTTCTTCCATTGGAAAAAGGACACAAAAGTCTGAGGTCATGTGCCAACTGACTCAAGAACAATTTCTTCCCTGCTGCTGTCAGACTTTTGAGTAGATTTACCTTGCATTAAGTTGATCTTTCTCTACACCTTAGCTATGACTGTAACACTACATTCTGCACTCTCTTGTTTTCTTTTCTATGAATGCTATGCTTTGTCTGTTCAGTGTACAAGAAACAATACTTTTCACTGTGTATTAATACATGTGACAACAGTAAATCAAATCAAGACAAATCAAATCAAATCCTTTAGGTCCTCATCTAAAGGACTACAAACCATCCATGGGGATATGGCCTTACATGTCATTTTACAATGGTATTGCTGAGGAAGAATCTTGCAAATTCAAACAAGAAGTCCCTTACACTGATGAAAAGTTAATGTCATTCTATCATGTTTATTTAGAAGCACGAGGGAAGGTGGTGGACTAGTGGTATTATCACTGGACTATTTTTCCAGAAACTCAGTTAATGATCTGGGGACCCAAGTTTGAATCCCACCATGGCAGTTGGTGGAATTTGAATTCAACAAAAAATATTTGGGACTAAGAAACTACTAATGACCATGAAGCCATTGTTGGAAAAGCCCAACTGGTTCACAAATTTTCTTTTAGAGAATTAAATCTGCCGTCCTTATCTGATCTGGCCTACATGTGGCTCTAGAGCTGCAGCAGCGTAGTTGACTCTTAACTGCCCTCAGTTTCAAGGGCAACTAGGAAGGATAATAAATGCTGGCCAGCCAGCAATGCCAATGTCTCAAGAATGAATAAAAAAATGACCTATGCTTGTGTGAGTTGACAAGTTAAATCTTATTTGGCAGTACACTGCACAACAACAGGTTCAGTTGCTGGATTTTATTGAGCTTGAGAGAGACTATTCTTCAATGTCTATTAGCTTGATAGACATTAATAGAAACCGTATTTATTGGTTCATTGGCACCCTGTGATTAAAATTCCTGGAAGGCATGATTGACTGATGTGCTTCATTCTGTTTCTGCCGAAACTCCCAAAGTGGCAGAGTGGACAGAATGTTCTCAATAATATTCCATACTGGCCTTTGATCTGGGCTTTACGCCTCATGATTCTAAAGTTTACATTTCAGACCTTTCCTTTCCATCCCGAATGGATTCTGGTGAAATATATCATGCTGCCAAGAATATATCATTTCAATCACTCTGATGTCTCACAAAACATCCTGCCAACAGTGACGATTTGCAGACTATCTCTGGGTTATAAATGATGCTTTTTTTGTTGCTTACAATGAAGGCTTTGGGAATTGGCCAAAAATGCAAAGTTAGGCAGATGTACAAGAGTTTGATGTACTGCCTGAAAAATAGACAGGCTCCATTAGGGCGACAAAATTCCCCCCAGTACTCTGCCATAAAATGGATCAGTTACTTATTTGGCATGTTAGAGTGTTGCTGGTTGAAGATTAAATTAGTTCATTTTGCAAAATTCTCCTCGAAATAAATAGAATACAGATAAATTGTGGATAAAGCCCCATCAAAAGAAACAATAACTTTATGTTGCAGGTATAAATGGCTGTGAAATTGCCCTCAAACACTGGGAATAAAAAGATTGACTGACAATAAAGGTCAGACAGCTACATAGCTTGATATCTAAAAAGAAAATTGATAGCTGAGTGTCAGTCTAGACTGGCATTTGCACTTGATGCTTTTATCTTTTGCCAGTCTTCACTGGGTTACTTGCTGAAGGAGAGAAAAACTGTCTGCCTTTTCCACACTGTGCAGATTGCCTTGCATAGCATTGACCAAGGAAGCCATAGGGCCTTAATGTCTACTGTGATCAGACTGAACAAATGAACAATTAAAAGTCATTGGAGTCTGTAGTTTTCCTGTACCCACAACTGCACTAAGTAGAAAAGTTAGCTCCGGTTTCTTCTGCCAACTCTGTGTGTCAACGACACTGACTGCTGTTTTTATGCTCTGAGTCTGATGGCAGACAAAGATATTGTAGCAATATGGGGAAAATAAGTCGTAAAAACTTTTTTGCTTTACAAAAAGATGGCCATCTTAACCAGATATCAGTTTATTTTCTTTCTGACTGATGTAAGATTTTTTTAAACCCATGTTCTATTTATTATGTGTTTGTAGATCCGCTTTATGCTGATATTATAAGAACAGCTCCTATCAGACATTTAGCCCCTGGTTTTACCAGTGTGCCCTGGGTTTAAAGTACTCAATCAATATATTCTTGTTCAACAGATCAATGGATGGCTACATGCCAGGAAACTTATTTCACTACTATATTTTTATCAGAAAAGCAGAAGCAAAAAGAAAAAAATTGCATATTACAGAAAGCATAGGAGAGGATGGCCCAAGGAGGAAGCAAATGCTTGTGCTCCCGTTAATCTTGACCTAGGGAGTACGACACTTAAAATTTGTTACCAGGTTAGGTGAGGAACAGATGTAGGAAAGGCTGGATAAATTCCTAAGGTCAAAAGGAATTGAAGAATATGGGGGATAGAGTTAGATGGAAGTGATTTGTGTGGAGAATAACAACTCTTTGGATCCAAGAGCTCCGTATGTACTGTAAATACCATGCAAATTTTTAATTCACTTTCTCTCTGTTGATAAACTTATTGCATTCTGATTAATTATCAAAATAACATTGTCAAAACTTTTCTGTGACTGAAGAATAATTGAGGGTCACAACTGGGGTGACTGGTGGCACAGTGGTTAGCATCGCTGTCTCACAGCGCCACAGACTGGTTTCAATTCCAGCCTTGGGTGACTGTCTGTGTGGAATTTACACATTCTCCCAGTGTCTGCGTGGGTTTCCTCTGGTGCTCTGGCTTCCTCCTACAATCCAATGTGTTAGGTGGATTGGCCAAGCTAAATTGTCCCTTAGTTTCCCAAGATATGTAGGTTAGATGTGATTAGCTATGGTAAATGTGTGCAATTATAGGGATAGGCTAGGGAAAAATTCTAAGTGCTGATTTTGTGTAACACTGGAGTTTTAAAATGAATCCCCCACACTCTGTGCACTGCAGAGTGCACCAGCATGAATCTTATTAAAATATTATGGACAGGGCCTATTCCCACTGGAGAAGCCAGCAGCAGAGTGCTGAGCCACAACTGATCCATCTATTACTAATAACTAATATAATTTTTTATGTTGGATACAGGACAGAAACCAATTTTTAATAATGATCATCTTTCCAAGATGATGAAAGACAAACCACAATTTTCTCTCAATAAAGTATGAGATTAAGAACTAAACATTTCCACACCAATTTCTGGCATTTTACTCTCCCACTAAGAAGCTGGAAGAAGCTTTACAACAGAATGGAGCAACTTCAGGCTGAGCTTTAAGAGCCTTGAACATATGGGTTTTGATGAAATTACTCTGGGTACCAAATATAAACTTTCCAATGTTTTAGATCCAGGAGTTGTCACTTATCTGTCACTTAAAGGGAAAGTTTCAAGCAAAAGGAAAATACTGTAGATGCTGGAATCTGAACTAAGACAGAACATGCTGAAAACACTCGGCAAGTCTGACAGCATCTGTACAGAGCAGCAGCGGGGAGGCAGCAGGGTAGAGGTATTTGATACTCTGGTAGTCATCCAGAGTATTAGTGAGTTTAATTTTACCATCCCTCCTTTCACGGCAATCTTAACGGGCAGATCGTGGACCATGTAAAGGTTCATTGACCACGAGTGGGATCTTCCAGCTTTGGAATGAGCATGGCCGGAGAATCCTGCCCAGTGTAATGCTCTGGGGACCCTGATTCAAATCCTACCATGGCAGATGGTGATGTCTGAACTCAATATAAGTCTAGAATTAAAAGTCCAATGATGACCATGAAACTCTTGTCACAAACCTATCTGGTTCACTAATATCCTCCATGGAAGAAAATCTACCATCCCGGTCTGGCCTACATGTGTCTCCAGATCCACAGTAATATGGATGACTCTTGAATGCCCTCTGAAATGCCACAACAGTCCAAGGGCAATTAGGGATAGGCAACAAATGCTGCCCCAACTTTCAATGGTGACACCATCTCTAATGTCAGAACAAAAAAAGGGTTAGGGCGCGATTGTCAGACTGTGCATACCCCTAGATTGGAAATTCCTGCCCGAACTCAACTGACCTTGTAAAGGTCCACCAAACTTTCTGTATCGTCTGCTACGATTCCCACAGCAAGCGAGGTGGGAGAATTTTGACCTTAATGTTTTAGACTAATTATCTTTCTTTGGAATTCCATCAGAAAGGGGGCATCTTCAACTCTCCAAGAATTCAAAACAAGCAAATGCTGAAAGTTGCAATGATGTCACTCTATGCCAATGTAAGCAAGCGTAGTATCCATGTTCAAAAAGACCAGTCGATGGTACATTCAATAATCGAGAAAATAATCAAATTGGGGTTTTATTGAGACAGGAAGTGAGGGCTTCCTTGTGACAGTTTGGTGAATGGTATCCTGTACTTGATAGCATAGAACATCATGGTGGGACTGTCCACCACAGGAGATTTGATGGTCCAGTCAACAGCAGGACTGGGCAATCCTGGTTTGGGGCAGAGCTGGATCTTTTCTTCGCAATACTCCATATTCAAAGATGCTTCAGAAGAGCAAGATCCGTAACACCATAAGATATAGGAGCAGAATTTGGCCCATCAGATCTGCTCTCTCATTCAAGCGTAGCTGATATGATTCTCATCCCCATTCTCCTGCCTCCTTCCCTTGATCCCGTTATCTATCTTTAACATAAAGATACTCAATGATCTGGCCTCCACAAATCCTCTGTGACAACGAGTTCCACAGATTCAACACCCTCTGGCTGAAGAAATTCCCCCTCATCTCAGTTTTAAAGAAGCGTCCCTTTGTTCTGAAGTTGTGCCCTCGATTTCTCATCTCTCCCATTCATGGAAACATCCTAGCCACATCCACTCTATCTAGGCCTGTCAGTACTCTGTGTGTTTCCCTTCCTGGCTGAACCTCTTAAAGTGACGTCCCAAGTGGAAGATCATCCATCTTTGTGCAGCAGAATGCTTTTGATCTATATCTGCACTGAAACAATTGGTCACTCTTTTTATGTGCTGTGTAAACTGAGTTTTAGAAGGAGTAGACTTTCATTTGTACCTTTCTCCTGAACTTCTAGGCTGAGATCTAAATGAAATATGGAAGTCTATTGCCGAAAATCTTTGCCAGTTGCAGGAGTTTCTGAAAGGAGCTACTCTGAAGGAAATACCAACCGTCTAATGGGACCCTATTCCAGATTTTGATTTTTGCTTTACTCCCTGAGTTATTGGCTCTTGTTTTTGTTGTTCATTGTGGACAGCACCCATTGCAAAATTGCTTCAAATGTAGACGAGACCTTGTCTTCCAAGTTTGGCATTCCCTGGCCCCTCTCACAGCGTCTAGCCCCACACCTCTGTAGGCAAAACACAGCCTAGCCACTAATACACCTTGATAGATTAATAAAGAAAATTAAATCCCCTTACTTGCCTAACACATCAATAATTTAGTCCCCTCATGAAAAGCCACATTTCAAACTCCTCAGTAAGCTCCCCATCTTGGTCCCTCCATACTGATGTTATAGTTAAGAAAACTCACCAATGCTTCTACTTTCTCAGGAGGCGAAGGAAATTTGACATGTCTTCTATGTCTCTTATCAATTTTTACAGAAGCACCACAGTAAACATCCTTCCCAGATGTATCACATTTTGGATGGCTCCTGTTCTGACAAAGACACAGGAAACTACAAAGGGTTATGAACGTAGCACAGTCCATCATGCAAATCAACCTTCCAGCCATTTACTCGTCCACATTTCTTGCTGCTTCTGAAAAGCAGCCAAGATAATCAAAGGTCCCATGTACTCCGTGCACACTCTCTTCCACCTTCTTCCATCAAACAAAGGATACAAATTTCTAAGAACATGTATCAATCAAATCAAGAATCAAATCCCTGGTTCCATCAAACTTTTGAAAGGCCTTTTTGTGTATGAAACTGATCTTTCTGTTTGTTATTTCTGTAACGGCAACATTATATTCTGCACTCTCTACTTTACTTCTCCCCATGTACTCTATGACTAGTATGTTTTGTCTATATAGCATGCAAGAAACAATACTTTTCATTGTATCTCAACACATATGACAATAATAAATCAAATCAAATTAAATAAAATCGCAAAAGACTTTCAACCACACCACAACTCTTCATTCCTCCAATAACCCCTCACCACGTCACTAAATTCCTCACCACAGTACTAAATCATCCAATAAACCCTTAATAAACTTTGCACCACATCACCAAACTTTAACCTCCACCACGCCCCCCTCCAAAAAAAAAGAACTCCACCAAACAAAGAAGTCAGAATTGAAGGTATTGATAGGCCTGGGAACAATAGTACTTGTTAGGGGAACAATGTCAGTATGGAGGGAATACTTAATGAAGTCATCTAGGAATTGATGCAAGGGCCCTTTCTGTGAATTGGTGATATTAGAGAGAGCAAACCAGCATTATATCTAATTCCATCAGCTCCTCAAACTGAAAATTAGGTTAAAATTGTGTCCACATTTTCCGCTTAATAACGAGCCAGAATTTTGGAGAATGTTTCTATCCATAATGCAGAAATACTAAAGCCAATTGGTGCTAGCCCACTGATAGTGGAGATCAATTTATTCAGAGTAAAAGTTGAATTGAGGAGTTACTGCTACGTATGCACGTTGAATAAACTCACTGATCTGTTAGCGAGACCTGAGGTTGCTGGCAAGCTATTGCTGAATAACCACCAGGTCCTTTGTGGTCTATTGAGTGTTGGATTTGTACTTGGGTTTCTTGTTAACCTAATGGGTCATCTGATGGCTCTTTCTCATTCTTGATTATATTTTTCTAGAGGTGTAGTTATCAATTGTAACCCTGTAAATCAAGGATAAAGGCAAACCCAGTGTCTGTAGAACTTCTTAAAAATTAATTTATGGGATGTAGGCATCGCTATCTTGGCCAACAACTTTTTTGTTTGTTTTTATTTATTGTTTGTTTTTATTTATTAGTCACAAGTAAGGCTTACATTAACACTGCAATGAAATTACTATGAAATTCTGCTAGTCACCACATTCCAGCATCTAATGAGGTCAATACATCTAACCATCGTTAGTTCGGTCACCCCTAGTTACCCTTCAGAATGCTTCTCCCAAATGAATGAATTCTGATTAGTAATCTGTTTTCTTAGAGAATATATATTCTTACTGGCTATTTGGGATAGAAATATCATTAACTATGTATAATTGTGGAGAATGCTAACATTGGCTGTTCTATTAGACAAATCTGAAATAATTATCTGTAGCTTTCTGCTTCATACAACAGCTACATGTGTTGTTTTAAAAGTTTTTTGTCCCTTTTTGCCTAACTCTCTAAGTTCCATGTATTATTTATGATTGGAGCACTGGCAGACAATTTTTTTACCTAGCTGGGTCCCTACCCTCTGCTTGGTAGAATCCCAAAGTGATATAGCTGAAATTATCCCTCAATGCACAGAAGGATATGGGCATCAGTCATTTTCCTTCTAAAGTTTTTTTAAGTTTGTTTGTTGGTTACAAGTAAGGCTCATGTTAACACAGCAATGAAGTTACTGTGCAATTCTTCTGGTCGCCACATTCCAATGCCTGTTCAGGTCTATACACCTAACCAGCACGTCTCTCAGACTGTGGGAGGAAACCGGAGCATCCGGAGGAATCCCACGCTGACATGTGGAGAATGTGCAAACTCCACATATAGAGTGACCCAAACCAGGAATCAAACCTGGGTCCCTGGTGAGGCAGCAATGCTAACCATTGTGCTGCTATGCCGCCCCTGTTACACTTTGTCAACAATACTGTCCTGGCCAGTGTGATGGAATATAACAATAAGCCACTGAAATGTGAAGTTACATTTCAATAAGAAAAATTAAAATGCAAGGCTGGACTGCTGGATCTTAAAGGTTAAATTCAGCAAAAAAAAAAAAGTTCCAACAGGCAGTTAAGTAAAGAATTCTATTCTAGTTTAATTTTCTCCATTGTCAAAATAGAAACTTGATGATGAGCTACATTCTCTTCATGCAAAATTAGATAATGGCAATTTCAGTAGTTTTTGCTCCGTTATGATTCAGTGTCAAGCATTTGTTAATCCTTAATGTAAACCAATGTTAAAAACTTTAAGCTCTTGCACAGACACCTAAAATTTGCCTCCAGACTGTCGGGATGAGTAAATAAGAGTCACGTTTAAACTCACAGACTGGTTTCACCCAGTACTGATTCCACTCCATTGAAGCCAAATCTAAACTGGAAAAAAACAAATGGCTCAGGTTCAAAGTATCTGCAATGTGGCATTGAATCTATTAAAAATAAACAAGTAATCTAACTTTTAAAATTAAACCTTAAATTAAATAATTAAATCTTTGTTATGGGTAAGTTTGATGATACAAAGATATGTAAAGAAACAGGTAACATTGAGAAAGCAGGGGGGGACTGCAGAAGGACTTGACAGACTGGGAGAATGGGCAAAAAAGGTGCAGATGGAATACCATGTGAAAAAATGTACGGTTATGCATTTTGGAAGGAAGAATGGAGACATAACTATTTTCTAAATGGGGAAATGCTTAGGAAATCAGGAGCACAAAGGGACTTGGGAGTCATTGTTCAAGGTTCTCTTAAGGTTAACATGCAGATTCAGTTGGCAGTTAGGAAGGCAAATGTAATGTCAGCATTCATGTCGAGAGGGCTAGAATACAAAAGCAGAAATGTACTTTTCTGAGGTTATATAAAACTCTTGTCAGACCTCATTTGGATCTTGTGAGCAGATTTGGGTACCGTATCTAAGAAAGGATGTGTTTGCCTTGGATTGGGTCCAGAAGAGATTCACAAGAATGATCCCTGGCATGAAGAGCTTGTTGTATGAGGAATGGTTGAGGACTCTATTTCTGTACTCGTTGGAGTTTAGAAGGCTGAGGAGGGATCATATTGAAACTTACAGGATACTGTGAGGCCTCGATAGAGTGGATGTGGAGAGGATGTTTCCATCAGTAGGAAAAACTAGAACCTGAGGACACAATCTCAGGCTAAAGGGATGATCCTTTGTAAGAAAGATGAGGAGGAATTCCTTCAGCCAGACGGTAGTCAATCTGTGGAACTCTTTGCTGCAGGAAACTGTGGAGGCCAGGTCATTGAGTGTCTTTACGACAGAGATAGATAGGTTCTCAATTAATAAGGGGATCAGAGGTTATGGGGAAAAGGCAGAAGAATGGGGATGAGAAAAAGAAGTTATTGTGAAAATTGCCTAGTCGCTACACTCCAGTGCCTGTTTGGGTACACTGAGAGAGAATTTAGCATGACCAATGCACGTCTTTTGGACTGTGGGAAAAAACCAGAGCACCCAGTGGAAACCTATGCAGGCACAGAGAGGAAGTGCAGAATCTGCACAGTGAGTCACAAAGCTGGATGTCGAACCCAAATCCCTGGTGATGTGAGGCAGCAGTGCTAACCACTGTGCTAACTTAAATTGCTTTTCAAGATATGTTATCATGCTTGTATATGGAGCAATATATTCTAACATGATCAGTGATGCTGCAATATTTCCTGTTGTATATCCAGCATTGCCCAAAAAAAGGCTGTCAAGAAAACTGATACTGCTTACTGGAAATGAGGCATAAGGACTTGAAGAATTTTCCGAAGATCTGCTGGTAACAAGGAACTCTGCCCAACTGCCAGCACATGTTGGCAAATGACTGGCACAGTAGATACGATAGAAAATCACAGGTGGCATACTCTGCAGCTCTCTAATACTTGCTGGTAGCCGAAGGGGTTCCCTGTTCCTGGTAAAACATTCAGGAAAATTAGTTTGAGGTTTCTGGTGAGCTTTCAGAATCCACGATCCTTGGATGTGACAAGAGATTTTTGGTTCAGAATCTTTTTTGTTACTCCATCCTTAAACTTACAAAGCCAGTCTCAGAATGGACCAATCAAATCCAAACCCATTCCTTGCTTGCTCCAAAATCCAAATTCAATTGAATCCAATTCAAGGTCCCCACAAGAGACACAAATAAGATTCAAGTTAATGAAACAAGGCATTGCATCCCATCTTGGGATTGATCTGATGCTTGATCTTCATGAAATTATAGAAACTGTACAGTGCAGAAGGTGGCCATTCAGCCCATCAAGTTTGCACTGACCACAATCTCACCAACACCCTTTATCCATAATCCCGCACATTTGCCCTGCTAATCTCCTGATACTGAGGGGCAATTTACATGGCCAATCACCCTAATCCGCAAATCTTTGGAATGTGGAAGGAAACCAGAGCACCCAGAGGAAAACCCCGCAGACAAGTTGAGAACATGCAAGCTCCACACAGACAGTGACCGTGGCCACGTTTGAACCCAAGCCCCAAGGGTTGTGAGGCAGCAGTGCTAACCACTTTGCCACCATGCTGCCCAGAAGTTTACTGAACCCACTCTTAGGCCAGTTTAGGTATTCAACATTTTGTTTGCCACTAAACGGCTACAAGTGCAGATAAAGAAATCTATCAAGTGAAATGTTCTTCTTTAAAGTTCTGTTGATTGCTGTTTCCTTGGCTGCATAGTTATAAAATAAGGCAGTTGGCCTGTTAAAATGAAACACCCAATCTAAGGGCAAAATACTGCAGATGCTGAAATATGAAACAAAAACAGAAAAATGCTAGAAAATCTCAGCAGGTCTGACAGCATCTATGGAGAGAGAATAGAGCCAAATCTAATACTGTGACTTGTGTCTCTCTTTCAAGTTATGTTTGCACTACAATTTTCTAGTAATTTATTTTGCAATCGGAAACTGCAGTTAATTTTTCTCTTTATCCTCTCCACTCAGAGTCCAAAGTAATGACAATTACCAGACAACCTTCGAAAGTAGATATAGAATGCTTTGATATAAGTGATGGTTTCTAATTTTAATACCCAATTATCCTGGTGTTTCAGCTCTGCACTATCATTAAGTAGAGCTTTGTTGGTGCTTTGTAAAGTTAAATGGAGTCAGTTTTTAAAAATCTGCTGGATGTTGGCATTGACCACGTTGAGCTCATCTTGTTTTCTGGGAATCAGGGATGAAAAAATGTTTTGGGTGGGAGTGGGTTAAGTTAGTATAGCCATGTTATTATTCTGTTTTAAAGAAGCATTTTTGTGGTGGCTGGGATTGAGGTCACTGCACATCACTGAGTACAGTACTTTTTAAGAGCACTGCAACTGATTAATGTTTCACAACACAAACTAGCTGCTGCTGCATGGTAGACATGTGGTACTCAAACTGACTTGTGTTCTATATCCTTGAACAGGAAATATGCTGAAAACATAAGGCTTACGTGGCAGTCACTGTGTGCAATCTAATTAAGCTCTGCTTTGTCTTTGAATGTCATCATTTGGCGTGGCAACTAACTAACATGCCATTTTTTCAAGTCACCTTTGTGCTAACCCTTACTGTGCTTCACGAACCTGATGTGCTGAACATAATCATTGTTATGATTAGTAGTGCCTTAAACAGTTAATCCTTTCATTCTGCTAAATGTGCAGATACTCCATTTGTACATCACAAGCTGTGATTAGTATTTAACTTGCTGCATCAACATGAACCCTACACTGTTAAACCACAAATCCTATTCTCTGTACATCATCAGCTAAGATTAGTACTGTATGGTTAACGTAACAATCTGAAATATTTCAAATTGGACAAAATTTAGATATTGAAAGGTAGATAATATTGGATCTTTTCAGATTACTTGGATTGGTTATATCTCCGCCTTTAAGAAAATAGTGGATCGCTTGTCTTGTGTGTTGTTTGTATAGTGGGTAGTTTGTACAGCGTGTTATTTGTACAGCGTGTTATTTGTATAGAGGATGGTTGTATACTGTGCTGTTTGCATAGAGTGTTGTTTGTATCGTGGGTAGTTTGTATACTGTGTTATTTAGTATGGGGGTAGTTTGTATAGTGTATAGTTTGTATAGTGTTATTTGTATACTGAGGTGCTTGTATAGTATGTTGAGGGCAACATGGTGGCACAGTGGTTAGCACTGCTGCCACACAGTGCTAGGGACTTGGGTTCAATTCCTGCTTGGTTCACTGTCCGTATGGAGTTTGTACATTCTCCCTGTGTCTGCATGGGTTTCTTCTGCGTGCTCTGGTTTCCTCACACACTCCAAAGTTGTGCAATTTAGGTGAATTGGCCATGATAGGTTCTTCCTCAATGTGCCCAAACAGGTGTCGGAGTGTGGCAACCAGGGGATTATTTCATTGCAGTGTGAATGTAAGCCTATTTGTGACTAATAAATAAAAATAAACTTGTCTGTATAGTGTGTTGATTGTATATACTGTTTTATCCTTATTTCTTATGCAGATTCTATCTCAGTTTTTAAACTGTTCCAAATAGTGTGTGCCTCCACAATTGGTGGGCAGATTATGTTGGCTGAGATGAAGTCACTGTTAGCATTTAAAAAAAACTTCATTCAAGTTCGTCGGTCACCTAAGAGCAGGAAAATCTGATATTTATGACAATACCGTGGGGGTTTACATAACATTTCCATGACATTTTAAGGAGGGTCTTCCTTTATTTCAACTGCTTCTTTATTTAAACCTGAGATTGCGACCATTCTGAATTTTGGGTGGTCCTTAATACAAATTGATCCAGCTGCTCAGTTATATTGTGCTGACCTTTTAGTTCCTTCCAGTCCTTTGTTAGACCACACTTGAAGTGCTATGAATAGCACTGGTCTGTACCTTATCAAAAGAGCTATGGAGACATTGGAGAAGGTACAAATAGACAATTCCAATACTTAGAGGCTATGCTTATCAGGAAAGGCTGAAGAGGACAAGGCTCTGTTTTCTCTGGAAAAGAGAAGACTGAGAGCTGACCTAATAGAGGTTTAAAGGTGATGAAAAAGTTTGATTAGCTAGACATAGAGAAAATGTTTCCACTTGTGGGGTGTCCAAATTTAGAAGTGGTAAATATAAATTTACTAGTAAATGAAATAGAATTCAAGAGAAACTTCCTTGCAAAGAAGTGGTTAGAAAAATATGCAAGTTTGGTGGGTTGGACTTGCTAAATTGTGCCTTAGTGTCAGGTGAACTAGCTAGGGTAAATACATGCGGTTATGGGGAGAAAGTCTGGTGGGATTTTGGTGGGTGCAGACACAATGGGCCAAATGGCCTCCTTCTGCATCGTAGGGATTCTATGATTCATTGAATGGGGAACACATTGCCACAGGAAATAGCTGAAGCTAAAACAATGGATGCTTTTAAAGTGAATCCCAATAAGTACATGAGAGAGAAAGGAATGGAAGGATACGTTGAAAGGCGTGAAAATTAATGCTAACATTCACCATTTAGGCTGAATGGCTTGTTTCTGTGCTGCAAACTCGATCAGACTCTTGAATAAAAAGAGGAACTTTCCTGTAGCAAGCAGCTAGCAACCATTAGTAATGGTTGACAGACTTTATAACAAGTGTCCTTCTATTATTGAAATCAAAATCAAGAAATAAAGATCCATATAAAAATAATTTCATTGTTATCCTTACTTTGTCAAATGTTACAAGATTTTTAAATATCTTATCTGGGGAAAAGTGTGTTAGGACAAATTACTGTGAGCTACGTTCCGAAGTTCAGGACATTTTACAGGAGTGTGGCACTAATAAAGGCCAGAAATCAGAGAACGTTCTCGGCATATCCGGTTTATGATTCAGAGGGATTTGCAGATTACTATCTAACAGTCAACAGTTTTAAGATAGCACACTCAAAGATTGTCATAGTGGTTAGCATTGCTGCCTCACAACACCAGGGACCTGGGTTCAATTCCAGCCTTGGGTAACTGTCTGTGTGGAGTTTGCACATTCTTTCCATATCCGCCTGGGTTTTCTCTGGATGCTCCAGTTTCCATGTCCAATTGCCCCTTAGTGTCAGGGAGGTTAGCAGGATAAATAAGAACTGTAAGAATTCGATGGATAGAATTTCCCTATCCCAGCCACCACGGACAGACCTATACAAAGGTCTATTGAGCTCGGATGGGAACATCTGGCCCTGGGACAAGGACAGCTGGAAAATCCCGCCCTCTGATTCTATGTAGGGATGGGAAACAAATAGATCTAAACCACTCCTCATTCCTCCAATCCCTGAAACAAACTTTCTGTCAACTGAAAATGAACGGATGGCATCTGTGAAAGGAGAATAGTGACCTAAATAGACCAATAAGGCATAGGATGAGGCCACTCGGCCTGACAGGCCGGTGCTAGAAATTGACACATCTGGCTAGTTAAATGGCACTGGGAAATCAAAGGAGAAAGATATGAGGTGCTCAGGGGTATCAATTCAAACTCTTAGACTGAAATTATTATATCAGAAAAAGGCCATTTTTTATTGAAGCACAAGCCTTAAATCCAGTGATTAATCAAGAGAACAAAATGAAAAAACATCTTGACCGAACATAATCTATGTTGTACATGAATTCTAAGTACAGTAATTCCATTTCAACGACATTTTTAAAGTTATTTTACAACATCAAACCATCAAAAGCAGATTTCATTTTATTAATGTTAGAAGAAAGCAATTACTTCATACAGACAAAGCATATAACAGTGACAGGGTTGACTTGAGGAAGTATACTCTTAAAACAAAACAGGCAGCAGTTTCGTTGCATACGGTAATATATCGCAAGCATTCCATTGTTTTGCTATGTTTATAGAATGTACATTTACACGTAGAACATGGTTATTTTACAGAATTGAATTCTCCTCAATTTTTTTTTAGGCTGATATCTTCAAGCGTGGAAATCTAGCCAAAAATAAAGATATCTTTTCAACAAAAAAAAGAATCACAGAATTATACATCATCACCTGTCCTCCTCTAGAAGATACGTTCATTGATCTTGATAGAGGGACACACTGGGTCCTCAAAAGCAAGCCCAACTCGATATCAATATTTTGGAGAAATCTCTTGCAACTATTCAGTGATATCAAAAAATTACAAACTTAAATCAGGATTCAAAAAAAATAAGTGCATGTGATATTTTCATTGGAGATATATAACATACATATAATTCCGCTTTGTTGGCTTAATGCCAGTGCTGGGTTCTATAAGATTTCTGTCTTGTTCAAATGGAACTGAAGATAAGTTTGGATTTCCCAATCCACCCCCTCCATGTACACAGTGACGGCCACCAAATATCTCAAGTGCCAACGAGCTGTGAGATTATTCTGTAGCTTCTACTGTAAATATTCCTGCAAATTTTTGGCTGACTGCACATTAAAGGGTGACTGCCTACCCTCCAGTCACAATGGGGTAGGCTGGGCAGATATGGGGCAATGGGGGGTGGGCTAAGTGATGGGGGCAGTGCAGAAACTGTGGCCAGGCAGCTGTTAGCAACCGTTAGATGCTGGTCCCCAATAACGAATAACTTGTAGAATCATGCGGCACAGAACGAGGCCATTTGGCCCAACAAATCGGTGCCAGAAACCACACAGTGCTCTTAAAAAGGCCAAGTGTGTCAGTTCAAACTGGATAATGGAAAGTGGCCAAAAGTGGGGCAGCTGCTTTAAGCTTGTTAAATGACCATGCCTTTGGTTTCTTAATGGCTCAATTGACCGTTACCAAACAAGGGATTTCCTATCCCATGCCCCCATTGTGACTCAATGTACTGAGTCAACTGGAAAACCCACTTGTGAGGAACAAGTTTGTAACATTTGATACGTCTGAACAAATTAATATGGTACTTAACCTTCCAGGTTGCTGCCTGCAGCCTACTCACAGCTTAGCGTAGAGTTGTCATTTCTCGAGTCAGAGAAAAAAAATTCCAATTTTTTAAAAAGCACAGCTTGGCAGATAATTAATCTTTCGAAAAACAAATATATTCAATTATTAAATAGGATGGAATCGTACAGACACAAACGTAAAAGTGTGTAACCCGACACCCTTGTATAAGTGCTACTGCTTAATCCAAATAAGATACATCTGTACAGAAATATAAATGTCTGTATGTGGACAGCTTCCAGCTCCCACTCTTAATAAATAAATTACAAAGGCGACTTTATGCTTAAAAGAGATAAGCCGGAAAAAGTTAAGCAGGCACTGTTTATTTTAAAGAGGCAGGTCTGCTTTGGACCTTCTGAAGCTACAAGACTGTATTCAACAAGGTTATTTTTTGCTTCTCTTTTTGGAAAATAAATATATTTATACCAAAGGTATCTAATACAAACCATTGGCTAAAAACTGTATTGCTTTAAGTCAACCAAATAACATTGGTGGGTGAACATATTACTTGTAATAACATCTTGGATATGAAAACAGTTTTCACGTGATTTGAAATGTACCCTTCAGCGAGTGTTGTCCCAGTCTAAATCCATGCCTAAGGAATAAGGAACAATGGAATATTGTTTACTGTTCACCCTGTAAAACCTTTAATACCTACTTGCATTTAAGTGAGATTGTCCCCGCCCTCCACACATGACGAAGTATTGTTTGCCACGTAGCAGCATTATCCATAGCATGCAATGGGTATTGTAGTGGCATCTATGTCTTATCTAAATTTTCATTATGAACTGTACTTTATTGAATTTCTAAGACAAAGGTCTTTGAATGTTCAGGGAGATACTGTAATTACAGAAGTTTCATGGTCTATACCTGACAACATTAAAATACACCTAACTGAGGATTTAAAGGGCACTATCTTCTTTGTAAGAAATGTATTGACAAATTGAAAGGTTGGCAATTTATAATTGACCTTAAAAATTGTTTACAAAGACTTAAAAAATTGATTTAATCAACATGGATTTCAAGTCAGACATTCAGAAAGAAAATCTTATTCATTGTCAGTGTGCAAGCTCCATGAAGAATCAAAGAGAATCGGGAATCAAGAATAAAGCAAATATCTTTTTAAGTTTTTGTTGGATTTTAATTCCCCAAAATGTGACTGGCTGATTTCAAAGCACAGGTGCAACAAAGCTTCCAATTTTTCACCTTACATTTCCAAAATAATCCCTGAAAGAACAGATTCACAGCCATGCTACTGGTAGGAAAGAGTTAACTGGCGCACACAAGCTAAATGCATATATATCATCTTTGCTGCCAATTGCTACTTACAAATAATTTCCAATTAAACCATAATGCCTGTGTGGAGTTTGCCACTTTCTTCCCATATCTGCATGGGTTTCATCTAGGTGTTCTGGTTTGCTCCCACAGTCCAAAGATCTGGAGGTTAGGTGGATTGGCCATGCTAAGTTGCCCTTTAATGTCATTGGATGTGCAGGTTAGGGAGCTTAGCGGGGTAAATTTGTGAGGTTATGGGGATATGGCCTGGGTGGGATTGTTGTCGGCATAGACTTGATAGGCTGAATGACCTGCTTCTGCACTGTAGGGATTCTATAAATCTATTATATGATTCTATGATCAGTGCTTTACAGGGCAATTTCAGGTAGACAATATGCACCTTCAGAATGCTGAAGAAATGAATTCATTAGGCAAAGAAACTGGAAGGTTTCCTGTTGGATGGTGTGGTAAGTATATATCTTGTCAGGCTATTGTACTTACGCTAAATGTAAAAAAATAATGGGATGCCTGTTTGAAACATGGAACTAAATGGAATGAAGTTAGAATGATAGAAAGCAATGTGAAAATAAATTTAAAGATAACCCTCATTTAGTTACAATGTTTGCCACTTACTGGTCTGTTCAATAAGGATTATTCTGGATAACCAACACTGCAGTGTATTATTTTTGTTAAATCATCTTAATCAGAGGTATTGCTTTTTCGTAAATGATTAGCAATGCTTCACTTTACACTTATGTGAACAATCACAAATCTGAGGAAAGAATCACAAGGCTATACTTATTATTTGAAGAAGTACTTACATTTGGTCAATTAATTTTTAACCATTTGGTGTAACCATTCAGTGGTTATTGAGTGTGAAGGATGAATGATCAACTGAAAGCTTCATTGTAATGCTGCTTTTGGAATACATACTACATGTGCACATTAGCCATGCAAGGCTCATAGAAGACAGAGGCAATCCTAAGTAATGCGCCATTAAATTGTTACCCTGCTATGACCATAAGAGCACTTACTGATCACAAATCTACCAAGTGTTTACTGTTTCACCACTGATTGATAGTATGCCTCAGTGCATTTCAAATTGTAGGTCACAGCGAGTGAAATCATCACGTGGGCTCTAATTCAACCTACTCCTGGGATCCATCTGAGCACTTATTTAGTTTTTGTCCATTTAGTGCTAAATATGAAGCAATATGCTATTTATAAATGTAACAAGGACATTTGCAGTTTGTTTGTGGTGAATAACTCAAAGATTAAAATGAACAGTGTTTGCCAGTAGAGAATGCAATACTTCAGCTGAAGAGTACATCAGCGTACACAGCTCACCCTAAGGTGTGCAATAAAACTAATATCCACAGTTATTTCATTAATATAACTCTGCTCATTGGGGAACAAAGATGTAAGTAGGTATCTTTAAATATGCCAAATCTCTATTCCAAAACATTTCTTACTTACATACAATACATGATACAGGTTTTCAGAAACAATTCCAAGTGTGTCCTTTGGTTGGGACCTAGGTTTGGGCTTGGTCTTTATCCATCACACACAGACTGTAAACTGAAGTTCCTGGACTTGGATGACTTCAAACATGAAGGCCTAATGCTATTATAATCATTTGGCTCATGCATAACTGCCTCATTTGTAACAAGAAGAGTAATGGGCACAAGAACATCAAAATATAATTTTCCAAAATTTAACTCAACAGTCACTCGATAAAGTCTTGTGGTCCTTATTTTCAGTTGTTGGTCTTCATGAGAACTTCAGCATGGTTTGTTAGAACTTCTAATAAAATACATACAAGCTTTGTGTGTGTTCTGAAGGTAAGAGTGGATGACTTCAGGATTCTTCTACACTTTACATAGTAGTTGATTAGAAGAGGCCAATCAGATTTTTGATACTATGGTGGCAATTTTGTGTAGGTTAAGAAAACGCACTGTCATTTCAATTGAGTTTAAAAACACAAGCGCCAAAACATCATGTATGGTCCCACCATAGTAGAAAACAATCATGTATCCACATAGTCAATCATAATTCCATAACTGCAATTGACCAACAAACAATGGTTGCAAGAGGCTAAAATGTTAATTATATCCAACCTATGCCAATATATTTGTTATTTGTTAAATATGATGGTTATCATCTTTGGTTGGAAGTCATTTTGACTTAGAGGCTATTTGGCCAATTAAGATGAACTGATTATTTTCTACCATGGCTCACCATTTGTCAATATGTACATACAATAAAAACCTTTAACCAAAAATCATACTCTATACACGGACAAATCAAGATCTTTTCTTTCCACTATTTTGCCAGCTACAGCTAGAATTAATTAATGTACACAGAGAGGAGGTTTTCTTGAATTTTGAACAATTACGGTTGCTCGTGCATCTTTGGTTTTCTAATAAGGCCTCCAGACTGACTCGTCCATTCGCCCCGTGGTACTCATTGCTGTTGGAGAATTACTCTGGCTGCCATCGGCATCCACAACATCATTCTGATTGGCCAAATTGGGATTCATGAGTGTGCTCCCACTAGATGCACTGGTGCAAGAAGGCAGCATTCTGGTGGGTGAGCGCTCTCCTCCTGCAACCATGGAAAATTGGTATGATCCAGCCGAGGTGCCATAGTAGAGATGGTACGGCGAGACGCTGGTCTGAAAGGGTCCACTTTGGTTCTGGGCTGATCCAGGATAAGGTGGTGGCAGGTAGGTATGATACCGGGCTGTGGCTGCCATGCCTGTCATGCTAATGCCCCCAATGCCACCGGTGGATGGAGTGGTGGCGTAGGTGAAGGCAGCGGCAGACATAGCGCCAGGATAGTTCATGCGAGGATCTGAGAAACGGGATTCTGTGAGCGAAGATAGTCCAGGAAACTGGCGTTCAAATTGGCGAGGATCTGCGAATGGGTTGATGTCTGAGGTGCCTAAGAGGGAAAGGAATAAATTAAAGTAAATGCTTGCAAGATCAAGGCCATTTCAAATTCAGCTTTCTATAAAATACTGTTGGAGAAACTGTAGGCAGAATTTTCTAAGGAATCACAGCAGGTGGGATATGGACCATCCAAGAGTTGTTGATCTTGGGCAGGATTTTCCAGCTATTTCATCTATTTTTAACCTGCTCAACCTGGAAAATCCCACCTTATATTTTACATATTACAATTAAACCGATACCACCGAGGCCCTCTCAACTGAGTGATAAAGATCCTGTGGTAGCATTCAGAAAAGAGCAGTCAAATTCTCTCAGCACCCTGGCCAATTTCTAGTCCAAAGATGTGCAGGTTAGGTGAATTGGCCACGCCAAACTGCTGCCAGTGGCTATTGCAGAATGCAAAACCGTGCAATTTTAAAAAATAATAATGTTATTTAGAATACACTTTCTAAACTTTTAGAATTTTTATCTCACTAAAATTTATAAGAGTTTAGAAAGCGCATTCTAAATAATATTGTAACATTATTTTTAAAAATTATACTGTTTCGCACTCTGTGATAGCAGCAACTTTGTAAACTCTGCTTCTCTGGATTAGTGGGGTAAATACATGGGGTTATGGGAATAG
This sequence comes from Sphyrna mokarran, assembly GCA_024679065.1. NCBI lineage: Eukaryota > Metazoa > Chordata > Chondrichthyes > Carcharhiniformes > Carcharhinidae > Sphyrna > Sphyrna mokarran. The sequence continues at coordinate 22,605,788 of JAGIQG010000024.1, read as the reverse complement.
GGCTTGAGTGGGATTGTTGTCAGTGCTTACTCAATGGGCTGAATGGCCTTCTTCTGCACTGTAGAGTTTCTATGTTTCTCATCCCTTAACAAATGCAATTGGTCATTTACCTCATTGTTGGGTGTGGACAATTAGATTCCCCTCAGTAGGATAGTGGACTGCATTTAAAAAAAAAACACTCTTTTAACGGCTGGTGCTGTAGAGACATTTTGTTAATTTCTGAGTATAGGAGAGTTAAATTTTTATAAAAATGAAGACAAAACAGAAGAAAGGAAGTAGTATTTCACTGAACTGTGGATAACTCCTTTATTTTTTTCTAAATCTGGAATTGTTTGTGTTCAGTTCAGCACCATTTGGAAATGATTGTAAAATCCAGCTGCATCATTCAAAAATGAGTATAAACACACTCATATTATAACCTGCTGCTGAATAAAGGCCTTGTGAGCGCAGAACTCTGCATAAACAATCAGAAAGGGCTTCAGCATTGAGCAATGCTACTGGTCAATGAAGGACTGCTAAACCCAAACAGGAAAGTACCCAGCCAAAATGCTGAGTCACAAAGCCAAGCAACAGACTGTGTACTACTGCTGGAAACCCCTGGACTCCAATGATTTTCCATGTGGAATGGCTTCCACAACTAGAAAAGGGCTGTCTGTCATTCTGCAGGATCTGTTTATCTTCGGAGTCATTCCAAATGGCCACAAAAACTAACTAAAATATCTCAACTGGTTAAATGCGACTGTTTTCAGTCTCATTTCTCCTGGCTATTTACTATGTCATGCAACTTTATATCATAATTTACTTGTTTTTAATTATCAAACCAATTCCGACCTACTTGGCCATTTTGGATGTAGATTGGGTTTCTTACTGCCTTCCAGATTTTTATCATGCTGCTCCGAAAATCACCGACAGAAATTTACCGCCCCATTCCCCTGCAATCTTGAGATGAGCCAACCACTGGAAGGGTGGAGCACTCACCTGTTCCAGGCGAGAGGTGCTTTTAATGTGCCAATTGGGATTGTACGATGCCCATTACAGAGGCGATGGCCTAGTGGTATTATGGTTAGGCTATTAATCCAGAAACATAGCTAATATTCTGGCGACCCAGGTTTGAATCTCACCCTGGCGGCTGGCAGAATTTGAAATCAATATAAAATTTTTGGAGTTAAGAATCTACTGATGACCATGAAATCATTGCCGATTGTCGGAAAAACCCATCACTAGCGTCATTTAGGGAAGGAAATCTGCCATCCTTAACTGGTCTGGCTTACACGTGACTCCAGAGCCACAGCAATGGTTGACTCTCAACTCCCCTCCAAGCGCAACTAGTGATGGGCAATAAAGTGCTGGCCAGCCAAGCGATGCTCACATCCCATGAATGAATAATAATAAAAAAAAATTTGGACTTTAGTTGCCACTTTGAGACATAACTAGCAGGCTGGTACAGTCACTTGGAGGAGCAGAAACAGTCAGTTTAAAATGATTCTTGTCAGCCAGGAGCAGTGCTTCCTGTAAGGATCATCTGGGCCATTGCCAGCCCAGCCTCCGCTTTGAATTGCATCAACTCCAGAAATCTGAAATATTCGACTTTCATCATCTGGATTCTGTGGACAACCCAAACTGAGATTGCAACAGTTCAACCTCTATCCTTAGGCCACTTGGTCTCCAGACTGACAAAGAAATAAATTAGGAGAAGCAAAGGCAAATTGCACCCATGACTGAATTGTGACAGTGAGTTCTGTGTTCGTTAGTGATACTGTGTTAAAGGTCGGAGACTAACTCACCCAACGGGAAATTGATAGGCTCTGGTGCCCACCCACTGAAGCTGGTAGGTATCCGTGCTCTACCTGATCCTCTGGTTTTCTTACTCCTGAGGTATTATAGAATCGTAGAATCCCTACAGCGCCTAAGGAGGCCATTTGGCCCATCAAATCTGCACTGATAGCAATCCCACCCTATCCCCGTAACCCCACTATTTACCCTGCTAATCCCCCAGACACTAAGGGTCAATTTAGCATGGCCGATCAACCCAACCTGCACATCTTTGGACTGTGAGAGGAAACTGGAGCTTTGGAGGAAACCCACACAGACATGGGGAGACATGCAAACTATCACACGGCCGGTTACAATCAAATTGCATTTATTTTTCTGTGGTGGAAATCTGGTTAACACACCAGAAGGAAACATAAATGCAACTTGATTGTGAATGTGTGGAGTTTGCACGTTCTCCCTGTCCGTGTCTGCATGGGTTTCCTCTGAATGCTCCAGTTTCCTCCTGCACTCCAAAGAGGTGTGAGTTAGGTGGATTGACCATGCTAAACTGCTCCTTGGTGTCAGGGGGATTAGCAGGGTAAACATGTGGGGTTACAGGAATAGGGCCTAGATGGGATTGTTGTCGGTGCAGGTTTGATGGGCCAAATTGCCTGCTTCTGCACTGTAGGAATTCGATGAATTAGAGAAGACTATGGCTTCAGAAGCTCTGATTATAGTTGAAAAAAACTGCTGCAAGCTATTAGCTGCGTTTCTATTTATGTTAAATCGAGGAGCTGCAGAGTACTTTTCACTGAAAACACACCAGCTTTAAGCCAAAAGTTCCACATAAAATAAGTCTGGTGCGCAACCATCCCCACCTGGGCAAGTAGTGAAATCATTTAAGTCAATTTTGCGCTCCCAATTTCCAGGCAGGTAGCTATGTTTACAAGGAGTGAACTGGGGTCACAAGACTTGTGACTAATATTTCCGCACATTTGCTTAACTTTACTAGGGCCAGTGCACATATCGAGAGGGTGGTAGGAGGTCAGCCCTGTGCAATAAGATTGTATTAAGGTTAGCTGGCAAAGTCTGATCACGGAGTTGTTGGAAATAGCGTCATCTAATATAATTCAACGCCAAAACATTTTTGTAAAGAATTTTCAGCATCAACGCTTCACGCAAGAAGTAAAAGAACGATGGCTCAACTGATGGCCTTAAATTGTAATTTAGCAATATTTCGACAGAATTGCTAGGCAAATTTTAGGGGTTTTTTCAAATCAGGCTGGCTGTATGTGCATTGTAAGTGGATGAGCTCCTGTGTTAAACTATAATTCCTATCGAGTATGCCAACACCTCAATCTGACTCCTTTGGCATGCACACACAATGTGCTACAGGGCAGACTGTTAATCAGCATACTTGAGATGGTTTACAACAGTATAATTAAATGATGATATGAAGTCTGAATTTTAGGGTGGACTGAGAGGTGTGAGACAGTAATTTAAAGAAAATTACTGCTTCTGGTAATCAAAGGGCTGAACAGCAAGAAATAATGAATTACAGTGAACCCTTTCATCTCTGATTAAGCACCCACGTGCAGGTAATGAGTGTTACAAAACCGAAAGGGTTTGTTTGTTTTTTAAATGTATTTACCTCATCCCTTCCCAATTTTGTTTAGCCCACTAGGTTGCTATGAGCCATTCCCTGGCTGTGTTTAAAGCAGTTGTGCAAGAGCAGCCTTGGGATGACTCACTCAAAAATTTCTCCACCCTATGGGGAATGCAAGAAATTTTCTTTGCTGTGGGCAGGATTTGTTACCGGAAAAGGTCATTGATCTGCTCTCTATAACTGTTACCGTGGTCACCATGACAGGCCGTCCAGAGAAAGGGGAGATGTTACAAGATTCCTTATCTAAATATAACAACCTCTTCCAGCCTACAACTGTCCCCAGTTAACTGGCCTCTTGCTCATCCCCAATTTTATGGAATGCCTTCCATAATACGTGTCTTCCTAGGCACTGTGGTGGCAAAGTGGTATTGTAATTTTTTTCCAGTAATCCAGAGACCCAGGGCAATATCTGGGCACCCGGATTCAAATCCACCACTGAGATGGTGAAATTTGAATTGTATCATAGAATCCCTACAGTGCAAGCCCATCCAGCCTTCAAAATCCCACTCAGGTCCTACCCCTGGAGACTCAATGCGCTAAATAGCCACCCAGGCCCTATCTTCATAACCCCACATACTTACCCTGCAAACCTCCATGATACTAAGGGGCAATTCAGCATGGTCAATCAACCTAACCCACACATCTTTGGACTGTGGGAAAAAACCACCCAGACATGGGGAGAATGTGTGAACTCCACACAGTCAGGCACCCAAGGCCGGAATCAAACTGGGATCGCTGACGCTGTGAGGCAGCAGTCCTAACTATATGTTACTGTTCTGGAATTAAAAGTCTAATGATGACCATGAAATCATTATTGATTGTTGTACAAATCCATCTGGTTCACTAATGTCCTTTCGGCAAGGAAATTTGCCATCCTTACCCACATGTGACTCCAGACCCATTGCAATGTGTGTGGTTGACTCTTAAATGCTCTGAAATGGAGGGCAGTCAGGGATGGTCCAACCAGCAGAGCCCACATCCCGTGAATAAAATACAACAAGCTCTGGACTTGCCTCCTCTTCCATTACATCTTTTTTTTTCTCCTTTAAAATGCTCCTTAAAACTCACCTTTTTAACCAAGCTGTATTGATTCATGCCGCTCTGTGTTAAATTTTATTTGGTAAACTTTCTATGAAACCTCCTGGGATATGTCACTATGTGGGCTACATAAATGCAAGCTGTTGTTAACTGAAGTATTGGTGTGCGAGTAACATGATCATTAACAGGGTATGTTTGAAGCCATAATGCTTGTACAGATGTTCCAATACGAGATGATTCTACTTGAACATGCTGTAGCTGTTTCTTTCCAGTCTGACATACCTTTTAATTTCTGCAGAATACAGGTTACAAGTAATCCAAATTCAGCCTATTCTCTCAGAGAATTTAGAATCCCAACAGTGTGGAAAGAGGCCATTCAACCCATCGAGTCTGTACCATCTCTTCAACAAAACAGCCCACCCTGGCTAAATCCCTGTCCTAACCCTGTAACCTCATGCATTTACCCTGCTCATCCCCCTAGCTGCACATCTTGGGACACAAAGGGGCAATTTAGCCTGGCCAATCCACCTAACCTGCACATCTTTGGACTGTGGGAGGAAACCAAAGCACCCGGAGGGAACCCATGCAGACACTGGGAGAAGTGCAAACTCCAAACAATCATCCAAGGCCAGAACTGAAGCTAAGAGCCTGGTGTTGTGAAGCAACAGAATTAATCACTGCGCCATCAGAATACGTGCAACTTAGTAAATCGTTTTGTCAGCTGTGTTGCAACTCACATCATGTCCCTTTCTCAATCACTCTGTGCTCACTGACCTATAGTAGTTCCCAGTCAAACAACAAAATGTTAATTTTAAAGATCTTATCCTTGTTTTCAGATCCCTCCGTGGCCCTGCTCCTCCCTATCTCTGTAATCTCCCCCAACCCCACAACTCCTGAGATGCCACCACTCCTCTAGCTCTGGCCCCATGCATATTCCTGATCAAAACAGTCCCACAATTGATGGCAATGCCTTCAGTTCCCCAGAATCAAAATTTTGGAATTCCTTCTGATCTATCTCTGCTTCTTTACATTATTTTCCTCCTTTAAGACACTTCTATCCTCTTTGATCAAGCTGTTAGACATCTGGTCTACTAAAATGGGTGGCACGGTAGCACAGTGGTTAGTACTGCTACTTCACAGCCCCAGGGTCCTAGGTTCAATTCCCAGCTCGGGTCACTGTCTGTGTGGAATTTGCACATTCGCCTCATGTTTGCGTGGGTTTCCTCCCACAGTCCAAAGATATGTGGATTAGGTTGGTTGGCCATGCTAAAAAATTGCCCCTTAGTGTCCAGGGATGTGTAGGTTGGAGGGATTAGTGGGTGGGATATGAGGGTTGGGCCTGGGTGGGATTATATTTGGTGCAGACTTGAAGAGCCTCTTTCTGCACTGTAGGATTCTATGATCTCCTTCTATAGCTCAGATTCATACTTTTTCCAATAATGCTCTAATTAAATGCTTTAGGATATTTTGTTATATTAAAGGCGCTATATAAATCTAAGTGACATATGGTGGCCAAGCCTGATTGTTTCATCATGTTAGTTTGCATCAATCACTTGCAACAGACCTGACAAATTTTCACGTCATTGTAGCCATTACATCTTTTCCAAGTTTCACCTCTTATGGAGTTCCTGACAACCTTGGACATTTCTATTAGCTGGCTCTTAGTGAACTATTCTGTAGTGATGTAATCACATTAATGATCATTCCAAAGGCAAGCTATTCAATAAGCTGTATGCGACTTTGGAAGCAACTGTTATCAGGGCGATTTGGTAAATAAATCACATTATCAGCACAAGCCAGATCAGGGAGCTTTGCTGTAGCTTTGCCAAACTGGCTCATGTTCTGAACTCAGCACGGGATCACAGTTACGTTTGGTGATATCTTTTTTAAATCAGCCAAAGAACTGCCAGTTTCTCAAAATGCACTAATCTTGGGTAATTAATAATGGTAATTCTGCCGAGAAAGAGAGCTGAAACTGCTCTTTTTAGAATCATTGAATCCTACAGTGCAGAAGGCGGCCATTCAGCCCATTGAGTCTGCACCGACCTCAATCCCATCCAGGCCCAATCCCCATAACCCCTATGCATTTACTCCAGCTAGCCCTTCAAAGCTCCTCTTTATTAAAAGCCAGTGCAACCTACAATAGAGAGAGAGATTAATGTGAGATGAGAACAAGTGTCATTTAAGCACCAGGACATCAAGGCTGTGAGTTGGATGCTAGCACTGGCTGGTTTTTGCTTCTGACCAGGTCACTGCGCACACACGTGAATTACACACAAGCCATCAGATAAATACCTTACCTAGACTGGTTAACAGAATGGTAACTGTAACCTAACCACATTGGTCACTGGCCCATTTTGTGGAAATAGCCTCTTGAGTTTAGTCAGGCAACCAATTCCACTACTTTGGCTCCCAGCCAGTTAGACATTCAAACCCCATGTTCACTTTTTGTTTGAATTTTATGTTACTTTGCTCTTAGTAAATGTTTAATTCAAAGGAATATTTGTGCAATGAGAATGGAAATTGTTTTTTTCAGGCTTTTCCGCACATGTGCGTGCACCCACACAGACTGAGGTACGCACGCACAGACACACACACACATACATATTGAGGTACACATGCACAGACACACACAGACTGAGGTTACACACACACACACACACACACACGAATACATACTGAGGTACACATGCACAGACAAACACAGACTGAGATACACTCACACAGACATACATATTGGGGTATACACGCACAGACACACACAGACTAAGGTTACACACACACACATATATACACACATACTAAGGTACATATGCATAGAGATACAGACATGCTGATGCACACACAGACTGAGGTACACACTGACACACATATTCTAAGGTACAGACGCATGCACACACACATACACACACACACATAGAGTTACACATACACACACACATACACCCTGAGGTACACTGAGGTGCACATGCACACACGTATTGAGGTACACATGCACAGACACAAGACATACTGAAGTGCACATACATGCTGAGATAAACATGCAGATACACACACGTGTACATGAATGGTGCACATGAATGGTCGCACACGTGTTAAAGTACACACATACATATGCTGAGGTACACACACTCACAGACTGAAGTATACATGCATAAACATGGTATAGCTTTGAGAAGAAAGAAAAATAGGTTCTAGAATTTCCATACCCTCTGTTAATGTTGCTCTGGAGGCAATGTGTGAGCTAATGGAACTAATTCTCCACCTTCATCTCACCTGGCTGTACAACCAATATTGACAAATTCTCCTGTGATAAGCCTAAAGTCAAATACCAGCCAAGAACAGGATTTAACTCTGGTCCCCCATTCTATTGCTTTAATATTTCTCACACTTACAAGCTCACTTTATTCAGGAGAGAAACAAAGACTTTCCATCCCTTTTTTTAACCCCAGATCCCAGTGACGAACTCTCCCTCCAGATTACCTCCAGAATGCCTTCCAGATTAACTTTGCTACATTACTGAGGATACATTCAAACTGAGGTGAGGTGCTAGTATATGCATGCTGACCAATCAGTGAAAGGTGGTGAGTACACTCTCAGCTTGGACTGAACTCAAGCTAAGGTTCTGCAGGTGACTAGTAGTGTCTTAACCCTTTACTTTGGCATGAGACAAAAGGAATATATCCTGAGAAAGGATATTCCATTCCACTTTTTATGTGAGCATAATTTGAAGATCAGAGCTGACAATCATAGAATCCTACATTGCAGAAGGAGGCCATTTGGCCCACTGAGGCTGCACTGACCACAATCCTACTCAAACCATATCCCATAATCCCATGCATTTACCCTAGCTGGTCCCCCTGACACTGAGGGGTAATTTAGCAAGGCCAATCCTCCTAACCAGCACATCTTTCAAACTGCAGGGGAGGGGGAAACCGGAGCACCTGGGCGAAACCCATGCAGACACGGGGAGAACATTGCAAACTCTACACAGACAGTCACCCAAGCCCAGGAATTGAACCCAAGTCCCTGATGCCTGTGAGGCAGCAGTGCTAACCACTGTGCCACCCAAGTGTGCAGTAAATATTTGGACACAGAAGTGAGAGGGTGTGGGTGAGGGGGTTTGTATGCAATAACATTGATCTGCTTTGGAAAATCTCCAGGGGTTTTGAGATGTTTCTGCTTTCGGTTGGAGTTGTCAGTTTTCAGTATTGCACTAGCTGTGAAATAACCTCCGGGTCATTGATCAAACGCTGCCCTTCTTTCTTTTAGCTGGATTGATCAAATGCTGCCTACCTGATTCACAGAGTGAGAGACACATTGGCAGGAGTGTCGTAAAAACCAAAAGGAAAACTATTCCTGACAACACATACCCAAATGTGATTAACAATTGTGAGAAGACAGTTTTCTCTGATAATATAGTGGCCTGGGTTTCATATTCCCCTTGGCTGGGATGTTTTCAATGGGGTGGGTAGGGGGTGGTGGATGGAGGGAGGGAGTACCTCTTTGTCAAAATTTGCCATTCCCTCTCTCTACCCTAAGCTTCCCCAACACTCACTGCCCAATACCCTGGACTTACCTCGTCCTGGGATCCATGGGCCTTCTTCTTGGGAACATTTACAATCCCAGCAGTGGCCACTATTGTGATCTTGCCATTGCTAGGACTATTGCAGGTGCTGGCCAATTGGACTGGCAGCTCTCAAGAGCAGGATCTCCTCCTTGGAGAGGGGGCAGAGGTCCCATTGGCCACCTTGCCTAATGGTGTGGAGAGACTTTGCTTCAGGGTTGGGCAAGCGAGCTGTCTGCACCCCTGTAATACACTGCCTAATATTTAGTAATTCTTTCCATTAAACCTCATCAATTCAAAAGATATATTTTGACTGCATATGTGATTTTTATTTAAAAAATGAATCATTTGCAAATAGATCAGCAAAGGGAAGATTGTTCTGTTAGCTACTACAAAATGGTCAAACCAAAAATGTAACAATATTGGGTCCATCATATTTTTGCTAACTCTCTATTGCGACAATGCAAAAGTAATCCCATCGCCCTGTATGTTTCTCTGCTCCAAGTGTCTAACCACTTTCACAATTCTTCCTCGATCTGATCTCCTAATCATTAAAATACTGCCCTAAGAAATGCAACTGAGATATTACTGGATGAATGTCACAGGATGACAGTGATTTGCTATTTTCGCTGAAGTGGTTTCACTGGCAGGTGAGAAGGGGCAGAGCCAGGGCCAGCGAGGCCCAGACTTCTCTCATTAGGCCTGGAGCAGATTTCTGCTCTCCTCAGCCCCGCAAGGGGAAGTTTCAAACTTATCCTATAGGGTCCAGCTTTCATTCAATCTAGAGTGGCAACCTGATGAAGGAGCAGTGCTCCGTAAGCTCGTGATTCCGTATTAACCTGCTGGGCTTTAACCTGATGTTGTGAGACTTCTCGTTAGGATAGCCATGGTAGGAGCTTGGCTAATTCAGCTGTTTAAATAGTCTCTGGGATGCAAATCCACATTACGTGGACTCTGATTCGCATCAAAGTATCTGCCTGGGGTTGGGTGTCATGGGGTGCAAATGGACCCTTTTATTTTTAGCCCTGCTGATTTATTCTCAGCAGAAGAGTTAACATTTCCCCTCTAGTCACTGCACTGTGTCCGTTGAGAGTCTGTGCTTGGATGTTGATGCGTGCCCAGCAGGCACAGTGGCATCACTGTTAATTCCAACCATATTTCTAGCGTGGGTGGCCTCCCTGGAGATGTGCTCTGCATGTTCCTGTGACTGTGCTCTGCTGGGTACAAACTTAATCAACCTCAGCTGTGGCTTGGTGCATTTGCAACAGGCTCTCACAGGATGGAAAATTCCAGAAGCCACACAATCTACGCCTGAATCACTCATAAAGCCAGTCTTGCCTGAATAAGGCTTCTCCAAACACTACCGGACTGATCTTACTGGCCATCCACGCCACGCTTCCACTTCGTCGAAGTTGGAGAATTTGGAGAACAGCCAAATCTCCGTCCACTGCAGCAGGATGGGAAAATCCTGCCATCATGAATGGCCATAACATTTCAGCCTGCACATTTTAAACTCTGCCACAGGATTTCAATCCACACTGCCAGTCTAAGAACGCATGGCACATAAGCTGAAGGTCTGGGTTCGAATCTCACCATGGCATATGGTGAAACGTGAATTCATGTGAGTGACTTGAAGGGGAATCAGTTCTCTGGGCTCCACTAAGGTCACAAAAGGCACTTCATGAATGAAGAATTTTTTTTCATTTATCCACCTATCTTCATACGTAATAAATAGGACAGTGCTGTATGATGTCTAGTAGGGTAGTCAGATCCCCCCACAGACTATTGGTGCCAATGGTTTGCAGCATTGTTTACTTGCTAAAAATAGCTCTGACAATATGAAAATGTGGCCAGTTCATTATAGTTAGCCGTGCCATAACCACACTCCTGAAATTGAATGCAATATTCTTTGGAGGCAATGTGTTACTCCAAGCAGAGAAGAAAGTTAAATAATAACAAGAGCTGGATCTAATTAAAAAACCGGAGAAGAAATCATGAAATTGGATTTGTGGAATACAGCACAAATTTTAATTCCTGTCTTGCTTTAATAGAAGTACTATTATGAGTTGCAATCTATGTGGTTTTTAGTCTGTTTTGTAATAACACCACAGACCTGTGCCAAACACCCTGGCTGTTCTTCTGAGTTTCCATAACTGCAAACTGTTTATATTTTTGAGTTGGGAATGACACCTAAAACAATCTCCACTAGTTAAAATGTTGTCCATTACTTTTGGCAATCGGAGTGGACAATGACCATGCCCGTCATCTTAAAGCAGCTACTGATCTTTTCAAACAAGCAGAAGTTCACATCTCTGTTACAATAATGAACAGGGAAACACAACACTGACGGCTAATATTAACAACAATTATTACTAGCTTATCATCTTTTTTCAAACCAAATCATCAAGTTCCACAAAGATAAAGAAACTGATTTGGCCCATTGAAGCCTATTTGTCTAGAAATGCTCCCAGCATAGCATCCAACCGCCCCTGAAAAGATTTTCCAGTTCACTATCCACCACCTAATTCCAAACCATGTGACCATTTTTTTGCAGTAAAATTAACTTGTTTTGAATTTGTCTCCCCTTGTCCTAATGTCATGGATTGCTTTGAAATATTGTTTCTCCATATCATAGCAGGGTGGCACAGTGGTTAGCACTGCTACCTCACAACTGCCAGGGACCCAGGTTTGATTCCTGGCTTGAGTCATTGTTTGTGCAGAGTCTGCATGTTCTCCCATATCTGCGTGGGTTTCCTCCGGGTGGTCTGGTTTCCTCTCACAGTCCAAAAGATGTGCTGGTTAGGTGCATTGACCAGGCTAAAATCTCCTGCAGTGTGACTGAACAAGCACCGGAGTATGGCAACTATGGGAGTTTCACAATAATTTCATTGCAGTGTTAATGTAAGACTACTTGTGACACTAATAAATAAATACAATGAAATATATCAGCTTATATCCCTTTAAGGTCAATTCTTTTCAAGTCTAGAATGCACAAATTTTTACTTTCTTTTCTGATGACTCTGTCTATGACACTGGAGATCTATCCCAAGGTTCTTTCCATGATTTTAACTGTCACTCACTTAACCTTCCATCTCCTCCCAAACTTTTTTTCCTTTATTTTCAATCAGAGCTCCCTGTCTCCAGGACAGTGGGTGATAGGTGTAATGACTTCAATCAGGCCACTGAGGTTGGCCTATTGGAATATGAACTCCCTGATTAAGAAGTCAATTGACTGGCTAATCAGGGAGCCTTTTCTTTGTATTTAACTGGGAGTGTCACTTCCTCTGGCACTCCCAAAGGTAGAATGCTGACTGATAGCACTGTGTGTACTGCTGTTGGAATTGTAGATAAAGGAATTTTAGATGAAGGCATTTCTGCCTCTGAAGACTTATTACAGTAGAATGATCTATATATTTTTCCATGAGCAAAGATTTGCAGGTTACGTGGATTGGCCAAGCTAAAATGTCCTTTAGTGTCCCAAAATATGTAGCAACTGTTATTTCTGCTCTCTGATCACTTGTAAGAAGCTTGTTCAATTTTTCTGATCTTCTTCAAAGAATTTATTCTCATGAGCTGGTTATGAAAATACAGTTAGAATGTGTGGCAGAGATTTGAATATTAAGCAGACAAAGAATTTTAATCAACATCCAGTTGGTATGAAAGCAGACATTCTATATTAATAGCCACAACAGATGACATTTGTTTGATTTTCTTTATTCCTATTTATATGAAATTTGAAATCACATTATGAAACCTTGTGATTTTTAATTTCATCACATTGCAAAAGATGCTTGAATGGGACAAATGTGCCAGTATTCTGTGCCTCCTCATAAAGGTGTGCTTTAGTCATAGAATCCTGTAGTGCGGAAGGAAGCTATTCGGCTCCTTGAGGCTGCACCAACAACAATCCCACCAAGTCCTATCCCCATAACCCACGTATTTACATTGCTAGTCTCCCTGACACAAAGGGGCAATTTTGCACAACCAATCTACCCAACCTGCACATCTTTGGAGATCTGATTCTGGCTGGATTTATTTGAAAAAGAATTCTCCTTTTTCCATATTAGGTCTGTATTGCTCCACTGAAGGAAAGCTGTCTGTTTGTTTTCTTAACGTAAAAAGAAATTTGCTTGATCCCCACCTTCCAACCTAATTGTTTTAACTGGAAACGCACTAAAGTGGGTGTGTTTGTCGTTAAGTAAAAATGCACGCGTGGGAGTATATTACTGGCAGCAGGAGAGCAGCTACATGGACAAGGCATGAGTAGTCAAGCATTCCATTGCAAATATATCTCAAGATCAACAGTTACACTATCCCATAAGTGAATTACATCCTGCTTAGCTTATTCCTTCAGATAACATTGTACTTTATAATTGTGAAAGATTATTGCATAAAGATTATTGAGCCCTGTGCAGGAAAACAAGCCTAATGGCTGGTAGTATATAATCACCAAACACAAGTGGTCTTTAAGACTTTTTTTCAGTTTAGTTTGATATGTATGCATACTGATGTCATTAAACCAGTATAATATTTGTATGTGATATCATAAAAGTGTAGCAAAAGTGGCATTGGGTGGCATGGTGACACTTTGGTTAGCATTGCTGCCTCTCAGTGCCAAAGACCCAATTCGATTCCCGGATTGGGTCACTGTCTGTGTGGAATCTGTACATTCTCTCTGTATCTTCATGGGTTTCCTATGGATGCTCTGGTTTCCTCCCACAGTCCAAAAGACGAGCTGGTTGGGTGCATTAGCCACGCTAAATTCTGCCTCAGCAGACACGAACATGCGCCGGAGTGTGGCGGCTAGAAGATTTTGACATTGACTTCACTGCAGTGTTTATGTAAGCCTAACTTGTGACTAATAGATAAGCTTTCCTGTCAGGTAATCTAGAATCCCTACAATGTATTCAGCCTATTGAGGCTTCACCAGTCACAATCCCACCCAGACTCTACCCCATAACACCATGTAATTCCCTGCTAGCCCTGCTGATGCTAAGGAACAACTTAGCATGGCCAATCAATATAACCTGCACATCTTCGGACTGTGGGAGGAAACCGGAGCACCCAGGGAAAATCCATGCAAGTCACAGGAACACCGAAAGCTTCTCATGACCAGGACAAAAGTCAGTGTTTTATTGTAATTTGTGACGATGTTTTCCTACATTAATTAATTTTGATGATGCCTCATTTTGTGGAAATATTTTACTTCCCTGAATTTTCGCAGAGATATTCCCAAGGGTACATTTATGGTTCCACTCACCCTGCATCTGTGTTTGAGTTTGTGGGCTGAAGTGGGTGGGCACACCCAGAGGTCGCGGGCTGGGAGCTGATGGACCAACCCTCATAGTCTGGCGATATCTTTCCAATTCACTCAGACGATCCGAGAAGAGTGTGCCAGGTTTCGTCTGGTCTTCGAGCTTTTGTCTATGTCCTGCAATGAAAAATAAATATATCACATTAAACTGTTTTAGTCTCTTTGCTTCTTCCTCGTGATCATCCACACCGCTAGCCTCTACCTGTTAACAATAAACCTTCTGCTGTACAAACACGTGAAAGGAAAAATAAATCTTTATCATGAGCTGGCAGGAGTTGGGAAGAGGTAGATAAATTGGCATCCTTTATGGTAAAAATTAAAATTAAAAACAGAGACTTTCTTGTCCAGATTCGAACAAAATGTGGACATCTTTTATTATTTTACTGTCTTTCAAGTAGCATCTTATTGCAGTATGTGACAAGTGTTCTCTGCCCAGTCTTTTCATTCAAAATGGTTACTCTGCCACATCCATCCTTTTCAATACGATTGTCTCTTATACGATGGAGAATCAGTTGGACAGCATTAACAAATGACTCCACCTGCTGGCCCAGTAAAGAATTGACAAAACATATGCAATTACGGCTTACAAAACCCGTGGCCACCTGTGGGAAATAAAGGAGTGCTTCCCAAACAGCCTCCCTAACTCCAGGCCGGAGTTAGGCACTGAGATTATGCATTAGGTCTCGAGATCTGATGATCTCTAATGAATGTCATTGACTTCATGAAAAGAAATCCATTAAATGTTACAAATTCAATCAGCCTAATGATAATTTAGATACTCTCCTCACAATCATTTGCTCAGTTTATTCAATTTTTAAACTGATTCAGTTCCACAAGCTGAAGGGCGGCACAGTGGTTAGCACAGCTGCCTTGTACCGTTGAGGACCTAGGTTCAGTTCTAGCCTTCAGGGATCATTGTCAGTGTGGGGTGCCCATGTGCTCCAGTTTCCACCCACAGTCCAATGATGTGCAAGGTAGGTAGATTAGACATGCTAAAATTGTTCCTTAGTCATATAAGATGATTAGAGGTTTAGATAGGGTGGACAGTGATAGCCTTTTTCCTAGGATGGAAAAAGCTAGCACGAGGGGACACAGCTTTAAATTAAGGGGTGATAGTTATAGGACGGATATCAGAGGCAGGTTCTTTACCCAAAGGGTGGTTCGGGAGTGGAATGCCCTGCCTGCAGCGGTTGTAGATGCGCCAAGTTTGGTGGCGTTTAAGAGGTTAGTTGATAAGTATATGGAAGAGAAGGGAATGGTTTAGTTTGGAGGGGCATTGCTTTTTATATTGGTCGGCGCAACATCGAAGGCCGAAGGGCCTGTTCTGTGCTGTAATGTTCTATGTTCTATGTTCTATGTTAGTGTCAGGGAATAGCAGGTTAAATACATGGAGTTATGGGGATGGGGCCTGGGTGGGATGTTGTCAGTATAGGCTTGGTGGGCAAATGGTCTCCTTCTGTACTGTAGGGATTCTATTACTAAAGCAGCCTTTGCTGTACAACTAAAGCCACAATCATTCCCCATTTCTAAGAGCTTTGTAAATAAACTGGGACTTAGTAGTGGTTGGCTGATTAGTTAGTTACCTTTCTCTTGTTCATTAATGATTTGAAAATGTGGCTGGCTAGGTCAATATTTGTTGCCCAATCCTAATTTCTCTTGAGAAATCCTAATGAAAGAGCAGCACTCCGAAACCTCGTGACCCCAAATAAACCTGTTGGACTTTAATCTGGTGTTGTGAGACTTCTTACAAAGATGGAAGTGAGCTGCTTTCTTGAAGCTCTACAGTCTATGCGATATAGGTACATTCACAGTGCTGTTAGGGAGAGGGAAAGTTCCAGCTTTTCGTCCCAGTGACAGTAAAGGAATGGCGACTATTGTTCCAAGTCAGGATGAGACTTGAAGGGAACTTGCAGATGGTGGGGTTCCCAAGCAACTGCTGTTCTTGCTGCTGTTTACACCTGACCTGAACAGGTGTCGGAGTGTGGTGGCGAGGGGAATTTCACAGCAAGTTCATTGCAATGTTAATGTAAACCTTACTTGTGACTAATAAGTAACCTTTAAACTTTAAAAAGTTGTAATTCAAATTTATTTTTGACCCATTGTGCAATGATACTTATTCCTGAACATATTTTAAAAGCAGACAAATAGACACACCCAGATCAGAGTTCATCAAAGCCGGGTCTTAACCTAGTGCAGCCTAGAGATGAAAGCGACAAAGATGTCTTTGAAATTTCTCATACTGCAAATATGCCCAAAAGTTTCACAAACAGTCTTCAAGCAAAGTACTTGAAAGTTACTGTACTTCCCTGCCCATCCTACTTTGTGATGAGATTAAGCAACAGAGCCACTAAAGGAATGTGTTAATTGCCAATTAATGTGCAGAGGGATCAGTTTGGTCTTGAGATGAAATTAAGTATTTAGAACTAATCCTAACCCATGCTACTTAATAAATTGGCAATTAAAGCATAGTTTCAATTCCGATTTGGCCGAGCAAGTAATGACTTATAATATCTTGTATCAATTTATGAAAACATTTCTTATTAGAGACAGCAAGGCTAAATAAATCCAGCATTCATAAAGTTTATGACTAAATTTATCGCTTTAATAGGTCAAAATCTACTCTTTCAACTATAGTAAAATAAAAGCAAAAAAAAATTGCAGATGCTGGAAATCTGAAATATAGAAAGTGTTGAATACTGTGCAGGTCTGGCAGCATCCACCGAGGATGAAACAGAGGCTGGAATTCTCCCATCTCACCCAGACCAGGAAATGTAACGGATGGAGTGGGGGGCTGTTGGGGGAGTTAGTGTTTTGAGTTGAACGTGACGATCCTTCAGAACTGAAGGGAGGTAGAAATGAGGTGGGTTTTATATTATTGAAGCCAGAAAGCCAGAAGGGAAGGTCTGAGAGAAGATGAGGTGGAGATGCCAGTGTTGGACTGGGATGGGCACAATAAGATGTCTCACAACACCAGGTTAAAATCCAACAGGTTTATTGGGAATCAACGAGCTTTTGGAGCGCTGCTCCTTCATTAGGTTATTGGAGAGGCAGGTTTCACAAACATGGCATATATCGACAAAGACACAATTGCAACATAATAGTTGGAATGTGAGTCTTTTCAAATAATCAAGTCTTTATAGGTACAAACAGTGTAAGTGGAGGAAAGGATATCACAGGTTAAAAAGATGGGAATTGTTTCAAACTAGGACAGTTGGTACAGACAATGATAGGGCAGCAAATGTCATGGAATAAAAGACAAAGGGAGCGGTAATGGTTGTAGTAAAGAAACAAAGCATTTGCTCGGAGCAAATGTGAATGACAGAATACTGAACACTGTATGAAAGCAAAACATGAAAACAGGAATCAGACTGGCGCAGGGCAAAAAATAAACCCAATTAAAACAGGGGACAAAAGTTTTATGGTCTGAAATTGTTAAACTCAATGTTGAGTCCAAAAGGCTATAAGTGCCTACTTAGAAGACGAGGTACCATTTCCTCAAGTTTGCTTTGAGCTGCACTGGAACATTGCAGCAGGCTGAGGAAAGAAATGGGAGTGTGAGAGTGAGGCAGTGAATTAAGATGGCAGACAAGCAGACATTTGGGGTCATGCTGGGGGGTGTTCCGCAAAGCCATCACCCAATTTGCGTTTGGTCTTCCCAGTGTGGAGGTTTGTGAACAGTGAATATTAGCAAAGAAGTCCAAGGAGGATCACTGCTTCACCTGGAAGGAGCATTTGGGACCTGGGACGGTAAAGAAAGGGAGGTAAAGGGGCAGGCATTACATGGGAAGGTGCAGTGTGAAGGGGTGAGTTGGTGTGGATGACAGAGAAGGGCACAGGGTTTGTTGCAGAGGGAACGGTCTCTTCGAAATGCTGACTAGGGGAGGGGTAAACATGCTTGGTGATGGCATCATGCCGGAGATGGAGGAAATGGTTGAAGCAGCCAGCCACCCCACTCGAGGGCAATGAGGGATGGGTAACTACATTCCAATTTTTTAAAAAATCCTTTGAATATGGAGGCTGATAGAACATCTAGTTATTTGTGGGATATTGCTGAAACAAGATGGACACAGCATTTGCCTATGCCAGTGTTCCAGCACTTCAAAGTAATTCACTGAATCAGATGCTTTGAAACTTTTCAGCGTGACAAGATATGTTATAAATGCATGTACTATTATTAATAATCATCTGGTTCAAAGCCGGCAGCATTCAATTTTTTGAATAGCATCTCTGTTTTATATTAATCCAGGTCCCAATGTGAAACCTTCGCTTTATCTTGCATCATAATTTCAACATTTAAAATGTATTTAATTTTCTGTCATCTCATGGGAAGTTCATCAGTGCCTAAAATAAGCAGCAAGCTCAACTCTGTCACAGTGACTGTTCGAGAAGCAGTGCTTTTCGTTCATTGCAAGCATGAAGGCGATTGAATAGCAGAGGCTCAGATCCCATAGTCTTTAATAGGAATTACTGAACACAGAAAGGTAGAAGAAAGTTTAGCAATAACCCCAATCTCCAAGTCAACCCATTAATCGCTGTGTTACAACATAAGAATGTAGGTCAGATTTGGGTTTTAATACATGTTTTTCTTTTCATTTTGGAAAACTAGGCTTCAGCAGGGTCAGTGATACCTACATTTGTATAGGTATATATAACAAATAATAATAAATAATTAATAATAAAACAAAAATAACAAAGATAGGATTGACCAATTAAAATGTACACTGAGGTGGCACTTCTGGATGGTCACAACTGAGGGTGCAACCTCAGAACGAAGGGATGCTCCTTTAAACTGAGATGAGGAGGAATTTCTTCAACCGAGAGGGTGGTGAATCTACGGGAGTCATTGCACAGAGGGCTGTGGAGGCCAGGTTATTCAGTGTCTTTAAGACAGAGATAGAAAGGTTCTTGATCAATAAGAGGATCAAGGATAATGGGGAGAAGACAGGAGAATGGGGATGAGAATCAGTCAGCCATGATTGAATGGTGGAGTAGACTTGATGGGCCAAATGGCCTAATTCTGCTCCTATATCTTACGGCCTTATGGCGTGGGAATGTATTGGACTGAATCAAATCTACAGCCCTGACCATCAATTTCCCTCATTCCATTTCAGTGGGCAACACTAATTGGATTTTCACTCAAGATGTAAGCCTGGAAAATTCTACATGAGGATACAATTATCAAGACAAACTATTTCAATGTAAGGCACCTTCTGCAGGATTCTCAAGTGAGCAGCACTAACGCCGACTGTGTCCACCTCTCAGTGCAGAGGCGGAATAACAGCAAAGTGTGTTAATATGTATAAGAAAGGAAACTATTTCAACCTGGTAAGAATTTACTGATGCTGCTCTTGCAAGAGAGCTTCAGAGTAGCTCACCTCCTGCACTTAGCGGGGAAATGATTTGTCATTATTAGAGTTCTCCATCTAATATGGAGCTGAGATTGAGATGTCACCATCTGGAATCGCAGAACTCCATTTCATGTTGGCTGCATCACCAGTCAAATGCCCATGGGATGTCACCCTGCTTTCTACACTCTGTGGTTTCAGTAAGATGGCAAGACCTCTGAAAATACAGAGACCATTGCTACTTGGCCCACTATTGGTAAAAAATTTGCATTATTTTTCTTAATTGCCTGACAAGGAGCCAGTTGTGCTGCGTACCACTTGTCCTCCAGTAAGCAGAACCTCCTGCCCCACAAGAAGAAAAACATTGAGCTCGCTTTTCGTTTCCCAGTCTAAAATAGAAGACGGCTCAGTCCTGACACTTGCCAGCACTGAAGAAGAGTAACTTCACCCGAAATAGGGATGAGGTAATATTGGTAAGGCAGCAATATGCTGTTGATATTCACCAGTCAGGAAAAGTAGACAAAGGGGTTTTCTAAATCCTATTGCCAAGACGTAATTGCTACGTGAACACCCCTACACCCTTGCAATCTGGCAATTTCCACACCTCCTCACCGCTAGTGCTTTGGTTTTGTGTTTTTATTCAGGAGACCTTTCAGCTAAAACTCCCAGCTTAAGAAACAAAAATTCCAAACACAGATGCCCATCTTATAATTGAACACACGCAAAAGCCACAAGATCCAGCATAAACAGCCAGAGAAATATTTAGGAGGGAACAGAGTCTTCTAGCGACTAACAGAGGCAGTCACAGATAGATTATTATTCACATGTTTGAAGTTGGCTTGCTTGCGCCATTTGGAAAAGGATCCAGTCACGCCAAGTCTTTGCCTTGGCTGCACTCTGTTCTGTTTAAACACTGCAGCTACTGTCTACACCCTACAACGTTCCAAATGTCAACTTTTAAAAAAGAAACCCGCCCAAAGCCAATGTGTCTGCGCTGCGATCAGATTTTTATATATAAAAAAACCCAGCTTTAACAAATATAGGGCAAGAGAGAAAAAAAAGGAATTACTCCAACACTACAATAATTCATATTGCTTAAGGTTATATTACACTTGTGATGAATTGGCTGCCTCTAAAAGCGTAAAGAAAATATCCATTTAAAGGGAAATAGGCTGGCTGGCATCCAGTTGGCAAAAGGATGTCAGCTGCTGAAGTCTGAGAGATTTGGACTGCCTTTAGTCAGAACAGTGGGAGAAATGTTCATTAAAGGGCTGATGTTGATTATGTGGAGGTAAAGTTTCCAGAAGTCCATGACTATACAGAAGGCAAAAGCAGTCGGAAGCATAATAGTCAGTTTTATAACACACCGATCACATTCTGTCCTGCTGAAAGTAATGAAAGTTTGCGCTGGCCAGATGAACTATTTATAAAATAGTCGTAATGCACTCCCTCTCTCTCTCATTCCCAGGAAAAGGGAACCTGCATCGAGCAGCTGAATTGCTAATAGCAAACTCTTATGCTCTTGTAGCTACCCGTTACATGCTTGCCCTTAATACTGTCACTTATAGGGATACTCACTGAGCTGTTTAACTGCTTATAAACTGCATGTTACACTTCTAACACATCGATCACATTGTAAGCACCAGGAAAATGTGCTGAGCCGATGAGCCATTTGCAAAATGTATATTCCCCTCATAATACACCAATAGCGCTCTCTTATTCTGAGCAACAAGAACCTGAGAAAAACACCTGAACATTTATAATTACAGCTCCCTTGCGCTGTACAGCACACTTGTAACACTCTCGTTGCATCTAAGGGGGATGTGCAGCTAACAATTACTGTTTATGTTATACACATTACACCCCCAGAACACATTTATTATACACATTTTTATTGTCAATTACTTGGCCATGAATGAGCTGAACTGTTTATAATTATTTCAAGAAGTGGAATTAATATACTGAAAAGCTGAACAATTAAGGAAATGACCCATTATGCTCTTTCTCTTAATGTCAACAACAAAAGCATATTCTGAAAAGTAAAATTATTAATATAAGATAAACATTTAGCAGATGGTGATGCACTTGTATCATGTTAGTGAGTATGTGGGATACAGGAAGTGCTTGATGACTCTCTTGTCACCCAATATATCATCTAAATGAGGTGTGCTAGTATAGGAAGAAGTTTTCTGCTCGCTATCTGATATCAAAGCTATAGAGGAAATGAAGGTTTACTAAGCTGATTCTTGGAATGGCAGATCCGTCATATGAGGAAAGACTAAGTCAGTTAGGATTATATTCATTGGAGCTTAGAAGAGTGAGAGGGGTTCTCATAGAAATTTATTAAATTCTAACAGGATTAGACAGGGTAGATTCAGAAAGAATGTTCCCAATGGTGGGGGAGTCCAGAACTAGGGGTCATAGTTTGAGGATAAAGGCTGAGGGGACGTTTCTTTACCCAGAGAGTGGTGAATCTGTGGAATTCACTACCATAGAAAGTAGTTGGAGCCAAAACGCTGTTTGATTTCAAGAATAAATTAAATATAGCTCTTGGGGCTAAAGGGATCAAGGGATATGAGGGCAAGTCAGAATTAAGATATTGAATTTGCTGATCAGTCATGATCAAAATGAATCACAGAACAGGCTCAAAGGGCCGAATGGCCACTCCTGCTTCTAGTTTCTACATAAAGGAGATTATGGAATACAGTATGAGGTAATAGGGATAGTCTGAATTTAGATTGCAAGGTTCCTCCTACCAACACTCCCTAAATTGGGCTCAATGGGATTGAAAGAACTGCCATCAACAACTTGTACTTATGTAGCATCTTTAATATAGCAGTCTGTCTCATAAGACCATAAGCAATCAGGATTTAATACTGAACCTCATCAGCAGATATTAGGGCAGGTGGTCAAAGCATGTACAAAGAGGTAGTTTTTAATGAATGACTATAAGGAGAAAAGAGAGATACCGATGCAAAAAGGTGAGGGAGGAAATTCCAGAGCTTAGAGCTGTGGCAGCTAAAGCTCAGCCACCAGTGGTGGACCAGTTAAAATCAGGGATGCTAAGAAGCCAGAAGTAGAGAAGCAGAGGGATCTCAGAGCGCTGTTAAGCTGGAGGAGGTTACAGAGATAGAGGAACCGTGGAGAGCTTTGAAAATGACAATGGGGATTTTAAAATGAATGTGTTGTTTTGCCACAGCAATAATTTTACCACTGCATGTTTGAAGTGGGTATCTGCAAACTCAAGTATCATTAGGCCAAATGGAAGAGTGGAAGAGCACACCTTCTTTAAGCGAATCTTGGAAACAAAAGCAGATTTTGTTTTAAAGCAAAACATTTCCAGTTGCTTCCAGTATCACTATCACCTTAGTAATCACTTCAGTCTCTAGGAAATCTAATGCCACACATGTGGTGCAGGTTAGTGTTTGGTAAGATCAGTAAGATCATTTGAAGTAACTTAAATACCACCAAAATATTCAAATTTATTTATCCTTGAAATCTACACAGGGAAGGTATTGCAAAAGCGGGGTCAGACTGAAAGGAGGGAATCAAAGATAAAATAGTGAGGAGAATGATTAGGAGGATGATGTGGTCAAACATGAAAAGCAACATGATTGTGCAGAAGTTCTCTCTAAATTAAGTTGTGAAGTTCATCATGTCTCTATAGCAAGAAATCTTTGATAAACATTAAGTGGTTGTACAAATAGATACTCAGTTATATAAAACTTACATAAGCACTCAATTCAAGGACAATTAGAAATAGGCAATAAATGCTGGCCCAACTAGCAATGTCCCCCATGGAATCCCCACAATGCTGAAAGAGACCATCCGGCCCAACGAGTTCACACTGACTCTCCGAAACAGCATTGTACCCTGGTCCTTTCCTCCACCCTATGCCCGTAACGCTGCACATTTACCATGGTTAATACACCAAACCTGTACATCTTTGGATATTAAGAGGCAATTTAGCATAGCTAATCCATCTAACCTATTGGAGTGTGGGAGGAAACCAGGGCTCCCGGAAGAAACCTACACAGACATGGGGAGAATGTGCAAACTCCAACACAAGCAGTCACCAAAGGCTGGAATCAAACCCAGGTCCCTGGTTCCATGAGGCAGCAGTGCTAACCAGTGTGTCACCAAGCTGCGACATCCCACGGATAAATAGAAAAAAAGGCATGCACCCAAAAAGATACTATCGTTAAGTCTTGTTTATGATTTTCCTCATTTTTAATACGAGCAACAGGAGGACGTACATCGTATTATCTCTCTCCTGATGCATGTATGGGTAGTATATGTTGGAATAACACTCTAAAACAATTCCTTTTGTCCAAATTCATTCAGTTGCAATAGTTGAGCAGGCATCTTTGTCTTCCTCTTGGAGAACTGATACTTTCAATTCTTTGACATGTCACAGAGTTTGGCTGCCCACTTATCTTTCACATTCTCATATATATGCAACGGCCAACCCCTCCTCCACCTCCCCACTAACTCCCCCATTTCAGACGAGCCCCAACGAACCTATGGTGAAGCAGATTTTTTGGAAAATATCTGGGCAACTCATTTGTGACAAACTTTTAGTCATGAAAATAGTTACTGGATGAATAGTAAATGATATTGAGATTTCAAGAACGCTGAAGGTTACAGATGAAAATGTTGTATCTAAAGGGATACAAGTAGGTAGATTTTATTGCATTTTACAAAACTCAAATGTGAGCTCTCTTTATTGGCCTTTTCATCCATAATGATTCCATATCAGTTCGATAGCTAGTTCAGTTCAAGATAGTTTTTATTGCTGTTCCTGTGTCCCTTTATCCCTCCCTGGGTGATATTGTTTCCACGTATTTTCCCTTTCTCCTTCCTTTGTCATTGACAAATTTCACCCTTAGCCAACCATTCCATGGAACCTAGAGACATTAATTTCTTGTTGCAATAGGCACATAATGTGATGCCTCATAAGTTTCCCAAATGGCCTGACTCCCCGACAGGTTAGGTGGATTAGCCATGCTAAATTGCCCCTTAATAACTGAAAGATGTACAGGTCTGGTGTATTAACTATGGTAAATGGGCAGCGTTATGAGCATAGGATGGAGGAAAGGGCCAGGGTACAATGCTGTTTCGGAGAGTCAGTGTGAACTCGATTGGCCGGATGGTCTCTTTCGGCATTGTAGAGTTTCCACGGTGGACATTGCTGGCTAGGCCAGCATTTAATGCCCATCCCTAATTGTCCTTGAATTGAGTGTTTGTGCAAGTTTTATATAACTGGGTATTTATTTGTACAATTACTTTGAACGCAAAAAATGAACTTTAGCAGGATATTTGACTATGCAGGCATCACTCCCAACCTAACCCTGTCCTCATCCAGCATTCACACATGCTTTCCCAGCAGGGTAGAATGAATAGTCATCAAAACCATCTTGATTTCCTCTTTCCAACCAGTTCTATGGGCACTTATATCACCACTATCAACAATCTAGCTGAAATCAGCCAATGCAGCAGACAGCAGGGATTTTTTTTTGATCAATATGGCTTAAATCCTCACTGGTAAACTGACTTAGCTATTAGAGTCTTTATATGTTTTAATGATAATAAGAACATAAGAATTAAGAGCAGCAATGGGCCACTTGCTCTTTCGAGCTCTCTCTGTCATTCAATAATATCATGGCTAATTTTTTTGTGGACTCAGCTCCATTTATCCGCCCGCTCAACATAACCCTTAGTTCCTTTACTGTTCAAAAATCTATCTGTCCTTGCCTTAAAAACATTCAACAAGGTAGCTTCAACTGCTTTACTTGGCAGGGAATTCACAACCCTTTGGATGAAGAGGTTCCTCCTCAACTCAGTCCTAAATTTGCTCCCCCTTATCTTGAGGCTATGCCCCCTAGTTCTGGTTTTACCCGCTGGTGGAAACGTGGAAATGTTAGCAAGGCAATTTCTAATAGGGCATCCTTCATGAAACCGTGTGCTGAAAATACTTTTAATAGATTATAGAAATATAATACATTGATCCACATGGATACTTGAGTTAGGAAGTGCACTGAACCATTAGCTCGGAATCTTTTAGAATGTGCCACCTCGTAATCTGCCCTGTTAGCTAGAATTCTCCCCCCCCTCTTCCCCCCCATCCTTCCAAAGAATATTATGAGCAACTTGCTGGAAGTATGAGTTGATAATAGGGTGGCGAGGACAATAGGGATCTGTGATCTTAAGTAAATTAAGGAACCTACAGAAATCTTTAACCAATCTTATCAAAGGTTTGAGAAAGAAACAAAGGAATGCCAGAGAAGGAAATTGAACTAATTAAAGGCAAAGTGAGCTACCGAAAATGAAATAAAGAGAGCGAAAGGGAGATTGGATTAAGAAAGAGCAGGGAAAAAAGAAAAAAGTAAGAACAATAATTAAAGCATTCAAAATGTTAACAATTTCCAAACAACAATTTACTACCTGCAGTAATGAGACCCTCCAGTTACAATTCCTCCCTTTCTGGGCTGGCAACTTTGAATGATATTGTAGGAACATCAATCTCATTTGAAAGAGTGTTTACTCAGTTAAGTACCAGACCTATATTTCTTCAATGAGTTTACTGGACAATTAAGAGACAAATGCAGCAATTTCTTGAAAATGTTAGTGAAACAGAGGGTGAGCTGTGAGTCCTATGTGGTAATAATGGAGCGGTGTAGAGCATCCAGTAGTTTGTGGTGATTTGCAAAGCACTGGCCATCTCTTCCTTACCACAAATTGCCAGACAATTTGCACAAAAAATATAGCAAGCAAATTGTACACACCCTGATTCTGACAATAATTTTGGCCCGTTAATAATGGTACAAATTCATCCAATCATTTATAATCTACGAGGTGTTTAGGAGACAGAAATATATTGTAAAACACATAGTGCTTATTGGCTGCATTCTAATGTCGCCAGCTCAATCAGCAATCAATTGTAATGTGACCTAATTGGCAATGTACAGTTGCTGAAGCCAAATAATTCCAGGATCAAATGAAAAAGATGCCCTTTCATTGGGATGTACCTGAATGTAAGTTCAGAATATCATTTACATTTTCCTGTTGCCTTTAGGAATATCATGTTTTTGGTTAAGCATTTGTGAAATGCAGCAATGAAAGGAACAGCATACCACTCTGTAAAAAAATCAAATCCACCGTGCAAGAATGCATCTCATACTGACTAGTTACAGATCACACTGTGATGGGTCAGGAAGAAACTCACTGGACAGGGACTCCTCTCTCTATTTTATTAACTAAAGTCTGACCAGCTTCCCTCCTAACTTCCCTCTCTACTTCTCCTCCTCAAGCTGTGAGTACACACTCCTCTCGCTTGCTCTGTTTCACTGTTGAATCAGACACATGGCAAAGAATCTTTTGGACTGATGTTAGGATGCCTCCCACAGTCTTTCCTTCTCCTGGCAATCTTTAGACTTTGAATGATCAAATTTGGCCTCAGTTACTCTCTAGTCCATGCCTTAACTCAGCTTCTACCTTTTTCAACCCGTGCATAGGCAAAAGGGATCAAGGGATATGGGGGGAAGGCGGGATCAGGATATTAAATTGAATGATCAGTCATGATCAGAATGAATGGTGCAGCAGACTGGAAAGATCAAATGGCCTAATCCTGCTTTTATTTTCCATGTTTCCGTGCACTGTGGACCATTTTCTGCTAGGAAAATGCCATACTAGGACAGTCAGTAAAAATAATTATAAGTCCAGAAGGAAATAATGGAAATGAAAGGCAGCAGTAATGAGTCTTTAAAGAAAGGAAACAGCAGGAAAGAAATGAAAATGTGGAAGCACTGATTGCACATCCCATAAGTTACTTGCCTCAGGGAACTACCAGGGTATCTATGTGTTGATTTTCTGCCAGTTCTTGTGAACCCTGAGTGTTTGTTCATTCCAAGGTAATGAAGACTCTTCATGATCAGCAGCTAGACATGATTATTGGATTTCCCATGATACAAATCCCTTCTGTTTAGACTCAGAACAATAAACACATACATGAATAAACAATGCTGGTGCAAATAAGGTTGTCCAAGAACACACCTGTAATGTAAATTTCCTCCTGCTGTTTTTCAGTGAGCAGAGTTAGCAAGCATGCATTAAACGAAGCTTCTCTTTCACCTAGGATATGGCTTGCATCCAATAGATGTGCCATGGCCAACCACCTTGGCTGGTAAACAGTGCAGGTTTATATGTGGAAGTGACAAAGCATGACCAGACTGGGAGAAGTTACATTAACTTTGGGGTTAACTTTGAACCCCAACATATTGCAGCAGATGGAATTTTGCAAAGTTTAGAGCACAGAAACAGGCCATTTGGCCTAATATCTATACTAGTATTTATACTCTGGAAAAGTCTTCTCTCACTGCACCTCACCTCACCTTAGCAATGTACCCTTTCTGTTCCTCATTTTATGTAGCTTTTTTTCAAATGTATCCATGCTGTTTGCCTCGGTCTACATGGTTGCAAGTTCCACATTTTTGCCATTTTCTGAATAAAGGTGTTTTGACTGAATTTCTTATTGAATTTATTACTAATGTTATTTATGGCTCCTAGTTTTGGATTCCCACAGAGGTGGAGAAATCCTCATCGCAAACTCTTGTGTAATCTTAAAACAGTAATGCAAACCGTTGCTCGATATTTGAAATATTGAGAGGTTGTTTTCTTGGACTTAGGAAGAGATTGTCAAACTTAGTTTCTTCCCATTCTATCCAGCCATTTTTTCCTCCATCCTCCAACTGGAACAGACAAACATGGCTCCCTAACCTTTGGAATTGAAATTCTATCACCAGATTTACTCTGTTGCATCTGAGGACATGTCTCATCCAATTTCAGCCAAGCTATTTGATGGAGCTTAAAGTCAATAATGCAACCACATAAACAGCATTGCTCAGAGTTGCATTTTCATTGCACATCGAAGTTGGCCACAGTTCTAGATGACTGTGATCCAACCTGTCCTGGTACAAAGATCCAACGACATTCTCACGTGCAACAAAGCAAAGTAGTCTCTAGTAACGTTGAGAGTCTTTTAGATGCACCTTCAAATTTTATGACTTAAAGTATCTGCAATACTTAGTTATATTGCCCAATAAATCAGTTTGCCTAATCTACTATGTATTTGAAAGGTTTGACTACCTTGATCATTTCACCCTGTGCAAACACTATTAACTGGAAAAGCAAACTGGTGCAGCCACCAAGATAATAATTTCTAATCTTGCTGTTACTGTTTATATAGATACATATCAATTAACAACTATATTCAGTTTGATTATACCCAGTGGTTTGGTATGGTCAAACCTGGGACACATGAACACAATGTAATACTTAAGCCTTGATCCTGAAACTGTCTTCTATTGTCTTTCACCTTGCTGAATGGTTATGTTGTATCTTTGATTGAGGTAATGACTTTCTCGGTTGAAGAAGGCGGTCTGGAACTGAATGGCTTCTGAAGTGAGAGTAAAGGGTGGAAAAGGGAAAAGAAATCACATTTTACTAACATTTCCTACAATCTCCGGCTATACAAATATATGTCTGGGCTTCCCTGCCTGGCAATGTATGTGCTGGTAACTATCAACATTTGACACTGTAGCATCAGGATTAGCCATGTTTTCAGATAAATGGCAGGGATCGACTTACCCTCTTTAGGAACATTGGCACAAAAATTTTCCCTCAAAACTGTCCAGTTACTCCAATAAGTTATGGCTAGCCGATCTGGGCTTTAACTTTCTGGGTGCCAGTGGCATTCATACATTGAAATAAAATTGAAAATAAGGGAACTGGTGACAAAGCAGGGGGGTGGACAATGCTTTTACATTGCTGGATCGTGGGTTCAAATTAAAACCTGACACGTGGGAGGGATAGTCTCTCCAGTTTGTGTTTCTTTTTAATTCTTTCACATGGTGTGGGCATTGCGGGCTTGGCCAACATTTGTTGCTCATCCCAATTTGCCCTTGAGAAGGTGGTGGTCAGCTGGTTTCTTGAGCTGTTGCAAGCCATGTGATGTAGGTACACCCACGGTGCTGTTAGGGAGGGAGTTCCTGAATTTTGACCCAGCGATAGAGAAGGAATATCTTTTCAAGTCGGGATGATGAGTGACTTAGAAGGGAAGCTGAAAGTGGTGGTGCTGTCCTTGTTTTTCAACGTGATGGCGTCTTTCGTTTGAAAAGTACTATCAAAGAAACCTTGGTGAGTTGTTTGTAGTTGGTACATACTATTGTTACTGTGTATCGGTGGTGGAGGATATGAATGTTGAAGGTGATGTATGGACCGCCAGTCAAACAGGCTGCTTCGTACTAAATGGTGTCAAACTTCTTGAGGGTTTTTAGAGCTGCACTCATCCAGACAAGTGGAAAGTATTCCATTACACTCCTAAATTATGCCTTGAAGATGGTGGGCAGGCTTTGGGGAATCAGGAGTTGTTACTTACCACAGGATTCATGGCCTCTGATCTGCTTGTGTAGCCACAGTATTTATTTGGCTAGTTCAGTTTCTAGAACATGGTAACCTCAGGATGTTGATAATGCAGTTCAGTGATAATAATGCCACTGAATATCAGTGGTTGGATTTTTTTTTGGAGATTGCGATTGCCCAGCACTTTTGAAATGCAAATGTTGCTTGAACCTTATCAGGCCAAGTCTTAAGATTTTTCAGGTGTTGCTGTATAAAGGCACAGACTACTTTAGTATCTGAAGAGAGGTGAATTGTACTGAACATTGCATTGAGGCAAGATGAGAGTGACTGCCCTTGACATCAGGGCAGCATTTGATCAAGTATGGCATCAAGAACTCCTGGCAAAACTAGAGTCAATGGGTTTCAAGAGGAAAACTCTCCACTGGTCGGAGTTGTACCTAATGCAAAAGAAGATGGCTGGGCCTGGAACTCTTGTGGCAATGTCCTGGGACTGAGATGATTGCCCTCCAACAACTACAACCACATTCCTTTGTGTGACCAGTGAACATCAAGGGCAATCACTCTCACCTCATTTCTGGAGTCCAGCTCTTTTGTCCATGCCTGGACCAAGGCTGTAAAGGGGTCAGGAGCTGAATGACCATGATGGGAACCAAAGCAAGGATGGGATTTTCCAGCCCGATCTGCTGCTGGGATTGTCCAGTCCCACTGAAAAACAATGGACTTTTGGCTATCTCGCTGCACTCCCCACAATGAGTTCCACCATGACAGAGCCAAAATATCCTAGCCTGAGCATCAGCAAGCAAGGTCTTGCTGTGTAAGTGCTGCATATTATAACACCATTGATGATGCCTTCCAATCATTTTGCTGATGATCAGGAGTAGGATGATGGGAAAGTTATTGGCCAAGTTGGATATTTCCTGACTTTTGTGGGTAAGATGTTCCTAGGCAAATTTCCACATTGCTAGGTAGATGTTTGTGCTGTAGTTGTACTGGAACAACTTGGTTAGGTTAGTTTGGTAAACACAGTGAGAAGTCTGACAACACCAGGTTTAAGTCCAACCGATTTATTTGATAGTAAATTCACAAGCTTTCGAGATTCTCCTCTTCGTCAGACAAA
The DNA here is from genome assembly GCA_024679065.1 of Sphyrna mokarran. Taxonomy (NCBI): domain Eukaryota; kingdom Metazoa; phylum Chordata; class Chondrichthyes; order Carcharhiniformes; family Carcharhinidae; genus Sphyrna; species Sphyrna mokarran. The sequence continues at coordinate 22,574,570 of JAGIQG010000024.1, read as the reverse complement.
TGAGGTGTTCTGGTCTCAAACAGTACACACAACAACATAGACTGTTTACTGATTAGAACGCGAATCTTTACACCTAACTATTCAAGTCTTAACGTGGCTGATAATGTGAGTTGACGGAGCACCGAGCACAGGTTAAAGAGATGTGTATTGTCTCCAGACAGCACAGTACGTGAGGTTTTGCAAACCCAGGCAAGTCAGGGAGGTTACAGATAGTGTGACATGAAGCCAAGATCCCTGTTGAGACCGTCCTCATGTGTGTGGAATTTGGCTATCAGTCTCGGCTCAGTGACTCTACACACGACAGTGTAGAGTCACTGAGCAGAGACTGATAGCCAAGTTCCGCACACATGAAGACAGTCTCAACAGGGATCTTGGGTTCATGTCACACTATCTGTAACCCCCATGACTTGCAAAACCTCACTTAGTGTGCTGTCTGGAGACAATACACATCTCTTTAACCTGTGCTCAGTGCTCCGTCAACTCACATTGTTAGCCACTTTAAGACTTGATTAGCAGGTTAGGTGTAAAGATTCGCATTCTAATCAGTAATCTGTAAACAATCTGTGCTGTTATATATGTTATTTGAGACCGTTCATTCACTTCGAAAGCTTGTGAGTTTACTATCAAATAAATCGGTTGGACTTAAACCTGGTGTTGTCAGGCTTCTTACTGCATTTCTAGAGATGCTGGCATCTCTACATCAGGTTAGTTTGGAGCATGAATCTTCGATACTTTTGCTGGAATGTTGTCAGGGGCTCTAAGATCTTGCAGTATCCAGTGTGTGTGTGTGAGACCAACATGTAAAATAAGTTCAGGCAATCTCAGTCAAATTGTGTCGTGTGCATTGTACTAGTCCACAGTACTAATTAATCAGATATGTCTGACTCAAACAGCAATAAAAATGGTTATTGTGTGAAATGGAGAAAGTTGCAGCACTGCTGCAGTAGAGGGTGCTCTTCTGGCAGCAAAGCAGAGGCAACTTTTTATCATTACTTTAGCTGACACAAGCTGTCTGAAATGAAGAGATTTCTACTGCACATCATAAATTCCCTTTGCCTTGCAGTGGGCAACAAAGAAATAAAAATGATTTAAAATGCCCACAGCATCACTGATTCTGTACGACTTGTCTTCACACACGAAGCACTGTACGTTTTCAAGGCATCTGAGAGCTAAAGGGTTAACATTGAAGCACCTTTTCTCACCAGTATTAAGGAACGAAACAAAATGTTTAAACTGTGAGGCCCTATTAACAAAGCCAGTCAGGACCGTATGAAGAGAGTTAATCGACTATTGCTAATTAAAGAAATGCTTCTCTTCATTGTGCAGCTCATCCATTGCACATTCACAAGAAGTGCAGCAGTTTATAAGCAGCCAGCGACCTCCAAGTTTGTCCTCCATCCATTCAGATATTGGCTAAATGACGGGTGCACTGCTTAACATGCTCCCAGCTGTAAATCGAGCTTGACTAGACGCCTGCAGTCTAGACATTATTTATGTGTGTCAGCTTCCCCTGTAATGAAGACTCTCCAGGTTGAGTAGCTACCCTGGTATTTGCATTAAAATAAAGTGGCACAATAAAACTGGTTCCTCATGTCTGTGATTTGTTTACTTTGTCGACTTGCTAGCACAGGAGCTGGCAGTGCAAATAAAAGCATGCACTGACTGGTGGCTGCAAAGCTTGGATGTACTCAGCAGTAAAGAGGAGTGTCAGGACTGAAACAGCAACCTGAACTCAAAGACATTGACGGGGGAGAGAGAGAGTGTTTGAATTAAAGGGGAGTGTCAGAATTAAACCCAGCTACTGAAATGAAGGTGAGGGCATGTTGACTCGCATCTTAAAAGTTGTCTGCTTCATGTTACAGGATTTGAGTTTGATGCTGAGATGAAGATAAATTGTCTGAACTTAATTAAGATTTCACAGAAATTCTATGCTCCTCGATTTTTCTTTCTTCTCTCCGTCCCCTGATATTATTGCAATGGAGATGGGGCCGTTATATCATAATATACCATTTATGGCCTGTGCCTTGGATCACTGCTGAATACTGGGCAGTGATTCCTGTTACTTATAACTCAGCTCAAGTGTCAAAGCTTCTTTCCCTAGAGACTGAGTGGGGACAATGGGATGGCAAGACATTGCCTTGACATAGCTACTAATAGAAGGTTTAAGATCAACGTGACAAAGATCCATTGCCTGCATGTTCCCTCATGAACAGCACATGCATTTCTCAGTATGACGGCAATCACTAATCCTTCTGCGACATTCTCCGCCTGAGAGCTTTGTGCACTGCAAAGTGGCTTTCAATGAGCATTGTGCTTGCCTTGATCTCTTGATATGAAACCTCTGTGAATGGGATAGGTGGCTTTTACAAGTATCCAATGTGACCCTGGATAAAAGTTGTCTGCCCTACTCTCAATAAGCCCAGTGCCTGGCCCATGCAACTTTCTGCTTATGAAGGTTGTGCAATTATGTAGGTGGTTTGTGCTTTGTGAGCTGCGTGTGTTCTAACTCAATCAGTACAGAAAGTCTGTGCCAGTCAGATAAAGTAAATGGAGTGAGAATGAAACAAGTTATACAACAATGGAGAAAATAATTAGAATATTATGTTAAGCAATGGTCTAGTGGTATTATCGCTTGAACATTAATCCACAAAGTCAGCTACTGTTCTGGGGAACTGAGTCTGAATCCCGCCATGGCAGATGTTGGAATTTGAATTCAATAAAAGAAACTATCTGAAATTAAGAACCTACCGGTGACCATGAAACCATTATCGATTGTCAGAAAAACCCATCTGGTTCACGCATGTCCTTTAGGAAAGGAAACCGGCCGTCCTTACCTAGGCTGGCCCACATGTGACTGTACAGCCACACAACATGGCTGACTCTCAACTGCCCTCTAAAATGGCCAAGCAAGCTCACCACCACCTTCTCAAGGGCAACTAGGGATGAGCAATAAATGATGGTCCAGCCAACGATGCCCATATCCCACGCACGAATAAAACAATTATCTGTTTGATTTAGCTGTCAAATTCGGTTATTCACTGGAAAACCGTTGGGTCCTCTCAGATCGCTGGGTATCTCTTGCAAATCCAGGGTGGGATTTTCCAGCCCTGCCCACTGTTGGGATCGTCCAGACCCTCCGACAGTCAATGAACTTTTATCTGGGCTGGCAAATCTCCCTTTGGCAGCTCCAGCCTTGACAAAGTCGAAAAATTTCGGCCCCAGTCAAACCATCTTTGAAAAATATATCTGAATGTTACGTTTTAATATAGAAGTAAGTGAAAGGAAGTGGACAATTCCATGAAGATTTATTCCTTGGCATTTTCCTTCAAGGTGGCACAAGGTTTGCGAATAAAACCTGCCTCCTTAGTCCACTGTTTGAAGCATTTTCTTCAGCCAGGATGGTGAATGAGAGAATGTTTCAGCAAAACAACTCCCATTGACTGACATCATCTGTTTTGCTGAGAAAAACAAGCTTTACTAGCATGACTGTGGAGGCTCTGGCCTCCAGGCATATCTTTCAACTCTACCAGTCAAAGTTGATTTCATATGAAGAATCTGGGTTGCTGCCTGAATAATTTGATCAGTCCTGCTTCTTTTAGTCGCTTGACGTTTGACATTGAACGACCCTGCACCATGGAAGTGAGTGAAATGTGAAAAACTAATTGAAGGGCCGGAATCTTCTGTTCTGAAGTCTAAGTTCGGTGGTGGTTGCAGGAACGGCAGTGGGCAATGATTTCCGCTGGAGGGAACGGGAAGGAGGAATGGGGAGTAACGGCCAATCACCTGCTTCCTTGTGCTTTTCAGCTCATTAAATATGAATCTGCCAGGCATTCTTGGGGCGGGAGATGGGGGGGGCAAGCCACAGGTTATAAATCACACAGTTCTACAGTGCAGATCCTTCAGCCCATCACATCTGGGCTCTGACCTGCCCACCTAATCCTACTTGCCAACAGAATCGGGTCACCTTACTTGCCGTTGGACCAATGAGCTGCACAGGCTTGGAGGACCGAAGGGCCTGTCTCTCGTGCAGTACTGTTCTTTGTTTGTTTGGTACCCATGGGGTTGAGGGTGTCCGTGCCATATTTAAAGGCACCTCAATAAGCTGCACTGCCCCTGCCATCTTTGTCTGGCCACTGGCCACCCTTCCCCACTAAACCCTTCCTCGGTCACCATGCACTCAAATAGCACTGCCATTATCCAACAGTGTAGCGGCAGCTCGCCATTAATCATGGAAGAGGTCAAGCCCACCGGGCATCTCCAGTTAATTGCAATCGTAAAAAGGAGCACAAATTTCTTGCTGGTGGTGAATTTAGTTTGAAATGGGATCTTAAGTCTGGTGTTCATGTGCTAATCCCTAATCAAAGGGCTTCCTGGCACTGGCTGTTGTGAGTTCAACCTGCCTCGAATCCAGCTTTAATATCCTGAGAATATAATTGTTAAAGTTCTTCCTTCCCTCATGAAAATGATTTTTGGCCAAATTAAGTCACCGGGCCCACCAAATTTCCCAGTGCTGGCAGAACCAAAAGATTTCACTCCATGGATATTTCGATCAGGCCGATCAGTTTGGCTCTGACCTTGAAGAGTATGAGTTCAAGTCTCACTCAGAGAATTGAGGATATGTTCTGGACAACAGAGGGAGCGATACAATGTCAGAAATAGGATATTAAATGCAGACCTTATTTGCCTGCTGGAATTTACATAGTTGATCTCATGACACTATTTGAAGAACAGGCAATTCTCCTGGAGTACCGGCCAACATTCCTCCCTCACCCAACACCACCTGAACAGATTAACTATTCATTCATTTGCCACTTTGCTAAATGCAGACTGGCCACCAAGTCTGTCTACACAATAATACTATACTCAGGTAGGGGTCAAGGGGGATGGGCGGTGTGAGGAAATTTACTGGTTCCAAAACACTTTGCTGCTTTCTAAGAATATGATGAAGTGCTAAGTAAAAGTATTTTTTCTTCAGATCAGAATTGGGTACCATAATGTACCATAAAGCAACCATTACACTAGGAGAAATATCCATTTAAAAGATAAGTCCCATAACATTTGCAGGACCACTCGCACCACATGATATAGTTAATGTCCTCAGCGTAGGATTGTACCTAACACACTGATATATCATTTTATATTTCACTGCAAGTAACTATTGTTAAAACTCTGAACCATGGATGGTTACCATCTACAACCTGGAATTTAGGATAAATTGATGCCAACATGTATTCTATTTAGGTTTTTACAAATTCTTGACTATGTACCTTTTCAGTTTTACAATCTGATGGGAAGTTTATGACTGGTGCCAATAAATAGAAGCTCTTTATTTAGTTTTAATAAAGATGCAGTGGGTTGGGTGCCAGTGACATTTGAAGGCTTTGCTGTGTGCCGATGTGAAATGTTAGAATCGTACAGAAAACTGTTGTCGCGATCTGCTGCTGAGTATTAGATGGGTGGGTGACATTGCACCAGGTGCAACTGAGATCTCACCACATTGCGATGTAGATACACCAGATTATTTGAGATTTTCGATGCATTCACAGCCCAGTTGTAACACTGTAAAGAAGCAGTTTGGCTTTTGCACAGAACAAAGAACAAGGAAAAGTACTGCAGATGAACAGGCCCTTTGACCCTCCAAGCCTGCACCGATCATGATGCCTGCCCAGATTAAAACCGTATGCACTTAACGGAGTCTGCATCCTTCCATTCCCATCCTATTCATGTATTTGTTTAGCTGCCCCTTAAATGCCGTTATCATACCTGCTCCCACCTCCTCTCCAGCAGCGCATTCCAGACATTCACCACACTTTGTGCAAAAAACTTGCCTTGCACTTCCCCTCTAAACTTTTCCCCTTGCACCTTAAAGCTATGTCCCCTAGTACTTGTCTTTTCTACCCTAGGAAAGACCATCTGACTATCCACTCTATCCATACCTCTTATACCTCCGTTGTTCCAGTGAGAACAAACCAAGTTTCTCCAACCTTTCCACATAGCTAATAGCTCCAGACCAGGCAATATCCTGGTACACCTCTTCTGTATCCTCCCCAAAGTCTCCACATCCTTCTGGTAGTCTGGTGACCAGGATTTTACCAATATTCTAAATGCTGCTGCAGATTGATGTGGAGATGTAGAAACAAGGTGAGTTAGACTTCTGGAGGGAGTCACTTCAAGCTTACCATATGATCTACACTTGGTGCTTTATGTGGGACCCTCAGCATGTGAAGCATTTGGAAGTTATTAGGCACAGCTTTGGTACTGTCTTTTGTTAAAGAAATATCTATCACAGTATTGTAGGCGACATAGACCAAAGGGAATGTCATTTGGTATCTGCCATTAACAAAATCTCTTAGCACAAACCATGGATTGGAAGACTGAAGTCTATTAATATTACTTTGCTAAAAACAACGAAAGGTTGTGGTAAACCGCATCATGAAATTCAACATTTTGCACACAAAATTAAAATGATTCATGTATGCTACATGATGCAAGTGTTAAGGTAAAATATGGGTGGCACAGTGATTAGCACTGCTGCTTCACAGTGGCAATGACCTGGGTTCGATTCCCGGCTTGGGTCACCGTCAGTGCAGAGCTTGCACCTTTTCCCCATGGCTGTGGGGGTTTCCTCCAGGTGCTCCAGTTTCCTCCCACAGTCTGGTTAGGTGCGTTGACCCAAACAGATGCCAGAGTGTCCCCTAGTACTTGTCACAGGGGAATTTCACAATAACTTCATTGCAGCGTTAGTGTGAGCCTTATTTATGACTAATAAATAAAATTTAACTTTATAAATTATCTCATTTATCTAAGCCAATATTTCAATTAAACTAGTGGTATTCATGCATCACATGTGTAGTTTATCCACCTTAACCTGTAAATTAAATATGGTGCATTTAAATGAGTGAAATCTGTTATTGCCCACATCTGAAGCTGATGGCATTTAACTGAAGGTGGAGTGTGCCTGGTCAAGTAAGGGGCCCTCAAAGCTTCAGTCATACTTCCAGTCTTGCCTCCATCCACGATCAAATATCAACGTAGTTCTTTGAACTGCGAGTAAGTACAGGGTAAGAAATTGGATCAGATGAGAACAGGTTCTCCAGCTTTTGAGTTTTTAAAGTTCAAAACAGATAGATAAAAAATCTGGAGGAATAAGATAAATGCAATTAAATATGGTGGTGCATTTAATCCTACAATCACAGATTTCCCTAGGTGTTGCTTGTGGGGAGGGTAAGTGGGGGGCCTTGAATGTGGTTGTGATGTTTAAAGTGGTCTGCCTCATTTAAGGCCATTGTTCAAACAAGATAGCTAAATAGACAAAGCCAGCTAGATGGAGCTGTTGGTAAACTCCTGGGATCAATCAGAGTGTAATTGTCAGATCTTGTAACTCTGGCTGCAGGTTAGATGAGCCCGACATGAAAGGAGCTGCCTCTCTTTCTCTCTGTATAGCAGCTTAGTTTACATCTGCAACAAAGTGCAGCATCTGAAGTGTGATGGATGCGTGTTCGTCAAAACTTATAAAAGGAGAGATTATGAACCCCTGTGGGCCTGGTTTTAGTAGTAGTGAGTACAGACTTAGTTTCTCTAATGTTGTTCCAAAGAATTGGAGCATCTGCCTCCAAACCACAAGGTCAAACGGGATGGGAGAAAGGAAACATTCCACTATTCAATCTCCAAGTTTACTCCACAATGACATAACTTCCCTAATAATTTCCCTATTCATTGTGCCAATCTGATTGCAGAATGCAAATATAAAAAATCTGGACTGGATAATGAAATAGAATTAGTAACCACAGCTTTATAAACTCATAATCATCATCAATATGGTATTTTTAAAATGGCACAGAGTGGGGCTTTCTTTCTTTGGTATAACTGTTTAGGTTACGTTTAACACTAACCTGTCAATCATGTGTATCTATCATATGAGCTCCAACCTTATGAGTACAGGGGCACAGATGACAGATTCCATCACATCTACCACTCTACATAAAGATAAGGTAACAGATGAGGGTTACTATAAGCAATAAACTGAGGTACATGTTTCATTTTTTTTCTAAAAAATAACTCCCCATCATAAAAAACAAACATGAAGAACTCATCTTGCCAATATGCTCAAAGCCAACTAAATGATCACTAAAGATTTGAATGCTCGGCCTCTGAGTAATGATCAAAGTGGTCACTTTAATGAGTCTATCGTTGACGTTTTTGTTGTCTCTAAAACACATCTGAAGAACATTTAGTATTTACATGTGGATTCTCCACAAAAATTCAGCTGGAACCCAGACCATAGTGAATAATGGGCGTAACTGTGGATACCGTGCAATGGATGGAATGCTTATATGATGATCTTTGGGAATATCGGTACACAATAAGATAAAGAATAATTCTATGAGCTTTGAAACTTTGTTCACTGAGTCAGAAGGATAACAGCCTTGATGTTTTAATGCTCCCATGCAGGAGTCTTAGCTCTCTAGCATCTTCCCCATTTTCTCATTGGATTTTAACACATATCTCTGAGGTGATGGTGTACTGTGGCAATTCAAATCTTAACTGGCTTACTTTGATAAGTTCAAAATGGACTGATTTAGGACACTTCACATTGGAATGTATCTATGTCTTTAATAAAATTGCAACCTGCACGTGCACAATTTACTGGAATATTTTCTCTCCTCGAGTCTGATTTGATTCCCTTCAGCAGAATAGGTGTTTGTACGTAAAGGGAAGTGATTGAAATATAAGCAGTACTTTACTGGTGTTTTAATATCATAAGCCCATCTTTTAAAATTATTGTTTATTAGACTAATACGTATTTTTGTTGAGTGTTAAGCAGTTATTGTTTCGCTAGTTCTGCACTTGTTTTAGGCCGCCCTTTCTAAAGCACTAACAAGTTGAAGTTGATAGCCATCAAGTGCAAAGTACGACTGATACCTCTCACTCTGCCCATTGGAAAAAAGATGCACATTCACATATTTACACCTACGCATAGCAACAATGTTCTTATTAATGAGAGCAGAGTGTGAATTGCAATGTGCACATCATTACAGAGAGTGTTGCTTTTGTATAGCACATTACCACATCTTACAAATGGTCAGTAAAAAGTGTAGGGACCTTCATTCATTATGTAGCCAGTGCAGCAGCCATTTTATTCATAGAATTATATAATCCTCACAGTGCAGAAGGAGGCCAATCGGCCCGTCAAGCCTGTACTAACAACAATTCCACCCAGACCCACCTATTCACTCTGCTAATCCCCCTGACACTAAGGGGCAATTTACCATGGCCAATCCACCTAATCCACACATCTTTGGAGTGTGGAGGAAAGTGGAGCACTCAGAAGAAACCCACACCTAATCCACACAGGAAGAATGTGCAGACTCTGCACAGACAGTCGCCTGGAACCCTGATGCTATGAGGCAGCATTAACCACAGTGCCACTGTGCCATTTCAGCAAAATCCCACAAATATGAAGCCACAAATAACTAGTTAAATAGATTTTAGTACTGGTGTTTTGAGGAAAACTATTCGTCAGGATAATAGGCAGCCTTCCTGAAATTTTTCAAATAGGCTCGATTGTAAGTTTATACAGTGCCCAGAAATCCAACAGATTTGTACAACCTTTTCACATCAATTTGAAGCTTTTTTTGCCATTATGCGAAAAAAAAAGCCCAAATAGTTTGTAAAATCTTTTGGAGAAACTATGTCACCCTAGTTGTGTACTTCAGAGTCAGTGTGTGACTACTTTTCTTTGTTACAGTGCCAATTTCACATCAGTGTTCACCTTAAGCTGTTTTGCATTACCACGGAAGTGGCAGTATCACTGATGATTAGTTTGATTAGTGCTATGGAAATGCTTTAGCTGGTTTTTGGTTTTTATCCTGGTTGAGTTGGAATCCTGATTTTTAATTGATGGTTTGGGTTGAGTTTCTATTTGTGTTAATGATGGCAGATGAGTTCCTGTGATTTAGTTGCTTTTGCGTTAAGTTTCCCAATAGTTGGGGTGTGTCCATATTTTCAGCTGACACTGGTTGGGCAAAACAATACAGCTATTTTCTCTGAGCCTGACTGAGGCAGATATATCTAAACGTGAGAACAATAAGCTATGTATGTCGGCCTTCCTTGATCTCACCATTGGCACAGTGGTTTGCACTGCTGCCTCACAGCACCGAGGACCTGAGTTCAATGCTCGGCTTGGGTCACGACCTGTGTAGAGTTTACACATTCTTCCTGTGTCTGCATGGGTTTCCACAGAGTGCTTCTGTTTCCTTGTACAGTCCAAAGATGTACAGGTTACGTGTATCGGCTATACTAAAGTCTCCCTCAGTGTACCCTGAATAGGCACTGAAGTGTGGTGACTAGAGGAGTTTCACAGTAACTTCATTGCAATGTTAATGTCAGCCTACTTGTGACTAATAAATAAACTTTAACTTAAAGGAACATAGTTGAGATTTCAAATTGATGGAATCCAAGTTGTGTAACACCCTCCCTCTCTCCAAAATACTCCCAACTTAAATGTAGGGGCAAAGTTTTCCCATTTTGCCCGCCAGGGGAATCATAGCAGGCGAAGGGCGGACCATAGAAAGCTCAGTTAGCTGGGGTGGGATTTCCTCGTTTTGGGACGGGTGCAGCCTGAAAGTCCCAACCATAAAGTTCAAATTTCTCCAAATTCTCAGCCCTAATTACCAAATACTTCACTGTAGTCCCTATTAGAAAAATATATTAATTCCAAAAAATGAGTGGGTAACAATGCTAAGTATTCTGCATAGAAACACAGAACAATTGAATAGATTTTATGAATCAAACATTATTGGAAAATAGATACAATACCAAGATGTGTGTAACCTAAGAACCTAAGTTTACAAAAATGTTAGGAATATGTGTTACGTAAGAGTATGCAGTATACACCGAATGTTATGGTGTGCAGTGTGTCACTCAGTCCTTCCACTAAAGCAATCAACAAATTTACTTATAAAGTAACTATCAGAGCAGGTTCAGTATCACTGTGGTTCTGAGCAGGTTCAGTATCACTGTGGTTCTGAGCAGGTTCAGTATCACTGTGGTTCTGAGCAGGTTCAGTATCACTGTGGTTCTGAGCAGGTTCAGTATCACTGTGGTTCTGATGATACTGCTTACTGTTTTGCTGCCTCAAGCTTATTCTTTCATCGGGTGATTTTTTTTGAGTGTAAATGAAACTTCCAAGTGTGTTGGGCTCTATATTTATATCTGAAGACTTGTAATAAACCAGAGTACACTTATGCAAATTATATATAAATACATTGCAAAGATAAATACACCATTGTTCAATCCCAACCTGGTCCTTACTTGGGCAGTCATTCAATCCTTGAATCTGTTCCAACATTCAGTTGGAAGGTGGCTGATCTGTACCCTAACTCTAATTATCCTTAATATCCATGTCTAACAAAATCTATCAGTCTCAGTTTTGCGACTTTGAATGCACCCCCCTCCCTGCCCATGTCCCATCATCTCCACTTCAATTTCAACAGCTCTTTGAGGAAGTCAGTTCCATATTTCCACTACTCTGTATGTGATGAATTGTTTTCTGGCATCATCCCTGAAAAGCCTCGCTCTAATTTTAATGTTATTTTCCCTTATTTCCCTCTCTGAACACGATTGAGTCTGTTAATGCATAAAATCCTGAAGCAATTCCATTAGATCATCCCTTATTCAAGGCATAGTGATGATCTGTCCATTGTTGAGTTACACAGTTTGATGATAACTCACCTTTATTTCTACTCAACTAGCGGCTTAGATGCTAGCTAACCAGTACAGAAATATCATGAAGCCCTCAAAGGATTCATTCTTATTTTGCTTGTTTTCTGTTTATATTTTTAGTTCATGTCCAGTTTCATCAATGCTGCAACAATGAGAGTTCACCAGGAAATGTTTCATCTCCAAAGACTGATTCAGTTAGTAAAGCCTTTTGCAGAATGCACCCACTGACGTTTTCCCTTGCACGTCTAAAAGTAATATTTTTAAATCAGATAACAAGAATTCACACAAGCGGACAATGTTTTTCCTTGTACTCTGTTATCACGTTGTCAGTTCACACTGTAATATGCAGAATGCATTTAGGTATGAGAGGATATTACAGTGTTCAAAGGGTTAAGCAGCTTCCTACCACAACTTTGTACCTCAGTATTTTAAAAAAAACCAGCAGGCGTGGTTTCTTAACGGAAAAACATAGATGATAACCATCGCCTCAAAGCGATATATCACACTCAGAGTAACATTTCTTTGTATCTGTGTGTTACATGCTAAACCCTTTTACAATGAGGTGTGATTGGCAACTTTCAAAAATACTCTCACGCTTTGCTCTGTCACACACTTGATCAGTGTTCTACTTTTAAATGGATAGTTAAACTTGCCGTTTGATATTCTGCAGCTGCACTCTAGGCCCTTCAACTGTTTTAAAAAATTACACCTGATTCAGTGAACAAGTTTGTGCAGCGACAGCACAATAGATCTTTACATTTTGTTTCATATCCCGCAGGATAACGATTGGCTTTTGTGAGTCCTACCAAATGGCACAAAACATCACTTTGCTCAGTCAGTACTAATCATTAGTGAGGCTTAGGTGGTCACTATGGACCCAACATTTGAATACCAACTGTATTTTTTTTATTCATTCATGGGACATGGGGGAGGGGGGAGGGGGGAGTGTTGTTGGCTGGCCAACATTTATTGCCCATTCCTAGTTGCCCTTGAGAAGGTGATGGTGAGCTGCCTTCTTGAATTGCTGCAGTCCATGTTCTGTGGGTTGACTCACAATGCCATTATGGAGGGAATTCCACGATTTTGACCCAACGATTGTAAAGGAATGGTAGTATATTTCCAAGTCAGGGTGATGAATGGCTTGGAGAGGAACTTGCAGATGTGGCGTTCCCATGAATCTGCTGCCCTTGCCCTTCTAGATGGAAGTGGTCGTGGGTGCTGTTTAAGGATGACCTCAGCATTTAAGGGAAATTGTATTTGAAGTCCAAGTTCACAGTCTGATTTAAACGACCGCTTTGTTGGATTTAGGACAGTTGCCTGCCACTCATTTAGAAATGATCTAACATTAAGAAACTGAGTCCAAATAAAACTGGGTAAACATGGTGGCTGAATATTTAGTTTGCTTATTGGGGAATAATACATCATTTGTTTGGAAATGACTTCAGTGTTAGATTGGTGTAGCTCACCACAATCACTAGATCACTTCCAACTTTGCTGCTTAACCGACATAGTAACCTCACTGAAAAACGCTCCTGCGACATTTGAAAAGAGTACAGATTTCAAAGATACGTAACATGCTGTAAATGAATGGGGAGACGGACCAGATCCTGAACATGGTCTGTGACAGCATAATATCAGGAGTGGTTCTGAAATGGAACACTCAGGGTAGCAATTGCGTTCATGCCTAAAGCTAAAAATGTTATCACAATAAGATGTGCGGGTTAGGTGGATTGGCCATGATAAGTTGCCCTTTAGTGTCAGGGGGATTAGCAGGGTAAATACCTGGGGTTACAGGGATAGGGCCTGGGTGGGATTGTTATTGGTGCAGGTTGAATGGGCCGAATGGTCTCCTTCTGCAGCTAATGTGGGAATTTTCAATTCATCCTTCTTCTGGATCTAATCTTCTGCACCAGACTGAGCCACCTAATTTTAGTTGTCTTGAAATGGTCTACAAATGTGAGTAGGTAATAAATTGTACAAGTCAAGCAGCGAAGTTCAAAGCTGTGGGACAGGCCTGTGAACTTTGTGGATATTGCAACGGTGAAAGTGGGTGGCGTTATCAGTTTGTTTGCTTGACATGCCAACAGTTTCATTGAATTTATTATTGTCCTGCCCACTTGCAAAGAGCCAATGTCTCACAGCCAGACTAAAATTACTGCGCCCTATTTGAATGAACTCTCACTTCAACTCATTGGAGAACAAGGGCAACGTACAAGGAGAGCTCCCTCACTGATATGAATCAACTCATAAAATCTTCTATTTCAGAAATAAATCACCTCAAGGCCATGTAACTGACACATGCTGGGATTTTTTTGACCCCGAAACTGAAAAATCCTGCCTGAGGTCAATGGACCTCTCCATGGTCCGCCCCTAGCCCATTCCGATTTCCATGGTGAGTGAAACGGGAAAATTTGGCTGACTTTTTTTTTGAAACAGAAATATCCCCAGTTGGTCATTTACATGAGGAAGGGAATTCTTATCATCAATAATTTACTTTGATGAAATTTTCCAGCCGTTCACTCCAGCGGGATTTTCTGGTCCCTCTGCGTTGAATGGATATTTGTCTGAATACCAAGCACTCCATCCACACTTGCTGCAACAGTGTGGCGCAAACAGCTGGAAAATTCCTTCCTTGCACTTTTAGAAGTGTTCATTTCTTTTTATGATGGAAGAATATTTCTTTGCAGTAGTGTCTAGTTTAAAATATTGGGACGATGAAAGAAACACTTCCAAAAACTAAATTTACTGGAAGTAACTGGGAGGCAATAGCCGAGTGATAATAACACTAAATAATTAATCCAGAAACTCAGCTAATGTTCTGAGGACCCAGGTTTGAATCCCACCAAGGCGGATGATGGAATTTGAATTCAATTAAAAAAAATCTGAAATTGAAATTCTACTGATGACCATGAAACCATCCATAGTTGATTGTCAGAAAAACCTACCCAGTTCACTAATGTCCTTCAGGAAAGGAAATCTGCCATCCTTACCTGCTCTGGCCTACATGTGACTACAGTGCCACAGCAATGTGGTTGAGTCTCCAAATGCAACTAGGGATAGGCAGTAAATGCTGGCCAGCTAGTGATGCCCATGTCCCATGAACAAATTGTTTTAAAAAATTGCAATGATATTTTAAACCTTGATGAAAACAATAACTAGCCAAGAAATGTTATGCTTCGGTTTTCCAGATAATGAAGGTAAGGGTGCTCCTGTGACCCCTGAGGATCCAAGCCATTCAGTTAAATGGCATGCACCATCCTAATTCTGTTTCTTCATGATCACTCTCAACCTTTCGGCTAGGATCAAGCATCGGATCACTCCCAAGATGGGTTGCAATGCCTTATCTTGTCAGCTTGGATCTTGCATATTTCTCTTGTTGAGACCATAAGTTGGATTCAATTTGAATTTGCTTTTTAGAGCATGAGATGGATTTGGACTTGCCTGGTCCACTCTGTACATTGGCTTTGTAATTTCAAGAATGGAGTAATTTATAAAAAACAAAATATATATAATTCTGTTCCTTTATGGGATTAACACAGTGGCGCAGTTGCTGCTGCCCCTCAGCACCTGGGTTCAATTACCAATTTGGATCACTGTCTGTGCGGAGTTTGCACATTCTCCCCGTGTCTGCATGTGTTTCCTCTGGGTGCTCTGGTTTCCTCCCACACCTCCCAAAGGTGTGCAGGTTAGTTTGATTGGCCATCCTAAATTGCCCCTTAGTGTCAGGGGGACAAGCCAGGGTAAATGGATGGGTTATGGGGATATGAACTGGGAGGGATTGTGGTCAATGCTGACTCGATGGGTCAAATGGCTTCCTTCTGCACTATAGGATTCTATGGCATAGAGTCATTACTGCACAGGAAGAGGCCTTTTGGCCATCGTGTACCTATCTGAATCTTCATATCTAACCCTACTACAAGAGTATTCTCACCATAAAGTCTGCCAACACAAGTGAAGCTGAGTACTAATGTGACCCTCTTTAGTCTTGTCCAAGTGATAAAAATGATTTTTTTTTTAAACAGTCCCAGGTATAATCAATCGCTTGTCTCTATGAAGTTACCTGACCTCAGCCAGGGTATTGATGGGGATTATGAATCTGACTGGAAATGCACAGATGTGGATGTCAGGTGAAGATAGAAGCTGGTCAAGCTGTAACTAACGTGTTGTCTTGTCATCCTTCTTTGTTAGAATCAGGGAATAGATCTTTTGCTCCTGTCAGTTTTTGGGCGCTCAGTTCAAATTAGTCAGTCAACTCAGTCAGTGAGTTAACCAAACAGTTAATACTGCTGAAAAGGGCACCTATTCTATTTTTGAGGGACCTGGTCAGGCCTCATGGAAGGTTCAGGTGATAGATGGAGGAAGACTCATTGCAACAATGGCTCAGTTTGTTTTGGTGGAACTTTGAGAAACATTTCTTCTCTTCCTTTTTTAATTTCTGGGCTCTTTAGCGTTAGATCCCTGGCTGAAATTATCCCCGTGCATAATCTGCATGATGTACTTTCCTTTGATTGAGCTATAGGTCAATGTCTGCCATGGTACTGAGTTTACACATTAATAGGGCCTGTCCTTTGGGTGTCCAACAGGAATTCCCTCAGGAAGATGGCATTGGCCACATTGTCAGCAGGACTGGGATGTCATATCATTCCCTCATTCTTTTGGCTGAATGATTGTCCACTCGATCCAACAGGTGGCCTCACTGACTGCACTCAAAGGCACTGTAAAATCTCCTCTATACCTCAAGACTGCAAAACCAAGGAATTTCTTTGACTTCCCTTCCTCTTACAGTCTACAGGCATTTGAACCAGATCTAGGTGTTACTGAATCTGTACTCCTCATTTTACTTCATCTTCTTTCTTTTCATATCTAGTAGATTCATGAAGTATGGGCCTTGGAGTATCACTTGAGGTTTTTCAATTAAAAGCAAAGCAGCATAAGCTTTAAATTGGAAAAATCTATAATGGATGCACTCTGAAGCAACAGATAAAAACAGATAATGCATTCTCAACAAAGCTACTAAATCACAATTTAAATGACATTCTTGACATGTTCCTGGCTGTTGTGGAAGTCAAGCTCCTCCATAAGTTCCTCATTGTATCAACATGACACTTTCATATGTACCTATGGCCGTTTGGATAACTGGTTTATTTATTTCTTCCTGGAAGACTTCAATTGCCAATCATTCAAACTTGGGGGTAATTTTAAAGTATTAATTGTTGTTCCCAGATCTAGTAGGGTGTACTCTAAGACTTTCCTAACCTCATATGGGAACCAAATGCACATCATAGCAATCTGTTAGCTTTGATGGACTACTTCCCTGTTTTCACACAGCTAGAACCTTCTTACTTGGATGTGTCCATTTTGAAGAACCTTGTGTTAAATAATTAATGCTGTTGTAGAGTTGATCTTCAGTGGCAATTACTCAGGGATGAACACTTATCAGGTCATTACAAATTTTATCTATTTTCATATTGTACAGTTTGGAAACTCAATGAATCATTCTGTATTTCTCAAATTCATTAGAACAGATCACAAAGAATTTGATATTTTTCTTTTACAGAATTCCTTGTAAATATTGTTTTCGCTTAACTGCCAGGCAATAATTTACTTGGATTAATTGAAGACCTTTCCATTAAATTATCATGTCACCATCACTGGTCACAGCCATCTCTAAGTATAGTCTAGGTTCAGCACTCCCAACACAACTGCAAATGATGGAATAAACACTTTCTTATCCATGGCTGCCTGCACAAAGCATTCTTTTGAACATATGAAAAGCAAGGCATGTCATAAATCTTATTATATCTGACAGAAAATGGCATTTTCTGATCTTCCTTTGTCAGGAATTCTTCAATCTCATTCACTCCACTGCTGTTATTAGCAAGAATGGAGAATTTGGCACTCTGCCAAATCTCCATTTATTGCAGCAGGACTGAAAAATTCCAGCTGTGAGCAAGCTCGCAGAATTCCACTGGAAAGGAAGTATGCTTGTCCTAACTCACTTTTCTATCCTTTTCTAAATTACAACATACTTAGACCTGACCTTTTCTTATTATTATTGGTACAAATGGGATTGTACTCCCAACTTGGCCTCTCATGCCACTGATCTCTTCACTGTCGGTCCCTCATTCTTTGATTGACTGAAACTCCCAATGAAGAAGGGGAGTTCAGCCCAGATAGTAAATAAACTGCACAGTTCCACAATTCAGTCTCTGTCACATAGAAAATACACCATTTCTGTGACCCTGATTTTTTTAAAAAAGCTCTACATCAAAACTCCAACTGTAAAACATTAGGGGCAAGATTTTCCAGCCTCCCAGCTGCATGTTTCTTACTGGTGGGAGGTAGCAGACTGTTTGTTGGCAGCAAGAATCTCTGATCTTGTTGCTTTCAATGGGAATTTCTACTGATGTCACTCCATGCAGGGAAACCTGCGGATGGAGTTGTGCTAGTGGCGGGACTGGAGAATCCCGCCAGCATGAACGGCTGGAGAATTCCAGCCAATGGCTTTAAATATCTGAACATAAAGGGTAAGTATAGTGGACACTTCAATCAGGATTATAACCTGAAGGGCTAAGTCCCAAAAATCATCTATTTTAATGCTTGAATTTATTTATTGATTGTAAGGGAACAGGAACAAATTATCCAGCTAAAGACGTTGAATATTTAAAATGTACACACTACTGTAAGGAGCAAATAAACTATTCAATGTCACTGTTTCATTTACAACCATGATTTAACATCAGTACCTCATCCCAATTCCATAACTAAGAATGCAGGTTGTATTTCATGTTGGCTAGTTCCTTCTTTTTCCAGGTGCAATTTCCTCTTTAACTACCAAACATCATAGCTTCAGATCCCTATCATCAGCTTACAAATACTGAATAATTCTTCAGAGATCAGTTGCAATTTTAGCACTGGATCTGCCCTTCCATGGGTTAAGTACTGTAATTAATCAAGGTTGATTGTAACCTCAGATTTGAAATGACTGTTAATCCTGTATGAATACTTTCCATGTTATCTTTATGCTGTGTATTTAAGTTTTCAGTGTACGTATATAATAATTGATATCACTGTACAGCACAACTCTGAATTCACATTTCAAGCAGTGAATAAACCCATTCATGAACACTTTGCTTGCAGTAATTACTGCTGATTAAAGCACCAATCTCGGATGATAATTAATCCTGAATGAATGTATTCTATGTTTGATATTTATAAAATGAGTTCTAACTTACTGCGTGGCTCTCTGGGTCCGTCCACAGTGACTTTAATGGCTCTGTGGTAGGTGGCAACTTGAGGAGGGCTGGTGAATACAGTGATTGTCAGTGTGAAGCTTTTACCTACAAGGGGAGAAATAGAAAATATTGTTTATTTTGCCATGTTTCTGCCAGACACGTTAAGCATTGAAGACTGGGGAGGAAAGGGAACAGGAAGGGAACAACATTCCCCAGCCTGTCAATGTAGAGTAATTTTGCTGTGCACGACTGATTTTTTTTTAAATTTGCAAAGTAAAGTTTATTATGAAATAAACCCTGATTGATGTATTATGGATGGATTTCATTGGTTCCAGCCTACACCTCTAAGGCAGTACCTTTCGTGAACGAACAGCTAACTCTCAACCCGCTCTTAAAAAAAATCCCCTTGGCCATTCCCACTCCCCTCCAGACTTGTCCCACATTGATAAGGTGGGATCTTTTTTAGTTGCCATCTCCTGGTGACCATCTCTACTGCAGCCACGGGATGTTATATGAAGGTGGATTTCAAATAGAATGACTTAGGATTTTCCTGTTCATTTTCCAGTGAGCATCAACTGCCTTGGCTATTAAGAAATCATTTAGCTGTGAGCAGTGGGTGAAAAATCCAGGCCGCCTTCACTATGAAGCTAAATCTTCTGGTCACTTTCAAACGTTGACTCACGTTGAGGTTGCAACCAATACTTAAAGTGAATTAATTTGTCAATGTCATTCAGTAAGTGTCTATTCACTGAATGAGACAATTCCCTATTTTCATACTTGGATGTCATTCATGTTAGTCTGACAGGGTGGTGCAGTCCATCAGAGGACAATAGAAACTCCTGTGTTTTAAAAGACAATGTGTTTTAATTAACTATATTATTTTCAGAACTTTCACTGTGTTCTTTCTTTTGAATCAAAATTAATTTACCCTGCAGTGCCACTGGAGAATTTTATAGATAAAATATACATAATCTTATAGATAAAGTATAGATAAATTCAACAACAAATTCATCATATTCTTCTTCTTCATACAATTCAGCACGTCCTCTCCACTGAACACTGACCCTTGCCAAAACAGAGAAAACAGGGGAGTGGAATATACACTCGATTGTGCCAATTTTTGCAGAGAAATTCAGGTGGAAACAGTGCACGCAGCGCAAAGGTTTGGAGAATTTATGTGCAATTTATGTTCAGCACAACTCATGTTGCCAAGGTCTACTGAGCTCATTTGAAAAACATACTTGTGATCAGACCCTGTCCACAAAACTGACCATGGCCCTAGGGTGACTGAATGACCTTTCGAGGTTTCGACGCTTGCTTGCAGGCCTTTCAGGAGCTGATTGTTTTGGCAAACATCTTGTAAGAAACAACTTTTTGCGAGGGCATTCAAAGGTGGACTTCCAGGATTTTCAAAGTGTGACTTTTGCTTTAAATTGTAAAGAAACTGACTGCTGCACTTCAATATAGCTGGAAAATAGTTTTGCATATATCTTTCAAAGGTGAATTTTGGTCACTTAAATTTGAGTGGCTCAGAAATCGTGAGTTGTCACCCTGATTTTTGCGATCAACTTAATTTCAGCTTGTTTTAATCAAACTTCACCTTTTAAACATACAAAGGGAAATTATTCATCACAAACTCTCTGTTCAATGAGTATTTAAAATGCTACCCGATTGCATTGACTCATGGCAGATTTTAAATTTATGCAAATAAATTTGAAGCAAAACTCTGAGGCCCGGGTGGGTAGGGGAATCGGACTCTTCTTAAACCAGTCATAGTTTTGGGCATAATTTTTACCCAAACCAACAACAGCACCCAAAATGGAGATCCTATCCTTGCGTGTATAATTTTCAAATTGCATGAGAAATCCTAAGGTGTATATCATTAAATATTAAAAATCACCTTACATCTTTTTAGAATCTAGTTAGTTAAAGCAGATGGAAATGACTGAAGAATAAGCAGTTACAATCCCATAAATCTTTCTTATGCTTTTGAATGGGAAAGAAGTCTTTCTTACGCAGGTGATGAGAAATGCCAAGTCTTTGTAAGATCGAGAAATACATTTTTGTTTTAGTGTGTTCAAAACCCTAATCTCCAAAGGTCGGGAAGTTAAGGGGAAAATCATTAAAGAATGAAAATTGGAAGTGCAAAGCCTAAACATTTTAAAGTCTGGAGAGATTCTTCACAGTGTGTTGGCCGCAGCTGAGAACAGCAACCATATAGACTTTCAACTGCGGGGAACAATCCACCTACTGTTACACCAAATTTTGGTTCAATGAAATTTTGCATTGGCAACAGTAAATAAATAAATGCTTGCTACTGGAAAAGAGAACACACAGTATGGATAAAATCATACTTCTCAAGCTGAATGTGTGGCCACTGCAGTATTACAATTGGTTTTATACTAGTCCAGCTTATCCATTATTCAACCATCTTCCAATTTTCTTCCTTTTGTCTTTGCATCACACTACATGCAAATTGAACAGCTTTGATGATTCACCAGATCACAAATTGAGAATTAAGGTCTTGGGATTACAATGGGCATTCCAATTTTTGTAAGGTTTAAAGAACTATTTCTTAAAGTTTTCAGATTGAAATTTTAATGCGGCTGCTCGAATTTAATAGCGGTGACGTGTTCTCAACCCTGTCCTGTGATGTGGTCCATCATCTACTGCTGAGATGGGGCATTATTGTGGTTCACTGTGGCCTGTGAGGAGGAGAATTGAATAGGCCCTGAGTCAGCATTCACTTAATTAATAGTATTATATTTAAAACAAACCACTTCTTGATCGTCAGATTTATCAACTCAGTTCCTATTCACTGATCAGCAGTACGTATCAAATAGATTAGAAGAATAGATTAAAGTAATAGTCAGGGCAATCCTCTACAACATTTCCATAATGTCACTGTGTTATCCCTAGCTTTGTGCACATTAGGACCTGCAGATGTTAGAAAGCAATGTCCAAACATAGCACATCAGATGGTATTTAGATAAGCTTGGGATTTAATATTTTATTACAAGAAAATTTGGTAGCGTTTGACCTGATTGAAGTGTAATTGTCCTGCGTGTTACAATACACCTTTCAGGTAAAAATATTGACAGCAAAAGTGATGAATAAAATGATGCTCTACCAATAGGAATCATTGTTTGCAGTCCTGAATTACTGTTAATTTTTTCATTTAATGATAAAATTGCACAACATCAAACAAGATTTAGTCTCACGGTGTTCTTGTTGGATTTGTGAATAGATTTTTCTCATATAATTGCGTGGAAGCAGGGATTGGAAATGTAAATGTGGGCCAGGGGAAAAAGAAACCATTCACTTGACAGAAATATTCAATGAAATGATGAATTCAAATTTTAATATATGTGTACAAATGATATGTACTGATATTTTAGCACATTGTTTTGTTTTCAGTCTTATTACTAGAAGTAGTCAATCATCTGTTTATATTCTTGCAACGTACCGAGTCAAATGCCATCAAGCTGGCATTAAATTGTGGTAAACAGGGATTCCACTCAACAGGAACTGGCTTCTATTTTCGATACAGTATGTATTGTCACCTATCGTCACTAGCCAAAACCCACAGAAAATGGGTCATTGCAGTTTCTAAGTAATTAACTGAGAATTCATATTAATTAGAACTGATTGAAAGGAGCTCTGTGTATTGCACAAGAAATGTGATAGTGTCTAAGTAGGCAGATTTGTTTTGTTAAGAATGTAAGATAGAAGACAGCAAACAGGGGTACATGTTAACATAGAATTCTGTATTCTACTGCCAACCACTGCATTCTGAGGACGACATTTGTAAGGCCCTTGTGAATATTAACATAGTGAAAATGACTATTGAAATACTAATAGGATAGCAAGATCACTGAAAAAAACAACAATAATCTCAATTTTTAAAACTGTACCATAAAATTAGAGACACCATAGAATTTTCATTAAGCTAAATTTTAAACCGGAGCATTTTTTTTACAAAAAAGAGATGCAAGTATATATTTATTTACAGACTGTCTTTGAAACTCAACTGATACTTTTTATCTGACACAAATACTAAAAAGTGGGAATAATTCCTACATTTTCTGCTGAACATTTTTTTTGTTAACTCCAACTTTGCAAAACAGTGTTTGAGCCAAGAGATCAGATACCATATTTACAAGTCAGTTTAATTGCTAAAACTGTTCCATGTCAAAGTCAATTGATCAAAATTTTTTTCTGTATATAATTTTATATTGCATAATTGCGGGTTTGGTTTATTATACACAATGTTTATCTGGGGTTTTTGTTTTTTCAAGCTACTATTGCTTCACATCATGTTCAAATACTGCAATTATATAAGTAAATAAAGTGTTTGCCCTATTTGCCTGAATCTGTTTCACTTTTAAAAAAAAAGCTTTTCAGGGTATTAAAACAATACACCTGTCAATTATTGCCAACTCATTAGAACAGAATCTTCTTTTGTGGTTCCTATACATGTGTGTGTCAGGGAAACACTTTCTACAGATAAAATTGTGAGAGTTGGAATTGCAAAAAGCTGAATAAGCTAACTGCCCCCATTGCAGTTTTATAAAATGATCAATCACAATAAATGTACACAAATATACTCCAATAGCTTCCAGCCACTGACCAATTCTTGCACTGAGTTTGACCAAACTTATCTTAGCTGTGTTATTCTACAGTACCTCATGCAAACAGAAATTATTTTCAATGTTTTGGCTGCAAAATGTGTCTGGTGACAATATCTAGAGGATTTTCCAATCATCAGCAAAAGCTGTTTCTTTAAAAAAAAATAAAATCACTAAAATAAATTTTAAAATTGTCCTAATATGGCCAAATCCTCCTATTATAAGAATTAAATTACAATCATAAAGCTGATTATGCAGAAACCCAAAATCTAAATCGAACCTGTGGTTGTATTAACTTTTTATGTGAGTGCTAAAATAAGATCGTCATGCAAGCAGTAACGTTTTGTGTAGCACTTTGTGAATGGAATGCTGATTAAACAGCAGATGGAGTCCAGCGGGGATATTCAAAAATAGGTACCAATAATTAAGAAGCAGAAGGAAAATCCAAGATCAGGTTCACAGAGGCCAGCGTAAGGGCAGTTGGGGATGAGAAATGTAGGCCTTGCTAGTGATGGCAAGGTCCCATGGAAAAAAAAGCATTTGCATCATCACGATCACATCTACACAGAACATTTGCTAAGGAAATTGTCTCCGAGAGATATGTCATGCAGCTAATAAAACATTGCCTTCCCATCTTAAATATTTTCTAAACCATTTTTATAACTTGAATTACATGCCAATTTTCTTATGGCAACAGTCTTACATTTTCTTGCGTTATTCAATAACTTTAACAGCAAATGTTAAAATCTTACTTATAAGCAAACAGATGTGCACATAATCGGATTGAAGCTAATAGTTTTAAGGCACCCAGAAGTTTATGTGCCTTAAGGGTAATAGGAACATCATTTGTATTTTTCAATCAGGACGGTATGTATGTTATTTACGAGCATCCACTTTGTCTATGAAGGCTGATATGAGGCAATTGTGAATGGTTGTTATAGAACATCCTCATTGATAAATTAATTTATGGGGCAAAACAGAGATTAATTTCGGAATAAATTAACTGTCGGTTTACTTGCAACGATTTCCAAGTAAAAGACGTGTTTTTCATTATTAACTGGCCTTATCTACAGCATTCAACTGCTACACATCTTGCGATTTTTAATCCATAAACTTATTCCTCCGCACGTTCGCACTTCAGTTACCACTCTTTTTGTTGTTCACGTATGATTGAATAATTCCTCAAAATAGTTATTGAGAAAAAATATAATTCTAACGAACCCCGGCCCCCTGCAGAAGATTAGACTCCTCAAATGCGAAAGACGACGAGATCCTTTGGATAGAACAAAGGGATCTAGATTAAACTTCCAAATCGGCCCAGGTTGAAGATGTATGCGGTTTTTATTTTTTTTTAATCTGTGGATAGTGGCTCGAACACAACTCTCGCCCACACCATAGGAAGTAATTCAATTTCAGCAGGATCTGTTCATGTAAAGTCCTCAAAAAAAAATAACCTATCATCGTTCTGCAGGTAGTTGGAATTTGTTTAGTGGCAGAATCGGGAGCGAATGGGCAGGAGAAAGGAAAAAAAAGCCAAAAGAAAATCCGTGTCAGTAATTTGAGTTTGGGGTTTTGAAACGAGCCGTTGTAAAAAGCGAGGCGTTGGGGAAGTAACTCGAGTGTATATTTTCTGATCACGGGAAATTGTACTAATTTAGACAATCGAATGGGCTTTGCTTGAGTGTAAGCTAGTTGGTTTTGTTTTATTTAAGAAAAAGTAAAGTCAGAACAGGTGAGAATGTTGCGAGGTGTTTACAGGAGCACGCAAGAAAAGCAGAAATTCGTGTAAAAATAAGGAAAATCAGTCTCAATGTCAATTTCACTTTATGTAACAATAAACAACTCCCAATGAAAACAAGCTCAAAGGAAGAGGCGTGAATTGAGGGAAAGAAAAGATTTACCAAAACCTTTCGATTTGTTAAGTCGAATTGTTGGGGAACTGCGGTGCGAAATGATTGCAGGTTAATTTTAAAATAATCTCACATCGGTGGAGGGAAAAGTGTGCAAAATATCTCACAGCCCGCAAAACATTCCCTGGAGAAACCAAAAAACGGAGGTTGCTGTCAACCCCCGAACCCCCAGAAACCACAAATCATTCGAGTGTCGTTGGTGCAAATACCTCGTCCGCTTCTCCCCACAAATCTGAGGTCATTGAACCGGGCGACTGTGTTCTTCATCACTGCCGAAGCGTTCCGCAGCTCGGCCGAGTAGTTCTCATCGTTTCCAGCCATCACGGTGACCAGGGTTCCGTCCGGAACATCTCCCAGAGCCACCACCTGCCACAGAAATCCAATCCATCGCCCGTTACTCGGGGTTAAAACATCTCTACACACACACACATACACACAGAGAAAATTAAATAAACATCTGAAACCTACACACTAACCAAAAACAAAAAGCGCTGACAGTTCGGAAAGTCTGCCCACACGATAAGCAAGGCAATCTGTGCATTTAAATTCATAAAATCAACACCAATTAGATATAACTATAAATGATTCCATTATTACTCCTTCCCCTCATATTATTTGGAAACAAAGTGAATTAAACACTAATATTCTGTGCACTGTGGGCGCCTGTATAAAGAAACACGGCTTTAAATAACTTAGAATAAAACAGAATCTTCAACAAAGAGACATGACTGCAATCTATTTCCACCCAATTTCAGGCTGTCCTGCTTTTCAGTCAGGTTAATAGCAGCAACCCCGTGTCATTCTGTCACTCTAGGCTTTGGCGGAATAAAAAACCCGCATCGTTATTATTATTTTTCCCCAATTTGCTGACAGCACCAACACTGGGTTAAATCATTGGAGATGAGAGAGAGTATGAACGTGTTTCTCTCCAATCCCCTTTTTTCTAAAACTACAGGGATTGCACAAACCTATACAACCTATTTCGATTTATTATATCCTGCACGTTTATAACGGCGGGTTTGGCGGCTCTCTCTTGGTGCAGGCTGGCTACCTGAAAACTCTGAATGGTCCAATTTACGTGTGGAATTGATGCTGCTTTTATCGCATTTGCCACAATTCTAACAGACAAAAAATTCAAGCAGTTCCTCATCTGCAGAATGCAATGTTTAACACGGCAGAGGGAGAGAGAGAGAGGAAGAGTCAGCAACAGGGCCCAACTTTCTAACTGAGCTTACAGGACATGCTCCTTCGCTGTAAGGCTTGGTAGAAAGAGAACGGTGAAATACTAAAAAGTTTCCAATCGTTTGTAATGTTTGTTTAATTCCAAGAAGAAAGGGGAGGGTGTGCTAACATATTTGAGTATTTTCTTAAAACGGCAAAAAGCTGCCGGGGAGGTTAGTTGCCGCCAATTTTCTGTACGTTTTGGGTGAATTCAGCACATATTCTCTGCAATTTGCAGGGCAGAGTTATCACAGGTCCCGTACCATTATACACACACACACACATATACATATATATATATATATACACATATATCTATATATATTGCACTTGTATATTTGAACTGCCGTTTAATTATATTTCTACCAGACAGCATTACATCCCCCGCACTGTCTGGAGGTACAATCCAATAATATACACTTGCCTTGTCAATTCCATTAAATTAATAACAGCAATATATTAATTAAAGAACACCATGTCTAAACTTTTAAGAAAATCCACACTTGCATTGTCAAGAACACTGTTTAATATTGAAGGCATTAATAGTAGTTGTTTGCTTATTTGAATGTATATATTTTTTTAAAAAAAACAAGTTTTTCATGTTTTCATTCCAATCGGATCTTGCGTCTCTACCCAGATACTGAGTCGGGTATAAATATTGCGGTTGTGGTTGTAATGCGACGCAAACTTTCCCAATTTGACAAAACAACCAACACACAGAGAGAATTATACATAGTAAGTTTCAGCCAAACAGAGAAAGATACCGACCTTAAATGCCACCGGCAGCGTCTTGTTACACCTCCAGTGCGAGGGAAGCACCGAGCAGAGGAAGTTGGGGCTGTCGGTCCGCACTAACTCGCCGGCGTGATCTTGCAGGACGTCGACCACTGTGCGGGTGTCGGGCCGGATCCGGGACAGCCCTGTGGGGTTGGGCTGGTTCAGTGAGACCGGTTCGCTCATCTTGCCCGAGCTGGGAGTCAGTGTGGTGGAGGGAGGAGTGAAGCGCCGGCTGGTGCTCGGATCTACGGGAATACGCATCACAACACTCGGGGTTAGAGAGACAACAGCAAAGACAAGGGTTCAGAACAACGGCAGGCCAACCGCTTCCAACAGTGGCTCCGATCAAATAACCCTCTCTGGTCTGTTGTGTGTTTTAAAATAAAATTGCTTGAAAAAAGTCTTTCCTCTCAAACGCCAACTTTTTTTTAAAACAAACTGCAACTTTTTTTTTCAGTCCAACGCAATCGCGTTTCAGATCGTCAACTGAAATGTCCAAATACTTGTCTCCTTCCTATCTATTGAGATACTGAATAGTCCATTCCTCCTGGTCCATAGATCACTCAGAAAGTATGAGGATCCGCGTCCGGTGTCAAGAGGCTTCTTATTATTATCGTGCTGTTGTTGTTGCAAATGACCTCAGAATGGGGCAAAAAAAAACTCTTCAAGCCAAAGAGTTCTGCAACTTTAAAACTGCATTTTCACCCGTGGCTCGCCGTGGGTCAGAGCATATCATCAAGAGCCGCGACTTCCAACTCCCCGGGAGAGGCGACGATCACTTTCAGTTCACTTAGCCAGCACACCCCCACCCCCGGCTGCCTCTGTCAAGAAACTGAGCTCTCGGCCACTTCCAGTTCGCTCATACACACAACCGGCGCTGCAGCGACTTCCAGAGCACAGCTCAGTACAGACACTCAGAGAGAGAAAAAAAGTATCTTTTTTTTTCAAAAACAAAGTATCCCTAAAGGTTGCAGCCTGGTTAGACGAATCTCCACATCAATGCACTTGAAATCCTTGGGTTTCTTTCAGAAAGTTTGCCCCGCTTTTCTCTGATTCGAGCACTGAGCTGCCAATATCGAGATTCAGCCACCTAACCTGAGTGTGTGGAGGGTGGGAGAGAGGGGCGGGGGAGAAACTGCAGTGATTGACAGCTCTCCTAGCCAATCACCTCTTACAATGTCGCCTTTGACACCCTGAAAGCCAATGAAGGTGGGTCACGCCCCAGAAGAAGGCGGAGCCTCTCTTCCGCCTTCCCCGCCCCCCGCCCCGCCACTCTCTTCAGCCCAACCTTATTCAGATGCCTGTGTATGTGTTTTTTTTGCCTTTCTTAATATGTTTACATAGCTGACATAGTTCAACTGAAAATCACAAACAGTATTTTCCTTGGGTAAAGAGCGACTTGTCAGTGTTGTTTCGAACGGGATTTGTTTGTATTCTAACGAAAGGCTGAAATCAGTAGGACTGACACAGCTCACGATGAACAAAATTTGTGGGGGACAGATCAGACAAAACAACAGTAATGCAGAATTATCCGTACAATGTTCAGATTCCTGTGAAAAAGGATGAAATGTGATGCCTGCACGTGTACTACATATTTACATAAATATTCTAAATGGTTAAAAACAATCTTGTTTATGAGTATCCTTATATTACACATGTGTACAGGATCGTTCTGTCATTTATATGTGCTGTGTACAAATCACGCGTATACAATTATGATAGCATACAGGTTTAGCTAGATTGCTAGGTGTTTTCTCTCCCCTTCGGGATGATATTTTGTGTGCGGGTCATGGTGTATTTTCTGTAGCATAATTTAACTGATTATGGGTGTAACTTTAATAATGACACGTCCGCCCACTCCATTAATGAAGGGGAGGGGGGAAATCATTAAGGTGTCTTCATCGCAACTAGACGAGGACAGGTAGAACTTAGATTGTCATAATTTGTGTGGGGGGAGGGGCGGGGAGGGGGAGTGACCCTGGAATCCTTCCAGGAATGTGGCATTGTACTCATGGCCCGTTCAGTAAACGGGCAAAATCGCCACCTTTAATATCCATGGATGAAATTCGATTGCACTGATTTCTTCCGCACATAGTCATCACCAGTTCTATTCTGCGCGCTGGCATAGTGATTAAATACAGCATGATCCACTATAATTCATACATTTTTGGAAGCAAGTGTGATTAGATAGAAATACACAAGCTTCTGCTGAGCATTAATCAGCCATTTTCCCGCTACAAGACGTTTGGATTTGAATTATTTTTGATCCAGTTGCAAGATTGCTCAATTCCCTTACAGCGAATAAAGTCAGCACGCACACTCCCCGTCAAACCGGATAGGCAATCGAATGTAGCGGTCAGAATTCCCTCAACCCAGCACCTTCCCTGTCCAATTCTTGCAGATCAGGAAATCAAAGGGGTTTTCCCCCTTTTCTCTTGATATGTTGCGAAATTAAAACGATGCAGGTATTTAGAAAACCTGGCGAATTCAAATACCCACTCGGAGACCTCTCCGTCAAACGAAGAATTCAAATTGCAGTTACTTAATTGATCAATAAAAATAAAGAAAAACTATTTTCCTTCTGACTACCCCCCCCCCATGAAATTGGTGAATTTGATGCTGAAATCGAAGCTGTTCCGTTAATTTATTTCAGATCGCACTGAGATCTGACTTAATTTTTTTTCTGAAGATATCATTATCTTTCTGTTTAATAGCCTTAGTGTAAAAGTGTTTGTTTGTGGTAAAACCCACTGATCTCCCCTCCCTCCTCTCAAAGTACTGCTCAGACCACTTAACAAGGGCTCTTTAAACCTACATTAGGTTTTCCAAGCATGTGGCTAGCTGGTTGAAATGACAGGTAGAATTGTCGAATGGTGACAGATTGTTTGTTAAGTGCGGTGGGAGAGACCTGTCAATAAACTTCACCATAAAATAGCCACAAGGATTTACCAGAAGCCGCTTCTTCTCAGGATTTCTCTCTTTCTCTCTCTCTTTCTCTCTCGACCCTAGTTGCATGTATTCAGTGCACCGAGATGGGTAGGGCTTCTGGCTTTCGAGACACTAAGCAAATCTGGTAAAAGAAAATTGCCATAATTCCTCATGTACTGCGCGTACTTGCCGAGATCTCTTGCTGTTTTCATCTGCCCATTGGAGTGCAAGTTGCTACAGGTAATACTGGCTCCAACACAGTTTTTTTTTGAGTAGCGCGTTTTTGTAAATTACAAAATATGGAATCTAAGCCATTATTCATCAAAATGTTGAAATCACTGACGCCTCACATGTTCCGTTCCCACAACACACACAGAATCTGCTCCTGCCAAAGGCTTACTATCCAAATAAAATTGCTTCGGGTTCTTGGTTATTTAAAGCATCCCGGAAAGGGTCGACCAGCCATCAAATATTTGATTTGATGTATTATTGTCACATGTATTGGGGTACAGTATTGTTTCTTGCGCGCTACAGAGGCAAAGCATACCGTTCACAGAGAATGAAACGAGGGGGTGCAGAATGTGGTGTTACAGTCATAGCTAGGGTGCAGAGGAAGATCAATTTAGTGCGAGGTAGGTCCATTCAAAAGTCTGATGGCAGCAGGGAAGAAACTGATCTTGAGTTGGTTGGTGTGTGACCTCATGCTTGTTCTAAGAGCTCCCTCAGTAGTTCCTTTCATTAACTATTTATTCCCAGTTCCAGAGATTTCAGCGCTAATCAAGCAACGAAAACTCGGAAAGAGGACGTTTTTACAAGTAAGTGTGTCTCACTGAGGGGGTGTCTCACCGCGTCTGCCGCCAGTTGACTGGCGACCTGGAGCTACTAGACAGTTATTACACAGCTCCAAATTTTGCAATAAAGAAAAGAAGTGGTGCGAATGTATTGAACGAACACGTGCGATCTTGCTGATTCACCGACACCGAGAGGCGTCAATCTTTCGAAATTGTGGGACCGACGCCTCAAATCAACTTGGACCAATCCCCCACTGAAGGTGTGCACTCGAATAAATCCCCCCGCCTTGATTTCAAAGTGATTGAGTTGGATATAGATTCATGACTGTTTCACAATCCAAGCGGTAAATGAAATCTGTCTGGTCTCGGAATAGGATTGAGATTAAGAATAAATGCGTTTTTTAATAAACAAAATCTGTTTGAATGATGGAATGGGAAATCATTCGCTCCGAATCCCGCTTTCTTGGTTTCTGGAAAATAAAATTAGATTCTCCAGCCTTTCCCTATTCTCAAATTATGCAAACATCAGCTTACACTATGCCTCCCGTTACAAACTTCAATGCTTTGGCACTGATGATCAGTGATGCCTTTGCAAAACCATGTTGTTTCGAAGTAAAACAGGTCAAATAGGTAAATCCGAAAGCGGAGCTATAATTTGCTCATTCTCGGCCATTCTTCCAGGTTGTGGGATGTGTGGATGCTTCACAGTGTTATTTATAGTCAGCATCGTTCAGTTTCCTAGCTGAAAGCTATCCCCCTCCCCAAACCACCCTCCACCTCCGCCAATAAGGAGCAAACAAGGCTCAAGTCAACAATAACTCAATAACAATAATAAATTCAAGACTATCTTTTGCACTTCACACCTGATCTTCGTTTTAAGTTCAAAAATTTGAGTCGACAATCTTTTCATGAGTTGGAGGCGGCATTTCTTTGAAATTTTGTCTCAAATTAGTTCCTCAATTGAGGCTATAATTGTTATAAATTACCAAATTCAAAATTCCACCTCGAAATATTCAGTGAGAGATTGCATTCACGGACAGAATGCGGTTAGATTGTCGGTCTATATGAGGAGCGCGCATCTCTGTACAGGAGATAGCAATTCTCTTCATAGATGTTGCTCTGGTTCGGAATGGTTGGTCGCTAATATCACCATGTCGACGCTAGTTGGCGCCTCTGTTGTACTAATGGAGGCAAAATATACGGCAAAGTTGCAGCTAGCTGTGAAAAAGTTATGTTTGTAAAGTGTAAGTCACTCAAATCCGACTGCTTTCACAAGTGACATTACTGCATTTTGTTTTTACAGATGCAGGTATCAATTTTAGGTTTTTAAGCATTTTTGTAACAGTGATTATAGCTCTCAAGCATCACAATCCTGAAGAGTTTATGGGATTCGCACATTTTGTTTAATTAAATCTTATTTTCATGCATATTGTGACCATCCCCATCTCAATGCGTTCAATGCATTCTATGCCCGTTTTGAGCAAGGGGTCAGCGGGAGTGCTCCCTCCATCCTGGAAACCTCAGACAAACCAATATGGGAGATCACTATTGCCAACGTCAGAGCAGCCTTTTGGAAAGCTAACCCACAGAAAGCTACTGGCCCAGATGGTGTACCCTGATGAACACTCAGGTCAAGCATGGACCAGCTGGCGGGGATATTCGCAGACATCTTCCCTTTTTCTTTAAGCCTATCTGAGGTCCCTATCTGCTTCAAAAAAACCCATCATCCCTGTCCCAAAGAAAGACCAGGCAAGGTGTCCTAATGACTATCATTCAGTGGCTCTGACATCCATCATTATGAAGTGCTTTGAAAGGTTAATCATGGCACAAATCAATTCCTGCCTTCTAGACTGCCGGGATCAACCACAGTTTGTCTATCACCACAACAAGTCCACAACAGATGCCATGTAAGTGGCTATACACTCAACTCTGGAAAACCTATATAACAAAGACACCTATATCACACACCTATTCATAGACTACAGTTCAGCCTTTAACAGTGTTATTCCACAAGACTCATCTACAAACTTCATGGCCTGGGGTCAGTTCCTCCCACTGCAACTGGATCCTAGACTTCCTAACCCACAGATTGCAGCCAGTAAGGATAGGCAACAACACCTCCTCCACAATCATCTTCAACACTGGTGCTCTGCAAGGCTGTGTCTTCAACCCTTTACTATACTCCTTATACACCTATACCTATACATCTCTCACTGTATGGCCAAATTCCCCTCCAACTTGATTTTCAAGTTTGCTAATGACACTACTGTTGTGGTTTGGATCTTGAATAATGGTGAGATATAATACAGGAAAGAGATAGCAAATCTGGTAACGACAGTGTGATGTGATGACAATGATCTCTCCCTCAATGCCAAGAAAATGAAGGAGATAGTCATCGATTTCAGGAAGCATAGTGGAGGGCATGACCCTGCCTAGATCAATGGAGACAAGTAGAAATGGTTGAGGTTCAAGTTCTCAGGTGTCGAAATCACCACAACCTATCCTGGTCCCTTCATGTGTATGCTATAGTTAAGAAAGCCCTCCAACACCTCCACTTTCTCAGGAGACTAAGGAAATTTGGCATGTCTTAACAACTCTTACCAACTTCTACAGATGCACTGTAGAAAGTATTCCGTCCAGTTGTATCACAGCTTGATTAGGCTCCTGCTCTATCCGAGACCGCGAAAAACTATAAAGGGTTGTGAACGTAGTCCAGTCCATCACTCAAACAAGCCTCTCATCCATTGACACTGTCTAAACTTCCCGCTGCCTTGGAACAGTAGCCAGCATAATTAAGGACCCCACGCACGCCGGGCATACTTTCTTCCACCTTCTTCTATTGGGAAAAAAATACAAAAGTCTAAGTACACACACCAACCAACTCAAAAATAGCTTCTTTTTTGCTGCCATTAGGCTTTTGAATGGATCTAACTCACATAAAGTTGATCTTTCTCTTCTCTCACTATGACTGTAACATTACATTTGGCACTCTCTCCTTTCCTTCCCTATGTATGGTATGCTTTGCGCAAGAAACAATACTTTTCACTGTATACTAATACATGTGACAATAACAAAGCAAATCAAATCAATCTCACCTAAGCCACGTGATGATGATCTCAGTAAGTGTGGAGATACTGGAAATATCTCCATCTGTGTCAATACAAGTGAATGAAAATCTCTTATGTTCTTTTGCTCTAATTTATCCTGATGGAGCATTTGCTGATTGGTGGTGTTGTAAGATCGAGTGTGAGATACTACGTTGGGCTTAATGCAGTGTAGCGGAAAACAATCTTTTCAGAACAACAATTTGATTTTCTAAAATGTTTGTTCACATTTAAGGATTTGTCATGCATGAGTTGTTATGTAAAATCCTCCAGCACTTACGACAGAGATAAGGAATAAGAGAATAAATAACTTTCACCTCCAGGAAACTGCAAGGGTAGGTATTCTGGAGGTATTGTGGTTTAGATCTCAAATAATGATGTGACACAATCCAGGGATGTTGTTGTACTTGTAGCCTTCCACCTGCTGAATTCCCAATATCAACTTTGGTCCTGAGTGCAGGAGGAGAATTTTAATTTTCACTGAGAATTTTGGAACATTAGCAATGAAGTTGCCCAGAATTTGTTTTGATTGATACTTGGTGTAACATTACATTCTGCATTCTCTCCTTTTCTTCTCTATGAAGGATATGCTTTGTCTGTATAGCGTGCAAGAAACAATACCTTTCACTGTATGTTAATACTTAAGACAATAATAAATCAAATCAAATCAAGGGAAGTATTAGCAAAGGTCTTGGATAATAGATCTGGTATTCTAATTCCAGGAAAAAAGTAGTGTACATTCTACAAAAGGAGTTTTTTTTTGTGAATTAAAATTTAACAAGGTGGACTGGAACAAGTAATTCAAAATTGATGTTTGAAATGTTATTGTCCGTCACAGAGATGTTATTATCCTAAGTTTCTTAAGCAAAGTAGGTTTATTGATATGCAAAACAGTTTGTTTCATAGAATATTTGTGAGGTAAAAAAATAATTGAGTCATATTTGTGAGTGGTCTGTTATAAGCATGCTGATGGGGTGCTCTGTTATGTATCCATGACTATTTTCCATAATGTTTTCTATATTGATTCCACATGCAGCATAAAAAAATTAAATAGACTGCAATATGGAATGTCTGAAAAAAATTGCTTTATATTTTTATCAATGACATATCGTATGATCGGAGAATAGTTTAATGCATCCAATTCTGATACTTCACACCAGTAACTTGCATTTAAACAGTACATTGAACAGAATAAAACAGTCAAGCATCACAGTCATGTTATCAAGTACAACTTGAGAGTGAGCTACTTAAAGAAACATTAAGACAGATGGTCGAAAGCTGGTCAAGGTGATAGTTTTAAGGAGTGTCTTAAAGAAAGAGAGAGAGGCAGAGAGGTTTTGGAAAGCAAAAGAGCTCTTGCTTTCAAAAGCAAGAGCTCGGGGACCAAAGCAGAGCTGCCAATCATGATAATTGAGAATTGGAAATTAGAAAGGTTAGAATTGGGGAGAGCTCGAGGAGGTCGCACAAAGATGAACCCATTTGAAAGGAATTAAAAATAGGGATGAAAAATTTTAAACTGAAGTGTTGTTGGACTGGAAGCAAATGTATGTCAGTAAGCATAGGGATGATGCGCGAAAGGGATTTGGTGTCAGTTAGGATAAGGAAAACAGAGGTTTGGGAAAAAATAAAGTTATGAATGGTGCAAGGTGGGAAGCTGGCAATGAGAGCATCAGAATAATCAAGTTTAGAGTGTAGAAGATGCTTTCAACAACAGAGATTAAAGCTGGGATAGGGATGCCCAATATCTCAGGTATGGAAGTAGATGATTCTGGTGATGGGAAGGAAATGAGGTCAGATATGCAGGTCAAGGTCAAATACAATGTAAAAGTTGCAAACAGTCTGATACAGTCTCATTCACATGGTGAATGAGAAAAAAATGTTATTGGTGGTTAGGGGGAAGTGTTTGTATTATTGACTAGAGACAATAGTTTCTGCTATTTAAATGGGGAAATTTCTGTTCAGCCGCTGTTCTTCCCCTCTCCTTCAAATTACTATCAACACTTCTCTCAAACAAAAACCCCAAACCCTGAAAACAATTTGACAATCGCTAATGTCCTTTTCCTCATTAGTCAAATATTTTAACTTTCTTACAGTTTCAACAGGGGAAATGGCCTCTGCTGTTCCTAAACAGTAGATTTCTGAACTGAGAGGTTACAGAATATCAGCCAAGACTGAACAGCCTGAGCTCTTTTGTATAGGGAGGTGAACATTTTGTGATGTTGTCAGGGAGAGGGTGGGGTGGAGAGGTGTTGATGATGGTGGAAGTCTTTAAAAGCATGGACAGGTTTGATAAAAGCAATTGTAGAGATGGTGAGGGAATCCAAAACTAAGGCCATACAAACAAATAAGACAATCACAATACTCTGAGAGAGAATTCAGAAGAAGCATTCTAAACCAGACAATGGTATAATGTAAAACTTGCTACCAAATAAAGTAGTTGACATAAATACCTAGATATGTCTAAGGCAAGAGTTTCCAACCTTTCCGCGCCAGGGGCCACACTTTATTTTTTCTCTCACTCTTACAGGCCCAGTGAGCAAATTTCAGGAAGATAAGGCATTAGAAATTTATCTTGCTGTTAATTTAAACATTGAAAATTGCCATTTTTATGAACAGGCTTCAACTGAAAAGACTATTAGCTATTTTTCTCATCATAATACTGATTTAATGAGGTATCTGATACTAAAGCTGTTGAAACTAAGATGGGAGGTGATTTCTAAATGACCCGACATTGCATAAAAATCACCTTTTATGCACTTATCACACACAACCATCATGGTGCATTTCTGGGTCTCCGCTCACTGCAGCAAGGCAGGAAAATCCCATCTGCAAGTTACATTGGAGAATTCTGGCCCATACGTGCTTGTTAATCAGACAACAAGAGCCATTGCACAATCGAATTCCTAAAATGCAAAAGGAGGCCATTTGGCCCATCAAATCTGCATTGACTTAGAACATAGAACATTACAGCACAAACAGGCCCTTCGGCCGATAAGTTGTGCCGATCATATCCATACCCACCATGCCTATCTGTAACTCTCAATCCTATTAAGTCCCAAGTACTCATCCAGAAATCTCTTAAAAGACCCCAGCGAGTTCGCCTCTACCACTACCGATGGCTGTCAATTCCACTCACTCACCACCCTTTGAGTGAAAAACTTACCCTGACATCTCCTCTGTACCTGCTCCCCAGCACTTTAAACCTGTGTCCTCTTGTGGTGACCATTTCAGCCCTGGGAAATAGCCTCCGAGAATCCACCCTACTTATACCTCTCAACATTTTATAAACTTCTATCAGATCGCCTGTCAATCTTTGTCTCTCCAAGGAGAAGAGGTCTAGCTCCCTCAATCTATCTTCATAAGGCATGCCTCCCAATCTAGGCAACATCCTTGTAAATCTCCTCTGCACCCTCTCAATAGCTTCCACAACTTTCTTGTATTGAGGCGACCAGAACTGCACGTAGCACTCCAAGTTGGGTCTGACAAGGGTCTTATAAAGTTGCAGCATTACCTCCCGACTCCTAAACTCAATCCCTCGATTAATGAAAACTAGCACACCATATGCCATCCTCCACCTGCAAGGCCGATTTAAGAGTCCTATGGATCGGATCCAAAGGTCCTTCTGCTCCTCAACACTGCTAAGAGTCCTAACCGTGATATTGTATTCCTTCATCCCACTGGACCTGCCAAAATGGACCACTACACATTTATCTGTGTTGAAGTTCATCTGCCACTTCTCCGCCCAGTCTTGCATTCTATCTTTCCAAAAGACTTTACATCTTAACTGAACTCACTTCCCCACACCCACATATTTACCATAGCTATTCTCCTTAACCTACATAACTTGGACACTAAGGGGCAATTTCACATGGCCAATGCACCTAACCTTCACATTTTTGGATTGTGAGAGGAATCCAGAGCACCCAGAGGAAACTCAAGCAGTCACAAGCAGAACGTGCAAACCTCCACATAGACAGTCACCCAAAGTGAGAATCGAGCCAGGTCCCTGGCACAGTGAGTCAGCAGTGCTAACTACTGTGTCAAAATGGTCACAGGAACCCAAACGGCGATAAATGTCATAGTATAAACAGTATAAGAGCATCCTTTCCACAATCATTAGTCACTAGTTTTGTACCAACCTTTCAGGTTTCAGACTATACTATCCTGCTGCATTGAAATCAAAGTTGGAGGAAATTCAGACACTGACCACAAAGAAAAGGTCGAAAGCCAGGATTTTCCAGTTTCCGCTGATGGATACAGCAAGCTATTCAATTCTCTGCTAACTTCAGTGGGACTGGAAGATTCCACTACTGTGAGGGATTGGAAAATCATGCCTAAGCATCCAAATATTACCAAAACATTTTGATCTCAAGCCAACATGAGTAAAATATCACTTAGACTCTTATTGCTCTGTCATATTCCATGTAATAAAGCACCCAATTCATTCTGAGCAAGTAATACATCTTTTCCCAAGGCAATACAGAGCAAATGTCATTGAAGCCCCAAAGCTAAAGGCACCTCAATGTGCTGAGACTAACTACATGAATAGGAAGATTTCACATTCAAAGACTGACTGGATAACCTTAGTTTGGCTAGAAATAAGCAGTTTATAATTGGTCTCTTTACTCAGGACCTTGTGAAGTGAAAGAAGAAACCATTGGTCACAGTTCGGTAAGACTCGTTGCAAGTGGTGTACACAGGACAGAATCAGACTTGGCTGGTTGAATACCATTAATTACCTGTACATATAATCGCAGAGGACACTGTCAACTCCTTAACTGTCTCCCCTGCCAGCAGACAGCCTCTCTCTCGCAGTCCGTCCACTACCAGTGGCAGACAGCCTCTCCTTCACCATCTGTCCTACCTGTCAGCAGACAGCTTCTCTTTCGCAGTGTGGATCCCACCCCTAACAGACAACCTTTATCTCACAATCTGTCCCCCACATCTGGCAGACAGCCTCACCCTCTCAGTCTGCCCAGACTGTCTGTGCCTCGCAGTCTGTCCCCCACCCATAGCAGACAGCCTCTCTCTCGCAGTCTCTCCCTTAAAACCCCTTCTCCACCTCCAGTCGGCAGCGTCTTTCTCACAGCCTGTCTTCCCTCCCTGCACACTCACGGCACTGCTCCAACGTTTAGGCCACAGCACAACCACCCCCCTATCACACTGCTCACTGTTCCTCTAATCACAGACTGCTTTACTTCCAGCATTCGCTGCTGATAGATTCACTAATAAACCTATTTGCTGCAAATGTAGGAGATGGCTAGCACGAGGGTACATAGCTTTAAATTGAGGTGGGATAGATATGGGACAGATGTCAGAGATAGGTTCTTTACTCAGAGAGTAGTAAGGTGTGGAATGCCCTGCCTGCAATAGTAGTGGATTCACCAATATTAAGGATATTTAAATGATCATTGGATAAACATATGGATGATATTGGAATAATGTGGGTTAGATGGGCTTTAGATTGATTTCATAGGGTGGTGCAACATCAAGGGCTGAAGGGCCTGTACTGCGCTACAATGTTCCATGTTCTATGTAAATCAGCCTATAATTGGAGGAACAGTTCCTTGCAGAATCTGTCACTTCCACTTATCTGCAGTTTGCTCACTGATCTACAAGCTGGTTGGCAAGCAGGAATCTAGTCTGCAGGCTATGTGCTGGACAACTTGATCTAAGTCATAGTTAGAGTAGTATATGAGGGAGAAAAGTACAATAAATAAGGTTAGATTAAATACGGTGCAAGTAGGGTAGTGTGTGGTGTATCAGTTAGGGTAAATATCCTGCTTTTCTGCTGCAAATTCTAAGTAGCATAATTTAATTTAATAAACTTCAGAATTAAGATTTTATTCTTAACCTGGAAAGCAATGGGCCAATTATGTCATGCTAATTATGATACAAAATTCAGAAATCTCTTCTTTCCTTCTCTATGAATGGTGTGCTTTATCTGTATAACAATATTTTTCACTGTATACCAATACATGTGACAATAATAAATTAAATCAAATCAAATCAAGGGAAATAATAAGTTCATGCACATTTTGCAATGGAACAATGGGGATCCCTCAGTCCAAAAGCATAATTTGGCCAATAAATTGAAAAGTAAATCTGCTTAAGAGAAAAAGAAAACACCTGCACTCAGCTAATGCAATTTAGGGTATCATCTATAGGTTAAAATAAATCTATTAGCAGTGCAGATCCCACAGTAGAACAATAGGGGTCCTTCACTCCCTCAGTATATTTTCGACTGATGGCCATTAGAATCAAAAGTTATGAAGTAAATGTTTATTTAAATGAACCACGCCAAATGCCTTCACTTTATTAAACCGTTTACTAGGATATTACAGCAAATCCTGAATTCCTCTCGCCTTTATAGTGGGCCTGAAACAGTGATGTGATCACAGAGAACAGGAGGTCAGCTGTAGAGTTGTACTGGGTTGGCGATTTCCTGATGAATCTTCGTTACAAAAATCCCTAATTAATTCAGATGGCTAAATCTCAGTAGCCTGTTTCCTTACTCTCGAAACAATCCTTTTATTTCTCCAGAAGGATCACATCTTTTTTATGCAATGCTTTTATATCAAAAATAATAGCAAACATATTACACCAAGCACCGATGAATTTTGACTTTGACCCAGCGATGTGCCCTGGATTGGCAGATGTTTTCTTTCTCTGCATTCTGCTGGGGTGTCTCCCAACAGTGTTTGGCACATGGGGAAAAGAAAGGCCATTTTGGGAGCTTTTCACTACTTTGAAAATAAGAGGCAGTTGCCCAAATCTAGTTCCAAATATTAGTGCGTATGATTTGACGTATGAAACCTACCGTGTTATTTTGTGTCCTTTGTGTTTACTTTATGTTGGCTTAATGCTGAAGGATATAAAATGTGAGCCACAAATATGAAACCTTAAGGCGCAGTGGACTAACCAAGTCTCCAGCTACAAGGGTAGAATTTGCACCCACTGGCAAATTCCAGCCATAATTTCCACATCTCTTCACCAGGAGAAACAGTTAACACTTCTGAGGCAGTCTCAACATTCGCAAAAATCTCAATTCCATCCAGCAAACAACAACAGAACACATGGCTTCTCATTTGGATTGGATCACTTTGTTATATAAGGATCACATCTCACACTGTGCCCTGCATGTACTTCACACTTAAATATTTGGGCTGATTCCTGAAGAAAAGAATCCAGGATTTCAGTATGTGTGCGTGCGTGCGTTTGTGTGTGTGTATAGGATGGGTACACAAGGTCCAACAATTTATTATCCACTGACTGGCTTCACTGTGTTTAACGTAGGTGCAACATTTGGGTGGATGTTTTGAGTATCTGTAATGAGGTACTTCACTGAAACAATAAAAAAACTTCATCTAGTAATTTTTTTTTCCTTTCATAGTTCATACAAAAAAATTACCATAGGATGTACTACAAAGTTTTTAAAAAAAATTTATTTGGTGGAGTGGGAAGTTTGTAACAGGATTTGGCTTGATAGTATTGGCAGTACTTGTGGAAAAACATACTAATTAATGTCAGGAACTGTTTTGCTTTTGTGAATGAAATTTATTTGAAGTACCAGCATGTGTACCAGCCTCTGAACATTAAAGACACAAAAAATGATTTCCTGAACAACAGCTTATTTGTTTGCATAAATGATTGTCAGCATAGTAATTAAAACAGTCATTTGGAAATGTATTGACAGAACTATGAACATCAGGAGACTGTTATGGGCATGAGATAGTGCCTGTTACATTATCATCAAAGTAACATTGATTGGTGTTATTAAACTTGTATAATTACTAATTTAAAAAGACAGTCCTGATACTGCATTTTCAACTATTCTATTAATGTGAGTTTGAGGTTTCCCCCACTCCCAACATTGACAAGAATGAAAATAAGATGACAGATACTTGCAAAGAATCGCTTTGCTCTCAACACAATGCTCTGCATTCCTGAATAGGTTTCACCAGGACTAGAATGACCAGAATCAATGTAAAATTACTACAACATTGTTCAAAAAGAAAGATCTTCAATGGGTTCCACAAATGGCACAAAGGTCCAAATGGTCTATTCTGGCATTTGTGCTGTAGGCTCCTCACTTCTTCTGAAGCGTACCCTTCTAGATAGATTAGAAGATTACTGTCTTTAGTACCTGGCACAGAGGCAGAGAGGAAAGCCCAGGTAGAAATAATACCTGTGCCAGAAGCACTGATTTCCATTCCACTAAGGTGAAGGTGGATTCTCTTATTGGTGGGCAATCCCCCCTCCCCCTATCACTTGACTTTCCTCCCTGTGCCTCATCTCATTGGTTTTCCAAATATATTTCAACCAACTCAAGAACAGCTTCTTCCCTGCTGCCATCAGACTTCTGAATGGATCTACTTTATAATAAGTTGAGTATTCTCTACACCCTAGCTATGACTGTAACACTATATTCTGCACTCTCTCCTTTCCTTCTCAATGTACAGTATGCTTTGTCTGAATAGTGTGCAAGAAACAATCCTTTTGACTGTATGTTAATACATGTGACAATAATAAGTCAAATCAAAAAAATGATGTGATCCTTACATTGAGGATTTTTATTTGTTTCTTTGTACAAATACTTCACTTCTTCAGTGTTCCAAATCTTTTCATTTTGTTAAAAATGTCGAGCCATTATGGTCACAGGGCTGGAAATAACTCCAGCTTAATTACTTAATCAGTAGATCGATTTCAGCTCATGCCTGGTAGCAACAATGACATTATAGCTCTCTGAACCTACTGGGCCAGGTACAGCACAATGTGAATGGATAATCAACTCACAGGAGAGTGATTATAATAAATATGTTATTGCAATGTATCCAATTTTTGGAGCGTACAGTCATATCACATGAGTACTTATGTTCTTAAATCTCGTATTACATTGAATATACTCTGCATATATTGTATGTATTGAC
Organism: Sphyrna mokarran; assembly: GCA_024679065.1. Taxonomy (NCBI): domain Eukaryota; kingdom Metazoa; phylum Chordata; class Chondrichthyes; order Carcharhiniformes; family Carcharhinidae; genus Sphyrna; species Sphyrna mokarran. Next base: position 22,531,322 of record JAGIQG010000024.1, on the reverse strand, counting down.
TGGCAGATTTCCCATGGCTGTAAGGGGGACCTGCATCATAATTTTAATGTTTATTGTTGTTGTTTCTCTTCCCACACCTAGTGATACATAAGGCAGACTTTTATCATTCCTATTGCGAGGTTTTCCCTGGCAAGTCACTAGTCTGTCACCAGAGGTTTTTGGCCTAAGTGGGGCCACTCCACGTCAAGCATGACTGACCAGGGGTCTCTCTCACTCTTACCACTTGCCGTTGGGGTATTTGGAATGTTTTCCATAGAATCCATGGAATCTCTACAGTGCAAAATCAGCTATTTGACCCATTGAGCCTGCAGCAACGACAATCCCACTCAGGCCCTATCCCTGTAACCCCCAGGTATTTACCCTGCTAATCCCCCTGACACTAAGGGGCAATTTAGCAAGGCCAATCAACCTAACCCACACATCTTTGGAGCATAGGAGGTAACTGGAGTACCTGGAGGAAAACCATGCATTCACTGATAGAATGTACAAACTGCACACAGGCAGTGACCTGTGGCCAGAACTGAATCCTGGTTCCTGATGCTGTGATGGAACGGTATTAACCTCTGAGCCTTCGTGTCAGCAGGTTGATAATCAACATATTGACTACATTGCGAATGCCCCTTCCTTGGCCCTCTAGTCCTGGGGTGTAACCTAAACTCAGAGCTTCTGGCTGAAAAGCAGATAAAGATACCTCCCAAAGCACCACAAGACCTGTGACATTCGTTCTACCTTATGAACCCCATTTGTAACTCCAGGTTAGACTTCAGCATGGAAGCTACGTGGCAAGTGGCCCACTTCCACTCCAATTTGTTGATGAGAATCAGTTTAACTCCCAGGTATTGTCATTATAGCCCAGTCCCAGTTCCGTTCAGATGCCAGTAAAAGTAGTTGGTGGGTGAAAGAGGAAAATTGCAGAACATCACTGCCAGAGTCCCCACAATAAAATTAGTGGCTTGGTGTCAGGGCTGATAGCACTTCTGGGAAGAGCCAAGAATGCCCTTCCCAACAGCGGAAGAGAAATCCAAGGTTTCTTTGTGGGGTCCAGAGGAGATGTTCCAGACTAGAGTACAACATAATCTTAACGTAAAATTAAAATTCTTCTGGCACAATAAGCTATTCACAGCAACTTCTCCAGGTATGATTTTCACTATGTGTGAATCACACATCCCAGAGTTATAATACGTTAAGTGATGTCTGAATCAACGCTGTCATCAGATCCTAACTTTAGCCTCTCCCAGCATACATGCTGCTCAAAATGCATCTGTTAAACTGATATGTGATGTGCAGTTGGAGAGAAGATGCTTAGTAATATGCTGCCAAATTTAGAAAATCCTGCACGCATCATTTCCACTTGGGGGTTGAAATCCAGGCTCTGTAATTAATTAGAAGACAATAATAACTGCTCAGAAGTTTCAGATATTGGGTCAGAGAAAAGTGCTTTACATAATTTCCTCCCACCCCCCATTTTTCTGTTTCTAATTAACATGTGACAATCTGAAGCACTATGTTGAGTGCTAATGTTGAGGGATGTGCACTAAATGTCATGTTTTATGTGACAGAGAATCATAAAATCATTCAGTAAAGAAGGAGGCCATTATGCCCATTATTCTCTGTCTTCACAATGCCAGGGACCTGTGTTCAATTCCAACCTTGGGTGATTTCTGCGTGGAATTTGCACATTCTCCCCATGTCTGCTCTGGTTCCCTCCCATAGTCCAAATATGTGTAGGTTAGGTTGATTGGCCAGGCTAAGTTGACCCTAGTGTCAGGGGATTAGCAGAATAAATACGTGGGATTATGGAAATATGATCTGGGTGAAATTGCGGGCAGTGCAGGCTCAATGGGCCAAATGGCCTCCTTCTGCATTGTAGGGATTCTATGATTCTATGATGCTCAGAACAATTTAGTTAGTCCCACTTTCCCCAGATCCATGCAATTCCCTCTCTTTCAAGTATTAGTTCAATTTCATTTTTAAAGTTACTTTGAATCCGTATCAATTCCCTGATGAGACAATGCATTCCAAATACTGTGTGAAGTATTTTTCACATCACCCCTTAGTTTCATTGCCGATCACCTTAAATCTCTTCCTCTCTTCCAATGGATCGAAGGAGTGATGTGAAAAATATTTTATCAACACTTCAGCCACTAACAAACCGTTTACCTGTCTATTACCTTAACCAAAACCCTTCATAATCTTAATCATCTCCATCAAATCTCTTCTTGAATCTTTCTGCTCTAAGGTGAACACCACCAGCATGCTCAATCTATCTAACTGTAACTCCTTATCCCTGGAATCATTCCAGTGAATCTCTTCTGTATCCTCTCCAAAGCCTTCACTTCCTTCTCAAAATGTTGTGGCCAGAATTAGACAGAATACTTTAACTGGGGCAGAACTAATGTTTTGCATAGATTTACCATGGATAAAATGCACATCAAAAAACTAGGGTTTAGAGAAAAAACAACTCAGTGCGGGTCTTTGTTGCTGCTCACTCTGTCACTCAAGAGCTACGAGTTCCGATGTTACTGCTATGTGTGAGCTATGGCTCACTGACTCATATCTCCAACATCTCTACTTTCAACTAGCAACAATCAGTGAAACAGTGAACACATAATCAGACACATGCCGACCCAAATCCTTTGCCCTGGTGAGTCCAAATGTATGTGTCCTGGAAAGACCGACAAGAGTTTTCTGAAACATTAAAGATTGCCTAATGCCTTTTTCAGATACAATTAGTTTCCATGAGAAAAGAGCTGAGTGGCTGCCCTTTGCACAGTAAGACCTCAATCTTTCTTTTACTGTGGTTACAATGGAACGCTGTTCAAAACATTCCTCCTCAAGGCACAAACCACATGCTGCAGCGATCATTTTCCTCTGAAATCATTTTTACAAAAAAAATGCCCCAGAATGAACAAATATTGTTCCCAATTGAATGTAGTCTGAATATCTGCCAATTGCATTATTCTACCCGCCAACATTCACCCCCCTCGTCCCCCAGGTTCCAAAGGCTGGTAGTTTAGGACATTCCCATTGTGTGAGGTGGGCTTTGGCTGAGAAAGAGATGTTTATAATTTGAATTCCATCTTACAGGAATGGCTTGGGCTGAGTCAGAAATAAACTTGGATTTGGTTGAAAGTATGCTTAAGATGGATGGTGCCAGGATTCAGTATGCTATTTAAAATTCTATTTCATTGCTATGATCCTGTTGCAGACTTCTGTCATTCACATGATTGGTACCACTCGTCTGACTGATGTCTTGTGGCAGAGTGGGTAGCTTCCCCTGCCTCTGAACCAGAAGCTTCAGGTTCGAGTCGCACCCCAGGATATGATGGCTAAGGAAGGTGCATCCATAACACGATCTAATAGGGTGTGTATGGCAACCTGCAAATCCTTCTAGCATGCCAACGACTGGTGGTAAGTGAAACCCATGGTCAGCCATGTTTGATTCAAAGTGGCAACATGCTAGCAACCTGTTCCAGAAAAAGTTGCTATGGGAATAGGTGAAAGCCTGCCTTAGTGCATGACTAGGTGCAGGAAGAGAAACAATAATTCACCTGGCTCATCTTGGTGTATCTGCAACATGAATTAATTGATTCCACTGGCCAAGGAAATGAGGTAATTGTAAAAAATCACAACAGCAACTACATTTCCAAAAACCTACGTTGGCTGTAAAATGCTTTGAGATTGTCTGGTGGTCATGGAAAGCACTATACAAATGCAAGTTTTTTTTTAAAAGATGTGTGAAGATTCCACAAGATAAAGTTCAAAATGTGCATTCTGTTAAAACACTGCTTGTCTCAGGGATCAATGTGCTGGGTGGTGAGTATCAATGAACTACAAAGGTCATTTCATCCCCAGGTTCAATTCTCATTGTGCTGAAATATTGCTCCACCCCAAGGTTTAGTTTATGAATGCTGGAGAGCCTTGTTTGTAAGTTGTTTTTGTCAATGTTTTGTGTACGTGGGACAGGGAGTCAACTTCTGATCACCTTCTCATAGACATGGCAAGACTGGATGGTAGGATGTGAATAGGATTAGGTTTAACTGTGATTCCCACTTCTGTCAAATAATATTCATAAAGCTAATATTCTAGGCTGAGGCAGAGTAGTTGCTCAGATTAAAAACAGGAGACCACTGATTCCCAATCAATTATACTTAATAATGAGCCACATCTTTAGGAGAGGAGAGGAAAACTTGTGAATGGAAGCTAAGAGTAAGTTTGTATTAAAGAATAAAAATGCATGACCTTTCAACAGAAAATTAAAGAACATAATGTAATATTGGACTCAAATAATATAATGTAGATAATCATATGCATGCTGTTTATCATGAATTTCCTTCATGATCTTATTGACGTGAAACTTTGACTTCACTTGTCTTCTACTGGCCACTTTTCCCCTTAATTGTTCATCTTTACTCAATTCTCCAACCTACTGCTCAGCTTCCTATTCTCCAAGGCGCAGAGAAGATGAGGCAATAGTCCAGTTGACAACAAATTGAAGCACACATTTTTCTTCCTATATCAGCTATATTTTGATATCATCAGCAAGTCTACAAGCTTGATCAGATTGTTTACTTTTTATTTTTCTTTCATGGGATGTGGACGTTACCGGAAGGAAAGCGTTTGTTGCTCATTGCTAATTGCTCTTGCAACTGTATGGCTTGCTTGGCCATTTCAGAAGGCAATTTAAGAGCCAACCTCATTGCTGTGGGACCGGTTTGACAGGTAGGCCAGACCGAGTAAAGATAGCAGATTTCTTTCCCTAAAAGACATTAGTGAACCAGATAGGCTTTTACAACAGTTGATGATAGCTTCTTGGTCACTGTTACTGACACTGGCTTTCAATTCCAGAATTTATGAATTGAATTGAATTTAAATTCCACCAGCTGCCATATTGGGATTTGAACTCATGTCCCCAGAGCATTGGCTTTATCCTTTGGATGACCAGTCCAGAGACATTACCATTAAGTTATAAAATTGCTGCATGCACACATACACAGACATTTTTTACAATCCGGTGGATCCTAATTGCAAGGGTAAATATTTTCACATCTCTGCCTTATTCCCTTTCTCAATGATAGTCTCTCATTCAACCTGGGTTCAAAGTGAGATTCTCACTATTTTTGCAGCCATAGTTAATTGAAACTTCTTTTTTGTTTTATTATTACACAGTATTATCTACTTGATAGTGTCAAGTTTCTAATTTTCTGACATTTTAACAAAAACTAAGATAACATTTTCACGTTCTTGAGTTAAGAGTTCAGATCTCCTGGCCTACTGAATTCTTATCTTTGATTGCCTTTTCAGTTTCCATATGCCTGTGCCATTAGACTGATAAGGTTCTTTTGACAGCTCTTTCCAAACATGCAACCTCTGCCACCACGAAGAACAAGGGCAGCAGATGCACAGAAACACCACCATTTGCAAAGTTTCCTTCCAGGCTGCTCAGCATCCTGACTTAGAAGTATCCATTCCATCCTGGATCTTCCTCATCCCTAACTGCACTGTAGCTGTACCTATTGCACATGGACTGAAGTAGTTCAAGAAAGTGGCTCACCACCACCTTCTCAAGAGCAATTAGGGCTGTGCAATAAAAATGATGATCCAACCAGTGAAGCCCACTGAAAGAATTTTAAAAAAGCAAATTACAGGTCAGCACAAGCAATGAATGTCTCACTCGTTATCTCAACAGAGGGTTGTGTGGAATTCTGACACTTTCAAGTGTTATCTTTGAAGGTTGAAGGATGTGTGTATTTCGTATTCTAAATATGAAATATACATCAAACAATTATGGTCTATGGCTAGTCTTTGAAGGTTCTCACCAACTCAACAAAGTTCTTAACAGACAGAAACTTTGTGAAGAAGAATATACTCAATCTCAATAGCCAAAGAAAACTGGGCAGAAGGCCATCAACTCGTCTTCCTTCCCAACAGCAAGAGCTTGCATGGAGGAAGATTCCCTCATGATGGGAGGAGGTTGTTTGTAAGAAAATGCAGATCATGAGTGGAATTTTCCAGCCATTCACCCTCTACCACCGCTGTGAGCGAGGATAGAGAATTAAGTGCTCAGCCAAATCTCCGTCCACGACACCGGGACCAGAGTATCCCACCGGCAAGAACAGCTGGAAAATTCTGGCCCATATATCTCCCACAGAGAACAATGTCAACCATTTTCTTGCATGCAACAATTAGCCTTTAAGATAGGAGAGGATTTAATACTTGAAACTGGGGTCAATTTATTGACAAGATGTAGTATTCAGCCTCATCACCTTCCCAACTGGATCTTGTATTGCAAGTATATCTGTGGCATCTTGGCCACAAGAAGGTAATCAAACTCATGTATTCAATCTTCTTTGCTTATACAAATATGGAAATACAGTACAGCATGGATGCAGGACTGGAAGCAACTAGTCACACATCTCCCTTGTGGTCGGACTAAACACGTGTTAAAGGTGATGTCTTGCAGGCAAGCTCATATCCACTAAAAATATCAGTATGTAACATTCAAATGGGAAGATGTTTATTATAACACACTTTTACAATATCCAATATCCATTTATAATAAAGACCATAAGTCATAGGAGCAGAATTAGACCACTCAGCCCATTGAGTCTTCTCCACCATTCAATCATGGCTGATATTTTTCTCATCACCATTCTCTTGTTTTTCCCTATAACCCCTGATCACCTTATCAATCAAGAACATATCTATCTCTGTCTTAAAGACACCCAACGACCTGGCCTCCATAATCTTCTGCGTCAAAGAGTTCCACAGATTCAACACTCTTTTGCTGAAGAAATCCTCCTCATCTCTGTTTTAATATATTTGCTACAAATTAACAATCTCATTCAGATTAGAAATTTTTCATTCAATATTGCATCAAAAGGTATTAAATAGACACAGATGAATTGATAGTTTACAAATATACTTGTATTAATATGAGCAGGTCTTGTGACACTGTATTGTCGCTGCCTCTAAGTCAGGAGCTCTGGTTTGAGTTCCACTCCTACACTTGATGACCAAGGAAGGCACATTCATAATGTGACCTTCCAACACATGCCAGTGGCAGATGGTAGGAGTGCAAGAGATTGCTGATCAGCCATGCGATGGAAGGAAAGTTGGAGACTCTACAGTCACTGTCCATAGCTCCAGACTACAGCAAACATGCATGTTGCTGCATTTACCCAGAACCCCAAATTGAAAAGTGATGGCCTAGTGGTATTATTGCTTGACAATTAATTCAGGAACTCAGCTAATGTTCTGGGACCCAAGTTCTAATTCCGCTCCAGCAAATAGTGAAATTTGGGTTCAATAAAAAATATCTGGAATTAAGAATTTATTGATGACTGTGAAACTATTGTCAATTGTCAGAAAAACCCATCTGGTTCACCAATGTCCTTTAGGAAAGGAAACCTGCCATTCTTACCTTATCTGGCCTACGTGTGACCCCAGAGCCACAGCAATGTGGTTGACTCTATGCTGGCCAGCCAGCAACGTCCTTCTCCCACGAATGAATGAAGAAACACCCTATTTATTTGAAGTGCCACATTTATCATTGACATTCTGCAACAGGAAGCCATTGCTTATTTAAAACAATGGGCTGTATATTATTGTGATGGGGTGGAGGAGAGGGGAGGGAGGGATGTGTGTGTGATGCGCACAGCTCACTATTCCTGGAAGGAAAATCAGACAACTGCCCACACACCAAAAAGAAGCCCACCACCATACAGCCAGAACATGCTGGAGTGGGCTAAATTAGCTGTGAGTGGGCCTTCTGTTTCCCCCCATGGGAAGAAGCTGTGCCCTCAAGAGCTGCTGACTAATCAGATTGGCTGAAGATCTGTAGTGGGCACTGCCAGGATTGCAGGAGGAAGTTCGAAGGCAAGCAAAGGCTGCTGCAAAAAGAGAAAACTGAGTCTTTAGGGTGTGGGTGGGTGTACAAGATTAAGGAATGGGAGCGGGGGCGGGCCATGTTTTGGAGGGTAGCCGGAGAGGACGGAAGTTGGGGGGAGTTGCACTTGGATGACATCTTGGGAAGATTGCTGCAATGCACACAGGGCATTCCCCCCAATGAGTTACCCTCCCTTCCTTCCTGCCCTTTATTAATCTAGACCACAAAAAACAACTTGCCCACCCTCACCCACGCACGGGATGCATCTTATTCCAGTCAATAGGCTTGCTAACAAACCTAATTGAGTTTTAGTAATTTCTTTAAATGGGGTGGGTGGGCTGCCAATTTCAGCACCTACCCACATAATGTATTAGAAAGGTCAGCGTGGGACTGGACTGGAAGATGGGAGGCGAGCTACCCAACACTTTTAATATGCTCCCACTCCTGCCAAAAACACCTCCCCCCCACCCCCCGCAACACTCACCTCCCCAGCAGTGGGCTGTGAAATCCAGCTCAATGTTACAATTGGTGAAATGGTCTCATGTATTATTTTAAAGCTTTATTCACAACCTCAAACCAAATAAGTTAATAAGCAAATAATCAATCAATTGCTAATTCATACTCCCTTTTATGTCCAAGTTTCTGTATTAGAAAGTGCCCTGCTCTGAAACAGAAAGGGCAATGGGAGGGAAACAGAGTATAATTTGGGTAGGGAATGACAGCAGTAGATTTTACACAAATGATAAATATATTTTCCCAGCTAATCTTCTAGCTTCTAACCCACCTTCACCACTTCTGTTAAATGTCAGGAATACCATGCAGGAGATGGCATTAATGCAAGCATTTGCTTCTCCATGCTCACTTATAGTGTCCTGAACACCAGTGAAAGTTTGAATCATTTAGAAAATTATTTTCATTTTTCCCTGCCCCCACTACCATGTAATATAAACAAACCATTGTGGGACAGGTCATGAGTTTGTGCGATAGTGTCAAATGCATGACTGTGAGACAGAAGCTCATTTTACATCTTGTCCTGTTGAAGTCAAATGGAAATAACAACTTAAACCCCTTGATTGGGAAAGAGCCAGATGTACCAAAACAGCCCTGTTTTCTAAGACATCTCTTTCATCCCGCTTCTGTACTCAGTTGGCCGTAACTTTATTGTCCCTTTGTATGTCTTCTACAGTTATCAAAATTAAATGCTCTCATTTGGCACTGTGGTTAGCACTGCTGCCTCACAGCGCCAGGGATTTATGTTTGATCCCCAGCTTGGATCATTGTCTGTGCAGAGCCTGCATGTTCTTCCCGTGTCTGTGTGGGTTTCCTCCAAGTGCTCCAGTTTCCACCCACATTTGGAAAGACATGCTGGATAGATGCATTGGGCTTGCTAAATCCTCCCTCAGTGGATCCAAATAGGTGCTGGAATGTGGCAACTAAGGGATATTTACAGTAACTTCATTTCAGTGTTAATATAAGCCTATTTGTGACACTAATAAATAAAACTAAAACCTTAAATTTTGAGTAATATCAAAAACCGCTGTCTTGTGTTTTATTTTGCATTATTAGCACCCATGGCCAGACAGGGTTTAAAAAATATCTCTCTCATTTCTAGGATTGCTATAATTCAACTGCTCAGTACTATTGCTCAATGATAATACACTCCAATTTTCCAAAAAAAACTCTTTGTCTAATCTTGAAACGTGTGAAAGTACAAGTGTGGCAAAAGGAATGATCATCCCTTCTGTAATTTTAATTTTCATCAGTAAGACTGAACATGACTTCCTCATGAATTTTTCATTTTTGAGCATTCCAGTTATCTTCCTCCTCTCATTTCAAAATAATAAATGTATTCCACTAATCAGCAACAATCCCAGCTCCTTATTAATACTTGACTCCATCACTGCACCTTGCTGCATACATTGGATCAAATGAATTCATCTCAATCTGAATCCTTTTTTTTGGCTTCTCATCTGCTTCAGGATTTGCAGTAGAAGAGTTTACAAGAAACCCCCCCCTATCCACTGCCAACCCCATCCCCCTCACCCACGATAATTATTTCCTAAAATTTTCGACTTGAATATTCCAATGTTACGTGAGGATCAGTTAACTCAACCAGCTAGTGTACGGCACAGAATGATGCCAAGGGCACAGGTTCGCATTCCAAAAAGGCTGGAAGAGGGAATGTGTGGGGTGCTTGGGATCCCTGAAGGGGTTTGGCAGGGAAGGTAATAAAGGGGGAGGGGGAGGCACGGTTGTAGAAAGCTTGAGGGAGAGAATTATGGCAAGTAGAACTTAGACAACTGAAGAGACTGTCATTAATGGGGAGGTGACAGGAGAAAGGTTGAGCTGATAGGTGTAAGATGTTGGTGACATTGCACAACAGGCTAGAGTCAAAGCAACAAAGAGTTGGGAAAAATTGTGGATAGTGCATGGGGCAAGACAATGGAGACATTTAAAGACAAGTGCAAGGATGCTAAACTCAACACACTAGGAAAGACAAATGAGAACAGGACTTGGTACGGGATAGCATATGCAGAGTGGGGTCTTAGAGCTCTGAAGAAGAGTTATATAGGCTCTCAATGTTAACTCTGACCAGAATTCTCTGGCTGTTTATGCTAACAGATGGCACAGTGGCACAGTTGTTAGCATTGCTGCCTCACAGCGTCAGGGACTCAGGTTCAATTACAGCTTCAGATCACTGTTTCCCCATGTTTGCATGGGTTTCCTCTGGCTGCTCTGATTTCCTCCCACAATCCAAAGATGTGTGGGTTAAGTTGATTGGCCATGCTAAATTGCCTCTTAGTGTCAGAGCAGACTAGCAGGGTAAACACGTGGGGTTTTGGGGATAAGGGCTTTGGTGGGATTATTGGCCATGATATGAAGATGCCAGCATTGGACTGGGGTAAATACAGTAAGAAGTCTCACAACATCAGGTTAAACCTGGTGTTGTGAGACTTCATACCAGGATTGTTGGTGCAGGTTTGATGGGCCAAATGGCCTCTTTCTGCACTGTAGGAATTCTATGATTCTCTGGTCCCACTGCAGTGAATGGAGATTTGGCTGAGCAAGAACTTCTCCATCCTTGCTTGCAGCAGTGGCAGGTTGTGAATAGCCAAAGAATTCGGGCATCTGTTTCTCTCTCCATAGATGCTGCCAGACCTGCTGAGTTTCTCCAGCATTTTCGATTTTTATTTGAGATTCTAGACAAGTTGGAGGCCAGCAAGGAGAATGTTGAATATGTCGAGACTTGAAGGATTTTCTAAGAACTGGCAGCAGGAGAATGAATGGTGGACACTGCTACTGTAGAAGAAATGCACAATTGTAGTGATGGAAATGAGGTTGTGGAAATGTCCAAACTGAACTAAGTGTTAGACAGGATATCAGGACTTCATTCGGACAGGGGATGACGAGTAAACATCACCAACATTCGTTTACTATGTTTAGCCCACTTATGTTTGACGTATACATTTCTTACACCTTCTGTTGAATCAGCATGATTCAACCACCCACTATTTCCCATGCAGAGGGGACAGTGTTAACCAAAGCAGATTATCCTCAGAACTAGGACTGATGTGGCTTAACCGTTTCATTGCTAAGTCACATTCAAAATCAACCCTTCAAAATGTTGATTCTGCCTTCTGAGAAACGAGCTTCTCTCTTACGATAGCTGCTTGCTACACTAATATTCAAAATCATTGCTGACCTTTTGACTGATCCAACTATTCCATTTCTGATCAATAGAGATCTTATAATCCTCAACAGAGTGGGCAAAGGTTGAGCCCTTTAATGGAGCCTACTCTTACTAATGCATGAATGGAGGAAGGACCGGGAGAGGGGGTTTAAGTCTCATTCATTACTAATTCTAATTAATATTTCACAAATTCAAAGAAATCAATTTGCATTACAGTTAAATCCTGATAAAAGCATAACTACTTTGTGAATAAATGTTATGCTGGGGTTGCAACATATATAATCTTCAGCTAAAAAACAGGCAATTATCAAATACTTGAATGACAGTCACTTAATTATCCATTCTACGAATTAGCCAAAACAAAAAGAAGAGAACATTTAGTACAAAAAAGGGCAGATTTAAAGCAATTGACATGTTAGCATCTTCAAGTGTTTCAGGTGTTTATTTTCTGTGTTCTGACCCTTAGAGCAAGGGGAACATTTTCACTCCAATTTTGTATCAAATTGTTTTGCTTGGATCAAAGGGAAAGGGAATTGGATGGTACAATAGAATACTCTGTTTAGAATTCTGCTTGAATCAGCTTTGGAATTGACTGTAACCCACAGCACAGTGGCACACTGGCACACTGGCACAGAGGTTAGCAGGTTCAATTTCAGCCTTAGGTGACTGTCTGTATGAAGTTAGCACATTCTCCCTGTGTCTGCATAGTTTCAGTTGATTCATTATTGTCACATTATTGTATTAACATACAGCGAAAAATATTATTTGTTGCATACTATAAAGTCAAAGCATACCATTCATAGAGAAGGAAATGAGAGAGTGCAAAATGTAGTGTTACAGTCATAGCTAGGATGTACAGAAAGATCAGCTTAATACAAGGTAAGTCGATGCAAAAGTCTGATGGCAGCAAGGAAGAAGCTATTCTTGGCTCGTGACCTCTGGTTCGATTCTGACCTTGTGTGACTGTCTGCGTGAAGTTTACACAATCTCTTCGTGTCTGTGTGGGTTTCCTCCAGGTACTCCGGTTTCCTCCCACAGTCCAAAATGTACAGGTTAGGTAGGTTGGCTGTGCTGAAGTACCTCTTAGTGTCACCAGGATGCATAGTTTAGATGGTTTAGTCGTAAACATGTAGGGTTACATGGATAGGGTGAGAGAGAGCATTTGGATATGATACTCTGTCAGAGAATGGGTGCAAACTTGATGGGCCTAATGGCCTCTTCTGCATTGGAGGGATTCTATTCTATGACATTATACCATAATATTCTGAAACAATTTTTGTGTTTTTTACTTAATGGTCTTTTTAAGATTCTTAGAATAGTCAGGGGAATTAGCGAAGGTAAATACATTAAGTTGTGGGGATAGGGCCTGGGTGTGATTGTGGTTGGCATAGACTCGATGGGCCAAATGGCTTCCTGTAGGATTCTATGATTCTTGATTGACAAGATCGTCAAAATGTATAGGGAGTAGACAGAAAAGTTGAATTGAAACACAATCCTACGAAATGATGGAGCAGGCTGAAAAGATCAGATGACTTAACTCCTCCTAATCTGTATATTTGTATGTAAATATGCTGATATGTTAAGAAACACATTTGTATAAATTGCTCTCACAACTATCCCAGTAAATTACAGGATGTTTGGAGCTACGGCAATAATTTTAGTTTAGTTCACCGAGTTGAGTATTTTTACTGGAACAGATTAATGACATATCTTACATCTTGTTGGAGTTTAGTTTTCATTGCTTAACCTATGGTTTGCACCCAGAATCATTTCTCCTTTCCTCACAGAGAACGACATGAATATAAATGTAGGAATTGATTTGCATTGATGCGGAACACAGCAGAAAAACTCCTTGTGTGGGATTTTCCGTCTGTGCTCACCCCAAGGCTAGTAATTCCTCCCCGAAGTCAACAGAACTTTGCATGGTCTGCTGAATTTTCTGTCCCACCCACTATGATTCCCATGATGGGTGGGTTGGGAAAATTCCATCCCTTGCTTCCCTCAACTATAAGCAGAGGGCTATAAAGTTGAGCTGGTAAAGTCTCTATCTAAAATCTTGTGCCAACATCATCTGGAAAAGAGAGGTTTTGTGACACATGCCTACTGCTGGAGCAGAAGTTCTACCTCATTACTAGGATTTATTGGTCATGGAAAGAGTATTCAATAGGTGCGTCAATGGACTTGTAATCAGTGCAGGAGTGGTTCTTCCATTTCCCACTATTCCCAAAGGGAATACATATTTGGGAATACGTGTTCACGATGATACACCAAAATAAAGACTTAAAAGTTAAAATTCCACTCTCATCTTCCAGGGCCTCTCATTTCTTACCTTTGTAGCTTCCTCCAGCCTGGCAACCCTCTGACAGTTCTGCTTCTCTCCAATTTCATTGGATAAAACTCTCACAGTACAGAAGGAGTCTACTTGGCCCATCGTGCCTGCACCGACAACAATCACCTAGGCCCTAACCCCATAACCCCATGTATTTGCTCTAGCTAGTCCCCTTGATACTAAAGGTAGTTTAGCGTGGCCAATCCACCAAACCTACAACTCCTTGGATTGTGGAAGGAAACAGGAGCACCCAGAGGAAACCCACATGGACATTGGGAGAATGTACAAACTCCATACAGTCAGTGACTCAAGCCAAAAATTGGACCTGGGTCATTGGCACAATAAGGCAGTAGCAATAACTACTATACCACCTCAAATTCTGGACTGATTACATGCCTGACCTCTTTCATCCTATCGTCAATACCTGAGTCTTCAGCCAATTGAAACCTCAGAAATTCCCTCACTAAACAACCCAGCTCTCATTTTTCCTTTGAACCATCCTTTTAAACAAACATTCTGACCAAGCTTTTGATCATGTCTCAATAGCTCGTTCTTTAGCTTGACAGCATTTTGTTTATCATGCTGCTATGAAAAGCCTTTGTATGTTTTACAATGCTAAATGTGCTTTATAAAGCAAATTGTTCTTGCTGTAGGTAGGTTAAATTTGTAACCATGACTTGTTGGATAAGTTCTGGAAAGGTTTCCCTTTGCTATTATATTCCAGTTATATTGCGAATGTCACAGAAATATTTCCTGTATGTGCTATTCCTAGCAAAATTGTGAAAGCATTCATCATAAATCCTTACAGTGTAGAAAAAAGCCATTTGGTCCATTGAGCCTACACTGATAACAATCCAACCCAAGCGCTATCCTCATAACCCAACACATTTACCCTGCTAGTCCCTCTAATGCTAAGGGGTAATTTAGCATGGCCAATCCCCACGTCTTTAAAGTGTGGGAGGAAACTAGAGCATCTAGAGGAAAGCCACGCAATCACAGGGAGAATTTGTAAACTCTGTAGAGACATTATGGAGGCCAGAATTGAATCCAGGTCCCTGGCACTGCTGCCGCAATGCTAACCATTATGCTATCGTGCCACCTCTAAAACAGGAGTCTACATATTGCTAGATATAAGAATGGAAGGGAATTTTTTTGGTACTTTTATGATATTGCTTGAAAATACAAAGTAGACAAACTTCTGTCCCATTGGACTCTTGTAACATGTGCCTATGATCCAGAGCAGATTCTGTACCAATCAGTTAATGAAGCAATTTTACCATTATGGATGAGCCATTTAACTTTCCAATTATATCAATTTTCTCCTGCATTGATCTGTATTAGCATGTATACTGTAAACTGGGAATTTCAGTTGATTCTCACATAGGGATTAATGGCTACTGATGGCACCATGCTATTTTGGATAAGGATATTATTACAATTACATTGCAACATTCTTCAATGAACAACATAAAAAGTTAATAATAATTGCTCGGGATGTCACAAAGAACACCAAATGCCAGGGAATGAGTGCAGTATTCATAGAGACCCTACAGTGCAGAAGGAGGCCACTCCGTCCATTACATCTGCACCAACTTTCTAATGGATATCTTCAATGTCTTAACCAAGCCCATCTCCTCTCCTTATCCCCATAACCCCAACATTTACCCCATTATTCTCCCTAACCTACACATTGTGGGATAGTAGGAGGCAATTTAGCAGGGACCACAGAAAGCTTGCCACCAGGTCATTCTAGAGATGGACAGTAAATATTGTCCATGTCCAAATCACCACAACGAGAAATAGTTGTGGAATGCCTAGTAATTGTTCACCATACAGGAAAACTCTGAAAACTTTTCAAATGCTAGTACGTTCAATGCATTCTTTTATAAATGAGTCCAACGAACATGTGGTGTAAATTGTGGACTTTTGTGCCCTATTATCTAAGGGCTTGCGCATTAGTCAACCAATTATGATCCATGACAAAAGCATGAGAAGGTGTCAGTATTCAATCTGTGAAAGGTTCAATAAGTCACACATTGCTATCTATCAGTCAGCAAATGATGAGGAATTTCCTATTACATGTCTTACAGCTAGTTATGAAACAAAATGCTTCATTTTTGAAGTTCACTCCATTAGTTTCCAAAAGTTGCTCTGACAGCAAGTGATTTTTGAGAGCTGCTTCCCCCACTGCATTAGAGCAGCTGATGGGAAAAAGTGTTTCTGATACATTATTTGAGTGAAATGAAAGTCCCAAGTGGAGACCACCACTTACTTTTCAGAGTAAATGATCACTTTTTTCAACTGAAAGACAGGGATTCTTCTGCTATTGCCAAATCCTGAGCAAGTTACGTTGAAAATTTATGGAATCACATGCCCACGGGGGTGGTAACAGGACTTCTTCGCAAATCTTGATGTAGTGGCCTCAGAAATAAGAATACATTTTTCTTTCAAAATTAATTCTTAGAATTGCTGATGCGGCTGACATTTATTGTCTATACAGAGTGGCCAGAAATCTAATGATGAAAAGCCACTATAGAGAGCAAGTATGAATCAACCATATTAGTGTGGGAGTGATGTTACATAGTGATCAGACTGCGTAAGGACAAAAGGTCTCCATACCTTAAGGACACCAGTGAATCTGCTGAATTTTTAACCACCACCCAATAGCTTCACTTCACTTTTTCTACTGGTGTTGCTCAAAAATAAATAAATTTCTTTATTTCAAATTTTCAAGCTGCCACAGTGGGATTGAACCTACTTTCTCAGGGTTACTAGCCTTGTAATATGACCACAAAGATTCACTGCCTGCTATGATTGCAGCTGAGATGGCTCAATGGGTGAGAATGCTGTTCAGCGTAATATTGGACAGGTCTCTAGTTTGATCCAGGATACCTGCTTAGACGGCCGATCTCAGATTCCAAAGAACACCAACATGCGCCACAGTCTCCCCAAGAAAAAGTTAATAAGGTTCCTGCTAAGAAACCATCCCTACTGGAAATGCACTTGTGCAGATATCAGATGAGAACGGGCTCTGGCACCTTTAGAGTCAATTGGGCCCAGCCATTAAGACTAACTAGATGGACAAGATACAGAAGGGTAGCTAGATCTTTTGTTTTATTTATTCACAGGATGCGGGCATCACTGGCTGGGCCAGCATTTATTGACCATCCCTATTTGCTGAGGGCAGTTAGGAGTCAGCAACATTGCTGTGGATCTGGGGTGAGATTCTCTGGTCTTCCATCCTTGTTTTTCCCGCCGGTGGGAAGTGGCACATTGTATGTTAGTGATGGAATTCTCTGATTCTGCCAATGTCAATGGGGATTCCCATTGATGTCTCCCCATGCCGGTGGGAAACCCATGAGCTGGCAGGACTCCAGAATCCCGTTGGCATGAGCAGCCAGAGAATTCAGGCCCTGGAGTCACATGTCGGCCAGACCAGGAGGTTTTTATTACAATCAGCAACAATTTTGTGTTCATCATTAGACTTTTAATTCCAGAATTTTATAAAATCCAGATTTCAGTAACTGCCATGGTGGGATTCAAACCCGGGTCCCCAGAGCATTATCCTGGGTCTTTGGATTACTAGCCCAGTGACAATCCCACAACACAATTGCCTTCCTACACCCCACAAGAAATCATAACTTCAGAGTGAAGGAATTGGGACATCAATTTCTTCTCTTTCTTTGCCCTTCTCTGTCCTTTTTTCATTTCACAGTTCGAGCAGTTTTAATGAAACATATTTCAAAACCATTATTGTCCATACCGGCTGACAGGATGCACTTTTCTCTATCAAAGAATGGAAACTGGAAGATGATCTCAGAAGACTAAAAATACCTTATTGATCACAGTTTTGGATTTGCTGAACTATTTAAAATTTCAGTCACCAAAGTTCAAGGAGTTTTGAATTTTTAATTTGTTATAATAAATGTTTAGAAGTAGGATCATTGGGAGGTGAGCTGCAAAAGCAGAGGCAGCAATTTTCAGCATTGGCCTGGAGCGCAGTGATTGATCTTTCTTATTTTTTACCTCAGAGTAAATAGCAGTGTGGGCAGGGGTGGCAGAAATGTTCTGAATGCGCAAGGGAGTATTTTTTTATTCACGGGACATGAGCATTGCTGGCTAGCCAGTATTTATTGCTCAACTCTGGTTGCCCTTGTTCAGAGGGCAATTGAGAGTGGCACTGGAATCACATATAGGTCAGACCAGGTAATGACAGCAGATTTCCTTCTTTAAAAGACATTCGTGAACCAGATGGGTTTTTCCAACAATCGACAATGGTTTCATAATCATCAGTAGATTCTTAATTCCGTATATTTTTTATTGAATTCAAAGTCCACCAATGTCCATTGTGGGATTTGCAGGTCCCCAGGATGTTAGCTGATTTCCAGACCTATAGTCTAGTGATAATATCAGTAGACCATCCCTCTAAATACTTGGAAAGGAGAAGTCTGCAGGGCTACAAGGGAAAAAGCAGGAGAGTGGGAATAATAGGGTAGCTTTTTCAATAGGACCATACAAGCATGATGGACAAGTGGTTCTTTAAATGGGGTAAGATCCAATCATCCTATGATGGGAGGGATTTTGGAATGTTGATGTGCAAAATTTCCAATATGAACTGAATCTGGATGCACAAGATGACACCAGCACTGGAATTCTACCATCCCGCTTGCCATGGGAATCAGAACAGTGAGATGCAGATAATGGAAAGCCCTATTGATCTTGGGTGGGATTTCCCAGTCTATGGTCAAGTGAGGCTGTAAAATCCCACCCCAGGCATCTGCTAATTCTTCATGGAATTACAAATCCAGTTGTTGTACATATGTCTTCATGCATTTGGTGGGAGAATTAGGATGGTATGGGAGGTTGACTGATGAATAGCCTGGTTGGATAGGATTGGGATGAGGAATAGATGGGAAGCTTTTGTACTTTTCATTTAAGAACTTTGGAAAGAACTTTGAGAAATTTCTATAATAAAAATAGTGGAAAGTTGTCTGGTTCTCATCTTTCTCCTAATTGTCTGCCTATGTCTGCTCCTGAAACAGTATCCTCTTCACTAAGAAGGCATTAACTCATTATCTGGCATGGTTTCTTCTGGCTCTTTACTCCAAGTGAAAAGAGAGTACACCTTGGATTTATATAGTATTTGATATTATGTCTCACATTCTATTGACCACAAAGTTCTCTGAGGATAGTAACTGTTTCTATGTGCATGTGTACAGAGACTGAGTGACAGCGAGCAATTTAACAATGGAGGCATCATCACCAACTCTAATGTTGCTCCAATCACTTGGCATCCGTACATATGCTGTGTCCAGCAGAGGTCACTGGACAGCAAACAGCAACTGTGGATATCTCCCTACCTTACCCAGGTTTGCTGTGGTTTCTGGTAGCACGCTTAATGCTGTCTTGCCTGTGGTTGGAAAACTCAGCTTTGACTGGGGCAATTCTGTAATTTTCAGTGATTATAAATAATCATTGAAGAAGTTGCCTTGTCACTGACAGTGTGAAGATTTGGAAAGTAGCGGTAGATATTAAGCAGAATTACAGCCTCTGATGGGAATGATGTCATTCATTGTACAACATAGCAGTCAAATACCCAGTGTAAACCAGCAATTGTTTCCTTTTTGCACCATTCATATGGACATGAGTTAAGGGTGAAAAGGGAAAAGTTTAAAAGGGAAAGGGTGGGGGGCTTCTTCACACAGAGAGTGGTAGGAGTGTGGAATGAGCTGTCAGATGAAGTGGTGAAAGCGGGCTCACTTTTAACATTTAAGAAAAGCTTGGACAAATACACAGATGAGAGGAGTATGAAAGGATATGGTGCAGGTCAGTGGGACTGGGCAGAAAAATGGTTTGGTATAGCCAAGAAGAGTCAAAAGGCCTGTTTCTGTGCTGTAATGTTCTCTGGTTCTATGGTTCTAAATTGTCCATTCCCCACAGAATTAAAAAGAAAGACACTATTTATACATTCAGATGTAGAATAACTTTTCAACCAAATCAACTTTCCATCACCATCCCCGCCCCTACGTGCATCTCTTTGCTACATGTATAAAAATTTTGTGATTTAGAAAAATATCTTGGGCTGTAAAAGCACAAAGTTTTACATTGTAAAATTAGTGAATCCTGTGACTAAACAGTGATTTAAGAACTTTCAAATGTTTAACTTCTCAGTGTCTCTAATGCTTTTTGTTCTGATTGAAGTAGGTAAGAAGGAGGGCATTTGATGCATACAGAAGGCACGGGATTAGGCCAGCCTTTAATGCCAATTTGTCCTTATCTTAGCCTATGTTTAAAAAGCAGCTGTTGTTAACATTGTTATTTGAAAAAGAGCTCCTTTCTGTCTTCTCCATTGCTAATTAAGTTTCAAGTTTAAGTTTTAGTGCCACAATTAGGCTTATGTTAACACTGCAGTGAAGTTACTGTGAAAATCCCCCATTTGCCACACTCCAGCACCTGGTTGGGTACACTGAGGGAAAATTTAGCATGGCCAATGCACTTAACCATTTTCTCTCTCCACTGATGCTGTCAGACCTGCTGAGATTTTCCAACATTTTCTGTGTTGTTTCAGATTCCAGCATCCACATTAATTTGTTTTCACCCAATCTACGTGACTTCCCTTGAGGCAAAACCTAACACAATTAACTGTAGAATAGGCAGTCTAACTGGCTGTCTTTTTAGATGAGATTACCCACAGAACTTCAGTATTTGGATTCATTTTTACTTTTTAAGCGTTTGTTTATCCTTGAACATAACTTTTCGTACAATACAACCATTCATATTGGTGATCTAGAAACAAACTCTGACTATTTATAGATAATGACTTTTCTGAACAGGACACAGAACCTGACTGCTGCTATTCCAGCATGGCAATACTTGCATACTTTTTCATGTTTCCATCCAAAATAATATTATATGCCATTAATAATAATCATCACATGCAAAACAGAAGTAGATTTACAAATCCAATGAATGTGTACCTATTAAGCAGAAGTGTGTAACATGTCTTATTACTTGCCTGCTGTCATTCTATTGTAAATGTGCATCAATTATACCTTGTTCCTTAAAAACAAGATGCAAGGATAAATTATACGAAAACATTAAATCAGGAAAATTACCCCAAATTAAACTGTGAAGGACGGACATTTTGTCTAAAGTTCAAATTAATAAAATATAAAGTTAGGACTGATGTTTTGGATAGAGGGTTCAGCAGCTAAATTGAAACCAAATTGATAAGTAATAAATAAACCGTGCTAACCAGCAAGAAGTTGCATTGGGGAGGCGATGGCTTAGTGATATTATTGCTAGACTATTAATCCACAAACTCAGCTAATGTTCTGAGGACCCGGGTTCAAATCCCACCACAACAGATGATGGAATCTGAATTCAATAAAAAATATCTGGAATTAAGAATCTACTGGTGATCATGAAACCATTGTTGATTGTTGGAAAAACCCATCTAATTCACCAATGTCCTTTAGGGAAGGAAATCTCCCATCCTTACCTGGTCTGGCCTACGTGCGACTCCAGAGTCACAGCAATGTGGTTGTCTCTCAACTGCTGTTGGACAACTGGGGATGGGCAATAAATGCTGGCCAGACAGTGATGTCCATGTCCCATGAAAGAATAAAATAAAATCAAAAATGGCAATAAAATTGAGGGTTACTCTCAGCAAAGCTGCCATCATTGTTGTTCATCTAAGAAATGCTATCTGTTCTCATTCAAAAAGTGAAGAGTGTAGGCTTGTTTATGGGAGACTCTATGTAGTAGGTTTCCAGACTAGCAGCGAAAATCCCCTAATGAGTGCTGTAATGGGACTTGATGCTGCAGAACAGCACCTGCTCAGTAGAAAACTAGGACAAATACAACCTACTCCATTGACATTGATGCCCAGATTTCTGCTATTACAATCCCTTAGCTGAAAGTTTACAATCTCTGACCAGCAATGAAGTTTTTAGATGTTCAGGACCCTGGTGAGAATTGACTTACAGAATTATACAGTGCAGAAGAGGCCACCTGGCTCATTGAGTCTGCACTGACAATAATCCCACCCAGGCCCTGTCCATGTATTTAAACCCTGCTAATCCCGCTGACACTATGGGGCAATTTAACAAGGCCAATTATCCTAAACCACACATTTTTGGACTGTGGAAGGAAACTGGAGCATCCGGAGGAAACCCACACAGACACAGGGAGAATGTGCAAACACAACACAGATAGTGACCAGTGGTCAGAATTGAATCCATGTTCCTGGTGCTGTGAGGCAGCAGCACTAACCATTGTGCCACCTTGCTGTCCAAGTGGCAAGTACTCATCAAGGTACTTTTTTGTCTCAGATGGCAATGTGGAACAGCAGCCCAAGAATGATCCAGGCTTCTGACTGAGCAATCCTCACCATTATTACAGTACTGGGAGACGCGAGAGGCCTGGCCAGCTTCCAATATGAGTGAGCTGCACCATCCTCCAAGACAGCAATTCTCACCCTATTGTTGATGGGATAGGACTATTTCCATAGTTCTGGATGAACGAGACCACCATAACTGGAGCTTGAAAAAACTGACTGGAAAGCATTTTTGTTTTCAGTCTGGTCAAGCTGCCAAAGACAGTAAAGTTTTGCATTTTGATTCCAAGTTTCAGTTCTCCCTCCCCAACTCTCACTCTGCCCATTAAAATGAACTGAGGAACGATGCAATCTATTAAGGTTTGGCACCAAAAATGCTGCTGAAAACATCTGTTTTGTGCAGGTGTGGGGCACTGCGGTGTGTCCATTTCCTGGCTTTGTCTTCTGGCTCTTTCCACTGATTGGATACGAAGTGGATTAATTGCCAAATTTTAAATTCAACAACATTTAACTGCAATGCAGCAGAATCCAGAGGGGGAGCACCATAGATTTTGTGTCTAGAATGTTCTACATGTGTGTAAGAACAAGTGAATGGGGAAGGGGTCGGATGGTTAGTTTGAGTATGTCATGAATGACAGGAAGTTCATTTTCATGTGAAGTTGACTGAATGGGAGTCTTATCAGTATATAAGAGAGGGGGAACATTGTGATTGGCTGAATGAAAGCGCCATGTGTAAGATTGATAGGATTTCCATGTATTTGTGAGAGATTGAGAGTAGAGTTAATGAGAAGTAAGTGAATGAATGGGACCTGTGTGTGTGTGTGTATGTATGTGTATGTGTATGTGTGTGTGTGTGCGTGTGTGTGAGTGTGAGAGAGAGTGAGAGAGAGAGTGTTTCCATGTGTAAGAGTGCATGGAAGCCCCATTTCTATGCTTGAGTGGCTGAATGAGTGTGTGTTTGTACGTATGCATAGAAGAAAAACAGAAACATAGAAACTTGAAGCAAGAATGGGCTATTCAGCCCTTTGAGCCCGCTCCGCCATTCATTTTGATCACAGCTGATCATCAAATTCAATATCCTGCCTTCTCTGCATACCCTTTGACTCTTTTAGCTTCAAGAGCGATATTTAATTGTTTCTTAAAATCACAACTTTTTGGCCTCAACTAAATTCTGTGCCAGTGAATTTCACGCATTTACCACTCTCTGGGTGAACAAACTTCTCCTCACAGTCCTACAAGGTGCAGCTTTATTGGGAAAAATAGGATAATATTTGCTTATTGTAGCAAGGAACAGGAGAGTTTTTATTGTGATCTGACCAAGAAACTTTAAAGCCTCTTACCTCAGGCTATAGTATATATCGGTTCTGGTATGAGTGAGATACAATTATTTATTTGATTATTCAATTCTAAACCAAAAGATTGTAGAACTATTCCATGAAATATTGTGAAGTAAAACCCAGTACTATGCTGCCGATCCTCTTGAATGAGACATTGGTGTCCCTAATCATTGTTTGATACATTGTGATTAGTCTACATGATCACACTCATGTAGCCCTTGAACATTCAGTGCTACTTAGTTACAGAAGTCAAAAGACTGCAATCACACTCTGTTTGCAAGCGAATGATCCTATTGGTTGCATGATCCACGTGCTCATCTTAAGTGCTTTTGAAGGTGCTTTATCACAGGCCTTGGTTGGAGACCTTACCCTGCTGAGAGCCTTGAAGCCTTCTGACAGAAGCTACAGCCCCAGGCTTGTGTCAGTCTTTGATCTGTGAGAAAGGAACCGTGTGTGCTTGCAGAGATCCCTTCAGTAATAGCTAAATGCTGGCTGAATATTCATTGAATATTAGCACAGAACTGTTTGTCTCAGTGATTTGTTGCTAGTATGGAAAAAGAAGTTACAATAATTCCCAGATGGTGAAATGAATTTAATGAACTTGTTAAACTGGGCTGAGTTGTACCTCAGTGGATGTGAAGTTCAAACTCAAATGAGGGTCATGGGGTCAAGATCATTCCTGTCACTTAAGTGCACTTCTGGTGACCTCACACTTTGGTCATACCACACTACGCGTATTAATATAGAGTCAAAACATTCTGCATCGATGCAACTCTTATATTTATACAGCTATACTGTGTTGGTGATACATGAACCACTTTGCTTCCCTCAGTCCCCCTTCTGTGGCTTTGTGGGTGAAAGTATCATCTGTTGTATTACTTGGCCCTATCAAAATGCAAACAAAATAATGGCCACTTCAGAAAGATGCTGGAAAGTGTTGGCTATTTGTGCAACCTGATCCCTAGCAAGGCACCAACTAAGGTCAGGAAGTAGAGAGAAGAGAAAAACCTTATTTTAATTTAAATCTAATTAATCGTAGAATCTCTACAGTGCAGAAGAGGCTTATAGGCCCATCAAGCCTGCTCTGACTTCCTGACAGACTATCTCACTCAGGCTCTCTCTCTGAACCCCACACATTTACTACACACCTAACCTACGCATTGTGGGACACTAATGGGCAATTCAGATGGCCAATCCATTCAGACTGTATGTCTTTCGGACTGTGGGAGAAAATCAGAGCACCTGGAGGAAACCCACACAGTCATAGGAACAATGTGCAGACTCTACACAGACAGTGACCCAGGACTGGAATTGAACCTCACTCTCTGTAGTTGTGAGGCAGCAGTGCTAATCGCTGTGCTACTGTGCTGCGCTAATTAAGTGTTACACTCAAAAAAACTCCTTGCAGCATTTTGAGTTTCTTCTTTCTATTGTCCAATCACTACAATTTCCAATGATGTGATAAAGCAGTTATCAATGTATATGGTAAAACTGTCAGCTTAACACTAAATACAAGAGACAAAGTGTTACTTTTCAAACCGTACTTGCAGAAAATATAAAGTGAAGATGAACTGTTATTTCTCTGTATAAGTAATAGACCTATAATGAAAAACATAATGCCCTAAAATTATCTGATTTTTATCTGTCTACAGGCATGATTTTCAAGGAGCCTGCAGTTTGCTTTACTGAGAAATTATAACAATTTTATCTTTCAATCTTTCTCACAAACCTCTGTGTGAAATTAAACCAAATTTTTGTTTGATTTAATCACACAAGTCTCAGATTAAAAAGGGAGTTTGTATTTCTACATATGGGTTGAATGAGGAACACAATGGCCCAGGTTTCTGACTGTGGTGAAAATACTGGAAACGATTAAAAATCAGAAGTTCTGACAGAGTGTAAAACCTATGTGCAGATCAGATCAAGGACAGCTGATGAATTTATTTGGATAGCGAAACTTTAGGGAGGCAAAAAAACATTTTTTGACCTGGTTCCAGACAACTTTAGGATAAGTCAAGTGTCCTTTTGAAATGCAAAAGTAGCTATAAATATGAATCAAAAGTACATAATATACTTCTGTCAAATTCATTGGTCGATATTCTCCCATTCTGCCAGCCACTGGAATTTTAGTGGCCGATTGGTGGACAATGTGAAACTCCATTAACAATCGGGTGGGAATTTCCAGCTTTTAGAAAGCATGGCTGGAGAATTCTGACCGTTAACTGTCAACAAACTGTCAAAAGCTACCATCAAAACAGTCAGAAGAATGTGTCAAAAGTTTTGTCAAGGGTAACTGAAATTGCTTTAATTAAAAACAATTAAAAGTCCAATCTTGTAAATCTCTGAAAATAATTTCTGGAGATTTAAAGAAAAGATTGCTTACTATTTCACACTTGTCTGTTGACATAAGCCTGAAGGATTCTATTATTGGATTAGTGTTACAAGATTGATTTCACAACAACCTATTATTATAGGTGCCTTCTATTTTATGGTTTGATTGACAGTGACAGGTGGTTATAGGCTCTTTGATGTGGAGACCATGAATTCAAATATTTGTTGTTATAAGGAATTATGCAAGTTCATGAAATGTTTGTTTTTAATAAGATGTATTTAATTGAAGAAATGTAACTTTCAATTTATAAAGTCTACAATCGAAATTTAGAACTTTATTTTATAAAGCCTTATTTTAACTCATCTCTGCATGGGTCCTGAGGTCTGCCCATGATGGATACAAGATGAGTAGATACAATATAAGGGCAAATAGTGGTAGGTGGGGACATGGATTGGCATGAATTGGCAATAAGTTGACATAGAAACTAGGAAGGGCCATGAAAGGAGGCACAGGGAATAAAGTGGCATTGATGGGGAATGGGGAGTGTATGGAGGGGTGATGACTGGAGGGATGGTTAGTTTTTAGCATTGTTTGTTATCTTGTGACAGAATACAGACATGATGTAGAGATGCCGGCGTTGAACTGGGGTAAACTCAGTAAAGTCTGGCAACACCAATTTTAAATCCAACCAATTTATTTGATAGTAAATCTGTGAGCTTTCGGCCTTTGTGGGGCCGAAAGCTCGCAGATTTACTATCAAATAAATCGGTTGGATTTAAAATTTGTGTTGCCAGACTTTACTGAGAATACAGACAGTCAGACAGCCCAGCTCACACCATCACCTGGCAGCCTCCACACTTCTTCCATGATAGCATGTTCCAATTCTAATTCCTGTTCATGTCCCAGCCTGAAAATCTGACATTTGGACAGAAAATTTCTAAAGATCAGGTTTGCAGAGCAGCAATTTCTCCTGATGAACATTCCTGACCCAGAAATGAAAATCTAGACCTGCATGTTAAATAATTTCATGGCCTAATCTTAGATACTTTCAGAGGGCTGTACATGCCTTTCTGTACCTGCCAGTAATTTCTATAGGACAACAACCGGAGTGATGGTGGATTTAATCATAGAACCCTACAGTGCCCTTCAAGTCTGCACCGAACACAATCCTATCCAGGCTGTATCCCCATATATTATACCCACTGATCCCTCGAATCTATGCATCTCTGGATACAAAGGGGCAATTTCTTAGCATGACCAATCAACCTAATCCTGCACATTTTTGGACTGTAGGAGGAAACTGAAGCACCCAGAGGAAACCCACACAGATATGAGAAGAATATGCAAACTCTGTATAGACAGTGACCCAAGCCAGGAATCGAACCCAGGATCCTGGAGCTGTGAAGCAGCAGTGCTAGCCACTGTGCTACCGTGCCGTGCTTCTGTGGTTGCTGTTTGTCACTAACAGTCAGGCAGATGGTAACGATGCAGAATTTTCTGATGTCAGTATTGTTGTGGGAGTAAGTAAAACCTGCCCTTAACAGTTCTTGAATGTGCCTTACTAGTGAATCACTTCAGAATTCCTGGTTGATTAGGTAAAAAAGAGGAAACACAAGTTAAAGTTTTTAATGTTTGAAGTTTATTTATTAGTGTCACAAATAGGCTTACATTAACACTGCAATGAAATTACTGTGAAAATCCCCTAGCTGCCACCTTCTGGCATCTGTCTGGGTAACCGAGGGAAAATTTAGCATGGCCAATGCACCAAACCAGCACATCTTTCTGAATGTGGGAGGAAACCACAGCACCCGGAGAAAACAGATACAAACACAGGGAGAACGTGCAGACTCCACACAGACAGTGGCCCCAGCTGGGAATTGAACCCGGGTCCCTGGCACTGAGGCAGCAATGCTAATGACAATACCACCGTGAAAAATTAACACAAGATAAGAAATACCAATAGGTATACATAACAAGGTTTACAAAAAAGTGACACAGATGTGTAATGGTAATAACATTATTAAAATAATGTGACAGAAATCAGTGGCAGAATGTGTTAACAGGAAATAATGCGACAACTGCAGCAAGTATGCACAAATGAAGCTATTTAATATACTACTAGTAGTTTTTTTGTGGAAATGTTCATGTGACTTGGACGATATATGTTCTTGTAATAGTCACGGTGTCAACAGTAAACTGTAAAAGTGCTACAGGAGGTAACTAAGCCGTTAAATGCAAGTCCTTCTTGATTTTGATGGAGCTGGTAACCACTTTATTGATCCCTGTTGTTCACTGAAATCCTGGACTATCCCAGGATTATTTTAACAGCCCAAACCTTTGCTCCTGTGCAGAAAACTCAAATTCAACTTTCAAAGCAAACTCAACAGAGGCATTTCATTGTCTGAATAGAATACTCTGTAGCGTCGTAAAGATCTGCCTCTCTAAAAGAGAGTGTGGGGTGGGAATGGGACTTGCTGGACCAAACGCAGTAATGTTCCTCCTGTTAAAAAACTCAGGACAATTTTAGGAGCACTTACTATAGTTGTGATGTTACTGGTCTGGACTAATTACCCAGAGATGTGAATTCATATCCCACCATGGCAGCTAGGGAATTTAAATTCAATTAATTCATTAAATCTGAAGTAAAAAGCTGGTATCAATAATGGTGACCATGAAACCACCGAATTGTTGTCAAAACTCATCTGGTTCACTAATATCGTCCACAGGAAGAAATGTGTCATCTTTACCCAGTCTGTCTTTATGTGACTCCAGACCCACAGTAATGTGGTTTACTCTTAATTGCTCTTTGAAATGGCCTAGCAAACCACATAATTGTGCTTAAGAAGGTAATTCATTGGCACCTTCTCAAGGGTAATTGGACCTTTCTAGCAATGCTCGCGTTCCCTGAATGAAATGAAAATAAATGAGTTTGCCAACTAAGCTGCCCTATCCTGCCCCAGTGAAGGGAGAAGAATAACCGTGAGGAATCGGAAGTAAGGAGAAGTGAATAGTAGAGAAACTTCCGTGAGTTGAGGCTAGCAGGGTAGAATTGCACTTAGGTGGGAACATAGATTAGAAATGGGGCAAATACTGCCATCCACATTTGTAACTGGCGAGTCTCCATGCTGGGAGTAGGGCCCCACTTTTAAATAATTCCTTACAGATGAAGCTCATTGCAAACTTCCAATTTTCATCACAGCATTGTCGATGCAACCCCTTAGAAGCTAAGCTATTTGTAATTATATTGTGACACTGCGTTATATCAGTGGTGTTACAACAGTCCAGTTAAGAGCAAGTTTCAGTCTGCTGAACAAGTGCTTCCTCCTAAATAAATAATTGAAATAACTGTCAGCCAGTTAGAGGCCAATAGGAGAATTCGATTATATTTGAAGGGACACTCATCACTGACCCCCATCCTTAATTACGGTCTAATAACAGCAAATCAGAAATTCACGCAGTCCTTAATTTCATTCTTTGTACTATCTGATCTTAGTATTTAGAAGAGCAGCACTATTTGCCAGAGGCAATTACTCTTACTGAGACACTCAGACTGCTCAGTCTGCAGTCTTTTGTTAAGTAATGGAGACACGCAGAGAGTAAGGTAGCTTAGGGAGCTGAATTTCACCGCCTCTTGCTTTATGCGTGCACCTCATTGTAACACAGTAAACGTCTGGCTCCTGAGAACTTCCTTATAGCTAGGGTCAACTGTATTGGATTTTCTATAAATTTCTGATGCTGAAAATTACAGTAGCCTGTCTCTATAACACTCCCTTTGGGAACCATATGAAAGCAACATTAAAGGGCGTAGAGAGAGATTAGGTATGTTTTCTTTATCAATTTGAGGACAAGAAGCAATTTGAAGGTTGGAATTTTAATGTTGCTCTCCTGGTCCAGAAGCACATGAAATCACACAAAAAAGATGTCAGGCGTATGTCCCAACACCACGGCGCATTTGTGCAATATTTCGGTTGACAGATTGCACGTGACTCAAGTGTATCCACCGACAATTTAGCCTATGAAGGGGCCAGTTCACCTCAATTTTATGTGGCCCAACTGTTATTAAAGTTGGTGGCTGGGAGGGTTGAAAAGGAGGCCCTTATTTTTCAACTGCAGTCTCGATCGAGGGCTGAAATACAGTTTAAAAGCGACGGAGGTCTCTGTTTGACTGTGCTGCCTCGAAACTCCTTGCATAGAGTTTCCATCGTAATTTGCTTTTGACATATCTGCAGCTCCCTGAGACAGGTCCGCAGCTGCTGTCCTCCTGAGCAGGCACATTAGAATTGCCAGCCTGGCACTCCCCCTTCCCTTTTCTCTGTTCCCATTCTCTTCCCATCTTCCCCAGCAGCACTAACCCACTCCCAGTGTGCATTTCAGTCTGGCTGTCCATTAATTGGCTTGGCAGAGTGGAATTGCATTTTGGGGCCACTTGTAACCGAAAGCACATTTTGTGCCCACTTCCAGACCCACCCAGTGCTTGCGTCCAATGACCAAAAATTAAGGTCAATGAGTCTAAACAGAACTATAGTAGGCACTTATTGTTGAGTCTGCATGCTGGAAATAACCTTATTCCATTTCTCCATTCTTAGCTTTTCTCAAGAAGATGAGGACAATGAAAGAAAATCTGTAGTATGCTGATAGCTAATGCAGTCAGGAACAAACTTCCCAATTGATACTTATTCCAGTTCATCTTACACGTATTGCTATTTGTGAGAGTTTGTTGTGTGAATTAATTGCCATATTACCTACATTACATTAATTCAATTTCAAAATGCTTCATTGATATGTCCTGAGGTTATGAAAAGCACTGGGAAGTGGGAAGTGATAGAGTTATCAGCGGATGAATGCTTTCGTATCCTGAAGAAACCAGGAATTCTTTTTGTAAGGCCATAGGACGTTAGGTTCAAATTGGTTCAGAACCTGGAATGAGTGATGATGTATTTAAAATATGTCAGTTATATATTGGAGGAGCTGTGGATAATGAAGAGGATTTTCAGAGGATACAGCAACATATAGACTAGTTGGAGGCTTGGGCTGAACAATGGCAGATGGAGTTTAATCCAGACAAATGTGAGATAAGGCATTTTGGAAGGTCCAATGGATGTTGGACCTTAGACAATAAATGGTAGAGTCTTTAGGCAGGACAATCTAGGCGTACATGTCCACCCATCACTGAAAGTAGCAACGCAGGTGTATAAGGTAGATAAAACATATGGCATGCCCGCCTTCACCTGTCAGGGCACAGAGTATAAAAATTGGCAAATTATGCTGCAACTATATAGAACCTTAGTTAGGCCTCATTTAGAATATTGTGTACAATTCTGGTCACCACACTACCAGAAGGATGTGGATGCTTTGGAGAGGGTACAGAAGAGGTTTACCAGAATATTACGTGTCTGGAGGGTATTAGCTATGAGGAGAGGTTGGATAAACTCAGTTTGTTCTCACTAGAATGACAGAGGTTGAGGGGTGACCTGATAGAAGTTTACAAGATTTTGAGTGACATTGACAGAATGGGTAGTCAGAAGCTCTTTCTTAGGGTAGAAGTGTCAAGTACCAGGGGGCATAGTTTTAAAGTGCATCGGAAAATGTTTAGAGAAGATGCACAAGGCAAGATTTTACAGAGGGTGTGTGAATGTCTGGAATGCACTACCCGGGGAGTTGATGAGAGCAGATACAATAGCAGCATTTTTAATAGATGCATACATGAATAGGATGGGAATGGAAAGATACAAACTTCATAAATGCATATGGTTTCAGTTTAGCTAGGCATCATGATTGGTGCAAGCTAGGAGGGCTGAAAGGCCTGTTCCTGTGCTGTACTGTTCTTTGTTCTTTTGTTCCTTATGTGATAAAATTTAGTGATTCATCGTGAAGCGGTCGAATTTTTGTTGCTCTAACATGGTAAGCCAGTCAGGAATGGCAAACAGAAATCAGGTTATTCCCCACAACGTGACTCTGTTATTGGCTTGCTTTCTAGTTCTAGATCAGGATTGGCTAAACAGACAAAAGGAAAGGGACTTGATTGATTAAAAGTTTTGTGATCTGATTGGTTAAAGGGATATTGATCTCCAATTCTCTGACTGGTGAAAAGGAATGGACTTCATACCATGTAACAGGGCAGTGTTTGCGCTGATTCAAGCTGGTTGATAATTTCAGGGTGTATCACATCTTGGTATGGCTCTTGCTCTCTTACAAGATTGCAAGAAACTACTTAGGGTTGTGAATGTAGCCCAGTCCATCACGCAAACCAACCTTCCATCCATTGACTCGATTTATATTTCTTGCTGCCTCGGCAAAGCGCCAACATTATTAAGGACACTATGCACCTCAGGCATACACTGTTCCACCTTCTTCCATTGGCATAAAGATACAGAAGTCTGAGAACACGTACTAACCATGTCAAAAACAACTTCTCTCCTACTGCCCAAACTTTTGGATGGACCTAATATATATGAAGCTTGTCTTTCTCTTCATCCTATCTGTAACTGCAACACTATATTCTGCACCCTCTCCTTTCCTTCTCCCCAATGTACTCTATGAACGGTATGTTTTATCTGTATAGCACGCAAGAAACAATACTCTTCACTGAATACCAATATATGTGTCAATAGTGAATTGAATTAAATCAGAGAGATGTTGATCAGTATCAACTTTTTTGAGCATCAGAAATTTATTTTTGTGCAGTCACATAAGGGGCTAACATTAAACATTCTGAGGACTGATGTAGAACTACAAAAAAAGAATGGTGCAAGCGTAGAAATTCAGTCCAGGAAGAACAAATTAAGAAACACTTCCTATTCTTCAAACCTGCTAAAGCTGCTTTTTCAAGATCTGTAATTGGGTTTGCTTACACTAAATGATCAAAAATGTCCATCTTGGAACACTGCATTTGCTGTATAGAACGGAGATAGTCTCATTTCAGTTATATGATTTTATGTAATGAGGTAATGATAATCTCATTTCCAATCTTGCATCATGCCTATTGTGGCTTCTTAAACAGTCGACAGGTAACTATTCTCATTGAACCGAACACTCATGAGAAACTTTGTATTACTCAGAGCAAGTAAAGGTCATTTCAGAGCTACAATATTGATATGACTATTACAGATAAAAGCAATAGGTCGTACTTTGTTTAAGTTGCGGGTTTGGGGAAAACCCGTTAGAATCTCACATTGATCATGCGCCTCTCTTTCGAGAAAGAATCACACAAGGCTAACCCTTTTCGTGACCAACAATTGTTCCCCAGAGTGAGAAGAAGTTAGGATTGACACCACACTCTAATGAGTTTTGCCGTTAAATCTCTGATGCTATTAAAAATTACGTGTAACGAGAAGGCATGATGCAGCACATGCAAATTACAGAAGAAATACTTTTGATCCTTGCATACTTAATTACCTCTGGGCTACTTTTGGCTTATTTGTTGAAATGTTGATATAAATTTCATTGTCGCAGAAGTTAACCCATTTCATCGAATCATAGAATTCCTACAGTACAGAAGGAGGTCATTCAGCCTATCAGGTCTGCACTGATTCAACTGTTCCGCCCATCCCTATAACCCAAGCATTTAACTCACTACTCATTCTAACCTGCACATCTTTTGGCACTAAGGGATGATATAGCATGGCCAGTCCATCTAACCTGCACATCTTCAGAGTTTGGAAGAAAAGTGGAGCATCCAAGGTAAAATGACACAGATATGGGAAGAACATGCAAACTCCACACAGGCAGTGACTTAAGTCAAGAATCAAACCTGGTGCTGTGCCGCCCGTAAAAGAAGTAGATTGAAAACCATGCTTAAATAGCACCAAAAAAAACTTGAAGAAGAGGAGCAAGTTCTCTCAGTTTGCTGGCCAGCAAATCATATCATAAAACACAACCAAAATAAATTTCCTGGACATTTATTACATTGCAGTTCATGGGATCTTCCTATGCACACAATGGCTGTTGCACTTTCCTGCAATGTAACAATTACCTACACTTCAAAGAACAATTTAATTGGCTGCAAAGGACTTCAGAGCAGAAATGAATGTGCTATATAAACAATAATTTTTTCTTATTAACTTATTTATTAGAGTTTAGCAAATCCATGTAGCCTCACGCTACATTAAAAGGGGTAGGAAAGGGTGAGATGTGCGCGCACTAAATTCAGGATGAGTCCATGACATGGTACATCAGTAAAGATTGTGAACGTGGTTGTCAGCAATGTCACCTGGAAAATTTCCGGATAGAAGTCTCACAACAGCAGGTTAAAGTCCAACAGATTTATTTGGTAGTAAATGCCACTAGTTTTCGGGACATTTTTCCTTCATCAGGTGAGTGGAGAGTTCTGATCACAAGCAGGGCATATAAAGGCACACACAGTTTATAAAATACTGGAATTCTGTATTTACAGAATATTGTATTTACAGTATCCTGTAAATTATGTGTGACCTTATACGCCCTGTTTGTGATCAGAACCCCCCACTCACTTGATGAAGGAACAGCATTCTGAAAGCTAGTGGCATTTAATACTAAATAAATCTGTTGGACTTTAACCTGCTGTTGTGAGACTTCTTACTGTGTTTACTCCAATTCTGACATCTCCATATCAAAATTTTCAGATGCCCAGAAATAACAGTCATGATGAATTCTCAACCCAACACAATCTTCGTTATCAAAAGCCATACATTTCAGTTTATATTAGAAATGGACTGATTAATGAAAACATGTCTTCTACAGGTGAGATGCTACTGTGCAAACCCTACTTAACGCTGTCACATTAGAAGGATGATTAGATGCTAGCACTAACAAGAGGAATTTTGACTTTTTTTCAACACTGGTAGCTGATAGCTTCAGTAACAAATAGAGATTACTCTATTCACAATGGCTGTGAAAGAATTTGACAAGTTCCTTAGCCCTGTCAGTGATGGAGAAAGGAGGTTCGGCTGTCTTGCTAGGAAGATAGATCCAAACAAACTGTGGTATTTTATAATGGAATCAGATATTGACCAATTATTTCAGCCCTTGTTAACGTCATGTATTGTTTCTTTGATGAAATTCCACACTTTGCTCTGTTATGTCTTAAAATAACAATCGGGGTTCTATGTATTTCATAGGATCTGATTTAAATATTTAAAACATCCACCATCCAAAATATACAGGCACTTGGAACATGCAGTGGCTGGTCCCTGTTAAAGTGGTCTCATCTGATGTGGCACACGAGAATCCGATTTGTTAACACTGATTTGACCAAGTTAACATCAGTTCCCTGGGGTGAGGCAACCCAACCACAGTTCCATGTCATAGTTTCTGTTTCCATTCCATTTAGTGTGGCAAACTCAAACTCATTTTGCAAAAATGAAAGTAAAATGTTTTTGAAATTAGTTTAAGAATAAAATGACTTGAAACCCAAGCTTACTTAATGTGAACCTTTGCATTCTTGTGAAAAATTACAACTCTCATAGTTTAATATTAAATCCAATGTAAAAATGTTCAGTTAGCAACAGTTGCAAAACGCCAATGTCTAAGTGACTGCCAGTTGCCAGCTGCCAGTTGACTTACATAAGAACATAAGAATATAAGAATTAGAAGCAGGAGTAGGCCATCTAGCCCCTTGAGCCTGCTGTGCCATTCAATAAGATCATGGGTGATCTGAAGTGGATCAGTTCCACTTACCCGCCTGCTTCCCATAACCCTTAATTCCCTTATTGATCAAAAATCTATCTACCCGTGACTTAAACATATTCAATGAGGTAGCCTCAACCATTTCAATGGGCAGAGAATTCCAGAGA
The DNA here is from genome assembly GCA_024679065.1 of Sphyrna mokarran. NCBI lineage: Eukaryota > Metazoa > Chordata > Chondrichthyes > Carcharhiniformes > Carcharhinidae > Sphyrna > Sphyrna mokarran. The sequence goes on along the minus strand of JAGIQG010000024.1, from coordinate 22,495,637 downwards.
TTCACTATCCTCTGAGAGAAGTTCCTCCTCAACTCTGTTCTGAACTGAACTCCCCCCTCCTGTGCCCTCTAGTTCTGGTTTCCTTTCTAAATGGAAAGAATCTGTCTACTTCTATACTATCTAGCCCCTTCATTATCTTATATTTCTCTCTAAGATCACCCCTCAGCCTTCTAACTTCAACGAGTACAGGCCCAATCTACTCAATCTCTCCTCATAAGTTAACCCCCTCATCTCTGGTATCAACCTGATGAACCTTCTCTGTACTCCCTCTAAGGCCAATATATTTTTTCGCAAATAAGGGGACCAAAATTGCACACAGTACTCCAGTTGCAGCCTCACCAGTGCCTTGTACAGTTGTAGCAAGACTCCCTGCTTTTATATTCTATCCCTTTCGCTATAAAGGCCAACATTTCATTTGCCTTCTTGATCACCTGCTGCACCTGCAGACTGAGTTTTACTTGCTTGAAAACAATATAATAGAAAGAACTAAAACAAAATTACAAAAGTAAGAAGTAGGTTAAAAGTCATGCTTAAATAGCACCAAGAAGAATTTAAGAAGAGGAGGAAATTCTCCCAGTTCCAATTGTCAATTGTCGGAAAAATCTATCTGCTCCATTAATGTCCTTTACGGAAGGAAATCTGCTCTCTTTACCTGGTCTGCCCTACACATGACTCCAGAGTCAAAGTAATGTGCTGGCATAGAAATAACAACTAATAATACTGGGATACAGAGCAGATCTGTCAGTTTGGGTTGTAACCAGTTCCAAATGCTAGACTTTAGATGAGGAATCCCTATTCAAGGTATGTAATTCCATGATCCAATTGGATAGGGGCAATACTCATAAGAATCTCACTGTAGGAATGAAGTGATTTTCAATTTATCAGAGCTAATAGATAGATACACAATAACTTCTTTGAATAGAATCAGCAAATTACAAAGGGAATTTGAATTCAATAAAAATTACCTGGAAATAAGTATCTACTGATGACATGAAACCATTGTTGGTTGTCAGAAAAACTCATCTGGTCCACTAATGTTCTTTAGGGAAGGAAATTTGCTCTCCTTTCCTGGTCTGGCCTACATGTAACTCTAGAGCCACAGTAATGTGGTTTATTCCTAACTGCCCTCTGAAATGGCCTAGCAAACCACCCAGTTCAAAGGCAATTTGAGATGGGCAACAAATGGTCCAGCCAACAACATCCACATCCCATGAAAGGATTAAAAAAGATGTATAGACTAATTGAGTAAGCAAAACTATGGTAGAGTTCAAAGTGTGGAAGTGAGAAGTCACCCATTTTGGATCTGAGAAAGCCAGAGACTAGGGACAGTGGAGGAGCAAAGAGGTTTAGGCACAATTTATAAAAATCGCTGCTAGTGTGCAGGTCCAAAACTTAGTAAACAAGTCTCAGGGAAAGTTGACTTTGATATTAAGGGTTGAAAGGTGGTAGAATTCAAAAGCGAGAAGGTGAATGCCTCAATTGTACACAGCCTTTGCTGAACTCCATTTGGAGTATTCAGTTTTGGACATGGGGAGAAATGAAATCTTGGAAGTAAGGAGTTCTGAAGAAGAGTCACACTGGAGTCAAAACAATGAACGGAATTGCCCCATTTTGAGATGAAAGCCAGATTTCTCCGGTCTCGTAAACCCCATTACCAGCAAAAGCAGAGAGTTTGGTGACCAGCCAAATCTCAATCAATGCAGCGGGACTGGAGAATCCCTGCTCGGGAGTGGCTGGAGAATTCCAGCCGAAGTGCTGTGGCCAGGGCAGGAATGTGGAATGTTTCCCTCTGCAGCAGGCTGCAAGAGAACTCATAAAATCATCTGGCACCAAGATTATTACTTATATACCCAAGTGTTTCATCTTGTATTCCAGGGCAGGGCAGGCCTGATGGTAGTTAGTCCAACATCATGTCCAGGGGCCATATTGAAAAGATGCTCAACATCACTGACCCATTATTGAAGACAGAAGGTGGACCTTTTGCAACTGAAAATAGATCTCCGAGGGATTCCGAGGCCAGAAGAGGGACATTCCTAGAACAAAAATAAGTCTCTAGGAACATTTTGAGGTTGGAAGATGGACCACCTCCAGCACCCCCAATATGGAAGGTTCACCTGCGGATGTAGTCCTGAGCCACAGCTGTGGTGTTCCAGGACCCAGCGTTGTGGGTGGCCTGAACTCTGAAGGTAGCTCCAATGCATTATGCAGAGAATCTGGTGAGAGGGATTGGCCTTCACTTGCATCTCATTAATTTCATTAATCATTGGTTTCTGATGTGTTTTCCTTGCCAAAGAAACAGGCTGAAATTCTCCAACCTCGCCCGTGGCTGGGATTTTCAGGTCCCGCTGTAGTGCATGGAGATTTGGCTGAGTGTTAAATTTTCCATTCTCACTGGTAGTTGTAGCAAGGGATGTGAAACCAGAGAATTCTGTCCACTATTTCCTCTGGTGGGGAATCCAGAATAAAAAAGGTATAGGCAGAATATGAAGCACTTTTTCACACAAAGTGTAATGAAAATGTGCAGCATCTTTAAAGATGCTCAATAAATTGAAATTTTTAAAACTAAAATTGATAGATTTTTATTAGGTAAGGGACATGGGGGAAATGGAAGTACATAATTAACCAGGATCTAAATGAACATTAGAACAGGCTGTTACAAAAACTATACGTGCATGCCTGAGATTCCCTAAAAATGCACACTCAGGGATTCTGCAATCACCATGGAAATTTTAACGTTGTTCTCTCCGACTTACATTGCTAACATTTTTAATTTCTTTAATAAAAAATGACTTTGCCTGAGGACCCTCCACAAACTTCTTTGCCCTTTATTTTTAAAAGACAAATAATCTAAACTCTATACTTGCTAAAAAAAACTGAACAGAAGATGATCAAAAACAATGTGTTTTCACCAAAGGCTATTAAAATTGCAAGGACATTAAGCAAATTGTGACTGTAACTGCACTGACATGAGGTGTAAGTTAACGAAAAGTGGCGGAAATCCCCAAAGTTTCATATGTTCAAATGAAGAATTTTTTTACAAAATAGCATTTATTCCATTGCCTTCTCCATTGATGATGATTAATTATCAAAATGCCCATCATAATTAAATGGGCTGAACACAAGTGAAAAACAGTCTATAGGAAACACAGCCATCCCTTCCTGCAAATCAATTCATACAACAGCATAGTAACTGTGCCTTTCACAGAGCACTGGCAAAACATTTGTGATCCCAATACTCCTTTTAATTAAAAAAAGAACATTTATCTATACAGCAAACAAAATTACAAGAATGTATAACTTTGAAACAATTGGAAACTCACAGATATAAGTTGAGAGCCATCTTGATCCTAACACTTCTCGGTCAGATGTTAGATTGCTTAATAAGAGTACGCATTTAAATGTTTGCTAATCCAGGTTTGGAGTGTACAGTTCTGATTGTAAATAGCTCAGAAATGAGAAAACCCGAATTTAATTATGAGATCCTGCAACGTATATAACTTCAAGAATGAAGCAAGAGGGCTGTTGACAATTGAGATGGTGCCTGTAGTGTGTGCACCACTGTTTTAATTACTCAGCTGACCCAGATGGAAGCCTAGTTTAAATGTTTTAAGATGTCCTATATATCTTAAGAAGTTATCGCCGGAAACCTCCAATCTCGCCCCGGCTGAATTCTTCAGTGCCACTGCAGTGAATGGAGTTTTGGCTGAGTGCCAATTTCTTCCTCCTTACCGGCAGTGGGACTAGGTTGAACAAGGTTGGAGAATCTCACTCTTGTAAGATCTTATATGTCTTAATTGTGTATGGAAGTGTAATTCATAAAGCTTTATAATTATTAATTTTCCTGCCAATCCTGACAGTAGAAAAAGAGCTGAGCTATTGAAAAATCAGATTGAACTCTATATCACAAAACATGATTATTGAATTTCTACAATACTGAAAAAGGCCATTCAGTCCATTGAGCCTGCAGTAACGACAAATCCCACCCAGGCCCTATCCCTGTAACCCCACATATTTACCCTGCTAATCCCCCTGACACTAAGGGATAACTTAACATGGCCAATTCACCTAACCTGCACATCTTTGGCAAACAAAAACAGAACATGCTAGAAAATCTCAGCCAGTCTTACAGCAGAGAATAGAGCCAGTGTTTCAAGTCCGGATGACCCTTCGTCAGAACCAATGTTTCAAGTCAGGAGGACCTTTAGTCATCCAGATTTTAGCGTCCATAATATTTTGCTTTCATGTACACATCTTTGGATGAATCACATGTCAGCAGACTAGATAAGGATGGCAAACTTCCTTCCCTAAAGGATATTAGTGAACTATTGACAATGGTGTCATGGTTATCCATGGATCTTAATTCCACTATCTCCCGTAGTGAGATTTGAACCTGAATCCCCAGAACATTAGTTGAGCTGTTGGATCAATACCCAGCTATAATACCACTAGGCCATTGCCACCCTTTCTCATATTAAAGATGTAATGACAATACCTAATTGGATAATGGTTTTTATGTACTCATAATATTCACTTTGCTGCTGTCAGGTTGAGTATCAGAGAGTCACCATTCAAACAGATAATTTCATTGCTTAACCCCTGCCTATTGTAATAGATGGTCAAATAGATATTGTGGGTCAATCCAACTCACAGATACACTCACTGTCACTCTCATGAGTGATGTTCTGGAACATTGGGTTGAATGTTGAATGTGATATTGCCAGCCATTCACACCCTGCTGTCTCTTTAAGTGAAGATGGAGAATTTGACACTCAGCTAAGTCTTTGTTCACTGCCGCGGGACCAGAAAAGCCCACCAGCACATTGGGCACAGAATATTTTATACGTGCTCTCACTTCTGTTATAGACGTTTTGACCCCAACATGTCATCATAGCCGGCTCGTTTATAGTTAAAGATGGACAGATTCTGAAACTGCACAACTGCCTGCTGTTCTCTGCTCAGGTAGTTCGGGATAGAACAGAAGCAGATGTTCTTAGCAGTATTATGTATGAAATGACTGGGATCATCTGGTTGGCATTTGTGTTTGGTGGCCATTCTGTGCTGTCACATAGCCCCTAGTTAGTGACAGGAAATGATGCTGAAAGCAATGACCTCAAACTACAGCAAATGATGTAGAGATATCTTGGCTAGTTACAGAAATATCTTCTCCATGAACTGAAACTTTGTAGTTGTTGCAATTATCTACCAGTGCTGCCACATCAGGCAAAGAAAAATATGCTTAGAAGGCACATGTTGGAGACAAACATGTTTAACAAAGATCCAACTAATACTGCATAACTGAATAAAATTGTTTCACATTTATTAGATCTTGCAGTGTATCAGTGTATTAGTCTATCAATGTATCACTACATCAATGTATCAGTGTATCAACCTATCAATTTAGGAGTCTATCAGTCTAACAGTGTATCAATCTATCAGTATATCAGTTTATCAGTCTATCAATGTATGAATCTATCAGTCCAACAGTGTATTAGTCTACCAATGTATCAGTTTATCAGTCTATAAATGGAGGAGTCTATCATTTTATCAGTGTTTCTGTGTGTCGGTACACATGCAAGTCATTGGCGAGAAAGTGGCTGAGTATTGTTGTCACTGAACTGTTAACCAGAGATCCAGATCAAAATCTGGGGACTAGGGTTTAAAATCCCATCCAGACAGATGGTGAGATTTGAATTCAATAAAAACCTGTAACTAAAAGTCTGATTATAACGATTGTCGTAAAAACCCATCTGGTTCACTAATGTCCTTTAGGGAAGGAAATCTGCCATCCTTATCGAGTCTGGCCTACATGTGACTCCAGAGCCACAGAAATGTAGTTGATTCTCAAATGGCCTCTGAATTGGAGGGCAATTAGTGGCGGACAATAAATGTTGGTCCAGCCAGCAATGCTCACATCATTTTTTAATTAATCATCAGTCTACAATGGTTTGAGTTGTACAAATAAATAAATCTTGCCCAAGTTGCCCAAAATTCAAATAAAATAAACCAACTCTTGTCTTGTGCCTTCTAGGTAGTTCAAATAATGATGAGACAGAGTACAGGAAAGATGTAGAGAATCTGGTGAACTTGTGTAACAACAATAATCCCTCCCTCAATGTCAACAAAACTAAGGAGATAGCCATTGACTTCAGGTAGCATAGTGAAGGGCATGTCCCTGTCTACATCAATAGGGACAAAGTGGAAATGATTGAAAGATTCAAATTTCTAGGTGTCATACAAACTCAATTTCCAAAATAATAGTTTGAATGTGAATATTTACAGGTAATCTTAATGGTGCAGACAATGTGAGTAGAGAGAGCATTAAGCACTAGTTAAAGAGATATTGTCTTCAGACAGGACAGTTAGTGAGATTTTGCAAACCCAAACAAGTTGTGGGGGTTACAGATGGTGTGACATGAACCCAATCTCCTGGTTGAGGCTGTCCTCATGAGTGCGGAACTTAGCTGTCAGTCCCTTCAACGTTTCACTGTGTGAATGAAATTTCTCATACATTGGCTGGGATTTTACTGCCTCGCCTGACATGGGAATAGGAACGGGTGGGGGCAGATAATAGAAAGGTCCATTGACATCTGGTGGGATTTTACAGTTTCGGGATGAACGAGGCTGTAAAGTCCCATGTATTGATTCTGTCATTTCAGGAAGTTGACAATTGTATTATTAGTATGTTGTATTTGCTGTGTGTGGTGCACTTTGTGATGAAATTAATACTTCCACGAAATCTGTTCTTATTCAACTGCAACTCCACTGAGAGATACTTTGCAGCTATATCTTCATTGTAAAGCAAAAAACTCTCTTAATACTATTGTGTTCTGACACCATTCTGATCAACCCTTTGAAATACTTCCCCTCATTAATTTTACCATCTCCAGGCTTAACTTGGAGTTTAATACTCATGCTTTAAATTCATTGTCTCATTAAATAAGAAAACTCAGATCATTTTTCTAATTCTTTGATAGTTTTTAAAATTCTGAAGTATTGTACAAATCCGAAGGAGTTTTCCTATGCTCAATTTCTTCATGATGTAGAGATGCCGGCGTTGGACTGGGGTAAACTTAGTAAAGTTTCACAACACCAATTTTAAATCCAACCAATTTATTTGATAGTAAATTCACGAGCTTTCGACACTATGGCCTTCGTCATAGTGTTGAAAGCTCGCGAATTTACTATCAAATAAATTGGTTGGATTTAAAATTGGTGTTGTGAAACTTTATCCAATTTCTTCATAACAGTTAGTGCCATTTTGATAGTTCTATTGTTTTATTGATTGCATGTTTGAAGATTATTTGAATGTAAATCTTAACATGTCAAATTCATTTTGAAACAAATGGGATCCACTGAAAATGTAAATATTGAAGGCAAAATGGGATATGCAGTGAATTTCTTGTTGGGAACTGCACATAAAGTACACAAAGGTCCACATATCTTGGACACATCTGAACACCTGGTATTAATTTTGACAAGACTACTGAAAATATGTTCCTCAAAAATAGCATCTGCAAAAGAAAGAAATTGATGTTGTAAAATTTTGTGCAAATTTATGGTTTTCTTTTGTCGAAAGCACTTCCTAATTTAGGCACTTATTTTATGTATCAGCAGGTTAGAGAGGTGACTAGTCTGGTTTCCTGGGGTCAATGAACTCTTATGTCTGCACAATTGCAAGTACTGTTAATCTGACACTAGGTTAAGTCTAAAGCATTTTCTAATAAAAAGTAAACTTTGGTTAAAAATACTTTTTAAAATGTTTTTGATACCTGTTTTATGTTAGTTATTTGAGTCAGTGGAATGTACATCTGCAGTTCATTAATTAATTTGCTACTATATGGTAAATTAATTAAAATTATAACCATATTATTTTTATTGACGGAAAATGCCATTTTCATTAGAAATACTTATGTTCCAAAGAATTTAAATCTGTCTTGGGTATTTCCAGTTCATTGACATCTCACTGAACTGATTTTAATAATTATTGTTTAGGGATGTTTACATGATGAAATGTGTGCTGCACAGAATCACTTTGGTCTTATTATAGACACACAGGGGCTAGAATTCTCCAGCCGTTTACACTCACTGCCGCTGCTAGCGAGAACAGAGAATTTGGCTCTCAGCCAAATCTCCGTTCACTGCAGTGGGACCGGAGAATCCCAACTGCGGGTGAGTTCGGAGAATTGGGCCCTTGATTTTAAACTCCAATTTTGATCCCCACTCCAGCCCTGGCTACGTGTTCCTGGTAGCTGTAATACTGGTGGTGTCAACTTAGTCTCTGAAAGAGATTCATTTGAAAGCAGGTGGATCCTACTTAAGATGCAAAAGTTGTGACTCATTAACATCATCTATGTCATGAGGTAACGCTGTAGGCAAATCAGGGGGAGTTCTACACAATCCGCTGCCTGGCAGCAGGTCTTTAGTGGGAGGGGTTGACTGACAAATGGAGATGTCCCGCTATTTGAATTCCTGGTGCTTCTCCCCACACCACCTCTCACTGGAACCAATCCATCTGCTTCTTGCTGCTGCTGGGTGAAATCACTCTTGCTGGTTTTCAGCCATGATTATTTGAAACCAAACTCCTGTTGACTGGGTGCTGGGTATGATTTCAGCAAGCTTTCCTTAAATCATTAAAAGCAATAGGATCTCTCTGGCTGGGTGCAAAATCTACTTTTGGGCTAAGGTGATCTGTATCTTATTTTAAAATTGGGGCCAGAGTGTCTATTCTTGTGGGAAATTCTGATATTCTGTCCAGTTCATGTTAACTGTAAGGAATCACTTCAAGAACTCATGGAGGAGATTCTTCTCATTCTCCTTCAGAAAGAGGCAACACTGGAAATAAATTAATTGATGTTGATATGAAAGTAAAAATGCTCCAAAATGAAAGGCACAGACTATTCAAAACTCTCTCAAATCTTCATGTCTGGTAAGTCAGTCGAATTAAACTAAAAACGTATCCACCTTCTTCCTTCCCATTAAAGCTATATTTTGCTACTTTATAATTTCTATTATAATGATTTAGCATTTCTATGAGTTGATGTGAAGCAGATGGTTGAGTAACAATTGCTGCCACAATCTTTTATGCTCTTGAGAAGTCTGCAGCAGTTCCTTATTGGGAGTTTGTGGCCACACAGAGGATGTCTGTCTGACTTGGTCAGCTGTTTGTCTGTGGACAGGACTGAAACTCAAGCTTCAGACATAGAAGAGAGAGAAAAAAAAAGTGTCTCGTTCGCAGGCAGGAAAATTGGTTTGGTACACTAGAAGCCTGCTCAAAATGCAGAACTTGCCAGACAAAATGGCGGTTGTGTGTTTAGCATAGCGTGAGGATTATAGCTCTTGTGGTAAAGCTTGAACCTTATCTGTGAGCACAGCTTTGCAGGTTGCTTGACTTGCAGAAGCAAATTGCAATGTTGGTTTTGTTTTTCATCTGTAGCATACAGTCTGAAGAGTATATATACTCAGGCACAGTTAAATGGTAAATTCCCAAAGAAAAAATATCTGTCATGTGGAAAACATCATTTCAGATGTATCTTATCCTAATTTGTGAGAATGATGCACATAAAATCTGCACACATGATTTATTAGTAATTAACCTTTTCTGCACTCAACTATAGTTTTGTATCCATTGATTTTTTTTGTACTTTAAATACAAGTAGATGTCTTACTTTTCTTGAATTTGAATTCCATTTATTTTAATTGGACTTCATGGATTGTGATATTTTCTTGGTTCCAAAGATCAGCGGGCAGCACATTGGCACAGTGGTTAGCCCAATGCCTCACAGCACCAGGGACCCAAGTTCAATTCCGGCTTCAGGTGACGGTCTGTGTTGAGTTTGCACATTCTCCCCGTGTGTCTGTGGGTTTCCTCCAGGTGCTCCAGTTTCTTCGCACAGTCTGAAAGGCGTGCTGGTTAGATGGATTGACCATGCTAAATTCTCCCTCAGTGTACCTGAACAGGTGCCGGTGTGAGGTGACTAGGGGATTTTCAGTAACTTCATTGCAGTGTTAATGTAAGCCTACTTGTGAGATTAACAAATAAGCTTTTTAAAATTTTAGAAACACTTTAGAGCTTCAAGCTGATCCTGTCCAAGAGGTTTTGTGGTTGAAATGTCTGTTTGTTGGTGAATCATCTCCAAAGGCTGGTACAAAAACAAATGTACCCAAAACTTAAATAATATGAATGTTGGAAAAAGCAGCTAGTTACGTGCCTGGTGGCAGAAAACTTGAAAAAGTAAAGCAAGCCAACCATTTAGAAACAATTATCTTAATTACTAAGATAGACTAAAAGAGCTGGGACTGTATACTTTGGAGAAGCAGAGATTTAGGACGATTTGATCATGGTTTATAAGTTGATGAAGGGAACAGATTGTATTTGAGTGGGCATCTTGTTTCAACTAACTAGGTTAGGACGGACCCGGCGGTCACTACTTTGAGTTATATAATGCCAGAGCTAGGTTAGATGTTAGGATGTGGCTCCTTGCCCAGAGAATATGGGAAACTGCTTTACTCAGAAAGCGGTGAGAATATGGAACTCACTACCACATGGAGTGGTTTAGGTGATTAGCATAGATGCATTTAAAGGAAAGCAGAGTGGGAGGAGGCTCACGTGGAGTGTAAGCACTGGAGCAGGCAGTTTGGGCCAAATGACCTGCTTTGCTGCATTTAAAACCCAATAAACAGTGGTTCTGTGGATCAGGCTGCCAGCTCATAGAGTCAATCCCAATTTGCAAGGCTGATAACTGTTTCTGTGCATATCAGAGATCACAAGGTAGCTACTGCATGATATTAATCAGGCCTTGTGTGGCCTTTGGACTAGTTTTGATCACATGAGAGAATTAGAAAAGAACCTCAGATGTGGGTTTCAGTTAGTCTTACATAGAATTGCACCGAATATTACTTTACAGAATCAGGCTGTTCAGCTCAAAAGGTCTGTGCTGTATGCGTGCTCCAATCTAGTCTCCTTCCATTTCCACTTCCACTTCATCTCATTATATCGTTCTATTCCATCCCTCTCATGTATTTGTCTAGCTTTTCCACACTACGCTATTCACTGCTTTATATAAACTTACCTATTTATATTCACATCCGCTCAACCTTGACATCTGGAGGTGGAGAGGATATTTCTGCTCGTAGGAAGAATTAGAACCACAGGGTACAACTTTAAAACAGCTGAGGTGAAATTTCTTCAGCCAATGAGCAGTGAATCTGTGGAACTCTTTGCCACAGAAGGCTGTGGGGGCCAGCTTATTGAGTGTTTTTATGACAGAAATAGATAGGTTCTTGATTAACAAGGGGGATCAGGGGTTATGGGGAAAAGGCAGGAGAATGGGGATGAGACAAGTATCAGCCATGATTGAATGGCAGAGCAGATTCGATGGGCCAAGTGGCCTTATTCTGTTCCTATATCCTAAGGTCTTATAGTCTCACTTGGCCTCTCTACTACCAGCATGCACTCAAAGATAAAGCCATCTCCTTTATCTCCCTTCACTCACATCTCCTTTTCGCTTCCTACCCCTATGAATAAAGCTCTTTGCAAGTCACTTATAATGACACTTTTAAATTCCTTTCTGTCTGGTTATTGACCCTCCATTCACCGCATTTCTCCAGCTGCCCATCTGCTCAATCACATCCTCACTTTCACTTTTGATACCATTGTTTCAATTTAAATAATTAATTTCTCTTACCTGGCTGTTTCTCTGATAAGGCCCCCAACTCTACTTTCTTTAGTGGAAAGAATGAAGACTTGAAGGTTGCTGAAGGACAACTCATTCCACCAACTCCTCATCAAACCCGACTGAACCACATTTCACATTTTTAGATCCTGTTTTTCTCTGCCAATTCTGCTCACAATTCCAGGATTTTCCTGGTTTTCAAAGATTTCAAAAGCTTCTCTTTTCTGCTTCAAGCCATCTTCTTAAATGGAGCCAGGTCACTTTCACCCTTCCCTTCAACAAGGGAAAGAGTTCTTTGTGATTAAGCATTAAACTATCCATTTAGCTTTCCTCCCTTCCCCAACCACACTAAAACAAACTTCCCCCAGTGTTCCCCTTGCCCTAGCCCTGAATTTGCATCTTTCTTTAATTTCCCTTCTATCTCACATCATGGCTTCTCTACCCTCATCTTGTAAAGAAGACATCACCATCACTGCTTGCTTCCAACTCTATAACATTGTCCAACTCCACTTCTGCCTTAAGTCACCAATTGATAAACCACTAATCGATGCCTTTGCCACTTCCAGTTACAATTATTCCAAAGTTTTCCTGGGCAGAGTCATGGTCTAACTTGTTAGAGTTAGATTTTTTGGGATTGGACAAAGAGAGGACATGCCCCCTTTTCTACTTGCGGTGCCACTTTTCATTCAGCTCATTCCAACTGGGTTAGGGTTAGGCTCATCACAAATTTGTGTTGCCTTTATCCTATTCCACACATCAACTCTGTGCTTCCTGCAATACATTAGCTTCCATAACATAAAAGCAAAATCCTGCGGATGCTGGAATCGGAAACCAAAACTGAAAATGCTGGAAAATCTCTCTTCTTGGTTATGCCATTCCTATAAATTACAGCCTCCCCACCCCCCACCCCTGAACTCTCGAAATCTTGTCTGATTTTCCTTGTCTTCAGGTCAGACAAAGGTTATCCTGATTCAAAATATTTGCTCTATTCTCCTTCCACAGACGCTGTTGAACCTGCTGAGATTTTTCAGCAGTTTTTACATTAGCTTCCAGCTCTCCAATGCCTCAAGGTCCTTATTTTGCACCTTCTTGACCAGAATTTTGGCCACATTTGTTTTGTGTCTATTTTTGCCTGAAGATTCCGTGAAGCACCATGCAGTTGTATTTTCTGTTGGAAGTGCATGTTGAATGGTGGTAACTGGAATGCCAAAGTATTACTTAAATTCAATCGTTAGCTCTGCATTAGTGCCAATCCTAATAGCAAATATATCAGGTTCTACATGTAAGTATATTTAAACTACAAGTGCAGTTGTCTAGTTATTCAAAGTGCTTGCTCCAAGATCAATATGAACCCATAGGGTTCAGTGGATGGAAGGTGCAATTGACCTGAAATTATGAAATAAATCAATGGAAAAGAGAAAGCACGGCTTGAAATGCACTGCATAACATACTGACGTGGCACTTATTCCTGTAGAGAGATTATAAAAAGATGGTCTGCAGCAAATTTTGACTGCTATTGTGAAATTATTTTCCAAGATGTCTTTAATAACCTAAATTGTGAAATGCTCTAACAATAAGTTCAGGATATTTTTGATAGAATTTCTCATTAAGAAATATTTTGACAGTCGAATGCAGCACGAAAAATGACTTAACAGGACTCTCAAGGTTAACAAGCTGTTTCATTACAATATCACAGCCAAAATAATCGCTGGAAATGGTTGGAATAAGTAATTATGTTTCAAAATGTAGACAGATGTGTTTTAGCATTCAACCCCGTATTATGAAGTTATGTGTAGAGACTTCCATTTCTTCGCCTTTTTAGTATTTGAATTTATGATGGTGCCTCAAATAGGCAAATAGACTAATTGCTGGAGATTTGCAGGATACTTTATAACATGAATGCAGGTGTTGTTATTTTGCATGAGTCCTCTGAGATACTATTAAAAAAAAGTTTCATTTATATAGTGCCTTTCACAACCTCAGGACATCCAAAAAAAATTAAGAAAGCCTGCCAAAGCTCTACTTTCCCAGCAGGCGAAGGACATGTCCACTACAGTTCTCACCAACTTTTATAGATGGGCTGTAAAGAGCATCCTTCCTGTTTGTATCATTGCTTGGTGTGGCTCCCACTCTAAGACTGCAAGAAACTACAAAGGATCATGAATGAAGCCCAGTCAGTCACACAAACCAACTTCCCATCCACTAACTCTGTCTACACTTCCCACTGCCTCAAAAAAGCAGCCAGCATAGTCAAGGATCCCATGCACACCGGACATTCTCTCTTCCACATTCTTCCTTTGGGAAAAAAATACGAAAGTCTAACATCATATACCAATTGACTCGAGAACAGCTTCCTCCTTGATGCCGTCAGACTTTTGAATGGACCTACATATTATTAAGCTGATCTTTCTCTACACCCTAACTAGGGCTGTAACACTACATTCTGCACTCTCTCCTTTCCTTCTCTATGAACAATATGCTTTGTCTAGATAGCGTACAAGAAACAATACTTTTTACTGTATACTAATACATATAACAATAACAAATCAAATCATTCTTTTCACAATCTCAGGACATCCCAAAAGACTTGATGGTTCAGTTACATTTTGCGGAACTGGCAGGAAAATAATTTAAATCTTTTCACGACCACCAGCTAAATGACAGTAAAACAAGTACAGGCTCTGCCCTATAGAAGCAATTACTTTGTATGTTAAAAGTGGCTGATTGTGGGCAAAAACAATCACATTTTGAGTCCTTTAAAGTTAATTTTTAGTCACAAGTAAGGTTTGCATTAACACTCAATGATGTTACTGTGAAATTCCCCTAGTTGCCACAGTCTGGCGCCTGTTTGGGTCAATGCATCTAACCAGCATGTCTTTCAGACTGTGAAATGAAACTGGAACACCAGAGGAAACCCACATCGACACAAGGAGAATGTCTGTGTGGAGTTTGCACAATGACCCAAGCTGGGGATTGAACCTAGGTCCCTGGCGCTGTGAGACAGCAATGCTAACCACTATGCCACTGCAGTCATTGACAAATGGGAATTAACCCCTTTGCAATCACTCGATGTTACACTATTGTGTAAGTTGTATCATCCAGGTATTCTCTGATTTGTACTTCATCATTCCAGGAATCCATTGCTCTCTACATAATCATTCCATGTCCCAATACTGTAGCTCATCATTCAGGTAATTCATGTGTTCTGTGGAATGACTCACAGATATCCATTCTTTCTTGTAATTAAGTTACTGTATTTTTCAGCGTACAAATCAATGATTTTTTTCCCCCTGAAGATCAGGCCTTGAAACGCCACTTCAATTTAACTGGATTTTAGATGCCAATGCCTTATGAATATATCCAAGCAAACCCCATGCCCTGTCCCAAAGTGCCTGCAGCGGAGCCATGTCAATCCTATACATCAGCATTCAAGCTGAAAGTTGTTAAATATGCAGAAGAAAATGGTGGGAATCAGAAGATGATGGGAACATGACTGCTCATGAAAAATACAGAATCAGTGAGAAAAATGGGTTTGATTTTGGTTTTGGGTCTTTGTGAAGTTTGCATATCCTCCCAATATCTATTTAGTGGGTTTCCTCCGGATGCTCTGGTTTCCTCCGTATTCCAAAAATATGCAGTTTAGATTTATTGGACATGCTAAATTGCCCCTTGGTGTCAGGGGGTTTAGCAGAGTCAATACATGCGGTTACATACATAGGACCTGGGTGGGATTGTTGTCAATACAGGCCTGATGGGCCAAATTGTCTCCTTCTACACTATAAGGATTCTATGATTCTTTATGATCTAACAATGTTTGGGACTAGCACAAGATGAAGGATGTTTTGCGTATTTACAAGAAGTCCAACAAAGAAAACCATGGATCTAAAGCCAGGTGGTTTAACATTGAATAGAGATTGGAAGAGTATGTATTGACACAAGAGCACAGTCTCATCTATGTGGTGTGTTCCTACACTGGCATGACCCAATGCATTACAGACGTATGGGACAGTATGACCAAAATGTAATTATGAACAGATTTATTAAAGCTGGGATTACTAGCAGAGCAGAGAAAGCTGAGACTCAGCCAGAGGAAGGGGACATTACCCCTGTCCCAGCCCCGAGCTAGGCACAAACTTCCAATCTAACACAGAGGATGAAGAGCTCAAAATCTTCTCTGATGTGGAGTAAACTTTGTTGAAAGTGTTCAGAGTCAGTGATTCACATGCTAATATGCAGTTTCACACTTCCTTTGGGAGATATGACTATTGCAAGTTTATCATTATTATTTGGATTTGTAAAAAAAAAATGGGGCGTGATCTTACTGGCTGTTCACACCAGGATGGCTCTGTGTTTAGCGCTGCTGCTTTACAGCATCTGGGTTCAGTTCCCATCCTAGGTCACTGTCTGTATGGAGGTTGCACGTTCTCCCCATGTCTGCATGGGTTTCCTCCAGATGCTCTGGTTTCCTCCCACAATCCAAAAGACGTGCTGGTTAGGTGCATTGGCCATGATAAATTCTCCCCCAGTGTACCCGAACAGGCACCGGAGTGTGGCAACTAGGGGATTTTCACAGTAACTTTGTTGCAGTGTTAACGTAAGCCGATGTGTGACACAAATAAATTAAAACAACTACACTGCCGCTGCAGTGAGGTCAGAGAATTTGGCGCTCAGCCAAATCTGCGTTCACTGCAACAGGATGGCAAAATCCTATTGGCTGAATGGTAGTAACATTCTGGCCATGGCGTATGATTTTTCTTTTCCATTGATAAATATACTAATAAAAGAGATTTGAGTTGAACATGTTTTTTCTTGTCTTATGCCCTGCTTCGTCTTACATATGAATGGAGTTTGGAAGATTAGAAAATCTAATCAATTTGACTCAGACAATGCATAGATTTAAGCACAAAATAATACAGTAAATATATGATTCATATTCTGATTCTAAATCTTATCAATCTTAAGCTGCCCATCTGAGTTTCTGACATTCACAGTGCTGGAATCACACATTGAACCATGTGTTCTGAAATCATTGGCTTCAGAGGTAGATTAACATTTGCCCCCAAGAAGCTTCGCCCTAGAAATTTGAGTCAGTTATCAGGCCATTGACAATACTCGACATAATACAAAAAAGTTCTATACAACAGATAAATAGGTTTCAATTAAGCAGAGTTTGTAGTGATATGATTTGCTTTACTATTAATGCAATTTATATTTTTGTTGGCAGCATGGTGGCACAATAGTTAGCTGCCTCACAGCGTCAGGGACCTGGGTTCGATCCTGGCTTGGGTCACTATCTGTGCACTTTATCTTTGTGGGTTTCTTCTGGGTGCTCCAAATGAGCTGTTTAAGTGCATTATCCAACGCACCGAGACTCTCCCTCTTTATATCCAAACAGGCGCCGGAGTTTGGCGATTAGGGGAGTTTCATAGTAACTTCATTGCAGTATGCCTACTTGTGACTAATAAATAAACTTTAACTTTACTTCTTGTCCTTTGTACATTTTTAGCCACATGGATGTGTTTTAATAGATCTGGTGGGGGGGAGAGGGGAATTGTTCACATAGATATAGCAGATCCCTGAACGTTCATGGTGCCCAGCTGGGGCCTTAAGTTTTTTTTTAAAAAATCCATCTCTGATCTGTTCTGATCCAAACCATAGCTGTGTTTCTCCTTTCCATCCATCACAGAACAGGGCAATCTGAGGAGCAAGTGGAATTCTGTAATGTTTTGGAAGGTATCAAGGCAATTCTTTTCAGTATCTGTTTAATATCTTACTCATGGTGTGCCAAGTGCTACACAGCTGGGAGGCAATTGCATTGCCTGCCAGTCCCTTTGCCCCATGCATCTGAAAATAAAGGAGTGGGGGAGTCGGGGGCAGGGGGATCCATCCAGAGCTGGCAGCAATTTCACACTTTGGATGGTATTTTTCTTCAATGCCACAGGCTCAGTAAATAAAGATTCAGATTGGCCAATCATGGATGACTTTAGAAAAATAAATCATTTAATTATAGGACCTTACTGTTGTTATTCCAGGTGCCATTCCAGGAAGAGCAGGAAGAAGCTGGCCAAAAATATGGAGCAGAATTTGGTTTACAGAGAGAGAGGGAAATATTCATATCCTGAGTATTCTCACGACTTAATCTGTTTACATTAGGCACACTTTATTGTAGTAAATGCGAATGTATTTCTCTCATAACAAAACACAACTTAGAATATTACAAATTTCTAAGTAGGCGGAAAGTCTACAATTGAATTTTTGTTGTCAGGAATGTACTCAACATATTTTAAAATTCTGGACCCGTTAAATTTTATTAACCTATATTTAATCAGCATTACACTTCTGCTGACTACAATCATGGGTGCTTTCATGGTGCCAGTTAACTTTTAATATTTCATTTGCAAACCCAATCTGCTGCTGTAACAAAAACGACTGTTCTAGTTTTAAGAAGCTTTCTCAATTGTTTGTGCTTTAATCTTTGGTTTGATCCTCCAGTTAAATTTGTTTCATGAACAGTTTTCGTTGTCCTGCTGTCATTTTATACAGAGTAAATATATCAGAAATATGTTTAATGTTCTCACACAAGGCTGGGATATGATGGTACTTTCAATTTGATTTATGACGGTTTTGAAATCGAAGTTATGCAACCCTTCAAAGAGGCTACTGTTCCTGTTACCAGACTGTGTAGAGACTACGTGATATTTTTCTACTTTCTCGTTTTCTGCTTTTTATCAGAACTTTCCTGTTTTTTTTCCATTCAGACTTACTCCCATTTATTCCGATCTCCTCCAATTTCCTCACTTCCTTCTTCATTTCTCTCCATCATAGCTGGACAAAAGCCTCGTAAGAACAGTTCAGGTATTTTTTTACTCAGCATATGAATCACTTCATCACAAGGTTTCAGAAGTGATCTTATTCTCCAAATCCCTTTTGAGATTTTAAGTCTTTTGCAGACTTTTAAATAAATGCTGAACAGCACAAATGATAAATTCTACAGTAGAGGTATTATTAGTTCAGGAGTGTAAGAACTTTTGGGTTCTGCGGTAAGCGACATGCTTTAAATTTGAGCTACAGTTTTCCCACCAGATTCAACGAATCACACTGTTCTGATATGAAACAGATTCTTTGTATAACAATGCACTATAGGAGTCATCTGTAATGTACCTCTATGGATGGCAGTTAATGGCAGTAACAAGGATATTGCCTGCTACTTGGTGAGTCTCACACTGCGTCTTTTAGGGAAGGCCGCTCAGGCACTTAAGTGGACAGTGGAGAACTATTTCCCAGGATCAGAGACTCTCAGGTGGGAGACCTCCAATAGAAGCTGCAACCTGGGAAGCCAGCAGCTCTGTTGAACAGCAGTGCCACTGGAGTAACAGTGGTTCATGCTAGTACCACGCCCACTTGAGGTCTCGGCTTGTTGCCGGCTCCCAGATGAAGGACTGTGGGAATGGGCATCATGGAGGAAGGGGAGAGAGCGTATGGGAGGGTGGGGCTTTGCTGGAAAGAAGGACTTCAGCAAAAGCAAGGGAGTGACTATCTGTGGGCTCACACACTTTCCCCATGCAAAGTCCCTTTAGGCTCTGAGTGCTTTTGTCTGTGCTGTATATCTCTGTGACTCTGTACTCCATAAATGAGCACCACCACCACCCCCACACTCCTTCCCCAAGAATCTGTGAGCACATATGTTTGCTTGTCATACACCATGCAAAATGAATCCCTTACTTGCCACCAGTGGGTTAATACCAGTGGTGGCAAGATGAGGCCCTGAAGTGGACAGTTAATTGTTGGCAGATTGGGAAAGGCTGTCTGAGGGCCTACCCGCAATGACTGTACTTAGGGTGGAGACATGAAAGTGGCAGGGCTCCAACCCATCATCCTACCACCCGCTTAAATGCCCTCCCCCAACCCACCACCAAACCTACCATAAAGGAGGACATTAAATTCCACCCAATGAGTTTGATAGCTAACTAAAGTGTTAACTTTAAGGACATCAAAGTAAACTTAGAATGAAGAAAGTGGTGAAATATCAGCTAGTAACACAATTCAAATGTCCATTTTGCAAAAATACATTGATAGGATCAGAACCAGGAGAAAGTGTGTCCAACAGTGAACTTGTATCAATTTAAAGGTCTCAGAGAATAATGTACTTAATGGTAACAAAGCTCACTCATTTCTAGTTAAAATCCATTCTGATTCAGGTAGCAGATCCAGAGGTGATATACTGATTTATGCCAGGTATCACATCTGCAAATAAATAACAAATAACCCAGGCACAATAATTGTTTTTATAGATTTTTATATATTTTTGGAACTTTCAAAATGGAATTATTTATAAACTTGTAAATGAAAACTTTTGCAACGAAAGAAAATGGGTTGAATGTGGGTTACGAAGTAGATTGATCTTTCTAAAAATCCACACAAGCACAAGATCCATATCCATTGATCCCCTTTGCCCCAAGTGCTATATCTAATTGTTTCTTGAAAACATCTGCTTTGGCCTCAATTACTTTCTGGGATAGCAAATTCCACAGGCTGACCACTCTCTGTATGAAGAAATTTGTCCCCATCTCTGTCCTAAACGCTCTGCTATGTATTCTCACATGGTGACTCCAGATTCTGGATACCCCTGTTATCGAAAACATCTTTCTTGCATCTACTCTGTCTGCTCCTGCTCAAATTTTATAGGTTTCTATGAGATTCCAGTACCCCCCACCAACTCCCGTGAATGCAATACCTCCTCATGTGTCAGTCCTCCATCCCAGGAATCAGCCTGGTAAATGTTTTCTGCACGCCCTCTATGGCAAGAACATTCGTCCTCAGATAAGCAGACCAAAAATGTGCATAGTATTCCAGGTGTGACCTCCCCAAGTTTCTGGATAATTGCAGCAAGATATCCCTGCTCCTATACTCAATCCTCTCGTTTTGCAGGCTGACATATCACTTGCATTTTTTACTGCCTGCCGCACCTGCATGCTTACCTTCAGTGACTGGTGTATGAGGACACCAGGTCCCATTGCACATTCTCCTCTCTTAACTTATGGCCATTCAGATAGTAATTGCCTCCTGCTTTTGCTACCAAAGTGGATAACCTCACATTTATCCACATTTTTCTGCATTTGCCATGCATTTGGCCACTCACTCAACTTTTCCAAATTACACTCAAGGATCTCTAGCCTCCTCGTAACTCATCCTTCTACCCAGTTTTGAGTCATCTGCAAATTTTGCAACATTACATTTAGTTCCCTCTTCTAAATCGTTAATATATATATTATATACAGAATAGCTGGGGTCCCAGCACTGATCCTTGTAGTACCCCACTATATCTATAAGTTAAAGCTGTCCTCTGAACAAAGCACAAAGCGTTCTGGTCATGAGAGAGTCTTTACATTTTAGTGACTCATGCTTTTACCATTATGATATTGGAGATAGAAGTATATAAATTGCTTGTGTTGATTTATGGTACACAATATATATGCAGTGTTTTTTGTAAAGTAAATTCTTGATTACAGGCACCTCCACTCAGAAACCATGTCACCTCCTGCATTATAGGATAAACTGAATAGCCTTCAGAACCTTTGCTGTCTCTTAATGGATCTACAAGAAATCTATCTTGAATTTCAGTTTATTTAAAGGATCATGCTTTAAATTATAAATCACTGCTCACACCTAATCCTTCTAAATATAATACAAAACAGATTTCTTTCAACAATGTTCAATCTATTAGGCACATCTGCAATGCATTTTATTTGAAACTATAATCTGACCATAGGATTGTAGTCAAAAATATTTGAATTCAGTTAAATCCCATGTAAAGTAGATTGCTTTTTAATCTGATCACTATCCAAGTTTGCTTATTGTGAGTCTCAGATCAGTATTAATGTCTGTGTCTGAGAAACTATGTCCAACATTTGTTTCTGATGTTGCGAGACTGGGTTTGTGGAATCATTCTGGTAAAGTCATTCTTAATCTACATCTGTTGCAATTAACAATGCTCCCAAAGTAATATGGAAAAAACTGATAATTTGCTAACTGCACTCAAAGGAGTGGAGCAGTAGCTAATTGTCACGAGCCACTGTGTTCAGATCTGTGGGTAGTTTATTTGGATGAAAGGGTAAACTCATTCACGTTTATAATGCAAGTAGGAGTGTGAATTTGAAATTCTATACAATGGTGCAAGCCTGAGAAATTGTTGATGTTCACATCGTGATGGAAGAATGTGTGGGTTAAAATAGCGTTAGAATGATGAGACTTTGGTTTAAAGAAGTGAAAGGGTCAGATTAGTCTCATATCATGACAGAAGAGAGAGAATATGTGCAGAAGGTTGGAGCGGTGAAAGGATTAAGTTGCCTTTATGCAATGAAGGGATTTATGCTGGAACTGGTTATAGAATGTTTTTTCCATGTTGAATTTGTTGCAGTTAGTTTTATTTAACTGGTTCGAAACATGTGCTCAAGTTGTGTTCTATCTTTTTACCTTGAGAATTCAGTGCGCTATTTAACTCACACCCACAGTTCCCATAACGTCCCACCACAATAATAAACTATTTCAGTTGCACTCCCAACTATGTGCGAGTTAACTTCACTACTGCCACGTATGAAGAGTTTAAAAGTGTAATACTCCACAGAAAATCATAACTGAGTTTTTAGATTCATTACTTTGAGTGGAACTACATCCTGCAATTCCAGAAAGTATCTTATCATGAGGATTTTCCACTCATTTTCAATGCTGACTGCTACAAGACAAAAAAAATTACAGAAAACTAAAGGTTTCTGCATCTACCCCTCCCCAATCCTCTGAACAAAAAGATTGCAATCTTTATTTTCTCTTTAGGAGCAGAAGTACTTCTGCAAGGTTTGATGCGTTTATCAGATAAAGCTGCAGTTAAAGGGTGGCATATTTTGATGTTTGTTTTTACATATTGTGAATTGGAGTGAACATATACACTGGGCTCTCAAGAATGGCAGTTTTTGTTAAGTGACACGCCCAGGAAAGGTGATAACTGAAACTTTCAATTTAGCGGTTGACAGCAAGGTAACAGCAAAATCCACCATCGAAGTCACACCCCTGTTTTTATAGCTATTATTGAAATTAAATTGGTTAAGAGCCGCCTATTTTTGGAGACAAAAACAAATTTGATAACACATTTTTATTTGCAGCTCTTACTATTATCCACATTACCACTCCCTGTCAACAATTGCCCTTGCCTTGTGCTCTGCAATTGTCCTGAAATCTGGGTGAAATTATGTAATCGGCCAGTTTGACTGTTATCTTACTTTCTGCAATGCGTGGCTGCTTTTACAAGGTGGTTTTACAATCGTTCCCAACCTGCGGGGTTTTCCAGTCCTGCCAAGGTCAATGGATCTTTGAGTCACTACATTTTCCCAATCCCTTCCCCACCAGGACCCGTAACAGTCCACCCATATGTCACTGAACATGTTGCCCAGACTTAACTTGCGATGTCCTTTGCCTTTTGAGATATTGGTCAGAATTCTCCAGCCACGCCCACGGCTGAGATTCTGCAGTCCCGCTCCAGTGAATGAAGATTTGGCTGAGTGCCAAGTTCGATAGCGATAACAGGGTGTGCAAGGCCAGAGAATTCCGGCCATATATTTAATAAAACACAATAACATCTATTAAGAAGCAAGATGCTGAAGTGAATTTCCTTATGCATTTGGATCTTTTATGATCAGAAAATAAAATTGGCAGCATGCTATTAGGAATGTGCCTTTCCAAATCTTCCTTCTAACATGTGCCTATTTTTATCCATCATTTTCTTCAGGAGAACAATGTGCCCTTTTCCCACCTTCATTCATTTATTTATTCATTCAGTTCCCTGCCGACCATTTCTACACTATTTGTGCTGACATTTAGCCATCAGGCCCCATTGCAATGGGTGAGGCAGGCAGTGTATTAGGAACCCAGCGGTGTGTTTCTCAGTGACTCGTTATTGGCCTATTGCACTTCTATCAACCTTCTGGGTTTTCCAGAGGGGCAGGCATGATGAGTGCCCTGCATCAATTCATTCCACCTCAAATATTGATTTCTGTGAGGGACAATCACTGAGTAAAATTGTACAAACTCAATGTCATATTAAAAGGCTGACCTGTTGAGATCCTTGGGTTGTGCTCAGCTAATCAAACTGCACTAAAGTGCTTCTTACATCTTTTGGATCAGATTTTGGCTATGATCAATTGTGTGGGTGGCACAGTAGCACAGTAGTTAGCACTGCTGCTACACAGCTCCAGGGAAAAGGGGTTTAATTCCCGGCTTGGGTCACTGTCTGTGTGGAGTTTGCACATTCTCCTCGTGTCTGCATGGGTTTTCTCCGGGTGCTCCGGTTTCCTCCTGCCGTCCAAAAATGTATGGGTTAGGTTGATTGATAATGCTAAAATTGCCCCTTAGTGTGCAGAGATGCGTAGGTTAGAGAGATTAGTGGGTAAATATGTAGGCATATGGGGGTAGAGTCTGGGTGGGATTGTGGTTGGTGCACATTTAATGGGCTGAATGACCTCCTTCTGGACACTAGGAATTCTATGGTCAAGCCCAAGATGAGGTGCAATGCTTTTACTTGCCAGTTTGGATGTTGTATGAGTGGGACCTCCCTTGCTCTCCACTGTGTGACTGGTGATGGTGGGAGGTTCTGTGCCACGTACGGGCAGTGGTTCTTATAATCCCGTCATTGTGAATGAGATTTGCTGTTGAACGTACATTTTGCCGCCAGGAAACTCACGGCGGGAATGCGCCACTGACAGCACCGCAAGATCCTGCCAGTGTGAAGGGGCAGTAAGATTCTGGTGTACATATATCTCCTGTGGGGACCATGAAGTGTATTCAATGTGAATTTGAATTGATTTTTAGAGCAAGCAAGGAGATGAATTAAGGGCTTGCTCCATTCAATCTGTGCATTGGCTTTGTAACTCTGAGAATGGAGTAAGATTTTAGAAAGGGTAAGTCTGGAATCCCGCTGATTGCCATCCAGTGACCCCTGCTGGACATGACATGGAGCTGGATTATGGTGGCTATGATGCAGCTGAATACAGCACTGTTTCTTCTAAGCACCTATGGTGCTGGCCCCATTCAGTACAACGTCCTTATGCAAAGCTGGATTTTCCTCCTTTTACCTCTGATGAAATCAAAATACCTCCCTCACATTCTCACCAGCATTAGTCCTTCCCCACATCCCTTAATCCTCAGCGTTGGTGCATGGGGGAGATCCCCCCATCAATGCCTCCCTTCGACATAATGGGATCCCATAATGGGGACCATAGAGGCCCTACCACTGGCCCCATCCTCACGCCCTACCCCTTGTCAGTGCCAGGGTATCAGAGCCCAGCCATGTCTCTAGCCACTCAAGGGCTACTGTGGCCTCTGAACCCCTGGTGTGGTCATGTCAACTGCAGAACACCAGTTATGGCTCCGTTGGTGTGATACCATGGGGGAGCATTCAATACTTCCGGAAGCAACAACGTTAAGCTGTTTAATTGCATTAACGATTAGTCAGTTTCATGATCTTTCTGAGCATAAACCGCTTGATATCACTGGTGGGGGGGTGGGGGGGCTGGAGTGGGGCGGTAGTGAAGATATCCCCACTACAAATCCCACTACGACCCTCTCAGGAGAGTTTGCAGCCATAACAGAATTTGCACTTCTGATGAATAGAGCCTGAAAACTCCACCATTTATAGTAAATACTGTAGAAAACAGAAAACATGACACACAGTGCTATGGTTGAGCAAACGATCATCATTTGTGGTTTTTTTTCAGCTCTCTGCTTGATGGCAGGTTCTTGGAGATTACCTGCTGAACCATGATAAAGTTCTGTGATGTTTTTACTATGGGTGTAGCATTGAGTCAATCCCTGATTCTGCTTCAGCCAGAGTGGGGATTGATCCCCCTGCAGTT
Organism: Sphyrna mokarran; assembly: GCA_024679065.1. Classification (NCBI taxonomy): domain Eukaryota; kingdom Metazoa; phylum Chordata; class Chondrichthyes; order Carcharhiniformes; family Carcharhinidae; genus Sphyrna; species Sphyrna mokarran. The sequence goes on along the minus strand of JAGIQG010000024.1, from coordinate 22,470,064 downwards.
AATCTGATTCATATATTAATACAACCTTCTCCTTTATCCTTCATCTCTGGTACATTTGTTAGAATTCAGTCCAAACTGATGAAAGTAATTTTTTTTCTCTCCTCTGTGCATACAGGGGTCTTATGTGAATTTTATTTTAGAAAGGCTAACTCAATTCCCAATCACTATTTAATAAAGTGCCCAGCATTCAACAAGAGTAGAACTAAGAGTACTTAAGACTACTGCATTCAATTTTTGTTGCTATATTATCAGAAGGGTAACAGGTACTAGAAACAGTGCAGGGAAGATTTACACAGATGATACTCAACATGTGCAGGTCTACATACTTGACAAGCTGGCTTCATCTAAGAAGTGATCAAATAGAAGTGTAATAGCACTCTTTTGTGTCAATTATATTTGTATGTATGTAAATCAAAACCAGAATAAACCAACTTCATTGGGTACTAGAACTCCATATGTATGTGCCAGTATTTATATCCTGTCAAGATATCGTAGTCTGGCAACAAGAGTGGAATCATACATTGCCTTAACCAAACAAATTTGTGTGGAAAGGCTTCCAGTAAACTAGCAGAGGATCTGATGTTTTTTTTTGTTTGCGGAGAAAACTGACTTAAAAAATGTTGTATATACAGGTGAGCAGAGTGACCCTCAAAGATAGCTGCATCTACAGGTATTATTAGGCAACAGGGTTTATATTGCCATGACTGAGAATATTTTCCTGCATATATGGAGTGGCTAGAGATGTTTTACTACTAATAATATCACTCGCAGATCCTGATAATCCAGCTATTAATCCAGCAGTCGAAGAAAGGAAAAAGGTGATTGGTATTTTTGACTGAAGGCAGACCCAGAAGCACTAAGAATTTGCTTGCTCGAGTAAAGCCAAAAGACTCGCTGCTGTCAGACAATTGGTGTAAGTTTGTGTGGTACTACAGTCCTAGCATTGGAGATTGCAGAAAGCATTAGTTTGGAACAAGGAATCAATTGTCCATGAAGTAATTGGAGATTGTATCATGGCTTTGAAGAAGCTCTCTTCCATTCATTGGAATTTTGGAAAATTTCAGGAAAGGGCATTGCAGGACAGACTTGTGTGTGGTTTAAAAAATGAAAGTGGCAAAATGATTCAAGGCTATAAGTTTAATGTAGGGTTTCACAAGAATGCAAGACCAATTTATTGCAGGTCTTGTTCAGTACCCTATGTTCAAAGAGAGAAAATAGAGCAAGAGTGAAAAGTCTTGAGACGGAGAACATTGTCTCTAAGAAAGTGTAGAGCATTTGGGCAACTTCCATAAAGGCTGTACCAAAATCAGATGGTAGTGTTAGAATATGTGGGGATTTAGGTAATCGTCAATCAGGTACTGAATGGAATCCACCTGATACTTTGCCAAATATAGAAGATTTTTGAGTTAATTTGATTTATTATTGTCACGTGTATTAGTATACAAAGGTATTGTTTCTTGTGTGTTATACGTGCAAAGCATATGGTACATAGGGAAGGAAAGGAGAGGATGCAAGATATAGTGTTAAAGTCATAGCTAGGGTGTAACAAAAGATCAAATTAGTACAAGATAGGCCCATTGAAAACTCTGATGGCAGCAGGGAAGAAAATGTTGGTGTGTAACCTCAGACTTTTGTATCTTTTTCCCAATGGAAGAGAGTATATCCGGGGTACATGGAGTCCTTGATTATACTGGCCGTTCTTTCGAGGCAGCTGGAAATGTAAACAGTGTCAATGAATGGGAGGCTGATTTGAGTGATGAATTGGGCAGTCTTGGACAGAGCAGAAACCATACTAAGCTGTGATACAATCAGGAAGTATGCTTTTTATGGTGCATCTGTAGAAGTTGGTGAGAGTTGTAATGAACATGCCAAAATTTCCTTAGTCTCTTCAAAAAGTAGAAGCATAGGTGGTCTTTCTTAACTATAGTGTTGAAATGGAGGGGCCAGGACAGTCTTATGATGCTCTGGACACCACCTAAAAACTTGAATTTCTTTGTCCCCATTGATGTAGACAGGGACATGTCCTCCACTACATTTCTAATCACAATGTTGTCAGGAAGCCAGATATTTTTCTAAATTAGATCTGACAGATGCCTATCTGTAGCTTGAGCTGAACAATTAGTCTAAGTAATATTTGATTATTCATACAGATATAGGTCTTTTTCCATTTTAAAGACTGCCATTCATCATTTTTCAGTCCCCGTAATTTCCAAGAAGCATTGAACCTGAGTTTGGAAGGGGTTCAGTGAGTAGGCTGTTATTTGGATGATATAATTATTTCAGCTCCAAAGAGGTAAACCCATGATGACAGACCAAATAATGTGCTCCAACATTTGGGAAAGCATGGAGTAAATGTGAAGGCACGTAAATGTGGGGAGGAATTTTCCCTTCCCGCCACTAGGGGAATTATAATGGGTGGGACATGGACCATACAAAGGCCCATTGACCTTGGGTGGGATTTTCCAGTCTTGGGGTGAGTCTGGAAAATCCCGCTGTTGATATCATTCAAAATGCTGCACGTACTTGAGTCATAGAAGTGGACATAGATTAATTGCATCCAACTTAAAGTAGGGTTCAAGCAATAGAAAATGTGCCCCATCTAGAACTCAGCACTGGAATTCTCTGAACTTGCATACCTCACTATCACTGCCAGCAAGAACAGAGAATTTCTCACTCAGCCGAATATCTATTTACTGCAAAGAGATTGAAGAATCCCAGCCAGGAGCAAGGTCAGAGAATTCAGGTTCAGATCCGTTTTGGGGCCCAGTATTAGGTAAGGACAGAGAAGACACAGGAAAAGTGTCAGATTGTGTCAAGCTGTAAAAATGGTCATCTAGATTGTGACAGAGACTGATTTTGACAAGGTTGAATAGCAACAGCCGATTATTGTGATGGATAACCATTGGTAGTGGGTTGAGAGGTTTCCAATGAATTGAACAGCCAGTAAAAGTTTTGCATACTTTGTTTGCTGTTTATACGTTACCAGAGGATATTGCGTCTAAGAATGGACCACAGTTTTGCTCAGAAGAGTTTGTAAAATTCATGAAAATGAATGGGATAAAACACACTAGAGTTCCATCATATCATCTTGCTTCAAATGAAGAAGCAGAGAGCACAGTACAAATTGTTAGACACACTCTTGTTGAGCAAATGTTAAGTACAAGTTGGAAGGAACATCAATCATCATTGAACCATAAATTGGTGATTTATTTTGTTTACTTAGTCTAACAAATCTCACATTGCTACTGGCAGAGGGTCAGCTGAACTGCTTCTTAGAAGACAGCCTAGAATGAGGTTTTTAATGCTGAAGACACATTTAGCACAGCCAGCATTAATCCAGGCAGAAAGAGATCCATAACAGGGATAGTGTGAGAGAAACAGATGTGAAGTTCAACCAGAAGGTTAAGCAGAGAGATCAACATAAAAAGTGGTTGAAGTGGTTACTGGAAAGTCATGAAAATGAGGTCTTCACACATATTTGGTGAAGACATTTAGTAGTGGAAAGGTTAGATTTGCACATGTGAATCATGTTTTACCTTCAGAGGTTCATGAAGAAGATGGATGTTGGGAAGAAGCAAATGAGTCTGATTTATTTGATAACTGGGATATGAGCACAGTGCTAATAGTTACTTTGACGCAAGTGGTGTCTGGATCCAGTTCAGATCTGAGTCAGAGGTAGACAGACATGTCTGATGAAGTGGGAAATCATACTGAAGATCAAGGAAAAACTCAGTCTTTGTTAGAGAAAGTGTCTCCTGAGACTCTGGCAATGATGAGTCACCATCCTTTCCCAAGTTCTGAAGGTTTGAGTCAAGGAAAGAGGTATCCTCCTAGGAATAGCCCTTGGGCAACTAGGGATAGGCGATAAATGTAGGCCAGTCAGTGACACACTTGTCCCGTGAATGAATTTAAAAAAAGAAAACAGGAGGTTAAATTTGCTATGTAACTAAATGACAGAAAGAAATGTATACGCATTGTATGGGAATTGAACATTATTTAACTTTTTCATGAAGGATTGTGGAGTGTAATGACATTTTTTGGTGGCCATTTATATATCTATATCTACAGAATAAACAAGTTCAGTTGGGTTTGAAAACTCCATGTGCCAGTGTTTCTATCCTGCCAAAATATTGCAAGACTTTTTTTTAAATATAAAAGGTTTTGAGAGAACATTTTCTTTTGTGTAGAAGAATGTAACTTGACGCTATTCATTTAATATTGCCATCAGGATATCTAATAATGAATTCAGAAGAATTTTCTTCACCTAAAGAGTGGTGAGAACGTGGAAATTGCTGTCACAAGGACGGATTGAAGCAGATAGTATAGATGCATTTAAACTATACAGGCATTTGAGAGAGAAGATAGTCGTGGGGTAACAATAATGGGGAAAAATGGGAGGAGGCTTGAGTGGAGCATAAACACCAGCATGGACTGGTTTGACCGAATGGCCTGCTTCTATGACCATACGATGTAGGATCAGAATTAGCCTACCCAGCCCATTGAGTCTGTTGTGCCATAATCACAGCTGATATACTTTTCATTCCCATTCTCCAATCTTTTCCCGATAACTTCTGATTCCCTTATTAATCAAGAACCTATCTTTCTCTGTCTTAAAGTTGCTTTCTATTGCAGAGTTCCACAGATTCACTATCTCGAGCTGAAAAAATTCCTCCTCATCTGTGTTTTAAAGGATCATCCCTTTAGCCTGGTTCTAGATTTTCCTGTTAGTGAAAACATCCTCTCCTCATCCATTCTATCTAGGCCTCACAATAGCCTGTAAGTTTCAGTAAGATCCACAGCATCTTTCTAAACTTCAATGAGTACAGACCCAGAGTCCTCAACCATTCCTCATACAACAAGCTCTTCAATCCATTTCTGTGCTATCAATGCTATATAATCCTACATAACTGGCAGTTTTGCTCATAGTAGCTATAAGGTGGCTAGTAATAAAAACAGAAATGTCATGCTGATGTAACCGATAGTATTTTATGGAACTGTATTAAACAAAGAATTTAAGACAATACAGAAGATGCTTTACCATGCTGCACCCCATACTGTCATTCAAAATCCAATGCAGACTAATGGAATGAAAGTATCTCTTTTCTGCTGGCTTTGGGAGTTTAATATAAAATTGGTTCAGCATTCTCATATCAATTAACAGGGCTTTGTGAGTGACTGTGTTTGACAAGGGATTAAGAAATTAAAGTTCTTTCACTTCCCAGCATTAAAACTGATGCATGCAACATGCGGCATTGGAAAAAGTTTAGAGGCAAAAGAAGTGAGTGGTACAAATCACTGAAAGGCATCTCCAACTTTAACACCATGACAAAGCATTTCTAAAAGGAAATTGGGGAGATATTTAATATCTCAGTTATTGTTCTGAAGCACTGTCAATGTTACAATGTATTTGCAGAATTTGGGATTCGACAGAGTGCATTTTAAGAAATTTGGTTTGTTGAAACTCTTTGGCCAGGGATTATTTCATCTACACTGTTTCTTGAGAATGTATTGAAATTGCTCTTTTCAAACATGAAGATGAACTGATGACAACTTCTTTATTCTTTAAATAGATTGCTGGTTTAACACCTTGGTTAGGTCTCTTGCTGTTATAACTTACCACACGCTTGTCAATAATTGATAAGAGACTGGCTGAGGATAGATATCTAACCACTATTTCTGTGCCTTAAATTTGATTTTATATGAAATATTAAAGTCAGTGATAGCCTTTGATATTAATGGTAACAATTTGGGAATTTCTGACAAGGAAGGCTCCAGCATAAAATGTAAACTCTGCCTGATATTTCACCTTGTAAGTTTTAATACTTCCAGCTTCCAATTCTTAAGTGTTGGCACTTGTTCCAGTCTGATGAAGTGTTTATCTGCTTCTACTATCTAATTAATCTGCATCAAACCTCCCATGAAACATATATTCAAACAGTACACAATGAAGGAACAATAGTATCAATGGTGAGCTAAGGGACTTAGTACATCATTGAAGTTGGAGTTGAATACCAATTTTCAACTAAAACTAACATCAGTCATTCTGGGACAATTTAAACTAAGACAAATGACTTAACTAATTGCAATCCAGTTAGGCTTACACCTTTCCCTTTTCTTTGTGAAGGTGCTAACACATTTAGTTTATGGGGCTGTATAAATTGTGATAACCCTCTTGACTTGCAAGGGGAAATCACTGATTGATCTCCTTGTAAGACTAATTGAATTCAAGCTTCCTGGGGAATGGTAATTAACTAAGCAGGTGGAGCTTGTATACTGAGCCCTTTATAAAGCTAGCCCCTGCGTAGGTCCATTATTGTACTGTTTTGGTTGGGACCTGGTGTGTTCACCTGCTTGTGGTTTTGTTTTACTTCATTTTGTGCAATAAAGCACTGTTTCTTTATGGCCAACTCCTGGATTGATTTATAATAATAATGGAGGTAATATGGCCTCATCTGCTGATTTGAGAGCCTTATGTCACCTCTTTTTGGGGAAAGTTTGCTGAATTAACTGTCACATAGGCACTTAACTGGACAGCAACAGGCTTTCCCTGACATTGGTGGAAGTTCTGCCTGTAAAGAGCTGCTGGCCAATTGTCAGCTCTACAGAAAGTCAGTGTCACCAATGAGGAACTGACTGCTGCCCACTTAAGGCCTAATCACTGGATTTCAGCTACCAGGCCAGGGCTGAGTGCTGGGGGCATGGTGAGTTTCCCTTGCACCGTTGGGTTACAATTGGCTTCAGGGGGGATGAAGCACTTGAGTGGATATTGGTTGCCTATGTAAAGGATTCACCTGGTGCTGTGATAAGAAGGCCATTTACTGGTCTTCCTGTTGTGGATATAATCAGGTTGGAGATAGAAGGAAGCTGGGTCCAGTTTCATCCAATTAAATATCTCCCACAGAGAATGGCATTAAATTTGCCAGTGATAAGGATAATAATATCTTTCTGGTACCTCTCTTCAAACGTAACCCTAAATAGTGTAACAGTGAAGACTTTGTGCAAGTTCCTCACTGGTCTGTTTTATACTCAAGATGCAATTCCAATCATGGCATCTTGTTCAGGAACAGAAAATTTGATTTATAATAATAACGAAGGTAATATAGCAATCACAAAGTCTTCACTAATACACTAGTTAGGATTATATTTGAAGAGGAAAATTCATTTTGACAATGGAGTGGTGAATTATGAATCATTAGTTGGGAACAGTCAATAGGAATGGTAAAGGATCCAATGTCGAACGATTTATGTCTGAAGCCTACCAGCATTAAAATGAGTTTGCAATCACATTGTCCAATTTGATCAAAGGAGGTGGAATGAATACATTCATCTCCATTCCTTTGAATGACATGAAGAATTTTCACATTAGGTTCTTCATGTAGGATGAGGATTGAAACTGCAATTGAAATGTATCCTTGCTGTTGTCAGTATGAAGGTTAACTTATAAGCAAAGGGGGATACTTGAGCCGATCAAAACACTTAGCTAGGCTAACCAACATAAAGGAAAAAAGCTGTTAACTGAAGGATAATAGCAACATTAAAATGTCCTTATAAATCCACTTTCCACTTGAGCTGGATAACACAAGAATGGCAATTATGGCTGATTTTCTAAGGCTTATCTTTGTCACAAGTTATCATTTCTAAGTTCCTTTCTATTAAAATTGCTCCATTTCCTTTGTTGCTGACCGACACCCAGCTTTGGGAAAATGCAACAATTGAGGTTGGACATCTGCATTATGGTTCGAGAGAAGGTGTTGGGGGAATCAAACTCCAATTGCAAATAGAAACAAACATTTGTAAGAACAGTTATGGGACAATAACCTCCCTTTGGTAATCCTCTTTGAGCAGGCCAACTAATGGAATCACCAATGTAACCACTTGCATGGCTGAGGTGATGCTAGGGGCATATTGATTTTCGTGATTCATTGGTACCGCTGTTCCATAGATTCCCTACAGTGCAGAAGGCGGCCATTCAGTTCATCAACTCTCCAAAGAACAAAAACTTCTTCCCTACCCTATCTCCATAACCCTACACATTTACTATGGCAAACCCACCTAACCTACACATCTTTGGACACCTAAGGGCAATTTAGCATTGCCAAATCTTAACCTAACTCCAATTAACATAATACACATCTAGATCTGCATTTCATCCTCAACCTTTTCAGTTAGAATCTTGGAGAAATCACAAGATCATATTGGTGGAGGATAAAATCACAATTCTATGAAAGTTGCAAAAATACTTAAGTATGAACTGTTTACTTATAATAGCCTTATCAGAATCTATCAATTAATGGCTTAATTACAGTTAGAATAAATTCTGTTCCATGAAAGTTTCAACACAATTTGTAACATTGAGGATTAATACGCAATGGTAAAATCAACTATTTTGAGTAAGAAGTTTTCAATGTAAAATGATAGAGTTAACAAGTAAACTACAATTTCAGAATTTCCAAAGATTGAAAACCACATAATGGGATTTGTTCATGGTACACAAGTCCTGAACTAAGGTTCCTCCTTCATTCCAGACATTGGCAAGTCATTCTCATATCTCATTACTTTAGACACGTACAGGTATGCCCAATAGATGCAATACAAACATCTCTGACTCTTATTTGCAATAATTGTAATATAAACTTTTCTAGAAGTGCCAATGATTTAAAGCCAGAACAGTATGTACCATTCTGAACCAAAATGATATGTACAAAGTTTCTAATTCACATAAATGCAATATAACCCTATATAATTCACAAACCAAGATAAAACAACCGTACATTCCGAATAGTCATGGTTTGCATCAAACCCAGTACATTATCCCTTTAAATAATGAAAAGCTTTTCCAGATTCAGTCACGCCTAGTTCATTTCCCTATTTCAGTTGCAGAACTGAATCTCTCTGCAAGTTTCTATCAGACGTTGTTCTAAGTTAGGAGTGGAGAAATTTACAGCCATCCAGTAGAATTACAAGTGAATAATGATCTTGGAATAATCTAAATAAATCAGCAGAATGAATGTTGGAGTAGGGTGCAGCTAACTGAAAGAGAGGTTGGATGTATAAAGGGGTTGCAGCCTGAAAACTAATTTGCTGCACATGTTTTGATCACATCTCTATATTCAACCAATCTGGACAATTATGAAAGTCCACCAATACTTCTACTTTCTCAAGAGGCTAAGAAAATTTGGCATGTTCGCTAAGACTCTCACCAATTTTTACAGATGTACCATAGAAGGCATCCTTTCCAGATGTATTACAGCTTGGTATGGCTCCTGTTCTTGCCAAGACTGTAAGAAACTATGAAGGGTTGTGAACATAGCCCAATTCATCACTCAAACCAGCCACTCATCCATTGACATGATCTACATTCCCTGCTGCCTTGGGAGAGCAATCAGCATAATTAAAGACCCCACACTCCTGGATATATTCTCTTCCCCCTTCTTCTGTCAGGAAAATTATATGGAAGTTTGAGGTCCAAACTCAAACTGACTCAAGACCAGCTTCTTCCCTGCTGGCATCAGACTTTTGAGTGGACCTACATTATATAAGTTGACTTTTCTCTACACCTCAGCTATGACTAATGCTATATTCTGCAGCTTCTCCTTTCTTTCTCCCCTATGTATTCTATGAACAGTATATTTTATCTGTGTAGCGTACAAGAAACATTACTTTTGTGATGTTAATGTGCCTTTAAGAGATGTTTTATTTTCAAGTCATGATCTCTGCAGTTCTCACAACCTTAGTGATGTGATTATGACAATATTTATCTGGAGGAGACTTTTTAAGGTTACTTTAACAGCTGTTTGTTTATCTTTACTGGGCTGTTAATGATTCTGCATTGTTAGGAAGCAAAACTGATTGGCAAGTCAGGTGATAGTTTTTTTTTCATTTTCGTTTGGAGTTGCAGTTTGAGTTTTATTTTTAGAAGAGGCATCAAATTGGAAAGATGTTTCTGTCTCAGGTTTTAGAAATTATGCTGTCATCTGAAAGCAAGGTTTTGCCTTTACGGAAAGGGGAAGACTGCTGTAGGTGGCCTGCCTAGAGTTGCTGGTACTTTGAAAAGCTGTTCTGTCTTCAAACTGTTCTGTGTCTATTTCAGAGAACTGCAAACTTCATCCAAAGGACCCAATTCCCATATCACGTGAGCACTAGTCTGTGCTGTCTAAATCTATATGAACGATCTTGTTTATGGGATTGGTTTGATTGGGACAGCTCCCGTATTCGTTAAAAGCTATACATTATTGTTGTTGTTTTGGATTGTTTGTAATTGATAGAAATTGTTGCTAATATTCTTACTATACATAACTATATTCTTAAATAAATTTTGCTTGATTAAAAACTCCCTAGTGGGTCACTTGAATCATACCTGAAGTGAAACATATCACGCTTATCCTAGCCAAATTCAAGATGCAAAATTTATGATCCAGGCAGGCTCCATAAAACACTTAAGAGCTTCTAAGCTGAACCATAACACTTTTCACTGAGTCCCAATACATGTGGCAATAATAAGTCAAATCAAAAATTATCTGAAGGTAAAGATGCGATAGAGAACCATTACAGATTGAGCCATTGACAAATAAAAATAGACAGGCTGGCAAAATATTCATTGTTAATTGTCATGGATTGTAGATCTTACTAGCATGATAGCGTGTAGCCTTCCCTGCTGTAAAACACTGATAGCATACTATTTCCATTGGAGCTAATAATGTTTGCAGTTAGAGAAATACTTGGTCAACCACTGTCCACGGATATGCAGGTTAGGTTGATTGACCATGCTAAACTGACCCTAGTGTCAGGGGATTAGCGGGGTAAATATGTGAGGTTATGGGAGTAGAGTATGGGTAGGATTGTTGTTGGTGCAAATTCAATGAGCTAAATGGCCTATTTCTGCACTTTAGGGATTCTATGAACCTAATCTTTCTCCCAAATAAACCCATGTTGTTTCCAAGAGAGTGATAAGGAGACCAACACAAGGAGAGAAAAAGGCAATAGAAATGATCTAGCAGGGGCAACGGAATCTCAAGACCAAGATCAATTGCAATGTTTCAACTACTAATTATAGAACAGGCTTGGAGCATTCATTTAAAACCATCTGGTCTCCTTGTGCCTTTTCCAGTAACTACCATTAAAATAATTTGCATATCTTTGAGTCATAATATATTACTGGAAATCAATTCTGAAGAATGCAATAAAGAAAATCATAACAAGCAGACTAAAAGCAAGAGTTACTACACTGTCTAATTTAAAATGAGGAATGCCAATAGAGGTAGATGCCTCCTCAACAGGCATGATTTATGTTTGAGTGCCTCCACAGTCTCACATCTATATCACTGTAACTTATTGCTGTTTCACAAATTATTGTGCATTCCCCTTGCACTACCTCTCCTCTATATTCTCCATTCAGTTCACTCTCAGATATCGCCCACGCTCTTGGTTCCACCATTGGAAATTTAGTTTCAACCACCTATTTTTTCCCCTACCTGATTTAAAAAAAGTCAATTCAAATTAAGCCCGGAAAGGTCCCCACATGAGGAACAAACCAGATTCAAGCTGACAAGTCAACCTACTACATCCCATCTTGGGCTTGATCAAACAAGCTCCAAGCTGACAGGATGCATCAATGCATCCTCTCACAGGCTTGATCTGATGCTTCTTCTTAGCCAAGAAGGCCGAGATGGCTTTCTTAAATTGCATCAGGTAAAGCCTTGATTTAACCTCATTGGCTGCCCTAATCCTTTACTCTACCATAGCCTGGGCAAACCACAATTGCAGACATCAGCACACCCCTACTGTAATGGGCTAGTCTTGTCCTCGTTGTCTGCAGATGGTTTCAACCAGGACAGGCATATGTTTTGTATTACTTGTCTGCCTTGAAATCTACCTCACTGAACAATGTTTGTGCCATCACTTTTCGCTCTCTTCCTTTTTTCAACATGTATTTATTCTTCATGCCTTTGTTCAAGGTCTTGATATATGTTTGTGTTAAAAACACTATATAGAACATAGAACATAGAACATAGAACAATACAGCACAGAACAGGCCCTTCGGCCTTCGATGTTGTGCCGACCAAAATAAAAAGCAATGCCCCTCCTAACTAAACCATTCCCTTCTCATCCATATACTTATCAACTAACCTCTTAAACGCCACCAAACTTGGCGCATCTACAACAGCTGCAGGCAGGGCATTCCACTCCCTAATCACTCTTTGAGTAAAGAGTGATAAATATAATATCAATATAATAATATAATAATAAATAATATAATAATAATAATAATAATAAATAATAATATAATAATAAATATAATATCAATATAAATATAATATCAATATAAATATAAATATAATATAATAATAACTTGCATATAAATGCAAGTTGCTGTTGATTTTGTAGAAAACATTGATAAGAATGGAAGACTAGTGAAAGACTATTTAATTTATTGAAGTGATATCTTTTTAGGGATTATATACAACTTTCACCACAATGGTGCTTCGCTAACATATTTAGTATCAAATATACTCGTAAGATAAAATAACTGTTTGTTGTTGGTATAAGCAGATTGTAATGATTAACTACAAATTAGTTAATTTGATTTAACTAATTGATTAGTTAATTTCTGAAACATCCATGGTTGTGTTTCTAATTGCCATCCATCTATGTTAGCTTGCAATACCAAATTCACCAACAATGCATGACCATTTATCACAAATGCATACTAATTAGAATTAAGTTATTGGTCTTTGACCAGCTTATGGGGCTAGGAATTATACTGTTGGTGGTTTTCAATAAGGACTTGTCAGCACGGTTCTGAGCATGCAAATTACAGCATTGAGCAACCATGATAATCCATAGCCTCCAATGTTGTAACCCCTTCATTGAGTCATTCAGGTTGCAATGTGAGTCAAATATGATAGACCAGCAATATGTACAGCAATCCAACATCCTAATACATTGCATTATGAGTTGAACACAATGAATCGGGAATTATAGATACCTTCACACATTTAATGGCAATTGTGAAACAAGAAACAAACAAGTTCTCCAATATTCCACTTCTAATTATTTTGACTGCATTTTTATATATAACTGCAGATGATAATTAATATTGTACATTCCATATGTTGGCGTCAGATGAAGCCTCCAGTTTAATATTGCAATATATGTATCAATAGAAATCTGATTGTCATTACCTATATTGACATTGTGAATCTGATAATTATACAATAAAACGTTTGATATGACTTTTATCCCATGGTTGAAGCTAGCCATACTAATTGTAAGCAATAGAGTAAGCCTAAAGGAATGAATCAAACTGTGATCAGGTATTATTCTGGTTATACCATATTGCTTTCATATTGATTTCTTTTTGATTTTTATTATGGCTTTGATTATTATTATGGCTTTATTTATGTTGGAGTTGAGACAACTGTGACAACTAGGATAGGCGATAGCACAATCTTTATGTATTATAAGAGACATAGATAGGGGAGATTGAAAGAAAGAGGGGATAATAACCAGGGGGTTTAGATTTTAAGGTCAGAGCAGAAGACTTAAAGGGGATTTGAGGAAAAGCTTTTACACTTGGGAATCTGGATCTCTTTGCTTGAAAGGGTAGTGGAGATAGGAACCCTCACAACATTTAAAAAACATTTAGATTAGCAGTTGAAATGCCATAAGGCCACAGACCAAGTACTTGAAGTGGAACTAAAGTAGATAGGCTGGAGTAGATATGTCAGGCCAAAAGGCCACTTTTTGTGCTGTAAAACTCTGTATGGTTCTATAAGGAACCAAATGAGTTTTAAAAACATGTTACAACACTTAAATGGGAGAAAAAAAAGCATAATTTCTTGACACAGTACAAAATGAAAGTCTTTTCATAACACTAATATAAACATCTTATTCACTTTTTTGTGTTTTAAATCTTCAATTGTTTGCATGTGATTATGCATTTATCAGTTTCCACTTTCCAATCAGAGCAGGATGGTCTGGTTTATGAATTTTGAACACTATTTTATAACTGAATAGAATAGGAGGTTTTGGTAGAATTGTCAGTCTTTATTAAATTATGTCTCTTGGATGGCCTCTCCACCTAACAATACCACAGTGAGTTTATATAGCAGCCTGACCTTGACTTAATATTAAATAAGACAAAGGCAGCTTTTCATCTCATATGTTTCTTTTTCTAAGCATGGAATGAGGACATTAGTTGCAGTTCACCAATTATATTGAGATGTTGGAACATTGTGCAATTTGTGTGTCAGCTCTTCCCTCAGAGACTCCAAATAAATCCTTTAGATTATTCATGCTTCTCAATTGCCCTCTTCACTATGATGCCTGAAGGCTTATCCTAACAGTTATCGATAATACTATAATACAGCAGCTTCATAGAATCTTTAAATGGAATCATAGAACCCTTACAGTGCAGAAGAAGGCCATTTGGCTCATCGAGTCTGCTTTAACTCTGACAGAGAGTTCCTTTGCCCTATCTTTGTAACTCCACACATTTATCTTATGGCTAACCCACGAAACCTACCCACCTTGGGGCAATTTAGCATGACCAATTGACCTAACCTATGCATCTTCGAACTGTGGTAAGAAACTTGAATACCCGGAGGAAACCCACACAGAATCTTAGGACAAACGACAGCTTATATAGTGTCTAGTTCCTCTGGTGCTATCATCTAACAGTTTGATATGTCCTATTTATGATTTTAAAAAAAACTTTATGGAATTTCTGTAGTTTTCTGGCAGAGAATCTAATTTTCCAACCATTTTTGGACATTTCAATTGAAGCCAGTTAAATGACCGACTGACCAGATTGCTAGTCATAATCTTGTTTCTTTTTATGCAACCCTTTAATTTTTTTCATTGCTGTTTCTCTTCCCTAGTGATAGTTATTTTATATCAAGATTGTTGTTCAGTGGTTTGACCGAGCAGAAACATAATTCAGATGAATGAGAAGTTGCTATCAACCAATAAGTAACTTTTTAATGTTATAGAGGAAGGTTCCGTTGATTGGTTGTTGTTAGAATCATAGAATTCCCACAGTATAGAACTCTCATTGAGTCCATACCAATGAAATGGTTAGTCTTGTAGAGTTGAATTATTTTGATTTCCCTCTTTCCAATTTTCTTTTCTCTTGTGAAGGGGAAATTGACTCCTTACTGCAAGACCCATTAACCAAGCTTGGTTTCCAGCATGACCATATTAGAGTCTGTCTGGCTCAGTCACTCACTAGATGAAGCTGCTAAGCTGCGCAAACCAGGAAGATCCCAGTTTCAGTATTTTGTTTGTGGTGAGCGAACTAGTCACAGTCCTGTGCAACCAGCTACAGTGGAGAAATGTGCTGATCCACTGGGTGAGCCTATTGAGTCATTCTCTCGATTTGTATGTAGAAATAAAGTGGGATTACATCCCCAGAACGTGACTGTTCCTGAGAAGCCATAGTGTAATAGTGAACTGCTAAAACAAATGTGGTTGGATAGCTCAGTCACAAGGAATCAGTTGTTTTGCTGGACCCTTGGCATAGACAATGGCCTATACCCAGCTGTGCGCACCAAGTTGGCATGATGCACTCAGCCCAGGCTTGAACACGTTGGTTGCTATTAAGAAGTGAAACTGCAACCCCAGTGTCCCACTAAGGTTGAATGCTGCACATGCTGCTACCAGTGCTACTTGCACTGGTCATTGGCAGCTTCTCCAATCAGGGCATTGTAAATTAGGTGGCCATGACACTGTATAGAAGTATCCAGTATCAGGTGCACTTTGGATGTTGAATACCAGATTCTGTTTTGGGCACATCAGACATTCCTGGAACGGTTGTCACGAAGGTCTTCTGCTTCTCAGGTGCTGCACTGATGACCCTAGTGGGTACAGTTCATCTTGGTGGGAGAAGCCTTTTTTTGTATAAGTTTATTTATTAGTGTCACAAGTAGGCTTCCAGTCACACTGCAATGACGTTATGTGAAAATCTCTGAGTTGCCACACTCCAGCGCCTGTTTGTTTACACTGAGGAAGAAATTAGTGTGGTCAATCCACCTAACCAGCATGTCTTTCAGACTGTGGAAGGAAACTGAAGTACCTGGAGGAAACTCACGCAGACATAGGGAGAATGTGCAGGCTCCATTTGTTGGAGATGGATTAGGGTGCACATATAAGAAGTCTTGCAACAGATTAAAGTGCAACAGATTTATTTGGTTTGTTGGACTTAACCTGATGTTGTGAGGCTTCTTACCAACTCCATACAGAGAGTGACCCAAGCTGGGAATTGAACTGCGGCGTGGGCTCATTGGGCCGAAGGGCCTGTTTTCCATGCTGTTTTGTTCTTTGTTCACTGTTACTGTGAGGCAGCAGTGCTAACCATTGTGCTGTCTGATTGGAATTCTGTTGGGGAAGGGATGGGGAAATTCCAGACAGATGACTAGGGAAGAGGAGGCAAAGTATCTAGGACTTGGTTGCAATGCCATGTGAAATCTAGCGACAGGTGACCTTGACATGAATGCAGAAAGTCTATCTTGAATCTCTCTTGATTATTTGTTGATTGTTAGTGGAAATAATTCCAACCTTCCCCACTCTCACTTCCTCCTCCTCATTCTCATCTTGAACTTCATCCTGAAGCTTTGACTATCCCCTACTGGACAACCTGAGGAAACCCACTTAGACATGGGGACAATGTGCAAAATCCACACAGACAATCACCCAAGGCCAGAATTGAACCTGGGTCCCTGCTGGTGTGAGGCAGCAGTGCTAACCACTGTGCCACAGTGCCACCCATCTTGGTAAAATAGGTGTTGGGGATTAGCTTGTACTGAAGATAAGGTGACTACTACCAGGATACCAGGCACAGACTTACATGATGTACTGCCACTGCATTTGAGGGAGTAGAATCCCTTCCTGTTGACGTTCATGTGCAGGCTTAACACAGGCACAGTGCCAGTGGGCTTTTGTGCTCATTGACAGCCTGCAGTTGTCATAAAGCACTTGGTCTTCTCACCCTGTTCTGCTGTCTCCGTGGGAACAGAGATGAACTTGTTTCCTTCTGGAACAGGAAACCTCGGGGACATCCCTGACGCAAGCGTACAGCACGTTGAGTGACATCGCCTGGATGACTACGTGGCATTGAAACTTAGAGGCCACAGTAACCATCAATTCTCTGGCTGGGGACTCAAAACTTACGTTGCAGCAGTGACACTGCTCAGTGACCACTTCCTTTCCATAGCAGAGAGGTCTGGTATACTGTTCATCAGTGAGACTGATGTACGATAATTCCTGAAGACCTGTAGCCAGACATTTTTCTCCCACTTCTTGCAGTAAATGCAATACTGCAGCTTGTTTCTTGCTGGTGCAATTGTTTCTTATTCAGTAGCCTTAATGATGGATCCAACAGAACATCCATGCCAGCAACAACTGTGCAGAATTATAAAAGTAATACAATAAAGCTATACCTCCAAGAACATAGGACTCAGGAACAAGGAGACGCCATTCAGCCCTTCGAGTCTGCTTCCCATTTTGACAAGATAATAGCTGATCTGGTTGTTGTTTCAACTCCACCTTCCTGTTTGTCTCCAATAAGCCTTGACACCCCTGTCTATCAACCATTCTGTCCAACTCAGCTTTGAATAAACTCAATGACCCAGACTTCACTGCTTATGGGAACGGAATGCCACAGAACGAGCCTCTGAGAGAAAGCACTTCTCCTCTTTACTTTCTTAAAAGGGAAATCCTTAAACTGTGTCCCTAATTCAAGACTCCCCCACAAAGGGAAATAACTCACTCTTAAAGATAGATTGAAGTGCTGCTTTGGCAACCCAAATCTTTACACATACAGCCTGAAATAACTAAACAAGAGGCTTACCTTAATCGAGGTAAGGGCTAGTTAAATAACAGTTGTGAAGACTGGCTTCCTGACTGATGCATCCAAGATTTACTACATAGGCTGAAGTACTCAGAATCTCTACTGAGCAGGAGGCCATTTGGCTCTTCAGACCTGCACCTACTCTCTTGCAGAGTATCTTACCCAAACATTTTCTCCCTTCCCTATCCTGGTAATCCCAAGGCTAGTCCCATCTAACCTGCGTACCTTTGGACACTAAAGTGCAATCTAGCATGTTAGCACAAATTAATTTCCCCTTTGGCTCTTAAATCAGAACAAGGCTCCTCAGTGAAATATGTTAGTTGGGATTAGGCAAGTATTTGGAACAAATTATGGTGATCAATGCACTCTGGGAGTGTGCAATCTATGCTATAAATTGTTATGTTGTTGACCTGTTTTACACCCAAAATAATCCAGAGAAGTGAGTCTCAATTTGTCTCTCCCCTCTCTAACTGGTGCCTTCTGAAAGTCCATTTCATTTCAAAAGAAAAATGTTTAAGATATATCCATTGCAAATGTTAAGCACAATGTTCAAAGGACATATTTTTCTCAGGTCTTTTAATTGATCAGCAGCTGTGTAGAATATTCCAAGTGTTCAGTAAATTGTAGCCTTTCACCATTTGGAATTAAATGAATTTTCTGGGACCTTCCCCAGTGCACACATCTGGATCCGAGGAGAAGTAGGAGGTTTTGAAAATGATTAAACAATTTTTTTTCTCTTAAATAGTCTGTAACTTATTTTGGCAAAGCATCGCCTTTAATTAAGAACACTGGGCCTGCACACCACATTTAGAGTTTGACTTTTCTTCAAGTTAGGCAGACTGCCCCTTCCTTCTTACATCCAAGATGTTTATGAGCTGTTCTGTGATATTTAGTTACGACGTGCTGAGCTGCACAAAGCTGTCTAAAAAAATTGTCATTGTAATCTTTGTAAACCTTCCAACGCCAAAGGATATTCACAAAATCTCATTGACATCATTTTGTGATGAGCCTAGACCACCAGCCTTTGAGCGGAACAGATTAACAGAACAGAGGAATATGTGTGGCTTTGTCATACATACAGTGGAAATCTTTCCATGGGAACACCCTGTTGGTGGGCACAAGCCTTATTTTAAGCAAATATTCATGTTAACAGGATGCCCATTAACTGGCGAGTGCTGTGGTGTTACTTATGGAGACATAGTAATATGGAGACAGCGGGTATCTGGAAGTTGATCAGGCGCAGTGGTATGAGCTATTGGTAGCTAAACTCTTGTAAATCCCACATGACTGTTGAATTCTATTTAAACCTGGAATGCTATTTAATTAAGTCTTTGCTTTTGGTGATTCTAGTGCTTAAAATAATGAACTGAAGCATTTCCCAGAAGATGTAACCTCTTTTGGAACTGCGCAAACACAATTGTACAAGCGATATTCGAGATTTAGTGCAACTCTTTGTTGGACTTGATTAAACTTTCCCCATTTCCCTTTTTAGATGTTACCAGTGTTGCCACCATTGCAATACTTCCTCTTTTGGCCAGGAGACTTGAGCTGTTGTGGTGGCAAACTTCTCCATGGGCATTGACAACCAAATTTGTCTTTCAAATGTAAAGCAAAAATTAGAAAGAAAGTAACACTTTGTGAAGAAAATGCTCACGTAATGAATACCCCTCTCAGGTGAAGTGACTGAATAGGGGGAGAGGATAGGTAATAAGTAAACACATTAGTGAATACAATTTATTTTGTATATTGGTGGCATTAAGATGATGTCATTCTACCCTTCACTACTATCTGATATAATTTCCCCCATTCATTGTTCTTAAGCCAATTGCAATTTTGCTTTCATGGTGTAGCAACACTCAACAGTAAAAAAGAAATTGCATTTCCACAAATGCATTCTCATTCCCTTTTCAAAATGCAAAGAGTTTGAGATTGCAATAATGCACTTGGGGAAAAATGGTTCATGTTCATCTTGCTGAGTGAAATGTGCCAACCATCTTTGTAATTGGCCTCTTGCGCGAATTACATGGTCAAACCCACAAGCTGAGAACAAAACAGTTCAATTTTGAGGACTATGACTGGAATAGATCTCTTTCACTGAGACCACAATCGGGATTACTCATTGAAAACAGTGCAGAAATACTCACTGAGAGGTAACTGCTATGCTTCATAGATGTCACTGCCAGGATCTCGTAAAGAACATAAGGAAATGACAATAACTTTCAATATTCCCAACCCAGACACTCCAATTACAATGCAGCTCACACTGAGAATGCAGTGAAGTTGATACCTGAAGTGATAGTCTCAGCTGAACAAAATCAAATTGTTCAGACATTATTTTGATTTTTGGAGGACTTAAAAATGTTATTTGGATCACTCATGAATATCCAAATCTTAAGGTTAGTTTTGTTGTTGAGTAACTGACACCCTGTTTTTAAAAAAAAGTAAAATGCTGTATTGCTCTGTAAATTTATCAAGATTGGCAAACTTATGGATGTAATGGGAATAAAACAATTTTGGAAATTGTCTCAAACTTACTACATGAGAAACGTGTACAAATATTTAATCATTTGGCAATTTAACAATTTGAGTCTAGTTTTGATGTTCATTCTAATAGAGAAATAAAGCTTGACCCAACCAATTAGAGTATTGAGGGCAGGGCTTCAGATACAGTTTGAAACGAGGAAGTCAGTGGTATAATTTGATGAAACATTGTAATTTAACACATTGAATCCAAAGCAGTAATTAAGCCCTGCTTTCTGGCCATCAAGGGCAAAATTCAAGATTTGAGTTGCAGCTGAATCATTTAATCTAAATCCAAGAAAAGAAATATACTTTTGACTTCCCTGGAAGGAATCGGAGCTGTTGTGTGTGTGTGTGTGTGTGTGTGTGGGTGGAGGCGGTGGGGATGTGTGTGGGGGCGGGGGGGGGTAGGCATTGGATAATGGTGAACCATTCCTACAGAGAAATATAGCCTTAGTCAGATGAAAATGTTGAAACAAGTGATTAATCCTTGTGGTCAATGCTGACTTCAAACAGCATCTGATGTGCTATAAGTTTATTGCAAAGCAACGATTTGGAAGTTGATGATTTGGTTGTTGCGCTGTTGATCACTGTATCTATCCTTTGTCCTGTGGAAGTCACAGAATCACTCTTAAATACCTGTTGAAATCATTAATTCGCTCAACCCAACCTACAAAGCATTCTTGATCTGTTCCATTTCACTTCGCTGCCGTACAACTTGTAGTCAGGCTCACATTGGAAAGCTGCGCTGAATTGAACTTACGAAAACTAGTGCTACATCTTCAAAAAGATTACTCTTAGGCTGTGAGGTTTCCTGCCTTGAAAGACAAAAGAGGCTTGTACTCACCCCGCAAGAAGGTCTGTGGATAGGTTGTAAATGAATCGAATATACTGTTGGATGCCATGGTCCGTTGCAGATGATGCTCTCGGCCCTTGTGGTTTTCTTCTTTGTTACTCTTTCGAACGTCGCGCTGAAAGAAGCAAGAGAAAGCTGAAAAATCCCAGAGGAAACTGAGTGTCTGTTTGTAACCAAGAGTCTGGGTTTATACTGCCACAGGAATGCTCAGCCACAAGCTTAGCAAGAGCTATATGCAGGCACTCAAAATAAAGAGCGATTATGAAGAAGCAGCAGCAGCAGTGGAAGAAGTGTGGCATCTCTATCAAGTCCTTCAATGAGAGGGGTACTGCTTACCGTAAATGTGCAGAGGTCCAGCTGTGGGTGGAAGTGGAGGAAGGGAGGGGGTGGTTGGGGAATGGGTGTGTTGGGGGTGGGTGGGTGAGTGGAATTGGTGGGTAACCTGCTTTTTTAAAAAAAAATGTATAAATCCGCTGAGGTTCAGGTGCAGTCTTGAGATGTAGGCTGCACCGCACTTGTGGTTCTGTGGTTCAAAGTGAGGCCCGAGAGAGTGTCAGCTCAACCAGAGCTTTGTGCCTGAAGAATCTCCAGCTAGTCACTTGCTTATTGGAAAACCGTCTCTCACATGGTGCATGAGGTCATCAAACTTCTTTGTAAGTGTGTGGCCCTTGCTATTGGCTTAGAGCTGGAGATTGGTAAACCCGTGGTGGAGCTCTGTAGAATTTGGTTGAATCACTGGGAATTTCTTGTGGCTAGCAAGTTGTGAGAGAAATGCCTGCATTAAATACTGTAGCTGCTGTGATAATATCTGAGAGTAACGATGCCCCGTTTTGATCTGAGCCTTTTTTTTCTTTGCTGGTTAGTTTCACTCCTTGTGCGAGCTCTTCTGTCTTTGTGGCTCGCAGTGTGTGCAGCGCTGAACAGCCGTGGTTTCAGTCCAAACGCCTAGAAAAAAACAGTTGATGTTCTCAGAACTCAGAGCTTGCATTTACTGATCTATATGTTTAAGTTCCACCAGCCCAGTCTGACAGCATAACACTGGGCGACAGTAACTTTTCTCAGCTATTTGTCGTAGATGTGTCTGGTTGAGAGTGAGGGAGGCGGGGGGTGGGGAGGTATTTGGAGGTTGAGGGGGAAGGCTGAGAGGGGGTGGTGGAGTGGGTGAGTGAGAATTTACATTATTTTTTGGATTGAATAAATACAAAATGGAAACATGTTGAGCTGAATCTTGATCTGCACCCATTTTCGGGCAGAGATGTCACTATTTGTAGTCTCCCTCGCCCAACCACGCTGTGCATACTAGAATTAGAGGGCATGGCCTTAAAATAAGCGGGAGCAGGGTTAGGACGGAGTTGAAGATGAGTTTCTTCAGCCGAGGAGTTGTAAATTTGTGGAATTCCTTGCCGAGTGAAGTAGTTTGAGGCTACCTCATTGTTTTTAAGGCAAAGGTAGATACATTTTTGGACAGTAAAGGAATTAAAGGGTTATGGTGATGGGTAAGTGGAGGTGAGTCCAAGAAAAGATCAGCCATAATCTTATTGAATAGCAGAGCAGGCTTGAGGGACCAGATGGCCTACTCCTGCTCCTAGGTCTTATGTTCATCCTTGCTGAGTTGGGCAACATTCAAACTTCACGACTGTAAGCAAATCCTACCCGCATTGATGGCTGGCTGGCTGCACACACAACATGGGGTGTAACAGCAAGGGAGGTTAGTAAGTCTTTCAGCCAGGCTCCACTTCAAAAAGGCAATCTGTCCCTCTTAAAAGGGGGAGCTGCACTGACTGTTAGGAAATGAATCAAAAGCAAAGCAAATGAAGCATTGATGTTTCAGGATTAATGTGGCCCTGGAGCCATAGTCATGGAGATTGACAGGAGGAGAGGGTTTATATTGCTGCGGGGGATCTGAAGGCCATCAAAAACATGCTTGAAAGGAGCAGGGTATAGCAGTGGGTGGGGAGGGCGGGTGGGTTGGGGTTGGGGTCAGTGCAAGAAGTCTGATGCTGAGGACCTGGCAGCTGTTCCAGAAAAACCCAGTCGGTGCTCAGGGTTAGTGAATTCAACTTCACGTGATATCTACTATCCACCACATCCCACCAACTTCTCACGCTGCTCCAATGCAACACACTCTCATCACATTACCAATCCCTAGGAGTTAGGCCTAAGGCCTAAAACTTACATGCTTCACCTCACCCTTGGTGAACCATCCATCGATGCCAAACTTACACTTATCTCTTTCTCCAAATGCAAGTAATCAGCTGTGGCATGCACATCATTCAAACATAGTGCAATATAGTCAGTGGAATTCTTCCCTCTCTCATGAAGTACAAGATGGAAGACGGCAGAGCAAAAGTGGTGGGGGAGAGGCATGTCTGCATCCTCTGAGCCCTCCGTAGAAATCACAGAATCACAGTACAAAAAAACCATTTGGCCCATTGAGTCTGCACTGACTATAATCCCACCCAGGCTCTACTTCCATATCCCTACATATTTACTCACTAATCCCTCTAACCTATGCATCTCAGGACATTAAGGAGCAATTTCAGCATGGCCAATTAATCTAACCTGCACATCTTTGGACTGTGGAGGAAACCCATGCAGACACGAGGGGAATGTGCAAACTCCACACAGATAGTGACCCAAGCCACGAACTGGACCTAGTTCCCTGGAGCTGTGAAGCAGCAGTGCTAACCACTGTGCTACCATGCCATGTGAAGAGGGTACACTGCCTCATGAGCCTGGCTGCAACGGAGCCAATTGCATCCAGCATCGCTGACAACATTGAAACAGAGGTTAAGATCTTATGCCTCTTCTCAGTATCCTCCTCATCCTCATTCTGCTGCCTATCATGAAGGTCAAGCTGTAAATGGTGCAATTGGTCTCTTTGCCTTCTGTCTGACTTCTCCTTCTCTTACTCCAGCCAACCCCCTTCTGAATATCTCTTAATCTATCTAGACTGTTACTGCCCATGTCAAGGGGGGATCTTCTTGGCCCAGACCTATTCAAGGCACCCTCCAAGAAGACCACAAAAAATTAAGAACATAAGAAAGAGGAGAAGGATTAGGCCATGAGGCCCAATGAGCCTGCTCCACCACTCTGTAAGATAATGGCTGATCTGATTGTGACTTTAATGGCATTTTCTTGTCTGTCCCCAGTAATCCATGACTCTCATTCACAGGCTCCTCCTCTGAACATCAGCAGCCTTCCATCAACCTGAGGTTCATCAATTATTGTTAATCAAAGGTATTAAGCATGATAGGAAAGAGGTAGATATACGGTGTTGGGGTGCAGGTCAGCCATGATCTCAAATGGCTAAATGTCCCTTTTCTATTTCTGTCTTCTTACATGGTTGGAAGTGGATAATCATTTTCATTTTTTTTATTTGAACAGATCAAACATCTGCCAGTTTGTCTGAGGAAGACTAACATGGGTTGATCCTCAGAATGAAATACTTCCCTTATATATCATCCGAAAAATTGATGAAAAACATTTGACTAAAATCATTATTGATTTCCCCCTTTGCCTTCCTCTTCTGTTCTTTGGAGACCTGCCACTTGCTCCCCATAGTACACAATGATGTATGTCAGAGTGGAAGTTCTATAAATGTGGCTCTGCTGTAAATATCTTCTTTGGTTCAGTGGCGTCTGTTGCTTTCGTAAGTGCTCTGGCTGTCTTATTTTTATATTTCACATGCCTATATCTACAAGTACGATAATGTAAACCAGTGACAATAATAGCATCCACTCATAACCTGAATTGATATTTGCGTCTTTTGCACGAGTGCCTCTTCAATCTATCCAAAAGACGAACCAAGCAAGATTTGGCAAGATGTGGCCTTGTATCAATTTATAAGCTGCTTAATTTCATAGTAAGTTGAATATACAGACTGATGGTTACAATCACACTCACTTAATTTGAGACTTCAACATATCCTTGCATATTAACAAGAATGAAAAGTGCGTTCTAAATTAATTGGAGTTAAATGTTGCTATTTAGTTCCT
This sequence comes from Sphyrna mokarran, assembly GCA_024679065.1. Taxonomy (NCBI): domain Eukaryota; kingdom Metazoa; phylum Chordata; class Chondrichthyes; order Carcharhiniformes; family Carcharhinidae; genus Sphyrna; species Sphyrna mokarran. Next base: position 22,444,845 of record JAGIQG010000024.1, on the reverse strand, counting down.
TCTTATTCTGTGGGTGTAAATAGAGCACAAAAATATAAGAAATAGGAGCATACCACCCTTTGGGCCTGCTCTGCTCTTCAATATGACTGCAGTTAATGTTCTGTCTTAACTACATATTCCTGTCAACTCCTCCCTTCCTGATTCCCTGAGAAACCAAAATGCTGTGCAGTTCGGTTAAAAATCTATTCAACAATGGAAAAATGCTGGGAGAAAATTTTGAAAGCCCCCCCCCCCCCAAAAAACAAGAGAAGGGATCATGATGCATGGTTAACCCATGCTTGACTGGTGTGAGGGGTAGTTCTCTTAATTTTGCTGTATGTCCCCACAATAGGGCAGGTGATGGCCTAGTAGTATTATTGCTAGGCTATAAATCCAGGAACTCATTTAATGTTCTGGTGACTCGGATTTGAATCCCGCCACATCCCTGCTGGAATTTGAATTCAATAAAAAATATCTGGAATTAAGAATCTGCTGGTGACTATGCAGCCATTGTCGATTGTTGGACTAACCCATCTGGTTCATAAAATCATAGAATCCCTACAGTGCAGAAGGCAGCCATTCAGCCCATCAAATCTGCACCAAACACATTCCAGCCCAGCCCCTTTTCCCATAGTCTCATATATTTAGGTTGCCATTCCCCCTGACAATAAGGGGAATTTTCCATGGCCAATCAACCTAACCCACACATCTTTGGACTGTGGTTCACCACCACCCTTTAGGGAAAGAAATCTGCTGTCCTTACCTGGTCTGGCCTACATGTGACTCCAGAGATACAGCAATGTGGTTGACCTTCCACTGTCCTCTGAACCAGAGAAATTAGAGATGGGCAATAAATGTTAACCTGTGAGCCACATGAATGTTCCACAAAATATAATATGTAAGTGATTAGGACTTTGCAAGGTCACCTTTGTTAATTCCAGTGCCAGAATCAATGCTGGGAGGTCTATCTGATTTCCCCTTCAATTTTTCTGCAGTGGTTTGGAACAACTGAGTGATTTAATAGTACCATTTTTGGGGACAGTTAAACGTCACCATGTTGTCGTGTGTTTGGGGCCCATTTAGGCCAGACCGAGAGAGGATGGCAGATTTCCTCCTCTGAAGGATATTAGTGAATGTTCTTAAAACCAATATTAAAAAAACACATGCAGGGTGTCCATGTTGACAAATTCATTTGAAAAGGGATCCACCAATAAAAAAGTTTGAGAGCCACTGAACTGGATGATTTACTGTAACGTGCTATATTAACCCACTTTCCCTACTACCCTGTTTGCTTTGTTGGGCTAGAAATATATTGATCAAGCAAGTTCTGCACATGTGATGACACAGTGGTTAGCACCACTGCCTTACAGTGCCAGAGATCTGGGGTTCAATTCCCAGTGTTTGTCACTGTCAGTCCAGAGTCTGCACTTTCGCCCTGTGCCTGCGTAGGTTTCCTCAAGGTGCTGCTGTTTCCTCTCTCAGACCGAAAGATGTGCTGGTTAGGTGCATTGGCCATGCTAAATTCTCTCTCACTGTACCCAAACAGGTGCTGGAGGGTTGTGACTTGAGAATTTTCACAGTAACATCATTGTAGTGTTAATGTAAACCTACTTATGACACTAATAAATAAACTAAAAGCATTTCAGAAATTTCTCTACTTCCCTACACTCAGCACTATGTCTTGGTAATTAAAGTTTTTCATAAGATTACTACTTTTGTTATAAGACAACAAGATTTCCCATCGAGCTCCTTAATTCTCATTGTTTGGGGCTCCATAAAAAGCAACAATGTCATTGCCCTGTCTGTTCTTCAACTCCAGGCAAGCAGCTTCAGCCCCAGAACTATGTTGAAGAACTGGACCTTAATCAATATTGTCGTGTCCTCTTTACCAGTTCCTTCCAGACTGATTCAGAATACTTGGTAACCAGGAGTTGAGGAAGCCCAGATCCAGAGGAGGACCTTTCTTAGAGAAGTTCCAGTTCAGAGGGCACGTAACCAAAGGCAGATGTGCAGTATTCCTTTAAAGGTGATGGTGAAACAGTGAAATGATGTTGATATTCAAGGTTTTGGGTGGGATTTTCTGACCCTTCCCCGCTAAAGGCAGTGCCCCATGGTGGGTTCTCCACTGGCAAGACAGGTGAGCCATCCAAAACGCCATAGATACTGAGGAGATCCCATCTGCAGCAAATGCCTCTGCCATCAAAAAACAGGCTGCCAGGGTCCAGAAAATCCCACCATAAGATCTGCTTGGCGGATGGTGGCCAGATGTTTCCAGATAAATAGACTTCAAGGAGGGCTTGTTGCAGGCTGCCTGGTCAGCTTGGAGTCTTGCTGATTGTGACTTAATTCTAACCTGCGTTTGCAAATTGGAGTTAAATCAGCAGACTGCCCACAATAGTCATTTGAGTCATGTGACTTCCTTCTTCTACAATGATTTCTTTAAGGGATGTTCATCTGGTATCTGGACTTGGCTTTTGTTTGGTGGTTTATAATGTCACAGTCATTAGTATCTGAAAGTATTTTACAGCCTCGCTTAACCTGAAACAAGAAAATTTCACCCGAGGTCAATGGACACTTCCATTCCCCTTCCCCATCCATTTGTGGTGAGCAGCACAGTAAAATTCCAATCATTATCTTTATTGATTCCCCTGTTCTGGGTAACTATTGGCTTGGGAGACGCTCAATCTTCATTAGAAGGGTAAGCTTATAAAGATGCAAATAGCAACCATTTCTTTTTATTAGTTCATTTTTGAAATACATCTTTACTGTCTGAATTTCCCTGAATTACATGTCCAGGCATGTTCCAGCGCAATCCGTATAATGCCTTAGCAGTTACCTTACAATTCCAGACATTAGGTGACTTGTGGTGGCCATCATTTGATTCAGCAAAGTTCATTTTTAAATAAGCAAAAGTGAGCAAATTTTACATAGCTTATGACTTCTTTCATGTTTTAGGGACATGCCAGATACATTAACAGTTCAGCTTGTATGATGTTCTTTTAAACAAACAAGTACCAGTTATCATGGAGGTTTGCTGAATACAGAATGAAGGCAACTACCTCACCTACATGTTTTGAGATGCAGAACACCAAAGGTGAAATCTTAAGACCCTGAATTCTACATAAAAATACAGTTTATTGACACAGAGGTAAATTTCTTGCCACTTGTCAAGTTAGTTTATATATAAACAATGGACCATCTGAAGGGCACCATGACAGCTCAGTGACTATCGCTGTAGCTGTGCAGACACTTGGAATTGGGCCGGTGTCTGCGGGAGTTTGCACGCTCTCCCCGTGGTTACGTGGGTTTTCTCCGGGCACTCCGGTTTCCTCCCACATCCCAAAAATTCACTCTTAGGCTGATTGGGAAACAAATTGTCCCTACATTGAGATTCTTCCATATTGGGAATAACCTAAAATTAGAATAGGATAATGGAATTGTTACTATATAGTTATGACGGCGGCGCGGGCTCGTTGGGTCGAAGGGCCTGTTTCCCGTGCTGTGTTGCTCTAAAAAAAATAACTCTTATTGGTGTCACTAGTAGGTTTACATTGACATTGCAATAAAGTTGCTGCAAAAATATGTGACACTAGAGTACAGATGAATGCCTTGCATCCAACACAAGATGCACTGTCTGCTCAGCATCTCCTTGTGGAGTCTCATCAGCAAGTCTTCCTTAAAGTCAAGCTTGAATGGATAATGAAAGATATGAGGAATATGTCATGTCTGCATCCTTAAACTCTGGAATTTTATATGGTGCAGTAGAGAAGGAAAATGCCTTGAATGTGTTATTTATTTATTTATGTATGTCATAAGTAGACTTACATTAACACTGCAGTGAAGTTATGTGAAAATCCCTGAGTCGGGTGCCTGTTCGGATACACAGAGAGAATTTAGCATGGCCAATGCATCTAACCAGCACACTTTTCAATCTGTGGGAAGAAACTGGAGCACCTGGAGGAAACCCATGCAGACACGGGGAGAATGTGTAGATTCCACACAGATGGTGACACAAGCTGGGAATCAAACTTGGGTCCCTGGCGCTGTGAGGCAGCAGTGCCATGGACCGATGAAGGCACTAATCACAAAGACAGGTGCAGATTATAGGAAGAATTTGATTCTACAGGAGATGTGTAAAAACCTTAATGGCCCAACCTGTTAGTCAGGATGATTACTGAAAGAACAATAGAGCTTTGGAAAACTGCAGGAGTACTTGGTTCAAGAATGAATTTATTAATTCCAGGATTGATGATTCAAAAATACAATCCAGACAAATGAACTTACTTCCAATTGAACTCTGTGTGATTTTGTTCCATGATATCATGCCCACGTCCACTTTGAGACATACCTCACACAACAAGTTTCCATTTCACTGAAGATGATTGAAGTGCAAAGATATAGTTCTTCTTGAAAGATTAAAATCACAGGGGATCTATCTGGGCTGTTGTTTTCTCCAATGAAGTAGTTCTGGAGAAGAATGAGAGTGAACCTGCTAGTCAGCAGGCAATTTGCAAATCTACAAAGGGGTGAGAAAGATCTCATAGATAAGAGGGAAAAGGGGGCAGAGGTCTGCTGTAAGCCATAAGACCACAGAGTAACTGGAGGATGTCAGTGAATGCAATGTTTTAGGTCTTTCCTTCAGGCGAGAGACTGCAACCATTCATGTTTGTACCTGCAGCGCTTACCAGTTTTAGATCTTCCATATTTATATTCATTGCTATTATTTGAAAAGGGAAGTCTATTTAAAATGCTATATGTTAGACTCCAACCACAGTTTATGCGGCGCATCTACCCCAGTTAAATGGATTAATCATTAAATCCGGAGATTTGTTGGGCTTGAATAAAGCTAGTCTGGCAACAGAGTGTTGCAGCTCCCATCCAAATTGATCAAATGGAGTTTGGGGCATTTCCTGCAGCCTCAGCTCCAAATCATCAGCATCGAGTGGAAACCTTTTATCCACATATCTCCACCATGAGAAATTAGTCCACCTTGTCTTTCCCTTTTCTTCTCCTTATCTTCCCCTTTTTTGGTAAACTTCCACAGATGAACTTCTTCAAGAAGGATATGAGTTTAAATTGCTAATAAATGATTTCAATTGCATTTTGCTGCATATTACTCCACAAATTAATTAGTTTTGCTGAGCAATCTAAATCCTGCACAGATCATATGAGGAAGTGGAGTTAATATACGATCAAGAACTGAAGTGCAGCAAGTCCCAATCTCCACAGAAACCTCAGTGTTAGGGGAAATCTTCCTTTATTCATCACAAGACAGTTGTGAGAAATTTGTTCATGTCTCTGGGTGACCTGTATGTCATCTATTAAGGAAATGTGGCATGTCCATTACAACTCTCACCAACTTTCACAGATGCACCATAGAAAGCATTCTTACTGGTTGTATCACAGCTTGGCATTGCTCCTGCTCTGCCCAGGACCATAAGAAACTACAAAGGGTCATAAACGGATCCCAGTCCATCAGCGTCCCATCCACTGACTTTGTTTACTCTTCCCACTGCCTCAGAAAATCAGCCAGCATAATTAAGGACCCCACGCACCCTGAACCTTCTCTCTTCTGCCTTCTTCCAATGTTAAAAGGATATAAAAGTCTGAGGACAAGTACCAACTGACTGAAATACAACTTCTTCCCTGCTGCCATCAAGCTTTTGAGTGGATCTACCTCGCGTTAAGTTGATCTTTCTCTACACCCTAGCTATGACTGTAACATTACATTACGCACTCTTGCCCTTGCGTTTCTATGAGTGGTTTGCTTTGTCTGTATAGCAAGAAATAATACTTTTCAATGTATACTAATATATGTGACTATAATAAATCAAATCAAATCAAAAAGCAATCTAGAATTGGGATGGTACTTCAGGAGAAATAAATGTTATCGCAACAGGAAGCTTTGATTCTGGCAGAACTTTCTCAGCCACCCTAGGCAGTGCTTGACATCAGGCAATCTGCAGTGTAAACATGTAGAAAGCATCTTTTTGTTTCAAGAGTAACACCATTGTCATTCTTTTTGAGGATAGGATGCTGACAGGGTGAAGCACTTTCAATGGTATCAGCATTCCTTCAAGTTCTACAGTCTACATAAAATCCTCATGAGATATCAGGGATCCTTTTGATTAGCCCCTTGATGAGCACTTAAGTGGAAATCCATTGTTCACTTAACTAATATTCAGAAAATGGCTTATTGTTTGCACAAGATATTTCTCCAATGGTTGCATCATTCGCTGGTCAAAGAGCTGCTGAGACCCCTCTGTTGCCTCATTTGAGGAAAGACAGCCATATCTTGTGGCAATCAGGTCTTGATAGGCCAACGGCAGGTCTTACTCCAGGATTAAGGAATCCTGGTCCAGAAATTGCCTGCCTAGAACCTCCAGCTAATCAGAGGCTGGTCACTGTATTGAACAGCAGCGCCATCGAGGAGATGGTGGCTGCTGCCAGAATAACACCCTCCCAGGTCTAGACCCCAAGCCAGAGCTGAGTATAACTGACATGGGGTGAGTCAGCAGAAGATAAGAGAATGACTTTCTGCAAAGCCGCCATCCTGCTTCTCAGTGCTAATTCCCTAGACCAGTGCCACCACCCACCTACCGTCAATCCCAACGGGCTTCTGCGAGCAAACATACAAAGTGCCAAGGTTTATCTTTCCTGCATGGTGTGTCACCTACCTGCTGCTAAGTTAACAAGTGACAGGATGAGGCCCTTAAAAGGCCTCTTAATGGCCTCAATTGGCAGGGTGGCAGCAAGATAGTCCACAAGCCTTCCCACTGCAGACTTAATTGGGAAGATGGCGGGATCCCCAGTTGCCCATGACCTGCCTGATTAAATGCCCCCTGACAAGCAAATTCACCATGGGGAAGGCATATGATTCTGCCCATCATTGTGCATGTTAGTGTGGGAATTATCTGGCAGGCGAAGGGGCCTGTAATTATGGAAAGGGAGGAAGCAATGATGGATGAATCATAAAAGACTAGGAGCAACATCTGGATTCAGGCCTCTTTTGAGAATACTGCTAACCAGAGCATCAAGGGCTGCTTGAGCATCTGTTTTTCTTTCATTCCTTTATGGGATGTGGGTGTCACTGGCTAGACCAGCATATATTGCCCATCCCTAATTTCCCCTGAGGTGGTGGTGGTGGTGAGCTGCCTTCTTGAACCAGTCTCTGTGGCACACCCACAATGCTGGTAGAGAGGGAGTTGCAGGATTTTAATCCGGCGATTGTGAAGAAACAGAAATATATTTTCAAGTCTGTGTGTTGAGTGACTGGAGAGGAACTTCCAGGTGATGGTGTTCCAATATGTCTGCTGCTCTTGCCCTTCTAGATCAACTTAGGCTAATGAGTGGCCCTCCTTCATCTCAGTGGGTCGCAAGATTGAAATTGACCTGTTTACTAACCATGAGACCATGAATGAGATTAAAGATGTTTAATACATGCAAATATTTAATAATGAATTACAGAAAATTGTTAATCCTTTATATGTCGGTAGAACTATCATCAACTTCAAATCATAAAAACAAAAGAAATATTTATATTTTGGACACAGGGGAATCACACGGTTCTCACAGTCAATCTTGTGTGTAATCAGCACGCACCTCACCTTGTGCTCCCTTGCTTTATATGCGTATCATTTCAGTCAGACTGTTGTAGGAGAAGCAGAATGTTGCAACACTGCAATAAAATGTCCCATGGGCTGCACTCAGAACCCTGATGGGCTATAAGTAGTCCTTGGGCTGCAGTCTGTCCACCACTGTTCTAGATATGAGTGGATGTGGGTCCGAAAGGTGCTGTCTAAAGAGTCTTGGTGAGTTCCTGCAGAGTATCTGGTCGATATCACACACTGCTGCTATTTGTTAGTGACGGAGGGACAGAGTATTTGTGGAAGGGGTCTCTATATGCAGCCCTCTAATTCCCAGGGGTCGAGGATGACTTGCTTCCAAGCTAAACATGAGTTTTCAAGTGATTGAGGAGTCCAATGCATGACCTACTGTCGCTGTCACTGATGGGACCGATAGTAATTGGAGGAGTGAGTGGGATGGGGTGCCAAGCTTGCCATTCGCTCCTTTCTGTTGATGTTTGACTTCAACTTGCTCTCGGTGATGAAATCCAAGATGTTCAGCCTCTTCCCAGTTGCCAGTCAGGCATGGGGACAATGGGAGACAACCCAGTCAGAGGATCTGACAGAGTGTGGTCAATCATCAATCCTTCCATGCTGGGGATGTCAGTCTGAGTGGGAAAAATGACATTGGTGCACCTATCCTGCCAATTAATTTGCAGGGACTTGCACAGACAGTGCTGGTGGTACTTCTCGTGGGTTTTGAGGTGCCTGCTGTACAGGGTCCACAACATGAAGCCATATATGTGGGTGGGTTTCACGACTTCTCTGTAGACCATGAACTCCATGCAGGGTCTGAGGCGCTGACCTTCAAACACTCCCTCAGGTGACTGAAGGTTCCACTGGCACACTGAAGTTTGAACCTCACCATCGATGTTTGCTTTGTGACGGTAGGCTCCCAAGTTATGGAAAGTGGTTCATGTTGTCTGAGGCCTCCTCATGGATTTTGATTGGTAGACTGGGGGCATACCTGTGTGGCAGGGGCATGTTTGTTGAGGATCTTTGTCTTATGGATTGTTAAATGATGGCTTGGAGCTCAGCAGTGCCAAGGAGAGCGGTTTTGTGCCAGCGTTTCACAGGTCTTCGTGTCAATGTCAAGCGACTTCAGGGAGGCCTTGAGCGTGTCTTTGAAATGTTTCTTCTGCCCTCCATGCAAGCATCTTCCAACAGAGTTTGCTAAAAAGGAATTGCTTGGGTATGCACTCGTCTGACATATGAATGACATGACCTGCCCACCGTGTCTGTGCTCTCATCAGCAGTGTGTGGACTGATGGTAGACTTGTTCTAAAGAGAACTTCAGTGTCTGGTACTTTGTCTTGCCAATGGATATGTACAGACCTCCAGGTGGAATCTCCCAGAGAGTATGTGTTGTAGATTTTATTTTACATTCGTGACAGGTTTGTTTCACTTCAGGAGAAATGTATGTTTCAGTGAGAATTACAGTTCCTATCAGCCTACTCTTGATGCCAACACATTTATTTTCATTTCAGACAGGCCGACTTGGTTAGTGATATTACACCTCTCCCCAATATTTTTAGTAGATGAGGCCCCTTTCTTTAGGCACATTTCCTGCAGCATCATCTTCAAGTCTTCAGCATGAGGGAAGAGGAGTAATTTGTCTACATATCTCCGCTATGAGAAATTAGCCCACAATTAGTGAGACATTGACCTATCCTTTAATGGTAAACTGCAACCAGTGAGGAATCTGTCAAACGCTCGCTGCAAAATTGACTGTAACCCGCCTTTTGAACTGCTGACACAGGTGAGCCAGTTCAAGCTCATCTTTGTTATGCTCATAAAAGTGGAGTTTAAGCATTTTCGACAGGTTCGTTCAGTAGCTGCCTCCAAGGGTTTAATTAATTTTAAAGGAGGAAGCATTTAAAAACAGCAGAGGTAGCAAGAGAAATTTCAGATTAAAACTTCTATCGAACTTGCTGCGGCTTGATCACCGCTCCCTTCGAAACATAAAGGCAATCTCACCATCTGACTGATTTCAGCCCTGAACAGCTTCTCTTTCCCAATGCAAAATGCAAATGAGTGATTTAAAGTCATCAAAAGATGCTGAGTGCTAATCATCAAACTACTGTTATTTATTGCCTTTGGAACTGGTGGAGTGGGCAGGAGCCCCTTGCTCCGTCACTGTAGTCACTGCAGATATTTGACAGAAATGTTGGGGGGGGGGGGGGGGTGAGAGGGAAAGGGGCAGGGGTGATGGCAGGGAGGGGGGATTACGATTGGAGAAGTTCCAAGAAGATTCACCACATTGTGATTTGTTACTGTTCAATGTAGTAACAATTGTTCCCTCACGTGGTATGTGTTTGCTTTAGCCATAGGTAATTTCATCTGCCAAGTACATAGCAGGGATTTTAAACATGCCCTGTTTAATGGAATTGGAGTTAAAAGAGTTATGTAAAGATTTACCATCCCATTTCCTGTGTATTCCATAGAATCCCAACAGTGGAGAAGGAGGCCATTCAGTCCATCAAGTCTGCACATTGGAAATATAGAAGAGAGGAACAGGAGGAGGCCATATGGCCCTTCAAGCCTGCTCCGCGATTTATTACAATCATAGCTGATCATCCAACTCAATAGCTTAGCCCTGCTTTCCCCCAAATTCATTGATCCCAGTTGCTCCAAATGATATATCCAGCCGCCTCTTGAATACATTCAATGTTTTGGCATCAACTATTTCCTGTGGTAATGAATTCCACAGGATGAAGAAAAGTGAAGAAAAGTCTCCTCACCTCCATCCTAAATATATACCTACTCTCTGACAGAGTGACTTCCACAGATATCTCCACCTTCTATCCCCTTAAGTTCACACATATCTCATGGCTAATCTATCTAAACCTACACATTTTGGGACACTAAGTGGCAATTTAGTTTGGCCAATTCACCTAACCTGCACATCTTTGGACTGTGGGAGGAAATTGAAGCACTCGGAGGAAACAGCAGAGGTAACAAGACAAAATACAGACTAAAATTTCCATCAAACTTCCTGCGGCTTGACCACCGCTCCCTTCAAAACGTAAAGGCAATCTCACTTTCTGACTGATTTCAGACCTGAACAGCTGAGTTGATCCAGCATTTACTGTTTTTATTCATCTTAAATGAACCATCACGTGACACAAATTATAGTTGGAAACATCATCAATAATTATTAATATATGTTGTCATTAGGCTCTCAATGCCCCTATTTTAACAATTTATAGAGTAGGGGGCTTGGTGAGGGCAGCTAGCTCAGTCATTCCTAGAGATAAAAGATGAAGAGGTTCTCTAAGATCAGTCAAAAACTTTCTTTCCTTGGGCCAGGAAAAGCAGCTGTGTTTAGTAGAGCCCTACAATGAACATCTGGGCTTCTTCTGTCCCAGGTTTGCCCATTCAACTGTGAACAGTATTTGTTCACGGTATTAGCCTACTGCCAAGTGGTGGTCTTCACGGTGCAGAACTTTGAGCCACGAAAAATTGGCCAGTTCTTTCTTTCTATGCGTTTTGGTCAGGCAGCTGGCTTGTGGGACAGAGACAAGGCAGGGTTCGAGCTCACCTACCTTCTCTCGCGTTAAAAAAGCATTCCATAGTAAAATGATTAGTTAGACTGCGCTTCATCTTACAGTTGTTGAGTGCACTTTTAAGTTAGTTCTCATCACAGAATCAACGAATCCTGCAGTGCAGAATTTGGCCTACCGAGTCTGCACCAACCACAATCCTATCCAAACCCTGTCCTCATAAATTCATGCATTTACTGTAGCTAGTCCTCTGACATTAAGCAGCAATTTAGCATGGCCAATCCACCTAACCTACAGTTATGAGCATTATGTTGAAAGGCCATGTCACTCCAGCCGCACTGTCAATATCTATGCCACATGAGGTTATCTGTATTCCTTCTGAATCTTTCCGTCTCCTTATTCCTAAATCACGATGTGGAGATGCCGGCGCTGGACTGGGGAGTAAGAAGTCTCTCAGCACCAGGTGGAAGTCCAACGGGTTTATTTGGAATCAAGAGCTTTCAGAGCTCTGCTCCTTTTGAAGGTGAATGGGCATCAGGATGGAAAGTGCAAGAGGCGGCCATTGTAATGCTACATGTTTTGTGCTCCCACTCAAGGTGGGAGTGCGTTTTCAATCCATTTATAGGTGGCTTATTACTTTCGCAGTTGATAATTTTTGTGGCATGAATTGTCAATGTGCAGCACTGTGGTGTTTCAGTTCACTGTAACAGTGGAAAAGGTGTCATGTCAGGCCCAGACCTCCTCCTCAAATTCTGAGGCTTGAATCTTTAAATGGTCCCTCGAGCCATGCCAGATCTTTACAAAAATAATGTATCCATTCATCCTCCCCCACTTCAACCCCTAGTCCTGCAAATTTTCTCTTGACTAGGAATTATTCAATTCCTTTTTGAAAACTGTGATGAACCTGCCCTCACTAGCTTTCAGGGAATGCATTGAATATTGTAATCATTCACTACTTGAAAAAGTTATTTTCGTGTTATCTTTGATTCCTTTTCCCTTGGTCTCCTTTTTGCCAGTGGTAACGGTTTCTCTCTGTCTACTCAGTCCAGATTCTTCATGATTTTGAACACCTTTATCAAGTCTCTCCTCAACTCTTCCCTTCGCTTTGGGAGAACTGTCTCAGTTTCTCCATTCTACCTACATAACTGAAGTCCCTCATTTATGGAATTGTAATTGTAATTGGGGAGATGTGGCATAGTGGGAGTGTTGTTGGCCTAATGACACAGAAGCCCAGGCTAATGCTCTGAGGATGTAGTTTCAAATCCCATGATAGCAGCTGGTGGAATGTAAACTCAATGAACAAATCAGGAATATGATGCCAGTCTCAGCAATGGTGACCATGAAGCCATTGTTGATCATTATAAAAACCCATCTAGTTCACTCACTGATATCCTTGAGGAAAAGAAATCTGTGATCCTTACCTGGTTTGGTTAAGCTGAGATGTGACTCCTGAGCCACAGCGATCTGGTTGACTCTGAAATAATCAGTTTGATGCAGCATCACATTGGCTGCCTGTTGCATTCTCCACTCTGATAGTAAATGACATTGACCGCAATGAGCTGGATTAGATGGTCACCATGGAGATACTGCCAGTTTTGTGTGACAGTCCAAGCTGAATTTCTATCTCAAGTGTGTGTATCCAAAAATTTGATGCTATGATTTGGGAATAAATAGGACAGGAGGGGTACAGATAACCTCTTGTGGCACAGATTTTGACAATGGGACTGGTGTTTCAAGGCCCTACAATGCAAAATTCATAACTAACTTAAAGTGCACTCAATAAATTTAAAGTGAGACACAATCTGACTGCTCCTTTAAAAAACCTCACTGATGGGATGTCGGCGTCTCTGGCTGGGCCAGCGTTTATTGACCATGCCTAATTGTCCATTTGGCTTTGTAGGCCATTTCAGAGGGTACTTAGTTGCAGAAGAAGGCCATTTGACTTATTGAGCCTGCACTGACAACAATCCCACCCAGGCCCTGTCCAATTAACCCCATATGCTTATGCCACTAATCTGCTAATTTTGTGAGCAGCATGATGGCACAATGGTTAACACTGCTGCCTCACTGTGTGGAGTTTGCACATTCTCCCCATGTCTGGATGGGTTTTGTCCATGTGCTTCAGTTTCCTCTCACAGTTGAAAGATGTGCCAGTTAGGTAGACTGGCCATATTAAATTGCCTTTTAGTGTCGGGGGACTAACTAGAATAAATGTACGGAGTTATGGGATTAGGGCCTGGGTGTGATTGTGGTCGGAGCAGACTCGATGGGCTGAATGGCCTCTCTGCGCTGTAGGGATTCTATGACATGTATTCTTGTAACTCTAGAGTACAGGAGAATGCCTTGCACCCAACACTCAGGTTTAATATGTACCTTCTGTTCAGCACCTCCTTATGGAGTCTCATCATCAAGTCTTTCTACGATTAATATAACATCTAGTTATATGTCATGCAGATCAGAAATTACCACAAAAATACATGTCATAGAATCCCTACAGCGCAGAGAGGCCACTCAGCCCATTGAGTCTGCTCCATTCTCTACGTCTGAGCCACCAAGTCTGTGGAAAAATTAATGTGATCCTCTGCACGCACAAACCGCACATTAGTTATAGTTTTAACTGGGAATACCAGGTAGGTCTCTTGATCATCCTGAAGAGCCTGTGACAAAATAATTGAGAGTAATGTTTAGATCTACTGACAGGATGTGGACATTGATGGATTGTGCCTCAAGATGGATCACATGATATATTCCATCACTGCTCACCACTTAACCTCAGTCATCTTCAGCACTGGCCCTCTGTCTTATTAAGATAGGATGTCCTGGATCTGTACAACCTTCCCACAGAACAATACCCACTTGTCCTGTTCTACTTCCTCTTCCTTCCTGGTGTTTGTGAAGTGTCCTGACATTGTGTCCTACGTTTGGCTCGAGTGGAGACAGCAGATGATAGCATGCGCCCCATGGTAATGGGAAGTACCATGTTTGGGGGCAATACTTGCGGGCTCCACTGCCATTTTCAGCATGACGGAGAAGTTCTCCAACATGGCAAAAAAACTTAGGCCTTAGTGTCTTCTGGAGGCTAGGATATACAATTCATCCAATCATTTATATATGTGGTGCAAAGCTGAAGGCTCAGTATAGATTCCTTGCAAAATACTAACCACATCCTATTAATCAGAGAGTGTTCCCTGGATAGATAGAGAACAGTTATTTATGTTAATCGAGGACTAAGAGGCACAGAAAAAGAGTGAAAGTAGGAAAGTCTTTGACGCACCAATAGTGATAAGTGTTTAAATATATTTTATGCAAATAATAAATAAATTGATCATTTTAAGTTTGAGGTTGATAGATTTTTGTTCATAAAGGGTATTAAGATTATGGGGAGAGTAGCTGGAACTAAGTAGATCTGAATTGGGGACAGGTTCAAGGGGTAAATAGCCCACTCCTATCCTTGTGTTATTACAACTCTGAGGGCGAGAATTGTAGCTGGTGGGGTGTGGGGGGTGGTGGGGCAAAACATGCAAAGGTCTGTTGACCTTGGGTGGGATTTTCCGGTTTGGGGCGAGTGCAGCTAGAAAATCCCGAAACAGGTCTCCTACCGCACAACATTTATAAAAATTCATTTTTGGGACACTTGCTGGCTAGGTCAGGATTTACTGCCCATCCCTAATTGCTCTTGAGAAGGTGGCGGTGCATCACTTTCCTGACCCACTGTAGCCAATGTGATGTATGTATATCTAGGCTGCGCTTGTGTATGGCAGTACAGTGTAGATTATGGGGCAATTTCAGAGGGCAGTTAAAAATAAATCACATTGCTGTGAATCTGGAGTCACATATAAGCCAGATTGAGTTAGGCTGGCAGATTTCCTTCCTGAGGGTGATAAATGAATGAGAGGGTTTTTTTGCAACAATTTCAGGATTATTAATAACAAGATTGGCATTTCTTCCGATGATCTATTAATTGAATTTGAATTTCCCCATCTGCCATGGTGTGATTTGAGCTTACGTCCCTGAAACGTTAGTCCAGGTCTCTGAATTACTAGTCCAGTAAATTATATTGCATTACCCCATACGTTTTCACTTTGCTAACAATTTGTTATGAGAGACCTTACCAAATACCTTCGAAAAACCTACATGGACACTGTCCATAGACACGTTCCTAACCACAATTCTAGTGGACTCTTCGGAAAATTCGAATAGGTTAGTCAGACATGATCTACCCTTCACAAAAATTTGCTGACTGTTGTCCAAATATTCGGTCACTGTCTCTGCTGATAGATTCTAGTAACTTCCCACAACTGATATTAAAAGAATGAGTCTGTAGTTGTCTGGACTCTCTCTTCCTCTATTCTTAAGTAAGAATTTGACTGATGTACTGATAGTTTTGTCACTTTTTTCTTAGTACTCCATCAGGATGTAGAGGGGAGGGGGTTACCAATGCTGTCAGTGACAAGCAGAAATATTCTTCTACCTCTTTTGCTTCGTTGTCAACTTATAATGAAATTAAATCTATTTTTTCAGTAGCAGCTGCTGTCTAGACTAAACCTGCATCTAGACAACTTGAATGGAGCAAACATGATGGCTGTAGTTGGAACCATCATAGACATAAGCAAGTAGCCAATATTAAAAAAATGGCCCATACATTTACTTGCATCAAGGCATTTTCACATATCAGTGTCAGCAGTGAGGAGTGTGGTGGCCGGCCGCAACACGTTGGCGATCTCCTTTAAACGGTGTTCGCTGCATCTCTGCTGTGGTCACTGGCACGTGTGCAGCAGGCATGGGATCTGGCAGAGAGGCTGGGGAGGTGGTGGATGAAGAAGATGCTGATGAGCTCTTAGTAACTTCACCCTCCTCAGTGGCTTCCACGGCTCTGGGATGGTCTTAAGAAGTGGTTTGATGGGGTTGGCTATCGTAAGACCATAAGGCATGGGAGCAGAGTTAGGCCACTCAGTCCATCAAGTCTGTTCTGTTATTCAATCATAGCTGATATTTTTCTCTTCCCCATTCTC